>WEKX01017099.1:1191017-1860812 GCA_013390025.1 Pitta sordida
TTTTTTTTCCTTTCTCAAATATGGTATTCACAGGGATGTCTCTATCTGTATGACCTTGATTTCCATGGCAACGACGAAGGCCCAGGCAGGACCTGCTAACCCCCTCGCTGCCAGAGTTAAAAAAAAAACAAACTGGGACAATGACTTTAATGATGGAATGACTGAACAGTGTCAGAGGCAGAGGAATGTTTGTAGGGTTTTTCTGTAGCTCTCCTGTTTCTTGCATCTGTCCCACAGTTCTGGCCTAGACCCGCTCACTCATGCACAAGTGATAATTTATATGAGAACACGCCTGGTATCTCCTTCAGACCTGGAGAGGAACTTTCAGTGTTTTCCTGGCAGGAGAGATGTGGGAGGGATGCATCTTGGATCTTTCTCCTCCCTGCTGTAGCTGGGGGTGGGACCAACAGCAGTGACTGTCCAGCCCAGGGTCCCAGGGTCCAGCTCTGCCCATGGCCAGCAGCAGATGCCTAGGGAAGGCTATCAGCTTCCCCACATGGCTAGCAGAGAGGGATGACTGCAGCAAGCCCTGACCTTGCTCCCTGCCCTTCCCGCTCTGGCCTTGCAAAAACCCTGAGCATCCATGGCGTGGTCCAGTCGGCAGATGAAGCAAAAAATACATAGAAAGCTTTGGTGGTGTGGGAGTGTGTTGGGAGAACAGAGAGGAGGGGGGTGGAAAAATATCTCCGGTGTCGCCTCTCTGGGGGCCAGGAAGTCCCCCAGGATTGGGGTGAAAGATGAGCAGGGCCTGGCCACCGTGGGGTCGGCGGAGCTGGCAGCCCCAGCATGGTGGCACATTCTGTACATTCTGCAGCCCTGCAGCACATGGGGCCGCCGGCAGCCATGGGTTGTGCTGCCAGGCATCCAGCCCAGCTGGTGTTTCATTATCCTCATACCTGCTAAGTCTCTCTTTCTACCCTTTTATTTTTTTTCCCCCCACTCTGTGTTTAATTGAGGTGCACTTGTTTATCCATTGGGCTCTACAGCCTATAAACAGGATGTCTCTCTGTTTCCTTTCAGCCCAGTAACACTAAACCGCTTTGGGTGCAGATAAGGCTTTAGGAGCCCTCCTTCTGGCTGAATGAGCTTTGTGTTGGTCATAGCCAGCTCCACATGAGACAGCACATGCCTGTATGTATATGCATATGTATCCAATAGGGATGTGATATGAGTTGGCCACAGTGAACAAATTCACGTTGCTGTAGAGGAAGTGCATGTTTTAGGCAGGGCGGCTGAAACAAGACACCAGTTTAAACTGCATCCTGAATATATAGTTTGTAAAAACAAGGTATTGTATAAAACCTTACCTAAGCCTGTGAAATCTTTTTGGGGAAAACATTCTGTAGTTTATTTTGTTTAAATGTTGGTTCCTAAAGATTTTCTCACTGTGCCAGAGTCATGGATACTGAGAGCCTGACACTGAAACAGAGCTTGTGGAAAGGCATTATAATAACTAGTGTTTGTAATGCTGAGTGACAGTTTGAATGGGGGGAAAAAATCAGAAAAGAAAAATGCTGACACTGTATTTCAAGAAATTTTGTCCCTTCAGAAAGGCAGCTTTCAGGTTGTGTGAAAGCAGCAAAGATAAAGGTCATTCTTCTGATGCATCTTTTGATCTGGGACCTTGCAATCACATATAATAATAACAAGCAAAATGGAGTTTTTGAGATATTCAGCGTCTTAGCTTTAACATTCAAGATGTTTGGTGATTTCTGTTGATTGCAATCTTGTTGTAAGCTCTGAGATATATAAAGTGTTTTATAGCCTCTTCTCCCTTAAATTTATAATTTCCTTTAATAGCGAGTCTTTAATTTAGAATAAACTTAAAGCTCTGGGCCATGTGGTTGTATAGGAAAGTTTTCCAAACAGGAGATAAACTTAAAACACGCAAATTTTTATTGTATTGGATTTTAAGCTACCAATTATGAGGCTGGACTGACAACTTCTGAACACTTGAAGATGCAAAGCAGGACTCTAGAAAAGTGAATGGCGTCTACTTTTTCTTGAGTCGATGTGCCTTTAGTTCAAGGGAATTGTCAGTCAGAGCTCATGCTGTTGTAAAAGTTTTAAGTTTCTACCCACCACTCTAACCAGGTTGTCAGATCAACACAATGTCTCGTTTACAGACATGTACTCTGGATCTGTTACTGAGACGTGGTTTAGAATAGCTGTTGAGGAACAAGTTGTTCTGCCACAGCTCTTCTGTGAGCACTTTGTGTGCATGCAGCTTCATTCCAAATGAACATGTCTTTTTTTGATAAAGTTCAGGCTATTTTGGAAGGTGGAGTAAGCTAAAACATGGAGGGGGGGAAAAAAGCTCTATTCAGAAATAAATTGATTTGCATTGAGCGCATTTTCTGTGAGTTTTCTGAAGTCGCTACCTACCTGAGCGGGTAGATCTCAATCCATGTGGCTGGCCCTGAACTTTATGCAATTCATTTTATGGTAGCAGAGAGTCCTTAGGAGATCAGCTGTTTTCTATAAAAAGCTGGATGATGCCAATTTTAATAGAGGGGTCAGCATGCTTGGCACATGGTCCTTTTGTATGAGCAGGCTGGATGAATGATGGGGCAGGCTTGTGCTGGTTGCATAAGGGTTTGACACAAGGGAATTGGGTGATGAATCTGATGTTCCACCTGCCATACAGATGCCATTTAAATAAAGATGTCCCCTGATCGCAAAAACATTTATCCATCACAAGGACTGGCAGTGCTGGGTAATATTTAAGCTGTTTTGCTTAGGTCATGGAAAATAGGAGTAGATTTCAGTGTTGCCTTTCTGGGTGGGCAGTGTGACATTGCCAGCGGTCATGGGCCTCTTGGGCACTGAGACACCCTCGTGGAGCTGGTGCATGGGGAGTCAGGTGGTGCTGGAGATGATGATCTTCCACAGAACCTGGGCTTGTGAAGTCCCTGCAGACTGCTGGGGCATTGGGGAATGTTGAAATCGGGGTTTGCTTTTCTATGGTGCTGTGTAACCCCTCCTGCCTCCCCTTTAGTGTGGTGTTACTCAGGGGCTGTTGCTTCTTTAGTGACATGTTTGCATCCCACCCGTCTCACGTATCCCAGGAGAAAGCGGAGCGAAGTAGTGCCAGATGAGTAACGGGGCTAGTTGCCTGCTCATGTGTTGGCATTCACATCAAAGGAATTGTTTGGCAAAGCTTCCCTTTCCTTCTGCCACACCTGGGTGCTGCAGCAGGGCTTGTCACTCATCTTTCACAAGCAGTGTGGCACCCCCAGTGTGCTCCTCCCCTTTTTTTTTTTCCCTCCCGTTTGGAAAGGGGCAGAGCAGGACTGAAGGGGAAGGGCAAAGCTGGAATTGCAAGTGGGCACTTAAAATATTGTTGTATGCGGTAGGAGAGAAAACAGTGTCTCTAGAACCTTCTGTGACCAGAAGGAGAACTCCTTAAAAGGGAGAAAAACAAAAAATATTTTATCTGTGTGTAAGAGATGGATATTAGAACAACTCCTTCACTTCTGCCTGCCAAAAGTCAGTCTGACTATAAGATGGTTCTCCTGCCTGTTCTGTCCATGTCCAAACAGTTGCTTGCTGTCCTGGCTGTCTTTTGAAGTGGTCAAAGGCAAGAGCTCTGTTTCCCTCTCTTGTATCATGTAGAGAAGTTCACCCTCCCCACTGCACACTTTGGCAAACATGAGGTGCTCTCATCTGACAGGACCAAGTACTGTGTGGTTTGTGCTTGAGCAGGAAGATGATCTGGGCTAAAAATAGTAACTATTGTCATTGGCATGCCTTGAAGGGGTAAAAATTGCCTTTGTCTTGTGTCAAACATTTTCTGATGCCCCAGGAAGTTGAGGAGGTGATGTGGTAAGTAACATCCAAGTGCCGCTATGTTTGCTGACTTCATAGTTGAATTTTGTTGGCAATGTAACTTAAAAACTTTAGTCCTAAACATTGCACTCCTGGTTGCTGTGTATTAGCCTGGAATGGCTTTAGAGAATTTGTTTGGTGTATGTACCTGATGCCTGAGCTATTCTGCCCCTTGGGGTGTTTAATAGCAGTAGGGACATGGTATCCAATGTGAAGAAGCCTGGTAAAATACAAATGAGGAACAATCAGCAATGCTGATTGACAAGTGGTAGAAAAGAGAGAGTGTATAGGTTAGTCATCTTAGTAGGTATTTTCTCTGCAATAATTAAACATTTTTGTGAAAGAAATATATTTGAAAAGTACTGCTGCTATGTAATAGAGTAAGGGAATGTTACTTCAGACTAGAGGAGAAAGATAAACTGATTCTTTTCCTCACCATTTTTTCCCCCTCCGCATACGCTCTTGTTAACATTTAAAGTGGAAAAAGTCATCTGGTTTGAAAACATCACTTGGTTAAAGAAAAAAACCCAACCTACCCAAAACTCTAAGCAAGCATTTACTACACTTTCTGTTGGGTGGAATTGTAGGACCTACACAAAAACAATGCTTGGGAGTTGAACTGGCCCAGGAAGGAGTCGAGGTGAGAATGTGCTGGGGCTGGATGTGGCGCAGCTGTTGTGGGAACAAGGTCGTGTGAATGGTTCATCCTCCCCAAACAGATGTCCTGATTCAGTCCACTAGTTAGTACTCATATATGAGGAGGAACAGTGGTTAATTTGATGGGAAAAAATAAAAACTAATGTGAGCAGAAGATTAATTTGGAGTCTGGAAGAAGGGCACTGTGAATCTTAGAGTAGTTTTGGTTGGAAGGAATGTTAAAGTCTGTCTGGTTCCAACATCCCTGGTGTGGGCAAGGACTTTCACTGGACCAGACTACTCAAAGCCCCATCCAGCCTGGTCCTGGATACTTCAAGGGTTGGTGGAAGCCTGCCAATGTGCTTCCAGCCATCATTAGTGGACAGAGGTTGTTTCAGCTCAGGGTTCAAAACTAGTGCGGGGGTGGAAAATAAATGTTTTTGCATGGGGGGAAAAAATGTAGAGGGAAACTTTGCCCTCCATAAAACCCACAGCCTTCTCCAGAATCTGAACTTTAAAGTTTTCCAGTTCCTCTTTAGTTTAAGAAATATAATACAACACAAAACTCACACCCCTCCAGAACACCACAATATTGACTGAAAATCGTGCACAAGTATTGTTATTTGGTGCTGGGAGATAAATGGAGTTCTCCTTGAAAATAAATTGGTGGTAGACCTCCAGGTGCTGCCTGGAGCTGTGATGCTTTCTGCTGCTCCATAGCACTATGTGGGTCTGCTGGGAAAAGGTACATTGAGTTTCTTGAGGGTTTTTTTAATGCTGGTGGATGCTGTGTAATCTGTATTTTAATGTAATTCCCTTGGTCATTTGTGCCTGTTGTCTGTTTTCTGTAATTTGGGAGTCTAACCTTCCTTGTGTTCAGCCTTCCTTGTTTGCCTTCCTTCTTTCAGCTGTGTAACTGCATAATCCTGTCTCGTTGGTAATCTCTGGCTTCAAACTCTTTATGATATCCTGCTGATTTAAAGTGTCTCCTCTTCCCTCCCTGATTTCCTCATTGTCTGCCCCCTGCAGAGGTGCTCCTGAGATACTGGATGTGGGTTATGAATTCCTGAGAAAATATCTGGGTAAATAATTAATGTGTTGTAACACTGAACCTTCCCCTTTACTCTTTCCAGTCCAGAGTGGACTGGTGACAATGAATATTCATTCCCCTTGTGTACTTGTCCTGCCTGTCCCAAAGAGCAGATATCCTTCATTGGCTTCTCTCTTTTTTTGTTTTCTTTTGGCTCCCCTTTGTGAGAGTAAATAATGCACAAACTGCAAACAAGAGGTGGAATTGAAGATGAGGAGCTGACCTGTAAGTCTCTGTTGATCTGGTTACATCCCTGCTCAGCAAGAAAACAGTTTCTTGTTTGAAAAAAGATAAGAGTTATTCTGACTGAAACTAGTGCAAGGATAGAGCCACTCTTTGCAGGCAGATACACTTGATTGCACTCCGATCTGAGGTTCAGGGCAAACTTGCACACAGACATCCATGGTGGATGTACCTGATACTTGTTCACCTTTCCTACCTGCTTCCTCCTGCCCTGTGCAGGCTGTGTGCTGAAACGAGAAACATCACTCCAAAAAGTGGGCTGGAACAAATCATTATTCTGAGTGAAGAGCGCTTCCTTTGGCAGGAGGGGGACGTGAAGGTCATCCTAGCTGCTCTAAAGCATGAGTTTCATGAATTGGACCTGAGGATAGGAAGGAAGGGACAGGTGGGATTTGATATCTCAGTGGGAGTAATGGTCTGTAAAGAGGTGTCTCAGAAAGGAAGTTTTGAGGTGTATGTCAGTGAGCAGTTCAGTGCAAGCTCTGAGCATAAGGTGGTGACAAAAACCTCCTGGATGTTATGCAACTGTTGTTCAGCTTTAGTTGGGCACTTAATCTGGCAATGATGGCTGCAGAAAGACCTGCTGCTGCTGAGACCAAGAGGAAGAAAACGGGAAATACCTAATGTGTCTGCAAAGAAAAAGAACCCAAAGAGTCTTTTGATCACAAGGTTTTTTTGTTTTTCTTTATTTGGCTTGTTCACACTCCTTGGAGGATTTCTGGTGGAGCTCCAGAATTCAGCCTTGATGAAAACCACCTTCAGACTCACAGGCCACATCCACAATGAGGCTGAGTGAATGTGGGGAGAGCTCTGGGCGTGGGGCAGGCACTGCTGTTTCTCTGACTGCTTGGACCAGTTCCTAAAGTGAAGTACTGAAAACAAGGCCAGCCAGATTAAGTGTTTCCCCTACCCGGTGGTATTTGTTGTGATGTAAAGCTGGAATGGTTCCTAGAAAGCATTAAAACACAAATAATATTAACCAGGACTCAGAGAACAGCCAGTTGCACGGAAATGAGAAATATGTTACAGTGAGAATGGGTCAGTAGGAATGAGGCCGTCTGGTTTTTACTACTGAATCTGCTACTAAATCTCTTGAGAGCATCGGTGAAGGCAGGTCCCAGAGGACAGAGTGTGAGCAAGGTGTTTGTCTGCACCAGATTGGGACTGGGAGGCTTCACTTGCAGGTGGTGTTGCTATACTGGAGCATTCTGCCTGAAGATCATGAGATCCTGTGTTGGGGAGTTGATCCCTCTGACTCAGTATAAATATTTGCCTCTCAGCTAGGACTAATCCAGTCTACTCAGCCCAGTGACTTTGAAAAGAGTATTTCCTTGTAAGGCATTTTGAGATCCTGTGAGGTGTCATTCTAATCATATACATAGTGCTCTTCATCAAATACTATTTATAGAGATATTTACCTGAATGATAACATCTCCTCCCCTTCCCCACAACGTGCTTGACAACTCACGTGAGTGCTTGTAAGGCCAAAGGGACAGTCAACCCTTTTAATCTGTTCTGTCATGGAATAAATAACCCACTGAGCTAATTCCCTTGAGCATGTCCTAATCTCACCTCACCCTCATCTTTGTTCACATGCGCAAATGCATTATCAGCAGTATGTAATATGCTTCCCTGTCTCACAGCTTAAACAATAAATCCTGTAAGGCCAAAGCTTTGGAGATGGAAATTACATCCTGTTGGTGGTCTTGGTGGCGACTGAAGGTCAGCTTGAAAGGACAGCAGTGACTTCAAAGAAATACGTTTCCTTCTGTCGAACTTTCGTGCTATAATTTGGGGGAAAACATTTTTTCAATTTAGCTTCATGTTAAGTGGATGTGTGCAATCACGTTTGTGTTTCAAAGTAGTTAATTTCTATGATGTTTTCTGGAAGACTTTCTCACAGCACCCTTGAGAGAAATAAACGACTGAAAACCACTGTTGTTTTCTTTTTTTTTTTTAACATACTGGAAAGATGGGCAAAGGACTCAGTGTAACTGTAGATCCTGAAACTAGGTACCTGTATTTTTCTCAAATCTTACCCTTTGTTGGTATGCAAACGAACTTGATGGTAGAAAGTGTTTGCCACTTTGAAGCGGCAAGTTGCAGCATCCTGCAACTCTGCTCCTCCTGCTTCTTTGTCACTCCTGTTCGTATTTGATCTGTTGACACCTTTAGAGGAAGATGGTGTTTCCTTGTGGAGGCCAAGAGAGACGTGAGGCAGGCTTTTATTTGATTTCTGTAGTAGAAATTCGTGTTTAAGTAACAGGCAGTAAACTTTGCTATTTTCTTTTCACATTTGGATGGTGTTTAGTTTTATATGTTGAGATGCTGCACTTCCCTGGGGCAGGCTTGCAGCGGTGGCTCTCCTCCCTGCAGTCACTATGTGGTTTCTAGTTGTTTCTGTAATTTGTCTGCTCAGCAGATATTTTGACATCCATGTGTTCTGAGAGAGGAAGACAGACATTTAACCTTCCCTTGGAGCAAGGGTCAGCATTACTGTGCATCTTGTATTCAATGCAAGACTCTCACAGAGACGCTGCCGTTCAAAGTCCCTCTATGTGGGATTGCATGTTGAGACTTCTCCCCTACTCTGTCAGCCTCCATGCTACTGGAGGTGCAGAATCCCCTTGCACAGAGTGATGGAGCTCCCAGAGTGAGGGGAAAAGCCCTGTAGTTGTGTTGTAGTAGGGAACAATGTTTCTTGGTGTCATCTTTGCAGCAACCCTGATAAGCAGCACTTTTGGTCTTGACTTTGGGCACAAAGCTGATGGATCAGGCATCTCCATTGCTCCTGGAGCCTGTTTCATCACATGACAGAGATGTAGTTTAAAATGACCAGTATGGCTTTGAATCAGACCCCAATCTCAGGCACTGAGAAGTTGTAGGTGTGTTGGGAATTTGTGGTTTGCTCTCCCGATCCCTTCCTGCTTCCTGGCAAAGCATTTGTTCTTAAGGTATTGAGATCTTAAATCTGCAGATATTTTCCATTATAATATATCCACTGAGCAGCATTTGAAAGAAAGAGGGTGATTTAAAGAGGTAAAATGTATTCATCTTACACTGCTGAAAAGAGCTATGTTTTGTTCAGTTGAGGCTTCCCCAAATGGAGGGTTGTGTAGCGTCATTGAACAGGTGGAATCCAAAATGTGGATGCGTCGTTTGTCTGTTTCTTCTCCCGTGCCATCTTCAGCACTGAAGAGCTTGTTGATACCTTATCGAGGTGGGATAGTCATTGGAACAGAGCAATGATTAATGCATGGAAAGGGCCAGGACTTGGAAAGGATAGTGTTCATCCCTCTTCTGGGCAAATAACTCAAGCTGGGTATGGGAGCAGCTAAACTGTTATGTGGGTCGTGGCGGAACAGGGAAGGGTGAGCCCTCTAACCTAGAGGGGTTTGGGTTCTGCCCCAGGCTAGCATACTAGACATCAGTGTCAACATCTGGCACATCAGTTTTTCCATTAGAAACTCAGCTCAATGTGGGATTTTAATATCTTGGCTATTTCAGATCACACTGAGAAACAGCATGGCCCTGCACCGGCACTCAGCGTGGATGCTTTAGTTGTTTGCAAAGCCAACATATATAATAATAATTTATTGCATTGCCTTGAAAATGGGCAAAATGGGAAAACCAAGCCCTTACATAGGAGTTCTTTTCTATCAGGCAAGCTGTGGGAACAATGTGCTTGCAATTAACTCTAATAGCAAGAGAGTAGCTAGTGAGGGGACGGATCAGACAATGGGGTGTTTTTGGCTGAGGTTATGTATTTTGAAACATGAGAACTCCTTGATGATAGGGCTGGTTCAGATGTCTTTTGTTCATTGCTGTAGTTCTTCAGCCTACCTTGCTGGGAAGGACTAAAGGCTGCTCTTTGTCACTTTTTACACCCTTCCTTGCTCTTGATTGTGCATTTGCCTATGTGAGACAGTGCTGCTGTGCTAGGGGGATATGGTGAGTTGCATGGTGGTCTCTGCGAGCATAATAGGGGCCAGTAACTGTGGTCCCTTGTGGGTGATTGGCTGTAGCACCGTGCCATAACCCTTCTCCTCCATGGCATAGTGAACTGGGAGTCGAAGGCATTTCTGGGTTTGGCATGGAACATCCTGGGAGGAAAGGGGATGCCGGTGGAGTTACACCTGATTTTCTGGTGTCTGCTTTGTATTGCTGTTCTGGGCTACAGAAGGCCCCAGGCATCTGAAAAACGAGCAACTACATGGAAGTTTCGCAGTCACCCGTGCCCAGTGCAGTAGTATGGTGCAAGGCTGAGAGGAAATCTCCATCTTCCTCATGGGCAGCATGGAGAGGTGTGGAAACCTGGTGTCCTGTTGGATGCTGAGCAACTTCTTGATTGTGGGTCTGTATGTCTTTGTACATGTGGACAAAAGTTCATTATGTTTTGAGACACAACCCCACCAGGAAAAGTAATGGCTCAGAAGGGACTAGTGAAAAATCCTCTCTGGCCCCTGCTATGTGTGTGCAGCCCAGGGCTGGTCCACAGTGGGATCTAGAGCAGATGGAACTGGGTCTAGGAAGATTTTCTCATCTTGGAAACATCTGCGACTCCAGTGTGTTATAGTATCTCTCATCAGCCAAGTCTAAAACTGAGAGGTGAACCTTCATAAAGTCTCTGTCTGTGATAAAGCACTTCCAGACCTCAGCATGGTTATTTAAAGCTCTGGATGAAGCATTTTGATCCATAGGTAGGAATAAAATTCAGGCAGCCTGGTTTACAACTAGGCTGGGGAACCAGAGCTTTCCTGAGGGCATGAGGCGCATATGCATGTGTGTGTGTATGCAGTGACCCTGCAAAACAGATCTGGTTTAAGAGAGTATTTCTGTACCAGAAAGCATGTAGGTATATACTTAAGTCCTACGGAAGTCGAAGCAACTTAAAAGCATATTACAGTTAATCATGTACTTAAGTGATTTTCTGAGTTGGCCTAGATCTAGAATGACACATAAGGCGCTCCTGAGTTGGGATTCACAGCCCTGTTCTGTAGTTCTTTCCCAAGGAAAATGCTGATTTACTTATTTTTAATTCTTGCCTCAAAGAATGGCTTGTTTTGGTCTTACTACTTTGCAGGTTATTGGAAAGGATGATGTGAAAAGTTAAAATGCTCTGAGCAACAGTCCTTTTGAAATGACTAAGCTAATTTGTACCATTCATTTCAAAAGGACTCCGTGTAGCAAGAATGGTGCTGTAACAGGGATGTTTCACTGAGGGATACTCTTGGAGTTGAAATGTATGTTGGAGTCTGGTGTGATCAGAATGACGGACTGCTTGAAATTGGTGTGGTGTGATGTGCTACTATAGATTGCTTTCCTTTAGTGTAGTTTTTTTTTCCTTTCTGAAGCCTTTTTGTGATGAGTGGGATGCTTGCAGCATAGATTTGAATGCAATATAGTGTAATAAGAATAATAAGCAAGTGCATTGTATAAAATTTAAGTGGAAAGCTACTGCCTAGAAGGCATGGTTGCTGCATCTTTTTGCCATATGAGCATTGTTTCCCAAGCACATAGGGGTTTCCCTGTGTGTGAGATTTATTTATGATAAATCACTGTGCAGATAGATGGAACACTGTGCTTCTGAATTGATTTTCTGGTGGAACTTTTTATGGTTATAACAATAGACAGTGCTAATATATGGGTTCTTCGTAGGAAGACTAACGTTTTGCCTGGAAGTAACAGGATCATTTGATGAATGCTTGAGTGTTGCTAATGAGAAGGGGTGGGGGAGGAAATTACCTTTAATAAGGAGTTTAAGTGACATTTATCTCACAGAGTGCCATTCTGTTTGATTTTCACAGAAACAAGAAACCAAAAGTATTCGTGAGGCTGGTGTGGTGCAGCTGGGTGACTGAAGACTTGCCTTGGCTACTCCTGTATGTGTCTCAGTATTTAGCCTATCCATGCTCATGGGCAGGTTGGTGCTTCCTGGGGCCCATCAGCCCTGGCCAGCAGCGTCCCTTGCTGTCCAAGGACAGTCCAGCAGATCCAATCCTCCTAGTGTTCCAGGCCTTGTTTGCAAAGCACGATCTGTTCTTGTGTTTCATGTCCCCACTCGGCCTGGCCAGGAATGAACCCTTGCCTTGACCTGCAGCATCTTCTGGTAGGAAGGCTGCCAAGCGACTTCCAGCTGAAAACACAGTTTGTTAGGAAAGGGAACAAGTTACTTTTTGGCTTGCCTTTTGGACTTCTGGCCTCCAGACTAGGCAGATCTTCTTTCTAGTCCCTTGCTGTAGTAAATCCAACCTTGCCAAGACCAGCAGTGACTCTGAGGGCTTTTCTGATTGAGTCCTCTCTCCAGTGTTGGCTCAAGCAAAACCTTCCAACTTCAGGTCACTCTAAAGAGGAGATTTGCTCCTGGGAATGTATCTGGATGACCCCCTTTTACCAAGGGACATTCTCAGCTAATGTTTAAAATCCATTCTAAGTCCCATTAATGCAAATGGAACTTTAGCAATGGGAGAACAGCTTTCAGCTCCATGTATGATGTGGTGCTGAAGGCTTGTTTGTACAATGCTGACATCTCCTAGCTGTACCACTCATATTTCTTTGCAGCAAGTCTTCATTGTGTTTTTAGTGGAAAGTGGACGTGTCAATATAGAAGGAGAACCACACACTGTCTTTTGGGAACCAAGGAAATTGGCAGAAACTGGCAGGTGCCAGCTTTGAACTACTGTTCAGGAGTGTCTGGTGCCTCTGACAAGCAGAAGCTCATGGATCCCCTTAGTATCTCATGGCTTGCATAGGCCAAAATGGGAATAAAAGCGAAACCTTGTGGTGTCACCCTAAAAGAATGATTGATTCCTCGTTTAATGAGGAAAGGCTTGGGTTCTTGGCAGCTTGTGTCTGTGATAGGCTGGAAAACGGGTCAAACTAGAATTCTTTCCTTGACTTTAGTACTTTGTCCCTCTGACAACCCATTGCTGCTATAGGTTCCTAGATTTCCTTCTCTGGAAATGCAGTAACAGTTTATTGATATGACACTTGTAACGGACTTGTTTTTGCGTTGTAAAGGTACAAAGTTTAAGTCCTTCGTGGTTTTGATATGGTAGTATGTTTAACCCAGTAAATTCCAGTATCTTTCTAATGGAAATTCTGGAGCTCTTGTAGTTCATGAGTTCCGGTGTTGCTTCTACCCTGAGCTGCTGCTGGTGATTTCACTGATGTTTTGAAATTCTGAAAGGGGAACACCTTCCTGCTCAGGGTACCACCCGCACCTCAGCTACTAATGGAGAAATATTGGTGTATGTTGGAGGAGATGAGGGAGAATTGTGTGTAAACCATATTCATTTATGGAGGAGTATATGTAGGTAGCCCACTGTGATTTCTTAGATGTTTCTTAGTAAAGTTACCAGGTGAAGACAGTGCTCAGTACTTGCCTGATTTTGGCCATTTGGGATACCTGAGCACATGGGGATCCTTCTACTGGAGCTGGAAACAGTTATTTAAGAGAAGGAGCAATCTGGCTTGGCACTAGCCATAGCATTGATCCCCATCTGCATGTGCAAGGATGGACATTACTTGCACCAAAAACCTGTGACACGGTCACAAATTCTGGAGTGAGAGGATGAGTCTTTCTCAGTGCAGTCCTACGTAACATAAAAACTGTAGCAGGTATTTCTAAGGACAGGATCTGAATCATCCTGTTTTTCTTGCTTTTTTTATGTCACATACCTTATGGCTACAGTCTTTGGTGGTTGGCACCTTCCTGCTTCTGTGCACTTTCCCTAAGCCCCAGCCCATTTACCTCCTGCAGGCTGAACCTGCTGCAGCCATCATCCCACATCCTTTAAGCATGATGGGGCGGCACAGTTTCAAACTTTGCATCTTGTGTTGGGTGTTTTTCTCCCCCCTCTACATTTTTTTCCTTGTTTTGTTGGTTTGTGAATGGTTGATTTTGGGTTTCTTTGGTAGTTATTTGTTCTTGAACTTCCATTTCTCCTGTGTGCAAAGTAGGGATGGTGCTTTCCATGGTCGGGCTGTGAGGCTGCAGAGGGGTGGTTTGTTCTCACAGCTGAACAGTGGCTGAGTTGCCATGGCCACGTATTCTCCCAGTCTGCTGAAAAAGCAAGGCAAAGCCCTTTAACTGAAACCACCAAGAAGTCACTTCACCCAAATTTGTTAAGCCACTGTGACTTTTGGTTGCAGTCACCTTGGTATTTAGAAAGTGCTCTGGTGTCTGAGAAAGTGTATTTTGGGGTTTGTTAGTTTTAATTTAAATGTTTTTGAAATCCTGGAGACTTCTGAGTAAAAAGAAAGGAGGTTTTGGTTTTTTGTGTGGTACCAAACCGGCCCTGGACGTTGTGCAGACGGCTGTGTGTCCTCTGGGGACTTGCCACTGTGATATTTTTGCAGACACGGCTTTAAATACAGTTCTGTTGAAACTCTTCATACCCTACAGTGAAGGGAATTGCAAAGGGTTTGCTCAGCCTGGTTTGGAGCTTCTGGGCTTGTGAAAGTGAACAGCGTAAAACACTTTTGGCTGGCTTTTGAGGGCAGATGTCTGGACACTCGCATTGTCACATAACAATGGATCTTCTTTGTTTGGATGGGGCAGCATTGTCCTTCATTGTAGCAAGAATTTTCCTGAATCCACTGTTCTGTCTCAAAAAATGGCAGACTTTTTCTGTTCGCCAATAGCTCCCTTGAGAGAAATGTGACTGATAACTTATGGAAAATGATTCTCTATTTTGAATGGGGCTCAGATCTGTTGGATGTTCCCAGCGTTGCTTTTACTGCTGGGTTGCAGCAGCCATGGGGACCAAGTCTGACCCATGTGCCCCCATGGGAAACACTGGAGGAATGTGAATCTTTTGTCTTGGGTGAGGATGACCATGATTGTGTCAGGGGATTGGTTCTGGAGCATTGCAGTTCTGTGGTACTCACAGGAATTTGTCCAGAGTATGTCTCTGCAAATGTCCTGTGGTTCATGTGTTAATATCCACATAGGCTTCAGTTGATGAACTGGGTTTGGGTTGATACTGAAGGCCAAACCTTCTGCAGGGGTGGAAGAGCTGTAGGTGTGGCTGTGTTTGGCTGAGAGAAAGCTTTTGCCTTCCTGCAGTGCTGTAGCTGTGCTCTGTTTTGTTGTTCAAAGGCAAAAGCAACAATGAAATAAAAGGAGTAGAGAAATCCCAAACCACAAAATTTCTGGTCAACTGGACTACAAACCTGTGAGGGCAGAAAGCAGAAACACTGTTGAGAAAAAGCAAGTGTGAACTTGGCGTGTGATATTTTTGGCCCTTAAGGGACTTCTGGTCCTCATTAGATTTACAGTGAACATAAGTGATTTACCCTAAAGGTGATAGCTCAGGAAGGTGGTGAAAGAGAGGAAGTGAGATAGTTTTCTTCTTTCTCATTAATATATTGCTTTAATTCTTATAAAGAAGCGAGAGTACGTTCAATCTTGGCATTATTGGCCAAACATCGACTGTTGTACTGAGGCTTCCCACTGGCAGCTCACCCTCGCTGGTGTCAGGGCTGCTATGGTCAGGTGCTGGGGAATGCAGGGTGACTGCCTTCAGGAACCCTTAAGCAACTAATTCACCTCCGAGAGACATGGACATGCTTCTCTTGTGAGGGGCTGCCTGGCTCCACTGATCCTCCCCACTTCTCCTCCCTCCAGCTCCTCTGGCTGCTTTGCAAGGACCAGTGCCTCCTGAGAAGTTCCAGACATATTAGGGGTTTTTGCATGACTTTCTCCCCCACACCTTTTTGTTCTCAATGCTGTAGCATTTAGATAGCAGGAGTGAGGAAGGTTTCCAACCTGTCTGCTTAGAGCAGCGTTGTTGCAGAGCACCTACCCTGGGACTGCAGGTGATATCCCTGGGGAGACTGAGCGACAGGGCAGTGGGTGGTTTCCCGAAGGTAGGGGACAGATACACTTTGCAGAGGACATGTGTAGGCCTGTTGGCAGCAGGGAAGGAAGCGTTCACTCATGCTAATCATTCCAGCCTGCAGGAATTTTTTTTACTGGTTTTTGGTGGTGGTGGTTCTTTCGTTCAGTCATTACTTTTTTCTTTTTCCTCCTTTAATTGTTGAAGCTGTTTTTAATCCCTGACCATAATAAAGCCACACTGTTGTTAACACAAGCAGCAGGGTAGCTGAAATTGCAGCTGTACTACAAGCTCTGCTTTTAATTTCAGGCTGTTATTAATGAGGCTAGAAACTTACCCTTCCCCCAGTCGAGTTTCAGCTGCGTGTCTTCATCCAAGGCACTTCACTTGGTGCTTCAAAGCATCCCTAATTCCATCTGCATACAACAGGTGAAGGCTGAATACTGTTTTGTGCAGGTGGAGGATTGGGACCAGGCACATGCAGAGCCTGAGACAGGACCTCCAAAGAGGGAGTGGTAATGGGGAGTTGCAGCCTAGAAGTGCTAGTACTGGGGAGGAGATGGAATTGAACGTGCCTGATAGAGGTGGAAGGACAGGACAGGGTATTTGGGTGAGTTTGGGTTGTTTGTGAGCTTCTGCCCTGTCCTATGGTCATGGGGGGCTCTGGTTGATATTGTCATCCCATGAGGCAGCACTCCATAAAGGGAAGGTAGTGTGGTATGTCTCTTTTCCTCTCCTTTCTGCTCCTGAAGCGCCTTGGGTGCCCACAGGAGTAGTTTGTTGTTTACAGAAGAAGCAGTAATGGTAAGAAGGTTTTATTTTTTTAGAATGTAATAGTGTAATTGCATTGGGGGTATGGAAATCCCAGTCTGCTGCTGAAATTGCTGCAATAGACTTGAATTTAGAGATTGTCAGGACTCTAGGAAAAATTCCCAGCAATTTGCATCTCTGAAGTGCAGTCCCACACTCTTGTTTATAGCCTGTGTTTGTTAGAGAGGGTGTATTTCTCTGTGGCCCTGGGCATGTCTAGCCCCAGGTGCGTGCACTGAATGTCAGGTTGTCCTTTATTTCGTGTTCAGGTATGACTGGAGTGCTACAAACCTGGGAAACAACATTTAGGTCTGGTGCTGCAATAGTCTCTAGTTTTTAAATTATCACACCCCTTCCCTGCAATGTAATAAAGGAAATTGTTGCTTGTGTGGTGTACATGTGTGTGCAGCTCTACAGGACTTGCTGGGCTGGTCTTGTTCAGCTTGCTCTTTTTTATCCTGCATCTCAGGACTGTGATGTCTGAGCCTGGCGCTCTGTGGCATATGCACTAAGCCTTTTTCCTAGATGGATTTATTGGATTTCCAGTAAAGACAAACAAAGTCGGAAGGCTAACGGTGCTGAGCATGCAGCGCTGTGCTCCCTGGCCCAGCCTGCTGTGCTCAGCTCCTTATACGGCCAAAAAAAGGAAGAGGAAAAGAGGGCGCAGTGTGAATACCAGACATACAATGCATTCTTCTCAGCTACAAACTTGGAATTTGCTTTTCCCTGGAAAGTGGGCCCTCTGCACACTCATTAATTCCCGCTCTGTACTTTTTAGCAGGAAGAGAGAAGCCAGCATTGAGATGGCTCTGAGGAATACTCAATTGTCTTGTGTTAAGGAATTTCTTTTCTGTGTAAGGATCTTTTCTTTCTTTGGGGAGGGACAGGAGGGAATGAAGCTGGGATGACAAAGGGGAAGGCAGACCAGGGTGTCCTGACACTCACTCTGACTTGACAAGCTGCAAACAGGTAGCCTGCAATTACAGATGTTTTCTTTGCCTAAAAATCAATCTGATTCATTGCTAGCCTCTGCCTTTAAATTATATTTTCCTTGAATAGCACATTCCGGTTAGTGGGAGGCAGAGGGTAGATAAGGCAATTGATCCAGTTGCTTCATTCATGATCTGTCTTCAGCCCTTGTTGTTTGAATAACAATAGGTGTGAATGGCTGACTGAGCTTGGGCTACTCTGATCTGGACTCAGATTGGAAGTACAAAGCATAAGTCCTGTATCTATTAGATATGGGCCTGGCTTTCCAAAGCACTCGTTTGTTGGCTTGGGTGTACCACCCTCTTGCTTGAATGAGGGAAGGTCACACCAGTCCACCACCTCTCCTGGTCTGCCACTGATTCATGGTGTGCAAAGACACTTTCTGCAGTGACATGGGAGCTGAACTGCCATGGCAGGTGTTGTGGTTTCCTAGATTGTGTGGAAGCCAAATTGTGGATTGAAAGCCACAGGGGAGTGAATCATGGCACTGCCTGTACATGGGGAAGCCTGCCTGTCAGAACCTGGGGCCCCCTTTGTAGGGACACCTCCAGGCAGTCCTGTTTGTGCTTATTTCCAAAGGGAGAGCTTTTCCAGGACCACAGATGTGACTTGTGCTTCTGTTGGTACTCTGTGTTTCATGGGGGCCAAACAGGTGGCACAATTGGGCAATTGTCACTCAGCCAAAAGGCATTTTTAGTGAGGGAAAAAGCTGCCTGACAACTTTGAGTCATGTTTTACTGCCTTGGGATCGGAGTGCCTGGAAAGCAGTTCCCTATTGTGTCTTCACAGGCCTTGTGGAGGTGATGATGCTACTTAATTTCACAAGCTCCTTTCATCTAGCTCCTGCACTGTGCTTTCCCATCTCGAGGATAGGCTGTGACAGCACTTGACTAAGGCAATCTGTGTAGCTTTGTGAAGATCCCATCTGTTTCTCTACTTGACAGCTGGGTTGTTCCATGTTACTTGCCTTCTTGCTTTCTTGTAAAACCAAGCACATTATTAGGACCCAAAATACTATTTCCTCTGGGCCATGTTGTAATAGGAGGGTGTTTCATGATGACAAGTTCCAGCATTGCATGAAGGCAAATCCCTTTTATATGTGCAAGGAAATAACAACAATCTGCTTGCAGGTCATGCATCGCTCAGCTCTTTGAACTTCTACGTTATCAAGTGTTTGCTGCCTCTGTTCTTAGAGACTGTACTTTGCAACAAGCGCCGTAAATTATCCAGCAAGTATAATAAAGGAATTTGATGGTAGAAGAAAGATAAATGAATGGCAAATCTAGGCTAATGTAAACATATATTGAGTATTCTTGTTACTCTTTCCTCATCCATCCCCACATGCATCTGGAGGTTGTTCAAAGCCAGGTGGAGTAGAGAGTGGGCCTTAGGCTCTTATGAATAGATAGCTATGGGTGCCAGGCAAAATGTTTGGGGTAGAACTATCAGGTGTTTGGTTTAGCATCAAATAACATAAGTTCATTCTTCAGCATTTTGATATAAATGGGACTTAATGGTGTTCCTTGTACGTTAGCCAGAGCTCCATGAGAAGTTGGACAGTGGGACTTGGTGAGTGTTAGATTTGAGGTGCCTTGATGTTTTGATTATCTGAGTTCTTTATGATGGTTGCCAGTTGAGAACAGGGGGCTGGCAAGTTGGTAGGATGAGGTATGCTCATAGCATCCCCATGGGAGGTGAGGATAGTGAGTGCTTGCAGTGCTGCATGTGCAGTTAGATTCCTCTGCATATCTGGCTTTTTTCTGAAGATGGGGAGATCCAACTGACCCAGCAACGACAGCTGCTGCTGGATGAAATGTTGGAGAGCAGCTGTGCTCCGGTGACCACAGAGCTCTGGCTGAAGGTTGTGGCTGTTATAATGGGAAACCAGTGGGCCTGGTGGGAGAACTGGGTGTCAGGACTCCACTTCTCTGTCTCCTGTGGGTGTATTGCTTGCAGAAGGCTCCTGAATGCTGCAGATACCTGGCCTTTGTGCATGGTAAAGGACTATTGTGAGTTTTGTGGGTGCTGAAAAGTCACAGCCTCTCTACCTCGCTTCCGTTTCCACTAGGTTTAATGGGAGTAAATTTCTACTGGTTGCTTTTCTAATGCATGGAAACACTGGAACTGGTGGAGTGGGAGAAAGAGACAGGTGACTGGTAAATATTTCTGTAAATGTTGGGGTGGTTGTTATCTTCTTGTTGGGAAAAAAATGTAATTCAATAAACACAAATCAGGCACCATGTTTACACCCTCTAAATGTGGGGGAATCCTGTGCTTCTGTTCCTTTTATGGTTTTTTTTTTTTTTTTTGTGCTACTGNGCTACTGCCTTAAGGTGTCTTACCAGAAGTACGTGCTGCCATTATTAGAAAATCCTGTAAAACAGCTGTAATAATTGCACAATGTTCTTTATTGCTGTCAGGTTTATTCATAGATTGTTTTTTTTTAAGACACATAAGGGACTGTCTCTGCACACATCATTGATTTTGCTAATAAAATCTTACATTTTGATGGTACGTTTCATTGGAAAATCATCAACTGCTCCATAAAATTAAGACTTATACTATCATGGGATGGAGATGTTTGCTGTTGCCATGATGGAGAGATTGATCTAGATGGATTTATTTGATTTCTTAACAGCTCTTGGGAAAGGGTACAGAATCCGATGCCTGATCTCCACTCCAGGTTCTCTGACCAGTGATTTGGAGTTCAACGTTCTGCTGTTACCCTTCGTTTTCTCAGCAGGCTGCCATAATGGCCTGGTATCTGTCCCCTCTATCCGCCAGTGATGCAGAAGGATGCTTCATGGCTGGTGCTGAGCTCAGTGTGACTACAGGAACATGACTAGCTATGTGGCTCTAGGCCACAGTCATGCTGAGGCCATGCTGCAGTGGGTACTTGTAGAAGTAGGTGGTCCTTAAGGTCCCTTCCAGTCCAAATCATTCTATGATTCCCTTATTTCATGGGGTATCATCTCTACTGATCTTGATTTCTTTTTTTTTTTTTTTTTACTTCCAACCCACAAAATGCCTGCTATAGCTCCTGGAATCAGTAGTAGATGGCTCTGATCTTTGCCAAATTGGGCCTCTGCTTTCTTAAATGTCCAGTTCCGGGTGGCACAGAGGAGTGGTGAGGCTCCAAGGGCTGCCTTTACTCACTTCCTTGCTCAGACAGGTGTGAGGATTGAGGGATCTGTGCTTTGCAGAGGGACTTGCAGTGCATTGCTCTGGGACTGCTGATAGATTGAGTTGTGGAGGAGATGGCCTCACAGGACTGATGGTGATGTTCGTGCTTGAAGTGTCCTCAGTTATCTTTTATTTCTGCAGGGAGCGAGGTTAGTGCTTAAAACCTGTTTGAAATTATTCCAGTGCAAGTTGTGGGGAGAGGACATGTATTGCACCATGGCCGCCATATTGTTCCCCATGGTCTCTCCATGTGAGGTTCCTACTGGCAGCTATGGCCACAGATCAGCTACTTGGGTGGAGGTGTTATTTCTCTTCAGGCTCTTCGAGCACCATGGGCAGGTTAAACTGCCTGTGTCCAGTATCAGCTGAGACATATGTGAAAGCCTTAGGATGAACTTTTGCTGTCCCTAGCTGAGTTCTACAGGAGCCTGGATCAGCAGAACATGCTTTCAAATCCTGTTGCAAGCCCAGAGGACATAAAAGGGCCCGGAGCAAGGTGAATCTGGGCACTGCTCTGGTTTATTTGGCCATTAAATAGCCAAGGCAGCAGTCGGTTTTGGGCTGTCAGTCAAAAAGGCACTGCTGAGCCAAACTCCAGTCCTGTATTTTGCAGTAATTAGCAGGTTTGAGCATGTTCTTTGTTCAGCCAAAAATCCTGGGAGATGATACAAGTCTGTATTTTATTGTATTCATTAGTTTAGTGAGCATGTGTACTGTATTTGAGGGAATGTTTAGTGTTCAGGTTCATAGAGCTGAATCGGATTCTGTTTTATAGGAGACAGCCCAGTTGTCCGTAGCAACCTGAAATTGATTTTCCCCCCCCGCCTACCGAAAGCTGTTTGCTCTTGAATCATCCCTTTAATTTAATACACTGAACAGGATGTCCCTGCATGGAGAAACTTTTTTTTGTTAACACTAAGTAACCTAGGCAAAAAAACCCCTCTTACTTGAACAGTAACCCTGACTGTCTTTATTGCCACTTGGCATTAGTCCTTTCTGTGCTGTTTCTTCGTGTTTTGTTTCAGGCACTGGAGGCCATTATCAGTATTGGTTAATCACCACTGCTGCCACAGGGGGATGTCCCCCTGCACACTCCAGCCACCTCGGCCGCCTCCTCCTGGCGGCAGGTCCCTCTTTGGCCTGGAACTCTACAGGCTGCCTTGATCTCCTCGATCTCTGCCTTGTGGGCTGGCCCAATATGTTCAGTATGCTGGAAACTGTTCTTTGTAGCAACAGGTTAGGTTAGGTAACAGGTTTCACTAGATTAGATTAGGTAATAGGTGATAGGTTGGACATGTTGATCTCTAAGGTCTTTTCCAACCTTACTGATTCTGTGATTCTGTGATTCTGTGTGTAGCATCAGCTGTGTGCTTTCCTCTGACGAAATCCACTTTAGTACAGTGGTAAGTGTCCCCACCTGGCATGTGGGAGACCCGGGTTCGATTCCCGCCAGGGACACAATGTTAAGAGTTGGACTCGATGATCCTTGTGGGTCCCTTCCAACTCAGAATATTCTGTGATCCTTCTGTGATCTGTGACGTGTAGTGGTGCCCACAAGTGGCTCTAGTGATGCTGTGGCCTTGGAGTGGGGCCAGTATTCCCTGCAATGGGGATGTGCTGCATAGCTTTTTCATCCTGGCTGGAGGAGAAGGGCTGAGTCCTGCCACTGTTCAGGGCAATGACGTTGTGTCTCCTCCACCTGTTGCTAATGGGGATGCTCAGGTCTGGTGCTGCTGGAGGGACTCTGCTGCAAGACCCCGTGTGGGTGAAGTACTGCCTTGGCCTCAGCGCTGTTGGTGCTCATAGCCTGGGGCATATATGGGCTTGGAGATAAATACATGTTCAGTGTTGACCTTGCTGAATAATTTAAACTCAAAAAGTGTTATAATACTGCTGCTTGCAGTCTTCTCTGACTTGTACCCCTTTGGCTCAGGTTTTCTATACTAGGTCTCTGCTGCTGTCAAAACCTCTTTTTGTGAGTTTTCCAGTGGAAGCAGTGGAGCTACTTCAGAGGAGGCTGTTGGGAAAGTGTCTGGGAAGAATGGGAAGAACTGTCATGCTGTTGTGCTCGTATTTAGAAAATAAATCTGTGTCTTTGTCATTCTTTGTGGTGCCTGAGGACTTCCAGGGAGTGATTGCCTTGTCAGAGGAGTGTCAGGGATGAGGAATTTAGGACATTTTTGGGTTTGCTACCTGGAAGAGCGCTTGACTATCTTTCAGAAGAGTGACAGCTTGCATGTGCTTAGCACAGACTGCAACCTTTTTCCATGTTTGCTTGCCCCATGATTTTGCACAGAATGTCAAGACAGCAGAGACTTTCTCCTGTGCTCTTAGATCTTGCCCTGAGTGTTGCGGAGCTGTTGGAGCAGGAGGTGTTGCTGGGTTGGGGCAAGGTGTGCTGTGGTAGCAGTTGTACCACCAGAACTTGTCCCTGTTGACTGTTCCACACAGAGAGAAGCAAGCTGCTGCTTGCATCTATGCTTAGGCCATTAGCACAAATTGCACCAATCTGTGCTGTGAAATGTCTGCCTTTTCCTGGCTTGTTTCGTGAAAAGTTAAAAAAAAAAAATCACATGAAGTCAGTACGGCAAAGATGTTAGTTGCATGTTCACCTGCTGTCGCTGCCAGAGGAAGCCATGTCACTTGACGTGCCTGGTGTATGGCACTTGTTGAGAAGATAGTTATTTCATCTCTCATTTTTTTCACATCAGTCAAAAAATGGTTTGTTTAATGTGCATCATCTGAACGTTTCACTGATTAAGCTACCTCAAAAGGTTAATCTCCAATTCTATACTGCTTTTACTGTCGCATCCAACTGCGTCAAAGACAGCAGTGAGTGTATCTCTAATAATGACTTCCAGATGCAGGGGTAGCGGAGGCATTTACTTCTTTCAGGTGCCAAAACTGGGACTTACAAGGCCTGTTTTTTTTCAGAGCGCTTCATGTTTTCTGGCACTGTACATGGTTATAGTACTAGTCTCAATTAAATGTTGAACAGAGAGTCTCAATCCCTGACTGGTAATTCTTGTCTCTTCTGGACGTGGTCTTTCTGTATCTTTATTTAGCCAGAAAAGACACAGCAGTAAATATGTGGGGAAAATTTGATATATATGATTTTGCTCCTATCATTCAGAAGTTTCATGTCAGAGGCATAAACAGGATCTAATCTTGACAAGTGATCCTCAGCTGTCAGACCACAAAGTATCCCTTCTGGTCTCCTTACCATTGCCTGCCTTACATCCTCCCATCTTCTGAGAACTGAATGAAGGCAAAGAGACCACTGTCCCAAATGGCTGCAGCCTCCTTTTTGACATGACTTGACTTCCGTAGCAAGTAGAGTCTTCAGGTCTCAGTGAACGTCTGTGTGTCCATGTTGTCATTCCTCCCTTCAGCAGGAGCACTGCCTGCCTGAGAACTGAGTATGATCTGGCTGGATTAAACAGAAGTTCCTCGACTGTTGTCTGTAACTTCTGTCAGCGGGATATTTGTAAATTTAAACGCTTCCTCAGAGAAGTATCAAAGGAACTAAGGCCACTTTTCAGCATGAACATGAAAGGCTTTCGCACACTGGTGCAGCAAGGATTGCCATGGAGAACAAAGGCTTTCGCTAATCGTTTCTAATGCCTTTCAAGTTTATGCCTCATTTTTTCCCTTTTTCAGACGGCCTCCCAGAGTACTGAGACTTCAGTGACTGACTCACCAAATAATTAACAGGAGGAGGACTCCATCTCTGAAACTTTTGAACACCTCTTTTAATTTTCTTAAACCAGCCGGTACTCTGGCCAGGATCCAGTTTGTGTAATTACATTTGACCTAGCTTAATCCCTTGGCAGTTTCAATTGCATGTGGTAGTCGTCTTGGCTCCCTGTCCTGGGCTGCCATTCAATGCTACTCCATGGTTTTCAACAGCTGTCATAATTCAGATGTAGAAATGGCTGTATTTTCTTGGTGGAAGTATTCCTCATATCTCTATCCCTTGCAAAATATCCTTATCTCACTAGTGTTTTGGCAGGTAACATGTCTCATGCTGCAGATGAACTTCCTGAAGTCCTTGGAGCTACTTTCACTCCTAAAGATGAACATGCATTTAGATTCGTTTATTAGTTGTTCGTCACACATTTTGAGATTACTTTGCGTTTTTCATCTTCAGTAAGAAGCATTTATTACTCGGTCTCCTCAGCTTCTGTGCGCTACTTTAGGGACACTATTGGTTCAGGTATTCCTCTTTGGCCTTGGAAACAGCACTTCTGTTATCGAATCTGTGCTAAACAGGAGTTTGTCGCCTTCCTGTGCTGACAGCAGTTGGACTGACTGGCTGTAAGTGTTGGCATTGGTAAGACTGCAAGTGATGAAGGAAAGCAAAAGCCCAGGGCAGCTGAGAAGGATTGCAAAGGGAAAAAAACCCAAACCATCCCAAGTAGAAACTTGGAGATGGACGAAGTGGAATAGCCAAAGGGATAGTCAGATGGTTAGTGCATGCCACAGAGAAGACACTGAGTTGTTGTGTTGGCACATCCTCAGATGTGCAGCAGACATCTTGTTCTCACAGCAGGTGGCAAATTGCATGTTTCTTGGCTTTGGCCCTTATTTGTTACAGAGCCACTTGGTCCTCTGGGGCGAGGAGCAGCTCCTGCTGAGGGGAGGCAGGAATTTAGATGACGTGGGGTACGAAAGATGATCTACTGCTGAAAGATGCAGTTGTGGCAAATTATCTGCTACCACTGAGCTGTTTTTCTGAGAGCCTCCAGAAGTAGGATGGCAAATGTATTATTGCTGCTCTCCCTTGTTATTTGTTATCTCTCATGAAATTTGGGATGTTTTTGTAACAGAAATCTGACCTGTGCTTCCAAACACTGCTCATGTAAATATTTTCTTTATTCTTTCTACATTGTCACCAAACATTTCATTTTGCTAGGTAGTACATCCTGAAGATTAGGAGGTGAGGACTGTGTTGTGAACACAAAAGTTACTCAGCTGCTCACAGGCCTGACTTTTATCCTCTGGGTCTCTCCCATAATTACACACATTTAAATCTCAGAGTAGAGTAGAAATCTTGCCTCTATAGTTTTCAGTGCCACTGTAAATAAAGTCACCAGTAAAATTAGTCAGAATGCGTAAATGTTTGAAGTCAGAGCCATCTTATTTTTATGTGTACTGAGTATTGCTTATAGCTTGTCAGAACTTTCTGCAAAGCCCATTTATTTCCTGGAACACAAATTTGTCAAACCCTTATGGTGATTTTCAGAGAAAACTGGTCATATTTGAGTGGCGGCATATGATGCAGCTATAGATATTGCTTTTGAAGATCTATTTTCATGTTAAATAATGGGGTGAGAAATACTGCACTTCCAAAATATTGCGTTTTCCTTTACTACTGGACTGGAGTCTGCCCACCATACTGAAGACAGTTATTTTCTTTTCTGTGTTTCAGAGTACTTTGTAACTGGTGTGCCTGAATGCATCTGCCTTTGAATGTGAGCCCCTTCTCTTGAAATAGCCTCGTGATATCCAACTGCCTGCTCTCTCAGGGTAAGAAAAGAAATGCACACACAGAGATTAAGAATGTGCTTTGAGCAAAAGAAGAATGCAAAAAGACAAGCACCACTGGTGCCTCAGCTATTAATTTTGGAAATAGTGAGCTGTCATGGAAGGAGGGAGTAAACTGTAAATCTATCCACTGTAAATAAGAAAAATTATAAACTTAAGTTGCAGAAGGAGAAATTTAGGTGAGGCATTAGTAAATGACCTCCATTGAAGCTGATAATTTGAAAGGCAAAACTCAGTGCATCTGTGCAGAATGAGTTGCATGTTTTGATGATGAGCTGCATGAATTGATGCAACAGAAATTAACTCTGGTGCTCTGTGTCTTTGTTACCTGAATGGTGATGTTCTTCTGGAGGGAAGTGAGAAGAGCTCAGGGAAGAGAAGAGGTTTAATCCTCTGTTGTTAGCATGCAGTGTAAACTTGGTAAAACCAGGGTATTTTAGGAATTCTGGCCCCTTTGTAGAGTTTCTGGGAGTTTGGTTCTCTTCTGTGGTCACCCGTAGGGTGACTGGGTGCTGGAACAGGCTTCCCGGGGATGTCGTCCCAGCACCAGTCCTGAGAGAGTTCAAGAAGTGTTTGGATGATACTCTTGGGCACATGGTGTGACTCTTGGGAATGGTCCTTTTCAGGGCTAAGGGTTGGACTCAATGATCCTTGTGGGTCTCTTCCAGCTCAGTTCTGTGATTCTGCTCTTACTCTCAGGTGGGCAATCCCATCTGTTTTATTGTGACATGAAAAAACAATGCTACAAATACAGGTGCACTGAGCAAAACAAATATTGTGTGGAACACAGAGCAAGGAACCAACTGGTAGCTTTTCCTCTTTGTTTCCAAGGCTGATGAAATGGAAGACAGTTTAGTTTTTATTCCTTTGCTCTTCTCTTCTTCTCCATTGTGTTTATTTGTCCTGTCTTGACAGCAGGCTTTTTCTGTGTTTAAAAATTCTGGTTTGCCAGCTGGATCTTGAAATTATATCCTGAAGATGGCTGCTCCCTGAGTTCCTTTGCTTCTCCCTCCTTTTCCTGGGACCTGCCACTGATAAACCGAGCCTGGAGTCAGGCAGCCTCTGAGCCATTGTAGTGAGAAGAGTGGGGTTCAGGTGCTTCGTCTTCCTCAGCATAGTTAAGAAGATCAGTGAGATTCCTGTCCTATCTCATAGGACATCTGAAATTCAATGGAAAGTTCTTCAACCTCGTGTTGGATTTAGGTTTCTCTAATATTTATATTTCATTCTTAATGTCAGTAAATACTGGTGTCTCCCCTGGAGTTACACTAGTGTCTTACTGTTTGTTATCATCTTCTGCTTAGCAGAGATAAGCTGTTGTATCCCAGGGGTATGGGTACATGGAAGAAACTTTCAAATAGTGCTAAGAAATGCAGAGGGAAATAAGGGGTGCCTTTCTGAAGTCACCTTTGTACATTTTTTTCCCCCTTTTTTCTTTTTTCTTGTTTTCCTCCTCTTGAGCTTTTCAGTTTCTGCAACTGTCTGTTCAAATCTTGAAAGCAAAATGCATTCATGGAAAGATAAAATTTACTCTGTGCCCCCCTGATCTTTCGATCTCAATCAGTCAAATAAATCCAAGACCTTGCAGTTCACCTTGTTACAAGGATGGTTAATAAGTTGGGTGGTTGTGCCAATGGCAGTGATGGTTTTTCTGCCTAGTGCTTCTTTTATTGTTGTTATTATTTTTTATGATTCTGACCTTTCAGACTGGTCAGGGTAAGATTATTTGCAAAGAATACTCCATAAATATGCCTGTCAGGACCAGAGTTAACATTCAAGCATTGCTGCTTAGCAAAGTAACCAATATGCCAAAGTTCAATTTAGATTTCCCTGCAGGGTTGAAAATAATGACAAGACTCACTTAACATGGCAGGGATGAGTTGTATCACCTCCATGGGAAGGGTTGCTGAATGGCCCTTTGCAGCTCTGTGCCTGGGTGACTTTGCTGGCTGCACCTGAAATTTGGCGCCTGGCATCTTGTGCTGGAGCTCACTTGAAGTAGAGGAGCCCTGGGTGCATCTCCTGGTTCTCTGAGGTGACAGCTCAGTCAATTAGTAGTTTTCTTTGATTTTGCAACTGAAATTTTGCTTTTCCTAATGCTGTACTCCTTGCTTTACACCTGCAAATGAGGTTTTGTGGAGCTGCTTTAAGCTCTGTCCTGCAAAGCCATCCTCTTCCCATCCTTGCCCTCTGTGAAAGCCAATGTGTCTTGCAAGCATGCCTTAAGAGAGCCCCAGTGCATTCTGGTGTGTTCTGAGTTGTGTCTTGTGGGTTACTTGCTGTGATCTGTGAGTGCTTTTGGAATCCCAGATTTCAGTGGGAAGCTGACTGGGTTTTCCTTGCTGTGACTGTTCATGGAAAGAGTTTCTAGATGTCTCCCACCTAACACTTACCATCAAGGAGGCTTGCAGCATCCAGTAGCAAGAATTTTCCTTTACTGTCAGGAAATATAATGATGATTATCAATGTTTCTGCTGTCCTGTCAGCAGATTTGACTCCTGTGAGTGAGAGCAGCAGAAGGAGTGAAGCTGGGAGCCAGCAGTTGCTGTTTAGACATTAACCTGCAGCGTTTGAAAGCCACAGTCTGTTGAGTAGCCATGGTCTCTATTGAGCCTGGTCATGGATGTAAACGTAGTGTGTCAGAAGCATGTGGCTCTTCTGTGGTTATGTTTTCTTCCTTCCTTAGATGAAGGTGGAGATATTGAAGATCACTTGCTGAGCCTCATCCTGAGGCTGGGTCTGAAACCCCTAGGCTTGGCCAAAAAAAAAAAAAAAAAAAAGAAGGGCAGCAAATTCCCTGAAAAAAAGTTATGACATCAGTTCAGTACCCAGATTCTGACTGGGTAGTGAAATAACAGTGCAAAAAGCAATGCAGCTTGTGGAAAGTCACGCAGCACCTTCCTGCTGGATCCCTGCGACAGCTCAGCCGCTGATGGCCCAGTTCAGTGGTGCCACGTCTTGCAGTGAAGCTGATGGATCTGGCTCCCTGTCAACATTGGCTGAAAGTTTAAAGGTAAAATAAATAAATGTGCCTTTAGACCCATCTTAAAATCCAGAAGCTGTTTCTCCAGCGCCTGTAAATAACCCTTTTCTGGATTTACCTGCCTTGTACGTAAAAGGAGAGGATATGTGAAAAATACATAACTGAGGGGGGCAGAGCAGTGCCTGCCTTCTGTGCTGCCGTGCCTTCACAAGCCTGGTGGCCGTGCGGTGAGCTGGGGAGGGGTGTCCCCATCCCCGTGGACAGCATCCATCCTTCAGGTGCCAAAGAGAAAAGCCCTTCAATATGCAGGATTTTTGCATGGTCTGGAAGGTGACACTTTGTTCTTATTCCAAAAGGGACTGGCAATTAGCAGCAGGGGTAATAGCCACCTGGAATTAAATTCTGTGGAGGCATTAGAAATAGTAGGGTATATTTAGAAATATCTATTGCATATATATATACCTCTTAAGAAACATGGTGGAGATGCCATAGCCATAAATACTAATAAGGCTGTTTGATTCCAATTTTCAGGTAAGATTAACATTTTATTGAGTATTATATCTGTCACATTCAATGCTTTAGTGTACCATCCTCTCAGGCTTATTAGCATAATTGCAGTGCTTAAGCCACAATAAAAAATTCAACAGTAAAACAGCGGTTAGCACAGGCAATTTGTTATCAAAAGCTTTTACTTAAGGACAGCTTTTGAGCATATTTATTATCCAGTTAGGACTATACATTATTTTTATTTAGAAAAACAAGAGGGGAAACACTAGGATTTTTTTTTCTTTTTTAATGACTAAATCAGAAGGCTTGAAAATTGGTCACAACCTTTTTCTGTTTCTTAAAATCACTTAGCAAATTCACTCTGAGTGGGAAGGCAAGCCCTGGTGATGCTTTGATTGAGCTCACAGCCAGGAGAAGCAGGAAGGATAAACTTGTCTGGGTTTCTTGCTCCCATTTTGACTGTTGTCTAAGCTCACCATGAGGAGAAGTGAAGGCAGTGCTGCTGCTGAAGGCAGTGCTGGTGAAGCTTGTGTTCATAGTGAAACAGGATGTGTAAGCAGGTTGTAGGAATTGGGAAGGGAACACATGGAAGCAGGTGAAACTAAACTGGGCACATATTAGAGAAGTGATGTGCTTGTGGGGTCCTCTTCACAAACACCCTCTTCTGTGAATATGTGAAATTTGAAAGGAGCTGGTTGTTTCGGATCCCTTTTTTGAGGAGGGGTAAAAACCCCAATGTTATTATTCAGAGATAAATTTTATGTTTCAGATTCTAGGGTGGTTATGAGTATTGCATTGGTGCACAGCTCACTCTCATGAAGCTTCCTAGCACTGCATGGTGTTTAGCCTTTCTGTCAACAAACCTTGGTGATGCTCCTGGGAATATAAATACACAGAAACTTACTGGAGAGTTACACTTCCTGCGAACTTTGCTCTTGGTTGAAATTTGACCCTGATTTGAATTGCAGTTGAAATATGTGCTCTCTGCCTCCATGATCACCTCTAGGAATGGGGACTTGTTGCTACTTTCTCAGGAACAAGCAGTTTCCTGCTCAGTCCTGCAGCTCCCCAATGTTGCTCCTTTTGGCTTTGGTAGTGCTCAAGGCATCAGTTACCTGAGTGCCTCCTGCTTGCATTTGGCCTTGTAGCTTGGTGGTGGTGAGTGTCTTCTGATACTGCCAGGGAAGCGCTCTTCTAGGTCCTGTGCACAGGCACAGAGCTTCACATCTGTAGAAGGTGCTAGGGGACCATGGAGGGTGTTTCCTTAGGCTCATTGAGGACATTTTTGTGTGGCTGCTCTCTGAGCTCTGTAGTTCTCCAGCAGTTGAGTTAGAAAGCCTCTGCCTCGAAGCAGGGCTAGCTTCAAGGCTGGACGACGTTGCTCAGAGCTTGTCAAGACGGCAGTGGCCTGGTGTGATCTTGAGGGGTGTTGATAGTATGTGCCTTGGTCAGCAAAAAGAAACCTTATGGAGTGCTTTGTAGGCTGTAGTCTGGTGTCAGAGTAGTGGAATCATAACATTTCTGTTAGAGGGTCTTTATGAAGGGTTGAGAGACAGAATTTAAGTAATACAGTAACAGTGATTCCTACACAGTCTTCCTGTTGTGAGGTGGGGAAGGAACACCATGCCCAGCTCTGCATATGGCTCTCCTCCATGATGGATGGGGAGGGATACTGAGGGGAGAGGGTCTGTCCTGGAGATGAGTCCACATGTCTGCCTTGAGGAGGAAAGTGCCTGCATGCTTCTGGCAGGGAAAAAAAAATGACTGAAAGAATGTAGCAGTGATAAATGTAATAAAAAACACTTAGGCTGGAATTTGTAAAGCCTGGAACATCTGTTCTCAGCAGTACTTTGATCATGTTGTGAGGCTTTTAAATGATACTTCCATGAATTAAGTGAGATCCTTATGGCTGCAGGATTCCTTTCAGTGCCCTTTTTTCATGGAGCAGAAAGGCAAATTTCACAGGGAACACTACATGACTTGAAACACATATTTTAATGGTTAGTATCAACCAAACAATGTTTTATTAGGTGCTAGAAAAATGTTCCAGTTCCATACCCCAGGAAGCAAAGCACTCCCATTTACTTTTAAGCTTATGGGAGCTGTACTTTGGAGAAAAAAAATCAATAATTCATTGCTTGTATGTTACTCTATTCAAAATCAAAACAAACATGGTGAAATGAGCTTAAACATTTTGAAGTTGCTGTCAGAAAAGGGTCTTTTTGTATTTTGTTTCAAGACAGAGGTACAGACGAGCCAGTATCTGTGTGTTTTCTGAGAGACCTGCAGCAAAGGATGGTGAGACACTGATGATTTACTTCCCTCAGTATGCTGCCTTGGACTGAGTAGCTTTCATCCACTTTTCTCGAAGGACTCATGCTTTCCCCTTTCCTCATTGTTTTAGCAGGCTTCTGCCTCTGGCTCTTCCAGCAGCTGAGTGTTTGTGGCTGAAATGCTGTGATGCCAAATGTCTTTGGTGTTTTAAGGAGTGCAGAGAGCCCTGATGGCAGAGCTGAGTTCTTTACAGTGTCACTCCTGTCGGGAGGATTCCTGCTCCCACCGTCTTGCTACACGTAGGAAAAAGAATATCTCCTGGGCTGTTTGTAGAAATAGGCTGTAGGATATGAGAGGCAGTAGGAGGGAAGGAGAAACTGCAGAGGAGATGTGGAACGAGGGGGTGTCCTCCTGTGCTATGTTTGTGTGTTCATACTTGAGAAATTCTTTCCTGCTACTGCAGCCAGCAAGTCTGGCAGCTCCCAGCAGGATGCTGGGGCAAGGCTCCTTGCTCCAATCTCCCCTTCACTCCCCGGGATGGATGAATAGACCTGTGTGTGACCCTCAGGCTCTACCCAGCAAGCAGAAGCCTGCAGCAATCCTTTGTTCCTTAATTAAAAGACTGGTAAAGGTGTGAAAGGAGGAAAAGTTTTGGTCATAAATAACAGAGGAGGAGTATGGATGGGCTTCCTAGTAAGGTTCTGGATGTCAGGGGCTAATTTATGAAAACTGAGTTGTTTAGTTCCTACAGCACCCAACAGGTGAACAGGCGGCTTATTGCTGTGACATATCCATTTATAGCAGCTTTCCTCTGCTAACACCTGCGGCTCAGTTCTGTTACATGCTTATGCTGTCTGTTAATTATTTACCAATGATTTACAAGTACAGAATGCAAATAAAATGTTTCTATGCAGAAGACTGCATTGCACACACAAGATTCGTAGGAATTAGAGCACTGTACTACTGTGTACAATCCCATCACCATCCCTGGGCTTTTGATGGAGAACTCCTTGTAGGTGCCTGAACAAGAGGAAACCGCTTTCCCACCAGAGCTCGCATGTAGAGGGGCTGTGGTGTTAGCGAAGGGCTGTGGTTACAAGGGGATCTGTGTCCTTTGCTTCCTAGCAGATTGATTTTTGCCATTGTAAATGACTTTCTTCCTCCTCTACAAAGGCTCATTCTTCTTCATAAGTTATGGCAGCAGCAAACTGTTAAAAAAACCCCAAACCACAGCATGGTGTGCTTTTAAAAAAAAAATAAAATAGTATAAAAGTCAAGTAGCAGATCGAGTTCTGACTCAGCTCATAACTTATGATCCTATGCTATTTCTGTAACATTTTTAGCTTATGACCAATTTTTTCTAATATTAGGACATTGCCATAGAAAGTGTGTCAGTCCCAGGCTGCCACAACCTGTTGCTGTACAGGATTTATACACTTTTGAGCAAGTGTGCAGGAACAGGCCAGTAAGTTCTTCGTTGTGGTTTTTAAATTGCTGAAATGTCTTTTGTTGTTGTTGTTGGGTTTTTTTTGGGTGGTTGTTTTTTGTTGATTCACTTAGTAAACAGTGCTGTGCAGAACTGCTGCTTTTTGTTTCTCACACAGTAAGGCACTGGTCTCCCATCCCCAGCTTTGCCTCTAGCAACTGGGGTTGCTTTATTGGTGGATTTTCAGCTGTTGTAAAGTGCTGTAAGTCAGTTCAAGCTGTACCCACTCTATGGATTTTATGGAAGTTGAGAATCTGGTCATACAGCTTATGGTTTTAGTAAGGAAGGAATTCTGGATCAATGTCCTGTTCCAGGCAGGCAAGAAAGTACATGCAAAGTTTCTCTAGGCTCAGGGAAAGTGTGTGTGAAGAAATAAGTATGTGTGGCAGAGAATGCAATTACTGAGGAAATCCCAAAATTTACAAGTAGGAAATTTTTTATGGGTTCAAATCTGCTGTGGTTTTGGAGTACCTAAGGACCCTTAAAACAATGAAACTCCAGACAGTCCAGCCCAAACATTCATGACACACAGCAGCAAAGCCATCATTCTGTTTAGCACCACTGATCAGCTCACTAATGCAACATCTGCTCTGGGCTTTTGCATTTAATTTTTGTCTGGATACTAAAGAGGAACACAGGGTTAATGATCTGTGTTCGGTTTTCCTCCACAATGCTTTATTTGCACTTTGTGGCTGCTTTTCATGGTTCTTTGCAGCAGCCCTAAAATGTCAACTGACCTGAAGAAATCAACAAGGGATGCCTAAAAAATCTGAAAGAAAAGCTAGAAAGGATGTTGCTTTCTAGCTTTTAATGTGAACACCTTAGACTCCCTTGATTAAGTAACCAGGGAAGTCTATTCATATGTACTCCAATTAAAATTTAATGAAGCAAGAGGATGTATTTGTATATGCTGACTAATGCAGGAGGATAGATTCCTGTAACTCTCCTCTGCAAGCCCTTTCCTTTGCCATCAGGGCTTGATTTACCAGAAAGCTCCTCAGCAGCTGTGAACCTCCTCTGGCATGAACAACCCTCACAAGTCTGGGCCCTTGTGCTTACAGCAAGAGGTGATGATGGCCTGAATGTGGAATAAGGTGGCTGTTCTGTAGAGCAGAGCCTTATCAGTGAAGCCCAGTTTGGCTGATTGCAAAAGATGAGGTGGGGCTTCTTGTCCAAATGTGCTCCATTGGAAAAGATGAGGGAGTCACTGGATGTGTGTGCTGTATGTGCCCTGATAGCAGAACTGTCATTGAGCAGCAGTTGGGTTAGTGGAGCAACATGGAGCAAGAAGGGAAGCCCTATGGGCCCTGATTTCTAACTAGGAAACTGGTGCTCAAGTGGAGTCTGTATGACAGCTAAGGGGGTGTGAGAAAACAGAGAGACTTTGAGTGCCTTAGGCTTTGCCATGGATTTATTTGGCAGTTGCTTTGGGACTTACGTTCCCAAAGGGATAAAGCCCTACTTTGCAGAGCCTTTTGCTTGTAAAATGTCACAGGGAATGCACAGACATTTGTGTGGACAATGAAGTGACCTTCCAGGAGTGGTGCTGAGACTTGCTTAGTTTCACACTGTCTCTGTCTCTTCCCAAGTGTTTCCACCTCTGGGGCAGCTGCGCAGCTCCTTCATCATGTTACATCCACGATGGGGATTAGAGAAATGATATTAAAAGAGCTCATCTGTTCATTACACAGTGCCCTGTGACTTCAGCTTTGTGCAGGGACTAATAGCCCACCTCTGGAGTGGAATGTGGCAGTGGGGTGATGTTGCACAGCTATGTTAAATGCCATTTTTGGATCAGCAATGAAAGATCTTGCTGTATCCACTCACAGTAATGGTTTGGCCAATGAAACGGAAATGCCATGATGGAATTTGCCTTTGCTGCTGACCCTTTCATGACATGTGAGAGTTCCTCATCACCAGAGCTTTGTTTTGCCTAATCCAGACTACAAAGCAGTGCTTCATTGGCATGGCTGACTATTTTCCTTCTGTCTTGACTCAGTGGCAGAACTGCAGCTTTCCTGAGGTACACTGAGTTTTCCAGTTATCATCCACTTCAGTCCCAGTTCTGTGCTGCCAAGGCTCTCTTGTACTGTTGCAGGGAAGTGCTGCAGAAGCCTTCAACGGGAGATGCACCTCTGGAGCTGAGATCTTGGCCTTCATTTTTGGCCTGGAAAGCTGCTCTTGGAACAGTAAGCTTGAGATTTCTCTTGAAACCTTGTGTGCCTTTCTGAAGAAATAGCTGGAAGGAGAAGACCTGTCAGTTGAGCTCTAAAAGAGAAACCTATTGGCTTTGAATACACTGGGGACATTATTTAAGGTCAGTTGATCTGTGAGAAGGCACAACTTATCTAATGCAGCCTAAGGTTAGTTATGCAACAGACAGGCTGTTCTTTGTTGTGAAGAACAACTTCAGTGTGTGCCTGTGAAAATCAAAGGTCTTGCTGAAGGCGTGTTGTGTTCTGGCTGGAAGCTATTGGGTGTCCTCCTCTAGTGATTTTCCTTCTGTAGTAGTTTAGCATCGTGGAAAGGTTTCCAGGGGAAAAGGCATTCAGGCGTTGCAGGCTGCTGGGTGGAGCTGCCAGTAGTTGTGTGCTTTGGTGGGTGCTGGTGCAGTACGATGTGCACGTGCTGTTGTTTCAGACCAGCTTTTACTTCTGTCTGTTCTCCAGTGTGCATCTCTCTGTGTCATAGACGAGGTCACTGGATTGTCCAGATGCCTGCACAGGGCGGTATTTTTAAATAAACACACAAAAGGGATGTTTTCTGACTTTTAAAGAGAGATATATAACCATTTGCTATTTATATTGGTTTGAATATAACATTTGCAGTGTGCTGGCTGCATGGCACTGACATCTCCTTTCTTGAAGAACCTTTCTTTCTCCGTCATCTCTTATTAAACATGATGCCCAGCCAAAGTGCTGTTTTCTCTCCAGAGAGACTTAGCAAATAGAAGAAAGGGTATCTTTTATTTTAAAACTAGGATTGGTCTTGTGTGCCTTGTGAGTTGGGTAAGAGTGAGCAGTTCTGTGTAGGCATTTTTGATTTTGAGTCTCTGCACAGTGAAAAATGCTTTACTGCTTGTGCAAAGCTTAGCATAATGTTCAGCAAGATTGTCTGATATGCTCATGGACTGTCTTCTTTCTCTTTTTATTTGTGTGATGTGTGCTGGGAGGTTTAGGATTTGCAGAATGAAGATATTTTAACTAGCTTTGCACTGGTTTTGTGTGGTTAGTTGGCTGTGCCTTCCTGGGCAGAACCACAGGATGATAAAAATAATCAAATACCTTGGGCTCTTTTTTGCGGACTTTATGTAAGAGATGGAAAACTTAAACTTTAAAAGGAAATAACCAAGGTGTATAGTAATAAATTATTGTTTTTCCCAGAAGTTCAAATTCATATATTGACAGCTTGGTGAAGCCGGTCATGGCTGTGACATGGTGTGACAGCAGGAGAGCAAACTGGTCTGGCTGCAGCAGTCCCTGGTCTGGGTGATGCAGATGTTCCGAGCTCAGGAGGAGTGTTCCCATCTCCCATAATACAGCTTAGGACCAGAAAGTTTTTTCCTAGTTGCCTCTTGCTCTGGATACTTTTGACTGCCCAGCTCTGCATTCCTGTGAGTTCCCTCTGAAGTATGCTCTGGTGTTGCAATTAGTAAATTTCCTCTGCGTTACAAAAGTCAGACACTGCCTTTCCCCTTCTCTGTATCCAAAATGATTAGCAGTTTCTGTGAATTGAAGCCTATGGATTTTATGAGGACCCCTGTCAGCCAGGGGTGATTGTGTTCGCCCGGAGTGTTTCCTAAGTAGGAGGAAATCAATGTATCAAGTGGGGGCTGTGCCTGACATCTATTAATTGTACTGTCCCCTCCTGTCTAAGCTACCAGAAGAGGTCTGAAAGGCAGACCCTTTGCCCTGACTAATTGATACAGAAACAAATTGATACAAATGAAGGTAAACTGGTCCCTAAAAAAAAAAAAGAACATTTTTTTTTGGTAGTTGGAATTGGAAGGAGCAGTTGCAAGCTCAAATAAAACATAGGGTAGTGAAATTGTAGTTTGTTGCAGCAGCCCCCCAAATAATCCCAGCAACCCCATAGTGCCCCATGCTAAATGCCTGGGATTAAAACACGTTCTGCTGTTAATGCTGCATCAAATGAAGGCATTGTGGTACATGCCTGGGGCAGTGGGCTGGGGGGTAATTACTCTGTCCTTCCAGTACGCCATAGATGAGCTGATTTTATGGCTTTACACCCTGACTTCTGCAGCACAATTTCAGCTGAATGTGACATCAGTGTTAAGAGCTGTGGCACTTGTGGTTACAGTTTTGGGATTCCTTATATTTACTTTCTAGGGAACTAAAATTCAAAGCAGCTTTTAAGGCTGTCATGACAATACTGTCAGTTTTGAAAGAGGCCGGTTAATGTGCATTGACCTTTAACTAATATGGCCATATCCTATGTTCTGTGTGTTTCCAATTAGGAGAAGTATGTTACAAATTTTAAAAAGAAAATATTGAGAGGGAAAAATTATTTCACTGTAAGATTTCTTCTATTTCCCAAAATAAAAAGAGTGAATTTTTGTCCTAGTGTGGAAGGTTTTATACAACTACTATTATAAGCTGGAAATTCAGATTTAATAATAGCACGTACCATCTGCCACCAGTGGTGGAAGAACAAGACTAAACCCTTGACTGCTGTAAGCACTTTTAATTTTCGACTTGAAGGGAGGCCACAGGGCTTCACATCCTTCTGTGGAGGAGAGGATGGGAGTCGTGGTTGCTGCTGCTAATCCTCTTTCCGAGCTATTGTGTTTTTAGCACTGTAAATAGCAGGTGCAACATTGTGTTCTTGCTGGATGCGGTGAGTTGTGCCTTCAGAGTGAAATGAAGGAGAGTGTTGACTGTGCCAGTCTTGACCCACCCAGCTCTGTCTGAAGCCATCTGCAAACTCTTGGTTGTCAACTGAGAGAGTTGGATCAGCTCTCGGGGAAGACCATGGCTAGTTTTGATGGTGGTGGGAGGTGATGGGCACATCTGAGATGGAGGAGAGTCTCTCCCTGTGCTGCTTCTTAAAGGGCACATCCCTCGTCCTTATCTTCCTGGATGTACATTGCAAAATAATTTCATACCTTTGTTAAGGCTTCTTTTCATGAGCCATGGTGGATCTTTTGCTACCTTAGAAAAAGCAGAACATATTTTTCCACTTTTTGAAATGTACTTTGCTAAATAGGTATTTTTGTCAAATTGCAGTTTCCTCCAAAACATTTTTCTTTATATAGAAAATGGTATTCCACCTCTCCTAGACCTTTGCTAACAGCTGTTCCTGCTAGCTAAATGTCACTGAATTAAAAAGAAACAAAAATAAGAATATGATGGTTTTGGATAAAGATTTTAGTTGACTATTTCCGTCCCAGATAGAAGTAATTCTACTCTCTTCTGAATGTTGAGGCATTGTGGAGATTGGTACCCTGCTATTTTACCCCATAGAACACTGTAATAGTGCAGCATTTCTGGAAAACTGTTATACATGTATAACATGTATAATTTGCCAGCCTGGAGAAGTGCTGGGGCAGCTCCGTAGGACACATGGTAACGGAGCGTGCTGCTGGTTTTGGTAACTCAGCCTTTAGAGTTGACCTATAACAAAGTTGATGCAATGGGATAGTTTCAGGTCGGGGTGTGTAGGAAAAAGAGTTCTATGCCAACCTTTTGAAGGTTGCTTTGATTTGTGGCTGGGCACAGTGAAGGTTCCTGGGGTATTATCTGAAGATTAAGTGCAACATTATACATTGGAGCTGGCTTGTCAAAGAAAGGGCAGTTTATCAAAATATAATTTATAACCCAACAGTTTACTACAAGCTACAGTAATTAATATGGAACATGATGGGGCCCATCATTAATGTGCTTTGTTGTCTCAGCTTGCATTTCTGCTGCTGGCAAGGCCAGCTTTCGAGGCTAATGAGGGACAGGGAAGAAAGAAATCTGTGCTGCTGCTAGCTAATGGTAATATCTCTTCAGGTCACTCACTGTACCATGCATTGCATCTGATCACAAAACTCAGCCAGACATACCTGTCTAATAAAAGTTGCTTTTCCAAATTTTTGCTCGGAGAGACAAGAATTATTGTTTGTGCCAAGGTCACTTAGAGCCAATGACAAACTGTCATCATTGGGATGGGGGAGAGGGTTCACAAGCTGGTTGGAGGATCAGAAGAAGGCTTCTCAATGGTCCAAATCCTACTTGGGTTGTGGGTGAGGGAAGGCAGTTTATGTCCAGTGGTGGTGATTAGTGAACTTATCTGTGAGGGGTGAAAAATAGAAGAGGCTTTTCCAACATTTTCTTAATGGCTGAGTGCCCAGATGAGGGCAATTGGTGATTTGTTGCTGATGGGAATCTGTTGGTGAGGAGTTTGTGGTTGGTTTGAGATGGGTCCCACTTCCTGATATAGTAGCCCATTTTGAGGTGCCTGAGAGCCATGTGACTTCAGCAGAACTTTTATTATCAAGCTAGTTTAAAAAAAAAAAAAAGTTTGGTGCCATTCCTAGCATTGGGTTTAGCTGCAGCAGCAGCTTGAGCTGCTTTCTGATGTTTTGGTGAAGGATAGGGCAACTGATGACTCTCCTAAGGTATGTAAAGAGTTCATATTAAAATAAAAAAACCCCAGATGTTCCCATGGTCTGTTTGCTGTATAAGTCTGGGTTTGCCTGTATTCCAAGAAAGATCCCACAATGTCATCCAAGTTCTAGAAATACCTGAGGCTGGAGCAACTTGGAGGCAGGAATCAGTCAGGTTTCCTACGTGAAGACAGCAGTGGGAAAACCAAGTGCCTTTGAAATGTGGCATATTTGAGCTCCATGTTGAGCTCTATGGTGAATTGTGACCTTGACTTAGAAGAATATTTTTGATTTAGTACACCTCCCTTGGTTTAAACATTTGGTTGAATAGCATTTTGTGACCTGCAGCTGTCCACAGTGGGAACACCATGCTGGGGTGCCTTTATGGCACAGTGAGTTGTATGTTAGTTTTATTGAGCATTGCCCAAGTGTTTGAGAAGGATGTTTTAAAGAGTCTTGTGTTAGTCCGGATTTAGCTACTGACAATTCCCAAGTGCATCAAGGGTATCTGCAGGGAATCCCAAGGAACAGAACTAGAGTATTTCAGCAGTTCTAGCTCCAGCTAGAACCAGGTAAGCAGTAGTCTTATGGATCTCTCTGTGCATCTCTTCCAAACATGTCCTTTTTGACATGTTTGGTGATAAAATCAGATTTGTACATTTCATGTTAAAGATGACATGATCAATGATACATTTGATAGTTTAATTTCCAAGGCCTTGAGTATAACGGTTTTTGCTCTGTGCCCTTAGTCATCCCTGTTGCTGGCTGTAAAGGGTGGAGAGATGTGCCTTGTGGGGGATTATGTATATACACCCATCATGTCCTTTCTTTAGATCTCAGCACTTGACCTCCTTACTTATCCCATAAAGGAGCCTCTTGAACATTGACTAATCCCACCAGGATTTATGCAGACTGGCTGAAAGCCAAGTTCTCTCTGGATGGGTGCAAGATATATCAAGGAGTTTGAACATTTGTGTCCTGGCTTGCCTAAATTAATCTTACTTGAAGCAACTGGATGACTTGGTAATGCAATGTTATGCCATCATCATTAAATTAATGCCAGGTAGGGCATGACGATTTTATGACCATTAAGAATATTTGTGTAAACTATGAGGCTGGTCCAGCGAGATGCAGAATTGGGTATCACTGAGAAGCAGAAAGTCCTTAGCCTGTGCACTTAGTAGGTTCAGACTACAGAGCTGACCAGGTGGCTCATTACAGGGCTGAAAACCTTGCTAGTGCTAATTTACTTTCCTTCTTCAGAAATACTTAATATTCCAAGTGGTTTGAGATTTTTATTATTGAATTGAAGTTTGTGTTGTAGCAGTGGGTGAATTTTCTCTTTGGGCCCTTCAGTGTATCTGACGAAGATGCATTTCTCTGAGAGTCACAGGGACAGCACAGCCAAGGATTCTGGAGTAGAGCACGTGGCCAGAAACAGCTATCTGGAAAATAAACATTTCTGGCTAAAATATCAGTGCTGTTATCTGTTGTGGAGAGGGTCAAAATGCTGTAAATTGCATAGTTGGGTTTAATGCTGGAGCCAGCAGATTACCCATTCCCAATACTGTGGTGCCCTTCTTATTTGGAGGGTTCTTAAAAATTTTTTTCTGGGATTAGATTCATGCTCAGCAGAGAGGGGGAAGTTCTAAATATTTTGAATACTTTTTGAAAATAGTAATGATCTAATCACAATAAATAGTACAATACTGATGTATACACAGTGGTTCAAATATTGCTCAGTAGTCTTTACCCAGTGCCTTGAATCTGTTGGGGTGAATTTCAGCCAAATTCTAGTTGCTTTTCCAAACATGAAAATGTTCCTTTTCCCCAAAGAAATGTTTGTGTTTACTGCCTTATGTGTCTGTATACACAGGCACATGCATAGGTAGGTTTGGTAACACTAATGCTGTCTTCTGTAATTTCATGCTGTATTAGTGAGGAGTATGTTGTTGGCACGCTTTCCAGTATTTGTAAATGGTCTGTATGGGTAATAAAATCTTGTTGGGAAAATTGATCTAATTTTGAGATTGAGAGGTGTGAGAATAAACGATGCTTTACTGTAAATTGTAGGTAGATAACAACAGAAACTCGAATATTAGAAGAAACTGAGTATCACACAAACCACACACTTTCACATCACTAAAACAAGAGCTGTGCTCACACAGAAACATGAACCTCTTTTCAAACCACAGAAAGTAAAAGGGAGCACTCCTGTTTCATTATTGATCTAATTGCTCTTTTCTTGATATGAGAAGAGATATGAAATGCTCTTAAATATTCCAGCATGCACAGAAACAGACCACTGCTTTTGGAAACTTTCAAAGGCATAGCACATATGGATAAATAGCAAGGCCATTTATTTCTGAGAGTTACTTATCTAGTGTCGCCTAATTGTTCTTCTGGAACTGAATATATTATAGCTTTGATGAGAGCTTTCCAGTTGGGAGTGATATTTAAAGGCGAGGGCCCTGCCCATATTTTCATGTAACTGGAAGATTAGTTGCTGCAATCTTTTAAGTAAGTCCTGTTTTAAGGAAAGGGTCCTCTGAAGATAAGTTGAAGTACCTCAACGTTGGACTCCTCTAAAGCTCCCTTCTAACACACATTGCTCTGCAGTTCTTTGTGATCTTTTGTCATCATCCGTAATCTCTTTCCTTTGGTTTACAATCCCATTTAAGACCAAGTTTCCTGAGTAACCTGAAAGTTTGTGCCTGTGGGACTTGTGCAAAATGTGTGTGGTTAAAACCTTGCTGTGTTTGCGTGTGAGAGCAAACATGCATATGAATGAGGTTCCTGGATCGATCCAGCAAAGTCTGGATGCGTTTCAAAGCTGTGAAAGTCTGATGAGGTGTGCTTTTCTGGGAGGAACTGTGAAGGTGAGTGTCAGTCTGTGCTCACCTCCGTGTTTTACAACACTCTTCCATTTATGATCTCTACCAGCTCTGCTGCTCCGCCTGCTCCTGCCAGCAGTCTCACCTCCTACTCTTCTGCCAGGCTGAGCAGATTCTGGAGTCTGGCTGCAGGCAATGCCAGCTCCCTGCCAGAGCCCTTCCTGAGTCTCTGGGCAAAGCTGAGGGAAGGGGATCATTGGTTCTCCTTGTGTTTTGTAGTGGCTTGTTTCAATGGCTTTGGATACCTTCTTTTTCTGTTGGTTTCAGCAATTTCTGTCTTGCTTGGTTTCTATAACTTAAAGAGCATTTGTGTCACCACATTTGGGACTCTCATAGAACGGTTTGGGTTGGAAGGGACCTTAAAGATCATCTCATTCCAACCCTGCCCCACCATGGGCAGGGGCACCTTCCACTTTTGAGCACCTTCCAGGTTTCTCAAAGCCCCATCCAACCTGGACTTGCTCCCAACCTGGACTCTCAGCTTGAACTGCACAGTGGCTATATTTTTGTAGTGGGTTATGCTAAGCACCCAATTGTGAAAAAGAAATAAGATACAGCCTTTAATAAAAGGTTTTTGAAGCAGTTTAGTTCATTTTGAGAACTAATTTTCACTTCCTAAAGTCCCCAGCACTTCAAAATGGTCTAGTGATTTGCAGAAAAGGTCACTTCCAGCAGTAACTAATGATAAAAGGTGGAGAGGAAGAATGACTTCTCTTGAAAGCTTGCTCTTAACACGTCTCAATGATTCGTTACATGAATCAGTGATGAATTTTTAGCTGAATCCCCTTGCAATTCACTTCACCTGTATGTCATGCCCAGCCCATTGTAATTTTCCTTTCTTGTTTATTGGCTTGTTGATTTTTTCCCCTCCCCCAGGAAAACCAAATCAATTAAGTCTATTTAAACCAAGATAAGGATGAGTCTCCAGTTGGCTAGAACATGACTGCATGTTTGGAGAGATGTCACTTCTGCAGAATAAAATGGCTTTGTAGTAGTTGTCCAAATCCGTGTTCATTCTAAGGGCATTTTCACTTGAATTGTCATGCAGTCCCAAGGCACTGAAGACAAATTCACACGAAACTATCCAAAAGTCAGACTCTCAGAAATGTTAGGAACTTGCTGGCTTTGGGTCTCTGTTCCTGAGCCCGTAGGAGAGAAAGCTGGCTTTTGGTTTAGGCAGATCAGGCCAAACCCAGATTTGTTTGCATTTGTGCACCAAGTTTTGTTTTGTTTTGTTTCTGGAATAGCAGCTGTATATATAATGCAATGTGGGAAAAGATTAAGTAAACTCCTTTCAGAAAAGCTGGAACAGACATTTGGAAAAAAAAAAAAAAAAAAGAAAAATATGATGATTTTGTTCATTGTTTCCTCAGAGCTGGGAAAACCATTCTTTTGAGTCAAGGTGAATTGTTGATGTGTTTGTTGGACTAAATAACTGTTTCCAAGATGCAGATAAATAGTCTGCAAGCTTCCAGATGCTGCCAGGAAGAGAAATAAACATTTAGCCCTGGAAATGTGCAAATCACTTACTCAGGATTTCTGTACATGTATGTTAATGTTTCAGTGGCACTAGAGAGGCCTCAGCCTCTCTGCATGAAGTATCTGTTGACCAACTCTGTAAAAACAGTCCATCAGTATCTCCAGTGAGGTGAACCACAGTCACAGGAGGTGGATGGGAAGAATGCAGGGGAAAAGAAGAGAGGATGAAAACAGTGTTTCTGTCAATGTTTCGGAAAGGCTGCTGGTGGGCAAGACTGACATTCATTGGCAGTGTTGAGTGGTAGAGCTGTGCTTTTGTCCAGGCTGTTCCTAACAGTGGTTGAATATCGCTGTGCCTGCTGGGTGGAAGCTGGGGAGAGGAGAAGTGGTTTACCCTGAACTCTATGTGGAGATAGCAGCTGAACCAGGGGTAGGGAATCATGAAACGTTAGCCTTGTGGAAGATGATTACAAATTTGTAATCCCCTAGGCAGGTTCAGAAATTTTAATCCTCTACTTTGCCATTGTTTTCCATAACCTTTTGAACTGAAAGCTGAAGAGTACCAGCATACGTGAGTTGGATTTCCATCTTTTTTATAGCCAGTCACTTTTTTAAGTGCAACATCATGTGCATGTGGTGTTCTAGTGCTCAGCCCACATAGTGGCATTTTGAATCACATGAATCAAAATTAAACTTAACTTCCACTTTCCAGGAGAGTGGTCCAGTTCCCACTGAAGGATCATGTTGTCCTGAACTCTCACACAGTTCCCACTTGATGATGTTCTTCCCTCCGTCATGAGCTACAGTGTGATGCTGAGCTGAGTACTAGCCAGAGGTAGCTACATTTCAGTGGCAGATAAAATAATTTCTGCTTCTTTGAGTTTGTAAAGTGCTTTGGGATACTCTACAATGGAAAGTTCTGTTGTTTGTTTGTCTGAGCCAGTATTTTCACCGTGTTTTACTTCCATTGCTCCTGTTAAATGTGTTGGGTTTCATTATGTCTTCAGATAAGGCTCATGTGAAATGGGCTTCTGTTTTGTTTTCTCACCAGAGGAGTGATTCATATTCAAATTGAATTGTTGTATTGCTCTAAGCCAACCTTCTCCCCATGTGCTAATGGGAGGAGAGGGAGATGCAGGCATGGACAGAGCAGGATTGTTTTTCTCCTACTACATTTTGAAACTTTCCAAATGTTTTTTTAGGAAGGCATGTGGACTCAACTGTCTAGCATGGGAGAATCCTGGTCTTACATGTTTTAAGAATATGAGATAAGCCTGAATTTTGTCAGCTCTCTCTTTGGGCTGCAGACTCATAAGCTACCAGCATTGTTCTTTGAAAGAAAAAAGAGAATTTATGATCCATTTTAAGTTGAGGTTTGTTTTTTCCCCCCCTGCATGATCATGTGTTTTCTCTTTATTCATAACACTAGTTTTGAGAAAGTTATTTGTGCTGGTTTTGGGGCACTGACTCCTCCACAGGCACTTTTTACAGCATAGACAAGGTCACCAGCTCCGCTGCTGCTTGATGCTTTCACCACAGGAACTGGTTGCCACCAATGGGAGAGGAGAACTGCACAGCGTAGCACGCTTTTGTTCTTTTTAGAAATGGATGCTGGCTAACTCAGTTCAGTCCAAACTTCCTCAAGAAGCTTTATCTCTAGAATAGAGAGAAGTGTTGCTGAGACTTCATCTGGGATTTTTTATGTATTCAGAGATCACAGAATCCCAGAATATGCTGATTTGGAAGAGGCCCACAAGGATAACATGAGTTCTGTTGCTCTGTCACCTGTAGCTCAAAGTTAATGTAATTGTAGGTCTTGCAGAGCCTGGTACCTGTACCATAAACACCCAGACTGAGATAATAGTGTATTTAATGGAAGTCAGTAAAATTTGGGTGAATATTTTTACCTGGGTTGAAGTGACCTAACTGAACCTGCTAAACAGGGAATTTACCATATTTTAAACTTAAAGCCCAGCTTGGTCTCTTTGTTTCCTTGGTCCCTCCATGGTGGGCTTGGACACGTGAAATGATCTTTCCCCACTTGCCCTTTTAATTTCCATAGAGTTTGTGAAACTAATTGAATGTTCCTAAGGTGCCCTGAAGTTTTAAGAGAAATGTGCTACATGAGGAGGCATTGACACTTTCAAAGTAGCACGTCTTTTGCTGCTGAGCCTTGGAGGATCTATTGCTTTTAATGGTCCATTGGTGGCCATGTCCTGTGTTACTTTGACAGTTCAATTACACCAGCAGGCTCAGGGCATTGCAAGGATCATGAATGTTTTCTATTTTTTTTGTCATAAAATTAGAATTTACATGAAAGTTTTTCCAAGGAGGAAGAAAGAAAAGAGACAGTGACAGGTCTTCATATGTGATTGTAAGTTCGTTCACCACAGGAGAACTGGTGAGACAAATGTGAGACCTTGGTTTCATGTCACCTAAATACCTTCTGACTTAGGAGCATTTGGGCTGGAATCACTTGCAATTAGCATGGGCTTGGCAGAAACTGGCACTGCTGCTGTTTGCATAGAAATTACTTGCATAGTCCGTTTGTGCCATGGGGAAAACTGCTGTTAGCAATTAGCACAAGGGTAGTCTTGAGATGGTATCTGTGCTCTTAGAGCAGCTTATGTCCTTGATGGCACAGTAGCAGCTCTAACAGCAGGAGTGTAGCTGTCTGTCACCTGTACCCACCCTCCCTCACCCAAGCATTGTGGTCTTCAACGTATTCGTCATCATAGCTACACATTTTTTAGGCAGCTAATAGTGTCTGGGAGCTTTCAGCTACATTGCTTGTGAGAACCTAGGCATGCACATGGTTCAAGGAGAGGTGACCATTGCTCTGCCCTTCACAGTCTGCTTGGGTGAGGCAGTTTCCTCAGCTGTTTGTGGTCAGGCTGATACTGAGTGCAACCTGTTGTAGACTCAAATGACCCAGCTGGGATCAATTGCCCAATTGACACCATAAATTATATCTAAGTCTGTTAAATTAAGCAACTAATGAGGATCAGAGGGCACCTGCTGGTCCTTGTAATCTGGGTTGCTGCTTGGAGGTCTGACAGTCTCCTGCCTGCTTGATGGAGCCTGGGAGCGTGTGAGTGGGTGGCGTGGGAACTGGGGACAACTGAGGATTTGTGCAGGGATGCAGAGTTGCTCCTTGGGGCAGAACAATAAATGTATGATTCTTGGCGCTAGAACGAAGAAAGCAAGACGCTGTGGACTTGTTGCAACCCGTGCAGTCTGTGAATGTTTTCTTCTTGTCAGATACTGCTGTCACATAAGTTATTTTATTGCCAAAGGGCAGGGAACGAAGTAGTGAAGTGGGAGAGAGGGCTACATACTGAAGAGCTGTGTGTTGTAAAAACCAGTGCACCAAATGTGCAATTCTTCACTTTCTGCTTTTGCAGTGTTTATTTACCTATATTATTTGTGAAGGTGAGAAGGGATGGTGGTGTAGGAGGTACATGTGCCTCATCCAGGAGAAAGCACATGTTCTGATGAGAAAGCATTATGCATACAATGCCTGAAATCAGTCCTTAAAATAGCACATTCCACATCTTAGTAATGCATTGAATATATCTGGATAAGAAACAGTGTGATTGAAGTATTGAGCTTATTGTAGTGTGTCTGCTGTGACTCATCAGGAAATTGAAAGCCTTGAGACAAAACTCACCCCCCTTCAGTCTTTTTGGAAGAGACAGGAATTAGTCTTAGATGGGAAGTAATGAATTGTTCTGTGATTGCCATAAATAGGTAGTGAACAACAATCTCGTACTGAAGTATTTATATCCTAAGCCCTGTCTTGTGAGCCCAGCTATCCAGAGTCTCCGTCAGACAGAGACAGTGAAAAAGAAAGTTCTCTGGAATGAGCAGCACTTCCACCTACGTGCATTTAAGTGAGACTGGTTGGAGGTGAGCTGGTAGGCTGCATACTGTAATAAGCCATTTACTAGGATAATGGCTGCAGGCTACAAATGCTGTTTCTACTTAGTCTGTCTATCCAATGCAAACATTAAAAAAGAAAAAACCCTCTTCCTCAGTAAAGTCTATAATGCTCTTAATCCCTGGTGTGGCTCATGAATATTAAGTGAGCAAGTGTTGTAATACCCCACGGAGGCAGATGACATGTGCATGCTGCCCTTTTCATCCACTAGAGAAACTGAGGCAGTGGGAATGATTTTAGGCTTCTGGTTTTAGACTGGGGAAACTGGGTTACAGCCTGTCTTGGTGGTGAGTAGGATGGAGCTGTGCTTTGGTCCTTGATGGGAGACTGGGAATTATGACATTCAGGGACTAACCCCATAAATTTAGGGTTTTATTTGGAGCGATTTGCAGTCGGCACTGCCCTGCATGTGGAGTCAGAGGGTGCATTGGTACCGTTGCCAGAGGTGGATTGTGAGGGGATGAATATGTGCAGGAATATTTCCATACTTTACTGAGTAGCTATGGCTGTTACAGATCTGTCTGAGTGCAGAATGTTGCTGGGAACCCAGATGTTGAGAAAAGAAGCAAGAGAATCAAGATGATCAAATACCTGTTTAAAAAAAACAGTGCCCAGGGAAAAGGAGCTTGATGGCTTTGTGTTTGTCTGCAGTGAAGTCATGGCAACAGAACACTCATTTAGCAAAATTAACTGTTTCTCTATCTTAAAAAAGAAATCAAATGAAAATGATGCAAGGGAACATCCTTTTATCTAAACCAAATGAGTCCATTTGTGCCAAAGCAAAGGAGTCATCCTGGGGAGTTTGCTCCAGAGAGAACACACTTTATTAGAACAGAATGTAATAGTTGTCCCAAAGCTGTAGCTGTAAAAGCCTGGTGCCCTAGGCGAGCGTTTTCACTAACAGGAAAACCAAAGTTAGGTTCCTGCACCAGTATAGTGTTGAAAAAGGAGCATGATTTTAAACTTTTGGTTGTTTGGGATTTCAGCTCAGTTAAGCTCTGGATATAGCTTTCAGGGGGAATATCATCTCTTTGAAATTCTTTATGGGTAATGTTTAGTTTCAAAATAATTTGGGCATCTAGGGACAAAGTGCTGATTCTGCGTTGGTTTGGGTGTACCCAAATACTTCTGAAAAACCAGTTGCCTTTAAGTCCCTTTGCCTTTCATTAGACCATAGACTTCTTTGTTCCTCCTAACTTAACTAATATTTGAAATAATGCTCATGCAAGCCCTGGAAATAACCCTTCTGTGCTACTTCTGTTTTGACATTCTCTGCCCATCTCCATGCGCAGCCCACTCTGAAGCAGCACGCGAGGTGAACCGCACAGTGACTGTATTGGTAGGCACGAAAGTTCATTTTACATCACTGAGAATCTCATATTTGGAATTCAGAAATTGTTCATCTTGGTGATGAGCAGGGGCAAGCTCCAGGGAAAATATCACAAGCTCAAATGTGTTGCTTGAGGCGCCTGGAAAGTGATGTTTCTCTTAAGCAGTGTTTTCCAAGCAGATTTTACTTCATGGCTCTCCTGGAGGTGGTTTTAGGCAATGCCTTATGGTTTTCATGGAAGTGTCTGACAGCAGAAATGCGGTGCTTTTATCTGTATGAAAGAGTGAGACAGTTTTGGGGAGATGGATTCAACTTCCATTGAACTTTGAAGGTGGTTTCTGTCAAAAAAGGTGGGGAAGCTTCAGACTAATTGGACCTGATCATTCCCTGTAATCACAGAATATTCTGAGTTGGAACAGACCCACGAGGATCATCAAGTTAACTCTTAAGTCAGTGCTTATCCGTTTCATTGCTTCTCGTACCTGGATAACACTGGTACTTTTCTTCTGCAATTTAAACTTTGGCTTAATGGAAGAAAATTAAGAACTGAGTATAGGTGGATGAGTTTGGGTTAGCAAAGGAAATCTCTAGTCGTTTTATATGCAGGTAGATACATAACTTGGATGTTTTTGTGGGGGTCTTCCATGTAAAAAGCCAAAGTTTGAGGCATTTTTTGGAAAACATCTCTTTCAGGAGGAACCTCCTATAAATAGTGGGGCTCTTCATGCTGCTGAATCACGCTTATCAGCTGGGTTACAGAGACTGGCTGAGTGTCCATGATGTTTCCCAGCTCAGCCTCAGGCTAGTGTATTTGCAATAGTGGCCAGCTGTTTCTTTCCATTTGATTCTCATCCCCAAGCCTGGACATACCCTTGCTTTAGCTGTTAGCACTGTGAGAGCAGAAGGTCCAGGCTGTAGCAGCCTCCTGGCAGAGACAAACCCGTGGACTTGGATGCAGTCACCTGGAGGGAGGAGAAAGAGTGAGGGTGAGAGAGCAAAACCCAGGCAGTTGCACACCAGATGCTGTCAGGGGCTTTTAACGAGTAACGTCTCACATCTCAGGCTTTCCTTGGTGAGGGATGAGATCCCCAAAATGGAATGCTCTCAAATCAGGCAACCAGAGCTCCATGGGTTGTCCCAACATGTGTGGGTCGAGTAAGCACAGCGGAAAAGCCTGAGCAACTGCTGCCAAACGACTGGGGAGATGCAGCCCACGGTGTCTGTTGTGTCTGAGATCTCTGTAAAGTCTCTCGCATCTTTCCTCAAGTTTAGTTCTCCAGTGGAGGCTGTTGCAGTAATGAGAATGTCTCCCATCTGCTCTTCACATGTCTTGGCACATTTAGCCAGAAAATATATACGTATATTTATTATGGGGTTAGCCAGTGGTAACCATGACAATTAGACTTATCATGCAGCATTTTTTTCCTTCCTTGAGTCAGTCTGAAATGCTGACAATTAAATAGATATAGTACACTTTAGAGATCCATCAGTCTCTTTGTTGTCTTGACAACCAGTGTATATTTAGAAATATAACAAGTACATGGAGTTCAATTGCACTTTTGCTAAAACATAGTTTTGTAGCTTGAGAATTTAATCTGTTGTTTGTAGATCCAGGTGCTTATTTGAGCTATGTCTAACTTTTCTTTTTGGTCTCTCTGGGTAGCTCCTACATTTGCCAGTGAAAAGAGGGCCTTTGTCAGCAGGGAACAAACCTGCTCAATGTGTGTGGCAGTGGCTTGGCTGGCAGCACCTTCCTTCTTGGGTACTGGATGTGCTGTGCCTCTGGGTGCTCCTGTGTACTTGTGGTTTGACTATTGATTTTAAGTGCAAGAGGAACATGTGTGATTGTTCTCCCAGATTTGCTGTCCCTGCAGAACCAGCTCAGCAGATGGGGTTGGGGTGTTGTGAGCAGTGTGTCCGAGCGTCCTCTCCCAGATGAGCTCCTAAAGCTCAGTAGAGCTTTAGTACAGGACAACAGTACCATGGAACATGGCACTGACAAACTGTGATGGCTTTCCTCCTGCACCTGAGCTATCTGAGCTTTGGTTGCAACTAGGAGCAGCTCTAGGCCACTGAAGTAGTAGAGGAGACTGTTTCTCTGTCTCACTTGTGTTTTGTATTTGATTTGATTTGTTGGGGGGTGTCTTTTTGATCCTAACAAATTACTACTACTGCTGCTAATTTTTTACTTTTTTGTCCCTTCATATTTGATTGCAAAAGTAAGCTCATTTTCTCCCCACTGTTCTGAAGTAGCAGCATCTGGGCCAGCTCTCTGGAGCTATTGATTTTTAAGGCTGTTTTCAGGGCTGAAGGAGGAGGAGGGAATTATGATGCAGTGCACTGTGGGGGGCTCTAAATATCACTGTTTCTCACCACTCCTGTGCACACACTGATGATGTGTGTTTGTTGAGTGGCTGTGTTCCTCTCTGTCCTTTTGCTTTTGAGCCAATAGAGAGCTGTGGTTGGTGCAGGCACCTGTGTGGGTGTGACACCCATACCTCTAAGTGTGGTGACATGCCAGCGCAGAAGAGCAGCTGGGACACGTGGCTTCCATCTGGTGCCATCTGACAGCCCAATGGCCTTGAGATACAGGCTGGCACCACAGTGCCCTTGTTACATGCTTAGTGCAGGGCCTGACGATGCCTAACTTGCACTGGCTCACAAATCTGTGTCTCAAGAGAGAGGCACCCAAATGGGTGTATATCTCCTCAATTTCAGTGATCAATGAATAAAATGAAAATCAGATGAGGACATAGCTCCAGTGTTCCCCAGCACCAATTCATCTGGCTGACCAGATGTGCTGGGGTGCGCCTTCAGAAGGTTTACAGGTTGCGAAGCTGCTAAAAGGGATATCTTTGTGTTGGTGGCCATTTTTCATCAGTACCTGAATCCCCTGGCAAGGCCTAGGATACTCATGGATTTTCTGTGTAATATTAAGCAATAGTCTTCCACCTCTCCTTAGTTTAGGGTTGGCTTATAATTGATGCCTGGCAGTATAATTTGGTCTGGAAAAGTGAAAAGAAAACCAAACAAACCAGGATTCTCTTTTATCAGCAAAGCTGTGTAAGTGAAACAATCTGAACAGAAGCCTGGTTACAGAAGATGGAGCGGCCTTTTACCCAAGGGAACCAGTTCATTTGGTGAGATGGTTTAAAGATGACAGTGAGTCTGTGGCATGGATGCAGTGATGTTTGACAGCATCCATCCCTGGGCAGAGGTCTGTAAAACTAGTCAGTAGCATTGCTCTGCGCTTGGAGAACATGGTCAGCAGAAGCTTGTTGCTGGGGTGATGTATTACAAGGAGGTGAGGAAGGCTCAGGGGAAAGGAGCCTGACCTGAGATCAGCTATTACAGCCAGTGAAATGCATCTGTAATTCCTTGGGTGCTTGACATCTTGTCTGTGGATTATATTCAAAGTATAATTTAGTAAGGCTCAAAAGGAGGACAGAATTGCATGGTTTTGCTTCCTTATTCCGTGTTTTTCTTTTTCATTTATTACTTGTCAAATAACGTTTCTCCATGTATGTGCACAACTCAGTTTCATTGTTCTGTTTTCCTTCCTCCCTCCATTTTACCAATTTCACAATGAAAATCCCACACTGTAGTTACATCTCTACTCCAGCTTTGTTTGTAGACTGGTAACATGCCTTTTTCCTATGTTTAATAGCTGCTGGCATTTGTTCTTAAAATATACCCACCAAAACCCAACGATCCTAATGAGTCTTCAAGAGTGTTTTAAGCAAGTTATCTGACCAAGATAATGGTCTTCTATTAGAAGATACTTAACTGAAGGTTGGGCGAGCTTTAATGTTTACGAGTCTGTGGATCTGTAAGCAGATAAAATCAGAAGAACTCCGTGGATTTCAGTGGAACTATGTCTGTTTATTACAACTGAGACTTAGGCAGTGCTTTAGATGCAAATTGCAACCTCTGTGAAGTTAAGTGGGGTTTCGATTTGATTCCTGGAAGCAGTAATGTCAGCAAAGAAGCGAAGGGCTGGGACCCACATACCCTGAAATCTGTAACTCAGAGTTGCTCTCTTATTGTGAAGATCAGATTCCCTTGGTTGGGACTACTAATTAAAATGCAGCTTCTCTTAAGTATCTCTCAAAGGCAAGAAAGAGAGTGTGGAAGTGCAACCTATGCAGATTATATTTGTCTCTCTCTACATACTCTGCAGAAAATGCCGATGGTTAGGTTGTTCTGTCTACTTGTGGCTGAGCTATTGACCTGGAGTTTGCACTTTCGTGCTCCAAAAATGAAAAGGCACTTTGCTGACTTATGTGGCTGTGATGCAGAGAGCTGAGCTCCCCCTTTCTCCCTTCCCGCAGCTTATTCGTGTCCATGCAGCCATCAGGAGACATGGACAACCTCTCGTCACCCCCACTGTGTGTGGCATAAGTGATTCACCATGCGTTCATTTCTGGTCACATAAAGGGCATTACTTTAAAGCAGGCTAAAGGCATAGGTTAGCACTGGCTATTTGAAGTCTGAAGTCTGAAAGCAACATCAAACAGGGAGCAGAAAATGTATCATGCACAGAAAAATCTTTGGGATTTGTTTCTCCCTTTAAAAAATAATAATAATAAATTCCAAACTGTTTGCATATGCTGTCTCCTCTGTGGTCAGGACACCTGTCTGCCTCTTTGCTGATACTTGATATGGGCTTACAGGGCTTGCAAAAATGTTAACGTGAATTTTTTGTCATGGCAAATACGAATAGAATATCCAGCCTCTGTGTGGGCAGCTTCTCAGTGAATTTTTCTGTGCTTGATATGCTTTGGTGTGGATCCGAAGCAACTGCTGCTGTTCTCCTTTTCCTTCACCACAGACCAGGAGGGCAAAGCTGCTGCCCTGCCAGACCTGGTCCTCCTGAGCAAAGACAGCTGATGGTGGGTCTAGTGAGTTTTAACCAGGTTTCCTTAAAAAAATCATGTTTGTAACTGGTTAGATATGTTTCTCTTTCCTCTCTTTAATGACTTAATTCTTGGCTAGTCTCAGGAAAATAGGAGTGAGGATGCAGTTAGGAGGAGCTGAGGGTTGACCTGGTGCAACCAGGAGCATGGGGAGCTGGGGCAGGAAGAGATTGACCTTTCAGTGATCATCACTATTAAACTTGCTTGTTTCGTCTCCAGAACTGAGATGAAAGGAAATAGAAAACACCAGATAGGCTCAGGTATCAGTAAGTTGGAAATATGAAAGACTGCTGGTTGAAAGAAGCTCATGATACTTAGAAAACCTGTCTTTTCCTTTTACTTGGGTGTCTTTGGAGGCACACACAAAAGTAACTAGGGCTGGAGGTGGACATGGGGTTTGGGCTATCCCACCCTGACTCTTTTTTCCACAATGGCTCTATGTCTAATGCATCCCATCTTTGCCTTGGTGCTCCTTGGTGCTTGCATGGCAAAGCCAGTGCTGTGGGAGTGACTCACCATTGGCCTGAGCAGTGGTGGAGGCTTGGGAAGAAGAGGCCTTTTAAGCATGAGAGGCAGAAAGGCGTCTGGTCAGGCTTTGAAAGAGACTTTTGTTACCTGCAGCCCTTACATCAGTGCCTTTCACCAACTCTACAGTGATTTAAAACAAGTAGTTTCTCTTCCAAATAAACCTCAGCTACTCCAGCTCTTGCTCAAATGTAATCTGCACTGCCAGTGTGTGAAAAACCCTTATATGGGTCAAAACAGGGACAGACTGACACATGAGTTGTGTAAGCGAGGGGAAAAAAAGCTACGGTCAGCTCTGTACAGGAGGGCAGCTGGCCTTACATGCCCTTTTGGGGCTCTTTTCTTGGCAAGCTGTGGCAGCCAATTTGATTTACTTTCTGCTTTTACGATGAGCAAAACATTGATTCTGACTTTTCTGTTTGCACCCACAGAGGTCCCTTGGAAGAGCCTGTCCATAGGTGTGTCTGGTGCCTGGCGGGGCTGCCTTGTTTCCAGGTGAGGAATGGATCAACTCCAAGGGCTTTTGCCAAGTTGAGTTTAGGGGGAGTGGGAAGACCTCGCTACCACATTTGGTCATTCAACAACTGATGGGCTTTTCTTTGAAGCCTGGGGTGGTGGAAGGCCAGCCTGCCCAGAAGCCCTGAGGTGGTTTTACTGTTTCTAAGGTACTGTTTCTTTTCCAGGTCTAGAAGCAGAAAACATGCAGGCCGTCCTGAGAACGGGAATGTTGCATGGAAACATGCTTGGCCTGTGTGATTCCTTTTTAAACAAAACTTTCTGGCTTATGAACCTGAACTTATTCCCTATCCATGGTGTGGCTGTCTGCACGCTGGAGATGTGTAGGACATGAATTGTGCTTTGTGCCCATCCTATGATATGATGGTTTAATTGCAGCAAGACTAAGATTGCAAAACAGAAACAGTGTCAGGGCAGTGGTTCTGTCCTCAAGCCTCTCACAGTTGTGCCATCCTGGGGGACAAAAGGGTGCCAGAGGTACTGCAAAATCATGGCAAATGGAGGAAGAAAGCAGTGTGCAGCACTGCTGAGAAGCAGGTAACAAATGAACCGCTACCCTGGTGGTTTTGACTAGTGGAGCTTCTCCATTTTCTGTGATGTTACCCTACTTGAGGACCATGAAATGTCTGTGTGATATGCCAAAATCACCCCATTGTGTCACTGAAGCTAACTGCGCTTTCATTTTGCTCTTCTGTTGTGCAGTGTGCATCTCCTTTCTTCTTGTTTAAATTTTGCTGGGTTTTTTTGGTGTAAATTATGGCTAGCTGGAGATGAGATTTCAGCATCCTGTTTACTGCAGACAGGGGTCATTAATAAATGTTGAAAGACAAAGACAGACCAGGGATTAATAAGTAGAGGACAGGAGATTAATAGCAAGAGAGTAGAATTTGGTTCAAGGCCTGATCTTCCCAGTTACTCGGTTATGGAAGATTAATGGCACCTCTTCTGTTAGTCTCACTCTTTCTGTGGCAGCTTTCCTAGCTAAGTCTAATAAACTGTTCCAGTAGGTTGCTGTAAATATGAAATCTAGGAAGAAGCCCATCCTTACATACTGTTAGAGAAATGAGACAGTATTAGTTTTGCTTTCTATTCAGAGCTTGAGCAACATCATCAACACATTTGTGAGTGGTGAAGTCAGATTTTCAGGTGCTTACAACTGCTCTCAAGACAAAACCATATCATAAAATGTATCTTGCCAAGCAAGCTTTCTCCAGCAAATTGTTTTTTTTACTCTGTGGCCTGTGCAAGAGATTTATTTCTTTTTCTCCTGGCTGGACTTTCAGCTTTGTTTCTGTCAAAAGTTGGGTTCTTGACCCGTTGCTTCTCATTAGGCTTAGTGTGAGATTAGATAAGTTTAAGAAAACACTAACTTTGCAATCCATTCCTGGTTAAATTTACCAGAGAACTACAGAACATGGGACTGTGTCACAAAGTTTTATTCTGGTACTATATGGGTGCATGCAGTTCTGGGTGTCCTACATAGGTTGTCAGTGTACCTTAAGGCTGAAACTGCCAGGACAAGCATTCCTGTAATCCTTTGACCTCTGCCCTCAGGTATTTTCCATAGTCTTCACAAAGATGATTCTAAGTTCTTATGGCATAGGGTTATAGTGAAGTATGTGTGTGGACATTTTGGAAAGGAAGCAACTGTGTTCCTGTAACGGTGAATGTGATGATTTGAGGGCTAACATCAGAACTTTGGCAAATATCTATCAAAACTTCAGCAATAGCTGATTTTTTTTTTTTTACAGGAAAGAAAAGCTATGCACTGCTTCAGTGCCCCTGTAACAAAGCTTTTCCCCTCCTGTCTGCTCTTGCATGCAGTGCCCTTGGCTTTTCAGAAGTTAATTGATTTGTCTAGATTATAATTCTCTCTTTAATTTTATTTGTGTGAAGAAGAACACACGCTAATCTTTCTTCAGAGAAATGTTTCCCATTGCTCCTCTTTGAACATTGGCCCTGCGTCTGCCGTTTCTTAATAAGTCTCTAACTAAACAACTACGGTCCCCACGTGCTCCGGCCTTGACACATACATGCTTGTACACCCACGTGCCTGCTCCCCTTGCCCGCTCACTGCTTTGGGATTCACATTAGCAAGGCAGCACCTCCCTGGGTAGCCCTGCATGTGAGAGGGGGCTTTATGCCTGCAGGTGGAGATGGGTACAGCATCAAATGAGCTCTCCTGTGAATTGGAAGGGCTGTAACCTCTTCACCACACTATCCCCTCACCCCCAGGCATGTTTAATGTGCTTCTCCAGGAACCTGGATTCCTGTGGGCTGCGCTGCCCGCGGCGAAGACCCGAGCCAACGCCAAATACAGAGCTGAACACCCAATGCTGAATTACTGTCTGGTATGCCACTGGCTGCCAGATCTTTGATAGCTTGTTTTTAATGAAGATTCTTCCGGTAATTCCTAGAATATCTTGCAGTGCAAAAAAATGAGCGGTGTGTGTATTTTGCTGTGGGCTGAATTTTTTCGTGCTCTTCACAGTTCCCTCCATGAAAGGAGACGAAAGGGAGGGGGAAGCAGCTGACTGCTTTTTTGTTGTTGTTGTTGTTTTCTACTTGACTTCTGTGAAATATTTGGTGATCAATCGCTCACAACTAACAAAATGTTTTTGTTTCTCTTTGAGAAAGCATATGGGAACTGCAGGAAAAGCATATGGGCGTTTTTAGGAAAACATATTGGTGAATGGACAAATTATAGTGGTGCCAATATGCTTTGGATGTCTGGCTAGACCACTACTACTACCACAGTTGCTGGCATGCAGACACATCCACAAGATTTCCAGCATGTGAGTGGTGTGTAGTTGCTCCTGAGGAAAGGCAGGCTGTGCTGGATCAACCCCCTGTTAAAACAGTGCTGTTATCCATCATTAGTGTGCGTGACTGCCTCACCATGTCCCAGGCTAGGCTCATGTTTATGGCAGCATATCCATTGTCTCTGAGCCCAGAGCTCCACTTGCAGCTGGCTGCTAGCAATGATAATGGTAATCATTATTCTTTCTGAAGTCCTGGACTGCAGTTCTCATAACACCTGAGCATCTTGCAAACAGGCTGGGCAGCCTCTGGTTTTCCTCTGCTGCTCTGTCAAGGTCTTTATATGTTGACTTGGGCTATTATTTTTAATTTCTCTATTCAAGGGGTTACTTTTGAGGAAATGCAGAACATTTGCATTAACGCTTGTGGTCCCACTCCTGGTTCCCCTGATACTGGTGGTCCATGGGAAGGAACTTGCTGGGGAGCAATAAGGGGATTAAGTGGTCTTGCTCAGTGGGTCGGTGGCTAAAGACTGAGTGGATAAACAAAATGCACATTTGGGAGGTCGTTTGGACATTGTGTTGTTTATCTCAGTTATGAATCTGCACTTGGATATTCTGAATGGTAATTCAGCACCTTTTAGTGTTCTTCCTCTTACGCCAACTTCAGGATGATTTGCTAGTGAGTAATTTTACATTATTTAATGTAGCTACTTTCCTTATAGCTCTTTTGTTTCGTGAGACAATTCCCTATTTTATTATGCAAACAGTACATTAAGATCTTTGTGGGCCCGAGTTCCCAGCAGTGCTTGAGATGACGGCAGAGAAGTAGGTTATTTCAGAAATCATGATTCTGTCCTCTAGAAGGTTTCTTGGAGTTCTGCTTTAACTGCTTTTGATATTATACATCCTTTAAAAAAAAAGGTTAAAAAAAATCCAGTACTTCCTAAATGTTATAGAGCTCAAAAATACACTGTATGCCTTGTCACAATATTTAATACAGAGTGCTATTTACAGTAATGAATCAAAATGTCAGTTTTTAAAATATGAACTGTCAGAGTGTTCCTACTTTGCAGAAAACTTTGATATGACAGTTTGTTAATCATATGACTATTACATCAAATGTGTCTAAGAGTACTTTTGCTCAACAAAGTCTTTTTTTATTCCTTTCCCCTCCCTTTTCCCTGTTAATTCTGGTAAGGTTGTTTGACTGAATACACTTTGATTAGGTCAGAAGAATCCAGAGCTGAATACTTTTGTATATTGTCAGAAGGGATGTACGACTGCCTGTGTCCTTGCTGGTTGTGGTCACCTTGTCTCAGGTACAGCCTGGTTTGGATCACCTTTGTGTGCCCAGTGGTCATCCCAGATCTGCTGTGTGCCAGGCTCAAGTGGCAGTGCTGGTGGCCGTGATGGAGGAGTTCTCATGCCTCCAGGAGTAACTGCATTTGGGGCAGCTGTGCTAAAACTGTCTCTTGAGTAATAAAAAGCTGGCTTGTATAGTAGCATTTCTAATCCCTGTAGCTTTAACATGGAGGCACAAGTAAAATAAAGAACTCAAGGCTGCCAGTGCATCCTCGGTGGGCTGAGGGGCTGGTTGTGCAGGGCAGGGTTGGTGTTGCTTCTGGAGGAGGAGGAGGAGGCGGCAGGGGGCTGGGAATGCCGTGGTCCTGTCCTCTCCTCAGTGGCTTTAATTACTTTGGACCCAGGTCAAGGAGTGTGTTTGTGCTCTGAACTCCCTTCCATTAATTTAGACCCGGATGCTTCTCTTTTTTTGATCTTTTGCTTGCTTATCTACAAAATGGGAGTAATTAATTGATATTAGTTAACTCACAAGTCTCCTTAAAGCTGATTAGTCAAACATCCTCGCTTCCTGGTGAAGACAAGGGAGAGCTTATGTAGATAACCGTGCTTTAGTAAACAGTTTGGGAGGAGGAGAGAGATGGGCATGCTAACGTCAGGACTGCAGGCCAGACAGGAGCCTGAGTCACATACCTCTGCCCAGAGTGTCTTTGTGCCACAATGCCTGGGGCTTCAGATGGATTCCTATTGCTTATTAGAAGTCTCAGTTACCATTTCATAAGTCTTACAAGTGCAATATTTCTGATTTGGAGTTGGCCCGGCACAGCTATGGGAATAGGAGGAGGCTAAGAAGGCAGAAGTTGTGTGTCAGCACTCCAGAAAAGAGAAGTGTGGGCAAAGCCAGACAGTAAATACTAGAATCCTAAAATCATAGAAAGGTTTGGGTTGGAAGGGGACTTTACAGACTGTTTAGTTTCAATGCCCCTGTCATGGACGGAGACATCTTCCACAGCCCCATCCAACCTGGTTTTGAACACATCTATAAATGGAGCCTCCACAGTTTCTCTGGGCAACTCATTCCAGTGTCCTTTCATAATAAAATTCTTACCTAAGCCAAATCAGATGGTCTTGGTTGTGGGTGTTTCTTGGGACGTAATTGACTTGACATTTCAGCTGGACATGTCTGTTAAATAACAAACTCAACACTTTCACTGGTGTTATTGAAGGGTTGATAAAAACTGGTTTTCATGGGTGTAGGCATCTATTTAAGTGTACTTTTGAGTAGCACATTAGCCAGCTCTTGTGCGTGGAAGGCACAGGTAAAGGCATTGGTACACGTCTGAAGTGTGGTACGCAGAGGCCCACTGGGGTTTGCCAATGGAAAGAGATGTGGGAAGGTGAAGGCAGTGCAGTAGCATCTGTCACAGTAATATCCTGCTGATAGAGCAGGTGAGGAAAAGATAGAAGGGAGAGGAAGCCAGGTAAGGGGGTGGCTGGTGGGTGAGACAGTTACAGCAGGAGAGGTTTTGCTGGTGATGGTGCCTGGTGTGGGCCACCAGGAAGCCTGAGAGGAGCTGTTGGGTGAAGCTAGTCCTGGAAAGGCTCTCTCACAAACATGATGATGGCAGAGGGGTTGCCAGCAGTGAGGACCACCAGGAAGGCGTATGTGAAGGCGTCACTTTTCAAACCATGTCTTTGTCCCTTCCATCAAGCGAGTGCTGCTGCGTTTCCTCATCCCACAGAGGAACATTGATTATTATTCAACTTTCATTTTAGACAAAACAGTTTGATTTTTCTTTTATTATCTTTACTGCAATTGGGTGGAAAAGGAGCTCTAACAGATGTATGATTAGCAGGGCATGAAATTAAAAATGTTTGTGTACAAGGAAAAAAGTTGTTTACTACAGAATTCCTCATTTGGAAATTAAGCAATACTAAGATTGGCCATGTGATTCTGCAGCAGGCCCACAGCCTCCTTCCCTCTCTCTCCCAACAGCATTGGCTGAAAAGTAACAATATTTTTAATGTTATCTTTATTAAAAAAAGTAATAACACAACTTAAATGTGTACCTGCCTTTGGAGGCAGATTATCTAAAGAGATTGTTCTCCTGATCTGATACTGATTCAAGAAAATATTTTGACTGATGTTTAAGCCCTATTGATTAGGGCAAATTGAATATTTTATATCAAAATTCATTTGGATGGAAAATAAGGTTGTGATTGAATAATTCTGAGTGTGGGTGTGTACCTGGCTATATGATTTTTTTATTGCCAAAGCGTTGGAAAATTCGTATTTGGAGTTGCTTCTGTAGCAGCATATGCAGAGGAATGGGAGTTGGTACAAGGTATCTAGTCCTTTCCCTCTCTTTGTGGGTCTGTTTTGTAGCCAGATCACATCTCCTCTCTCCATGTGGCTTGGGAGTCCTCGATGCACCAGAGCACTGTTGCCTCCTGGGATTTATGGCTGACATGGGCACTTCAGAAACTGGAAACCAGCCTTCCACACTCACGAATGCTATCAGTACCACTAGGATGATGGTTTGCATGCGAATGCTCTCAGGGTCTGGTAGAAAACCTTCTGCATTTAGTTTTTATCATAAAAGTGTGGGGGTTTATCCCCATAAAAAATAACTCTCATCTTCCCTCACCCCTCTCCTCCGGTGATGAAATTTTGAGTTTGAGAAAATGATCTTTTTTGTCTTAGCAGCTCTACCAGTGATGCACAATTCTCACAGCTGGTGTTTCCTCATTTCTTTTAAATGTCATAGAAACATAGAATATGGTAAGTTTGGAGACGACCCATCAGGATCATTGAGTCTTAACTCCTCCTCCTGTGCAGGACCCCCTCCAGAAATCATACTGTGTGCTCTGGTAATTAATTTTGAAGAAACTCGGTTAAGAAATGTGCATCAGAAACACTTCCTTTATCTGTGTTATGCTGTTGAGGTAAGCCTGGTCCTACCTAGGGCTGAACATTTCCCAGGTACTTTGACTTTCTCACCTATCTCATTCCATTCATTTTGTCCTCTGAAAACTTTGTGGCCAAGTTCAAGGCTGACACTAATTGAAGTCTGTTGAGCTACTCATGTGTAAAGTTTCACCTTGGTGAGTGTTTGCAGGACCCAGGCCTGAGGTGTTGTCGTGATGGATTCTGCCCACTGAGCCTGGATGGCACTGAGCAGAAAATAGGAAGAGGGATGAAAGATTGTTCCTGCGCTCTGGGAACAATTGAGACAGAAAATTGCTTCCAGGATTTCTTCACTTTTCCACAGAGGGTAATCAGCCTGTGTAATTCTCTGCCACAGGAAATACCGCCTGAATCTGTTACCCAAAGACAGCAAGCAAAGTTCAGATAACAACCTGAATAGCAAAGATGCTGAGGAGGGACTGTTGCCTATTGAGGGTTTTTTTTGGTGTAGTGGCTGTTGTGTACTGCATGAGATGTCACAGTGCGGCACCTGGTATGACAGATAATGAGGTAATTTCTTAGATACTTGGCGTGTGCTGGTACACAGTTTGACTTCGGCATCCTAAACAAGGAGACAAGTTTGTATGCTGAGATTGTAAATGGGATTTTGCTTAGTGTGGTGCTCAGGTTATACCCCTGGGATTGTGGAAGATGTTAGATCAATTCCATTGAGGTGATGGGTATCTGGTAACTTCAGTCCTGCTCTTGGCTCATTTTTAAACTTTGCTTTATAAATGTAGGCAAATCACAATTTCTGCACCTTTATTTGTTAATCTGGAGGATGAGGCAGCACTTGAGCTACTTGCAAGGTTTTGTCTGAAGTTTCTAATAAGGGCTCTCAGCCATATGTTTCATTCCAACTTTCAGAGGAAATTATTTAAAATTTTACTTGAATAAGAATAGTTGTGGCCAATTCACTGTACGGGCAGTATACTTGCCGGACACTGAAATTGGATTCCTGAATTTCCATTAGCAGGTCATGCTGGACCAAAGGCTCTCGAACTGCTGGAATAGAAAAGAATAAAACAGAATGGAGTTGGTGTTTGGTTATGGGCTCTGGATGTCATTGTTTCTGGCTGTTCATCTGGCTAATGTTTGCTTTTGTGTAATATTTGTCTGTGTCTGTGCTTCTGTGCACATGGGGAAAAAGGAGGACAAATATCACTGGGATGGATTAGCATTAAAAAATAGTTAACTGATCAAAGCCATAAAGCTTGTCCAAATGAATTCTTCAGAGAAATAGTTTTGAATTTCCCAAGCAGCCGCAGGCCATAAAAGCGAAGCGCTATCATTCAGAGATGCAAAAAATCCCCTTCTGTTGGCGTGTTGAACCTATTTGTTCCTTTTTAGGAGAGGATTGAAAATGTTTTCTTAATTTTCTTCTGAACAGCTCACTGCTATCCGTCGTGAGCCTTTGCCAGCTCTGCTCCCCCTTGGTTTTAACCCTCCACTGAAATCTATCTATCCATACTTAGCATTTTGGATGCCTTTCAGCTCTGTGCAGTTTGTGGTGGGATAGCCCTCAGAGAGCATGTGTTGTCTCAGTGTTGTAAAGAAGGGGCTAAATGTTGTCATCAGTGTCTGGATGGAGGTGGCAGGGAAGGCAGCGTGCAGGTGTAGAGTGATGCCTGGAAAGGTTTTCTACATGTTCTGAAGGGATGGCAGGGGAACCCTGTTCCCAAAGCCATGTTCTGTGTGCTGGTGCTGCCCCAGCAGCAGAGCAGGTGAGGCAAAACGAGAGGGATTTTCATTTCTCTCGCATGGAGGAGAGAAAGCACATTGTTCAACTGGGAAGACAGTTATTGAAGGCTCATGCTGAAGGTTAAGCAACCAGCCTCTGGGAATTGGGCACATAAATTTGCTTTATGCTTGTGGAAGTCTCTCTTTCATAGTGTTTTGCTTTGTCACTTCTTCAGATGTACAAAAGAATGAAGTGCTGGTGTATGGTCCATACACTGGGTATTTGGATAGCACGGTCATTAGAAGGAATGAAAATTATACTGTGGTGACTCAGAGCTTGCCAAGAAAAAAAGAAAGAAAAGACTCTCAGAAGACATGAAGTGCTTTGTAGCTGAAAGTGCCTGTTGCCCTGCAAGGACTCAGCTGTTCTTTTCAGTCCCAGTCTTTTATTATTGAAAATATTTTACTGCCTAATACCTACTAGCTTCTTGATACTGTTCAATTGTACGCATGCCCCCCCAAAAAAGGCGCACGTATTTTTCTGCTCTTGTAAATGTTCAGCTTTAGGGCCCTCAGGGAGGGTGTTAATGACTGTGTCTCGGCAGCCTTTCAGGCAGAGATTTCCACTTTTACTTCCTTTCTGAAACTTGGAGTTTCATCCAGATAACCAAGTTTTAATATGACCACATTTAAAATGTGTGTGTATATATCAATTTTTTTTTCTTATAGTGAGTCCTAAGTATATTCTCCTAGAAACTGAGGTCATCTTTGTAACAGGCAGTTACATGGAGGGCAAAGCTGTGTCTGAGGGAAGGGCTGCAGCTTTTGGAAAGATGCTTGCACAAGTGTGGGCATGACATTCGTGTGTGCCATGTATATACATCCTGTGCTTGGTTTCTGTGGTAGAGCAGAGATGATTTACCCATCAGGTCATTTGCTAGGGTGAAGTCGTCAGTGTTCAGTTACTAAAGGAATACAGAGGTGCATCCATATACAGGGTTGTGTAAAGTGATTGTGAAGCTCATCCTTCTCCTCCAAGATTATACTTTGGCCTCTTGTATAGGCCATATCCTACCCTCAGATGGGGACAGTGCTCAGCTATTGATAATGAGAAGAAATTGAATCTGAAGCCAAGGGCTCTTCTGCACAGGGAAGCTATTGTGAAACAAAGCCAGAGTGTGAATTTTAAGTGCAATAGCTGTTCTGAGTGTACTTCTCATGTGGGCAGTCTTATTCTGCTCTGAGAGGGCCTTTTTTCAGTTCTGCTTCATCCAGTGCCAAAGGCACTCTCAGAAAGAAGAATGCCCACACAGAGAGTGGATAGCTTTTCCAGGCTATTTCACCATGCTGAGGAGTCCCAGGAGATGCCATGTTTTTATGTCCCCATGAATATTGCAGGAGCTTACCCTTCATTCAGCTCACCCTTCCACCCGAGCTTTCAGGGGAGACATACTTTGTGATGGGCATGTGGTGGAGTTGTGTCTTCTGGACCCTGCTGGATGCAGTGTGCATCACTCATGTCCCCAGAGTTCTGGGGTTTATCTCTGGAATACCTGAGGTCTTGGTCTTCTCCAGAAGACCAACTGGTGTTGCAGTTCGGCACTCTCCATTGGTGCCATCGTTTCTTGCAGTGTGTCCAAGCTGCTGAAAGCGCTGCTGTGAGAACATATGAGTTCATGTGTTGTTCCTTTTCATATGAAATCGTCAAGCAAACCTGTGCACTGGATGTGATCGTTATCTGAATACTGTTGAAGAGGGAAAAGAAAGCCCATCTGTTCTACAAAGAGGCAGTGTAAAGAGCAGGCACTGTGACTAAATAAATTCACATCTGTTTAACAGAACCATCAAATGGCAAGCAGAGAGGCCTAATGTGAATCACATGTTGAAACCACAAGTATGAGTGAGATGAGCTGCAAAAGAGAGAGCCTGGAAGTGTTGATCCATGTGAGCAACTGTTGGTTTCTCTCCTTATTCTTTCTCTCTACCAGTTTCCTGAGAAAATTATGTAGAATCAAAAAATCAGGGATGTGCATGTCTATGCATACATATGTGTACAAGTTTTTATTTCTTGCATGATTAAATAACCTTCCTACATTACCTTGAGCCATTAGATCATATCTTCAAGTGGAAGGGCACGGGATGGTGGAGGGACTGCAAAGGAAGAAGAGTGAGGCTGACTTGAAGAGAGCAGGTGAAGTTGCTCCCTAGTGGTGTTGCTTTAAAAAAAAATGGCCCCAGGGTGGTTTGTTTTAAAGCAGGGCTTGACTTGGAAGTGATTCCTTAGGATATGTCTCCAGCAGTGTTGTCTCAGGGAAGCTGATGGAGCAATCTAGAAGCTTCAAAGGTTATGTTATGCCTTTGTGTGCTCAAGCTAATTTCAAAATAGGTATCTGCATACCAGTCCTAACAGACTGTGTCTTTCCATGGATCAATGTAATTTGTGGCTTAGGTTTTTCCCTTAGTGTTTTAAGCCCCGCAGAAACAAAGGGCAGCTCAAGTTTCTGTATTGGTTGCATTTGCAGTTTATTTTTTTCTGTGCCAAGAACATATCAATACAATTTAAAAACTTGGTATTTTTTGTTACTTAAGGCAGCATTTTCTAACTTAAGAAAGCTTTGGGGATGTACTTACTACTCAGGTGCCTCAGTTAAGGTTATTTGGCTGGTCTCCATAGCCCCTTCGAGTGTCTGTGCAGAGGAGCAAGCATCTTCTCTCCCGCAGGATCTCATGAAAAGAAACATGCAGTAACTTCATTCTCAAATGTGGTTTCTTGTTACTGTCTTGCCTTTTGTCCTAGATATTTTGCAGTAAACGAGGCCAAACTTGCGGGAGCAAAGAGTGATGGCAGATAGGTTGTTAGACCTGATCTGCACAGATTCTGGTCTCCTGCAGCTCAGTCTGCTCTCTTTAGCTGACAGAGAGCTTTGCTCATACAGCTCACCTGGGATGTGAGCTCTGCAGGAGTGCACTGGAGGTAATGAAGCACTTAAGGGCTGACGTGGTTGAAGGTCCCTGAGGTATGATTAAGGTGTTGGCAGCCGTGTTACTTTGAAAGAGAAATATGTATGTGTGTTGCACAGCAAAGGCATGCTGAAATGCCTTTTGGATGCTTAGTTGTGTGGGGGAACATGCTTTGCCTTAGACCTGTGTGATAGTGGTAGCAGCTCTTGATGGGCATTTGATAAATGGAGCTGTGTGTGCACTTGGAGCTGCACAGCCCAGGTGTCTGCCCTAGCATAGCTCAAAAACAAGTGGTTGTCAGCAGTAGCTAAAACACAGCACCATTTAATTAGCTCTAGATACATTAAAAGTTTGGTTCTTCCTTCCCTCCAAAAGTTTCCTCTGCTCCTGATTAATTTCCTCTCTTCCACCAGCACAATCCACTGCTAATGTCTTCTGAGAAGGTACAGTGAAGGTAAAAGAGCATTGTAATGTTTTCCTGGAGGCTGTTAGATTTGAGCTGTTTCACATCTAGGGAACTGATGTGGCCAGTCTAGTATGGAAACTCTGTTGTCACAACAAAACTTCCTACTGATTTCTGAAAAAGGGAATAAATGATTAATTTGGGTGGTCAAAACCAGAAGACACTAATCTGGTAGTGGTAGAGAAATTGGAGTCAGATTTTACTGTGATGAACTTGATTAGCAAACTTGCAAGGCCAATGTGGATGCCTGGCTGGTTTAACTTAATTGCTGTCAGTGTGGTTTGTGCCACTTGAGGAAATATCACCCGGAGCTTTCCATATCACTGTTCTTGAATGAACAGATCCTGAGTTAAAAGGGAAGAGCAGCAGTTTCTTGGGCTGGTGCTTTGTGGGTTTATGAGTTTCAAAGTAGAATTGAAAATCAAATCTCAAGCACTTGTCTTCAGTCACAAGTCTCTATTCAGAGCAGAACTAATGTCCTGCGGTTATTACACCAGATATTTATCTTGCTGGGCTCCAGAGTGTCGTGGTATGCTGTGCCTTCACTTTCAGTGTTCCTCTTCACCTGTTTCTCTGTGCTTCTAGAACCCCCCATCTTTGAATAGATGTCTTCTCAGATTGCTCCATGCTGTGTTTATTGCAAATAGCGTAGAGGTAGCTAATACCACCTTGTCACCTACTCTCCTATGTGACCTACCCCACATCCCATGTGGCTGTGGACATCGTGGAGCTCCTCCAGCTTAGGCACTGTCTCAAAATATGCCTTTTACTCTTCTTTATTTCCTGACAAAAATAGTTGGAGTAGGCTGTGAACATCTGGTCAAATATGAATTCAGCATGTGTTGTCATTGTCAATAAAGCAAAGTGGATATGGGGCTGCTTCAAGAGGAGCCTGGACAGTAGACTGAGATGAATTATTGCACACCTTTGCTCCCTGCTGGTGAGGCTGTTATCCAGTCTTGCGTCCAGGAGTTGAAGTAGGATGTTGAAGAGCTGGAGAGGGTCCAGAGGAAGGTCAGTCAGCGGTCTGGAGCGATTACCTCCAAGGTGAGGCTGTCTCTGATAGAAAGGATGCAAAGCAGTGATCCAGTGGCAGCCTATGACTACTGCCGAGGGCATTCTGAAGATGGCTGAGCCAAATACTTCTTTCCAGATGCAAAATAAAGTGCCATGGACATGTATAATGAATTAGGAGATTTGGCTGGAGAATTGGGAAAAGATTTTCATGGGGAAAGTAGAGTTACACTTGAACAAGTCACCAGATAGCAGGAGATTCTTCATTTTGGAGGGTTTTGAGGACAAAGCCACAGCAAGCTTTGTCTAGCATTGGTGAAAGTCCAGTCTTGTGATAAAAGCAGGACTTGGTAACCTGCAGAGATTCTCTTTCTTTTCTCACTGTACTAGAGGCTTTTATCGTGTCAAAGGAGGAAGCAGTTATATCTTTATTTTTGCTCTGTGTTGCAGAAGGGAGACAAGAAGACAATGGGTTGGTCATGTCTTCATGCTGTCAAATCACCTGTTGCTGTGAAACTCAGAGAAATTGCTTTCATTAACAATCTCTCTGCAGCATCAGTTCCTAGTCATCTGTCAGCAATCACTCTTCTGTGTGTAAGGATACAGGATTTTCCATAGGAAAAAGGTAATTTCCCCTGATTATTTGCAAGGTGCCACAGGCTGAGCTGTCGAAATCGAGATAAAGGTTGGTGCAGTGCTGAGGAAGGAGGAGAAGTGATCCAGTATTTTGTTGTACTTGAAGTTGTGACTTCAGAGTGGCTTGAGATTTGGGGCAGGAAAATGTAAGTGGATCAAATGGGAGGAAAAGAATCAGAGATTAAAGACTTTGATCCTGAACACAGTTCCTGCCCATGAATTGATTTAATTGGTTGGTTTTTTAGGCATTACAGTTTCAAAGTCTGGATCATACTGCCAGCTCCTTGAGGTGTGACAAGCAGGGTATGGTGGTGTTGGGCCCAGGTGTTATTTCTTCCTGAGTGGGGCCTGTGCTGTGCCCATGTTCTTTTTCCATTCACAGAATGGCTTGAGCTTCAGACTGCCAATAGCAGGTATGTTTTCTTCAAGGGACAGCAGCAGCTGACTCTTCCTGCAACTACAGCTGGTTTAGAAGAGGAGCTTAGTGCAGGGAACCCCCATTGTAAATTCAAAACTCACCTACACTCTCACTAGCCTAGCTGGGTAGGACTTTAAGCTCTGCACTGCTTCCTTGTTCACTCCGTCAGTTTCCCACTGAGCTCAGATCCCTGCTATTTCTCCCCAGGTTGCGACACACACACACAGAGCTCCGCAAAGCTAATACAATTATCTGTGTGTCAATATGCTGCCATGGTCCCATTTGGTCTCACTGGGGTCTTGTTGATATCTCACAGCTGAGCTGAATGTTAGTTCTGCACAGTTCCTTCTTGTTTACAGCCAGCATCAGCATCCAAACTGCCTGAGCTTGCTCTGACAGCTTTAACCTTGCCATCTCTTATTGTCCTGTTTGCTTTTCTGTTATGTGGGACTTGTGATAGGCCTGATTCCAGTACCTCTCCATTGGATGAAAACTCTAGTCCTTTAATCATTTTATTTGATGGATAAGCTCTGTGTTGCTTGGCAGTCCGTTGCTGAAGTAGGAAGCCAAGTACTGAGCTGTGCTGTAGGCAAGACATTGAATATGGGCACAAAAGGAATAAAGGCAGCTTTTTTTGGCAAAGAGGTCTTGCAAATAAATTGTATGCAGGAAAATAGTATTTGTGCAAGGGAACTCATGGTCTGAGACTCCCAAAATAACCTTTCTGCATCATTCTGCCTGGTTTTGCTGTCTCTATTAATATATTTCCTCTCTGATTTTATACACAAAATTCTGAAACATACATCTCAAACTTTGTGGTGCAGCAACATCCTCACTAACTTCTAGGTCTAGTTATTAGGAAGAGAGACTTTAACAATTCGAAGAAATTTGTCTGGCTCAGAGCTACCTCCTGGCTCAGCTACTTAGGTTCATCCATAAATGTTGCTATATTTGAGTAAGCCAGGAGGTCTGCCTTTGCAACTGTCCTGGGGTTTGTTGTGACCACGAGTAGCTGACACCTTGGATTAATGTTTTATCCAATGTGATTATGTTTGGAGTAGCTGAGGGTTGTCACAAGCTGCAGAAGTCAAGAATCAGCTTGCTGTCTTGTGAAATTGTAATGCAGTCATTAGAGTTGTATTAGATTAGATAGAATTATTTCTAGAGAGCCAGTACGATCTCTGTTTCACTGCACATGGACCAGTCAAGTTCAATTAATTAGGGTTTTAAAGCCTAGTTTGTCGTCCAACCAGGATGGGACACAGCTGTAAAAGGAAGATCTCATTCATCCGTTTTAATGTGTGTGTTTTGCAGCAGCAACCAAATAGAAGTAGCCAACACCTAATCCCCAATATCCCCAACACCTAATCCAATTATATTGGGAAAGAAAAAGTAGTTTTACGTTTAGTTTACCCTTCTACCACTACTGAAGCTGGTGCAAGAGCAATGAGCTAAGAGGGAAACTATAGGGTGAGTGCCGGACTGGTATTAAAATTGTCCCAGCAGAATCATTGTGATATTGGATTGGTATCTGATGAAGTGTTTCCATATTGACATTAATGTCAAGCATCTTTGTACTAGAGAGACTGTTCTTTACCATCACATCTTTGCAATCTCCACTGTGGACTTGCTGTCTTCCTGTTATGTCTGAGTAAAACTGTAGAAGCTGTAGTGACTTTAGTATGTACAATGACAGTGACATCTCAAATTGGTGTGGTTCTGTGTGGAAAAAAATGAAGTGTAGATGCAGCTGTGCTAGGAAGAAAAAGTTCTTTTCCAAGTATTGGTTATATACTGACAAGAATGGGCACAAGCTCCATTCATTTTCAAACCATTGCAACTAGAAAATAAGGAATATAATGTTACATTGCCAGTAGGTGATATTGCTGGCATATCTAAAGTGGAATACAGTGTATTGCTGCAAATCCTTTTGAGTGCAGATAAAGTCACAACTGGAAGTCTGGGGGTTTGGAGTCACAGAATAATTGATTTGGATCCCTCTAAGGCATCTTGAAGTTGTCTGGGCCAACACCTTAGTCAAACCAGGGTGAACATTGAATTTAAGTCAGGTCTTCTGGATGATCCCATGGAAGTTTGATTGAAGCTGTTAAAGCCAGAGTGAGACATTACCAGACTATAGTCTTCAAGGAATAATTCAGCACAAGGAGTGCTCTAACTTGGTTTCTTTCTCCTTTAATTCCTCTGATTACATTAGTGATGTCTCACAGCCGGAAGTAGGTGAATGCTCTCAGCCCTGTTTACCTGAAGAAGTGACTTTGAGTCCATTTACTTATTTATTTATTTTACGTTGAGGGAATTGGGATGAAGATAGGAATTCCTGCCTTATCCAGAGAATTGAAAGAAACTCTGAGGGGAAGAGGCAGAATTAAACTTGCTCCAGCCAACACCTGCTGTGAAAGACTGCATCAAAGCATCAGGAAATGTCTGTGAACTGTGTAAAATGGTGCAAGCAAAGAAACCTGATCCTGAGGAGAGATGTGCCACAAGGACTAAGAGTCCACGTGCATCGAGTTTGTGTATAATCAAGAAGCTCGTCACTGGAGGGTGACAGTATTTACCATTCATCTTCATCACCTCTCGTAGTCTCTTGGTGGCTCCATTGATTCTCCTTGGACTCCACTTAGCACATCTTAGCTCTGGCCACTGATGGTTGAAGTTGTATCAACCCCACACGTGGGATTCCCAGGGCTCAGAGTTGTCCCTGAAGCTTTGCAGTTTTGGTTGTTGACACGACGTTTGAGGAGCACAAAGGTCTCGTGGTCAATTTGCTGCTGGGAAGGTTTGTGGGAGAAGCTTTTTTAGACTGGTTAGTATCACAGGACCTAAATTTGGAGGGATGCTGTGCAGATTGGCAATGATTAAGGGAGTTTCAAATGAATCTCAATTTCCTAAATCACATAATTTCCCATATGATGTAAAATTGATGAGGATAAGTGGTACCATATGGGAAAGACATCCCAGGAGAGCTTGTGCTGAGTTTATAAGTACCTATGGCACTTCTTATGTTTGGTTAAAGACCTCTAATCGCCTCTTTTGAAGGCCATGAGAAGTAGGAGAGCTTCATGGCTAGACATCATCAGCCATAAATGGAGAAATAAATTCATTCAACCTTCAGAGGGGAACAGTGCCAAGGAAAACAAGCAGCTTTGGGGGTTTGTAAAGAGCAAATCTCTCTGGTCAGCCTTAGTTACTGCATTTGACTAATTAATGGAGTGGAGGTGATGGGGACAAAGCAAAGAACTGTATTTTAGCAGGGCATTTGGTTTGCAATGTGGATAATTTCAGGCAGAAAAGTGAAGAAAAATCAGCTTAGAGATACTGAATTTTGTAGGTTGCGCCTCTAACAGAAAGGGGCAATGAGTGGCATGTTGTGAAGGGTGCCTCCTTGGTTCAGTTTTAGAGCTAATCTTTAAAACTCAAGTAGAAGGTGAAGTAAGGTCAAGTTTTCTCTTTGAGTTCTTTTACATGGATGGAAGAGAAGGGAGAGTGAGGAGGATGCAGTTTCCCTTTCTACACATCTCTTGTAAGCCTTTAGAGACCAACTCAAGTTGTCTAGGGAGGGTGATATCTGGATTGTATATCAGAGAAAAGCCCCAACAAGGCTTTCATTTCATGACCTACTGTCAACAAAAAGGTCCTAATCCCCTATATGTAGTCAATCCCTTAACTTTAGGAGGGATGTTTCACTGTACATGAGTGTTACTAAGACAGAACATCATAGACCTACATCAAGCCAGTGAATTTCGGAAGGCGTGGGATGGAACACAGAGCAGACTGTCTGGAAGCACAGACGGTTGTTGCTCGTTTTTTGTTAAACACTGTTGCTACTCACTATGAAGCATTGGCTTAATTAACTAAGGGACATAATCTGTCTTGACGAAGTCCATCAACATCTGAGAAGTATTCGGTCCCTGTTATAAATATGAAAATGAAATGAAGATTTATTTGGGCACAGTCTAATCACAGAAAAGCCAGCCTATCTCAGAGATGAATGTACTAACAATTTCAAAAGTAGACAAATTGGTACTCTACCTTTCTGTTGCTTATCTGATGTGAGACTAAATTGACTTGGAACCCTCATTGTTTTTACCTTTGCTTCTCAAGGGTGAATGACATTGTGTAATTAAAAGCAAAAACAGGCTCTTAATGCTCACACATTGGAAAAAAAAAAAGGCAACAAATCCCCCCTTCAGGCTTTTATTGCTGCCTGGTATTATCTTCTATTGATATTCCTGGTCTGACGTTTTTAGATAATGCGGTGTCATCTTGGGACTCGTGGATTCCAGTTCCTTTGCTGTGGTGTATTCTTTCATGGTTAGAATTTTCTGAACTTACAGCATTAAGATTGTCCTAATGATAGAACCAGAGCACACTGTTTTCCTTATTTATGCGGCGTGATTTCACTCTTTGCTCTTAATGTTATTTATCATAGTTAGTATGGTCTTATCCTCTGCCTCCAAAAGTAGGTGATGACTAATGCTTCTAAGGAAGGAAAGATAACAGAACCTCAGGCATTTACAGCTGATTTTAGTCAGGGTTGGTTTTGTTTTTTTTTTTAATATTATTCATCGTTTTACTCCTTCTATTTTAAGTCGCCATTCTTGAAGAAATGGTCTTATGCTATCATCCATGATTTCATAAAAGGTAGCTGCAAAATTGAACAGAGCTCAGAGTAAACATACATGAAAGAATCAAGAGAAGTCTGCCCTTTACAGGGAGTTTAATTGATACTTAATTTAAATGTTTTGATTTGATTTAACCAGCGACCTGGCTGTGTTCTGAAAGGATCTGCATAAGGAAGAGAGACAGGTCTGTAATGTAGATGACAGGAGCATAACAAAATGCAATGCTTAGATGCAGAGCTAGCTAAATTTAAAGCCAGACATAAAGGAGAAACTGTAATTATGGTGCTTAATTGCTTGTCCGAACAATTTACCTAATGCTGTGTTGGATTCTCCAACACTTGCATTGTTTCAGTTGAGGCTACATTACTTTATAACAAATATTCTTTAGCTCACCAGAAGCTTTATGGAGCAATAGTTGGGTACGATTCAGTGCAGAGGGGCTGAGATGGTCAGTGAGAAAGGCTTTCAAAGCAGTGACACAGAGAAGATTTAGGCTTTTTTTTTTTCTGGGACGGGGCAGTGAATTTGGGAGGTGGGTATTCCAGAGTGGTCAGCGAGTAAAGAGTCACCTGAAAAGCTTATAGCAGTCAGATCAAGACCAAGGGATGCCTATGGGACAGTGGCAGGACTTTGGTCAAGAGAGAAGAAAACATAGCACTGACAAGGAAGCAAGAGGTGGCTGTCCTTCTGTGAGGGTTCCCAGGGACATGGGCTCTGCTGACAAAGGTTTTTGAAATCTTCCTGTGTTAAATGTTGGGTGGCTTGATTTATTCAGGTTTGCCTGGAAGGGGCTCGTTGAATACAAACCACACCTGAAAAGTGATTTCTTGGAGAAGAAACGCAGGGGAAGCTGTAGATTTAATCTATAGGTTAACTTTTCAGTGAAAAATAACTTTTTCTGGAAGGAAGTACCTTAAAAGTGAATTGTGTGTTTGCTGGCTGTATTTGCTGGTGAGCAAGGAAAGCACTGCTGTTCCCTACTGGAGGTTCTCGTCCAAGCACAGGAACCACAGTGATACAGAGGCAGCGCCATATGTAAAAGCAAGTTTGGAGTAAGGGCATTAGTCCAGGTTTCCCTGTGTGGTTTTGATGAGTTGTCCACATCACAAAATGTTTTGCTCCAAAGAAACTTCTGATTATTGTAAAGCAGCCAGTATTGCAGGGATTGGAGAGAGAGCACTGATGGCTTTGTCTGAAGTAGCCAGGGTGCTCTACCATGGAGAAGTCTGGAGAGAGATGGGGGGTTGTGCTTGTCTCCAAGCCACTGTCCCGTAGATTTTGTATGCTTTTAGCCTTTTACCAGCTGACAAAATGGGGGCAAAATAGCAGCAAACCCAGAAGTTTAGCTTCAGCTCTTAAAAATAAATGAATTCATTTTCTTTTTTATATGATCTTGCAGAGTAGTTAGGCTAAATTTAATTGAGGCTGGGGAGCTGGGACTGGAACAGACGGGGAAAAGGGAACTTGCTGAAAACACTGTCAAGGCACAGATAGCAAAAACAAATGGCAGTAAATGCATAACAGAAAATGAGAGGGGGAGAAAGAGGAAGAGAAAAGGCTAAGGGGGAAACAATTAGAAAATACCACCATGGCCAAAACAAAAGCGTTAGAGGTTAACTGAGAGGGAGCTGCGTGCCAGCTTACAGTCAGCAGCTGAGTTACAGCAGCATGTTCTTCACGCTCCCAAGCTGTCCATAAGAGCAGTCTGCATTTTAAGCTCATTCATTGAAATTCTCCCTGTCTTAAGCCATCCTTAGTGCTGTGCAACCTGGCTACCAAAGCACACATTCTTGATTTGTGCATCGTGCAACCCATCCCTACCATCAGCCTGGCAGGCCATGAGAGCTCGGTGAGACCAAGGCATGGTGTTACATTCCGGAACAAGAATGGTGATAATCTAGTCAGTACTGGGATTATTTTTTTTTTTTTTTTGCTTTGAATCAATATGGAGGCAATGTCCAGGGTCTGTGGGTGCTTCATGCAGCACAGTGTTCTTTCATATGAAATGTCAAGCCAGAGACTGAAAACCTGTCAGAATTAAACTCCAGGATGCTTTTAGTAATGGATAAGGAACAGTTGTCTTTGGTTGTAATAACTGTGCAGAGTTCAGACTTGTCCTGTTTCACTCTTGAGACTGAGTGCCCTCATTGCTTTCTGCTTTTAAAACCTAGATGGTTGCCTGAGTTTTATTTGTTGCTTTTACAGTTTTGAAGGATCCAGGAGGAAGCAGCTGAGTCTTACTGCTGGAGTGACAGTCATTTTCTAGGTCCATCAGGGCTGGTGCTGGTAATGGGAAGTACCAGGCAGTGGGATTGTGGTGCATGTGCCCTCAGCCCCCACCCATTGTGGCTCCACAGGGCTGGAGAGGACCTGCCTTTCACTTCTTGCTTTCAGAACGATGCTCTGCACTCTTACCATAGGGCTGGATGGCAAGAATGTGGGGGAGAAAAGTCACGTCCTTGCAGCTCAGCCTTGGGATACCATCTCCACGCTGCTCCGGCCATACTCCTGTCTGCCTGATTTCTAGCCAGCCCCATTGAATTCCTAGTACAGCAGGCTCACTTCCTAGGGGTAGGAATTGCAAAACCACTGTCTGCATGTCAAGCAGTCAGCCTGCATGGTCAGGAAGAGACAGAAGTGTTGCAACTGGTGTTTGGCACTTGCCATTCCCCTCTCGTGCATGGAGTGATGGAGATGGAAGATGACCACAAATTGTCTATCTCCTAGTGTTGGGTCAGACATTGGGACTTAAAGCAGAAATTATTTTCAAGAGGAAAACCTGTTATCTGGAGTAAATTTACCAGTCTGTAATAAGCACACATTTATTTCCATCAGTTTTAACAGTCATTGGGGTTAGCTGGAGGTACTGTCCCTGCACTACTGTGTAGAGACCTTAATCCTTTCTCCCAGCTGACTCAGGATTGCCAACAGCAAATTTCTAGGACAAGGTTATCCATACAGAAACCCACAGAACTACATTCGCTACTTTCTACCCAAGAGTCTTCATTTGCTGCTTTGATAAAGGACTCAACTGAATTTGTTCAACCATGAAGCTTGTAGGATGCAGGTGTTTTGCTAGCCAGGGTAAGTCCACAAAATAGCTCTACTCCTAAATCTCAAGAGCCTAATCTTGATGTTTCTAGTGAGTTGTGAGCCCAAATTAGGAAAAAGGGGGAAATCAAGTGTCCGTTATACTTAAATTTCTCTAGGTAGACTTAAATATGATATCAGGTAATGTGTTCTGCCTGCCCAGATGTTCTGCATAATCCTGGGGGCTGGTTGAAGTGTTATTTGTTTCTTGGAGAAGCGTGTGTGTATGGAAGTCTTAGCTGCAAGGCACTAAGAATATGCCTGGGTAGGCTGGGAGTGGGCTTTGGCTGCATTCCTGCATGGTGTCAATGAGCTGTATGTGGCTGCACTTCCTAGCTCTGGAAATGTCTCCTTGTGTGCCATTAAACAGACCTCTGAGCTGTCTCAGAATAGTCAGAGAGCTGTAGCACTGTGAACTTGGGTAATGATTTCAGTCCAAGGGGGTCTGCAGCTGCTGAAAGGCAACCTTTCATCTGTTCCTTTTCTTTTTCCTACACTGAGCTTGGAAAACTGTTCACACCAGCTGATACAGCCCTTTGGTGCCATTCCCAGCAGAGCTGCAACTCTCTCCTCCATCTCAGCCCAATCAGCAGATTGCACTTAGTGCTGCAGTTATAGACCACCTCTGTGCGAGTCCAGCAGCTTCTCTACTTTGGCTTGTTGTTCCCAGATGTAAGTGCTTTCCTGCCATGGCAGTCTGTTCCTGTTTCCCATGGCTTGGTCCTATGCCTTTCACTGATCCTTTTCCATATTCAAAACAAATCTTTACTGATGGAGTCACAGCTGCCTGCAGTTTTTGGTGGCCTTGAGAAGTTCTGACACCAAAGCAGTGTGTAGAGAGAAGTAACAGGGTGCTCAAGAGCTCCAACATTAGCATTATCTTTTGTCTGTGTGGGATCTTCATTTCTGCATCACATCTCAAATCCAGCTCCGTCTGATGGTGCTGTGGACTGCTGCTTCTCAGCAAGTGTGGTTTGTGTATGGTGAAAAGCACTTGTTTATTACAATGAACAGGATTTTTATGGGCAACATTTTCATCAGCATCTGAGTTGAGTTCTCAAAAGTGATGTAGGCTTTTAAGAGGCCAAAGCCAAGATTTCCATAAATAAATGATGATTTGGGCTGCCTCTGTTTTTTGTTACACAAGTCAAGATGTCTAAAAGGAGCCTGGTTGTCAGCAATTGTGGGATTCTGGCATTTTTTCAAAATTGATATGCTTTTAAAATGTCTTAAGCTGGGCATTCAGAAATGGAGGCATCAAGAATGATTAGCCACTTTTGAAATCTTTTTTCCTAAAAGTCTGAATGAAACTCAGTGGGGCAGGAGGTCCTGAATTATGCGTGAAAAAGTGCTAGAAGTGTAGCTTGGAAATGTGTCTGCCTATCTGTGACTAGGCCTGTCTCTGGAGCACCTGCACTGTTGTGTGTTAATGTACTCTGAAAAGCCTAACAAGGAAAGGCAAATCTATAACTACTGTGCTGAATGCGGGGTGGGATTGATGGGCTGCTTCAGGGTATCACCCTATCTCTGCTCTGGTTTGAAGAGGAAAATAATGGGTTTTTTTAGGCACCAGCTGTAAGCTGAATAGTAATTCCAACCTGCTAGGGAGTTTGAATCTTAAGTCCTGTACATTAGGAGCAATATTATTTAAAGTTAAGCATGAACCAATCAAACATGTTAAACGGTTTGGTAGGTTTGATTTCATAAACGAGCAGACTAGTAGGAATGCAACTGTTACCTCTCCAGCCTAAATTTTTCATGTACATGTGACTCTGCCTCCCTTCTCAGATCTGAAACATGTCCCACCCATCTTGGCTGCCACCCAAGAGTACCAACGAACCTCTTGGTCACGTTCCTGCAAGGATGGAGACCACACACACCTTTGGAACTCCCAGCATCTCGGTGTCCACCCAGCAGACTCCAAAGAAATTTGCACCTGTTGTTGCCCCGAAACCAAAGTACAATCCATACAAGCAACCAGGAGGTGATGGTGAGTATTTATTTTTTAGGAAGGAACCACAGCTGTCTAATTCAGATAAACTGACTGCTAACACAGAATGCTATTGACTTACTCTTTACTGGTGAGTTTGTGGGAGCCTCCCTGTTTCAAATTGTGCATATCAAGAAGAATTTGAAGGTATTGCAAGAATATTGCTGAAACAGCTTTTGTGTATGATTTTGGATGCCTTGCTTTGTTCTGTCACCACTTTTCCCTCTTTCGTGTTGAGTACAATGAGCTAAATATCATCTGTACATTTTTTCCTTTTTCTTCTCAATCATTTGAAAGTTGTATGTATTTTCAGGGAGACTATGGAATAATGGAAAGAAAAAAACAAAGCAGCACATTAAATCTTGCACTTGAGTAATTTTCTGGAGTTAAGATAGTTTGGGGAAAAGTTGGAAAAGTCTGATGAGTATTTTGCTTTTTTTTTTCCTCTGCCACTCTAACTTCAGAGAATTCATAACGAGAAAAGAAAATGTGTTGGAGGGGGAAAAGTGAAGTTGTATGCACCTGTTCTGCTGCCTTCAGTAACAAAACTTAGCGAGAAATAGAAAGAGAAAGACATTTGGAATTTAAAAAGTAAAAAATAATCCATTTCTGAAATGCAATGAAAATGTCACCTTCAAGTCAAATGGAAATTTTAGTTTTTCTAATTCTCTTGAAAGTAAAAATAATACAGTGAGAAATTACTATTTTTTTTCTAGGAAAACTGTTATTGATCAATCCCTGAGTTTTTTTATATGAAAGAGGTCAATATGTCTTAATTGTTGGTGCTCTAGTCATTGTAGGTCTGATTATATGTGACTCAGGAAACATTATCACCTTCTTAGAAATTCTGTCTCTTGGCATTTGGGGAAGGAGCCTTTCCCAAAGAGCAGAACAGGCACTGTGGGCTGAGAAGGGGAGACGAGACAAGCAACATTTCTGATGCAACCCACATTACCCGGTCCTACAAGCAGTCAGGCATTGCTGGGCCTGTTGGAAAGCAGGAGACCACCAGGAGATCGCAGGGGGACTTGTCAGTGCTGGTCCCCTGCCTTGTCTGATTTGGAAATCCCGTCATTATCTGACAGGCCTGGAAGAGCTACGGGTTGGCCAAGCCCTGGTCAGGGAGAGGCTTAGTGGTGTGACAGCGTGCCTGCAGCTTAAGCTAATCCACTTTCAGAAGGTGACATGCTGCTGGTTGCTGTCAGCAGCCCGTGCAAAGCCATTAACCAGCCACATATAACTCTGAGAGCATGAGGCTTCTGGGATCTGGCAGGCGAGAGGGTAGCAGTGAGAAATATTTAGCCCAATATGCTTCACTCAATTTGTGTGGCTCCCTTCTCTCCTCCAGGTTCCCTAATTGTTTTTTCAATGACCTCCCTGGTTTTTGCAGCAATAATTCAGCCTGGGAGATGGCTCCAGATCCCACTGGTTCCCTGTGTAGAGGGGCACTGTGAGTCATTTTGCCTAAATCTGTTCCCTGTTGGTCTCAGGTCTTTCCCTTCTGGTTAGCTGTGAGTTTGTAGGTGGGGGAGCTGCATCATCCTCTTGCACCCTGGTGTATTTTCATCCCTCTCACCTTGCTAGAGCTGCTTAGCTGGATGCTCATGAGCTTAGCGTGCTTCCTTTTGCCAGAGATGAGTGGGAGCTGTGGTGCTGCTCATGGGAAGGGCTGTTGCAGGGCAGTGATGGGGCAGAGAGCAGCCATGCACATCACAGCATTGTCTGCCCCTGTGTCTCTGGAGTTGGTTCCCTACAGACTTTGGCAGCTGGAATAGTATTTGGAATCTCTCTGGGAGACAGGCAATTTCTGTTTCTGGTAATTTCTTCAGCTTGTTGCTTTTGACATTTGGGAATACGCATCCTCTGGCCTTATGTTTCTTTATTATTATTTTGTATATGTATTGCTTGCACATAGAGGATATGTCCAGCTTATATTTCTGTTTTTATTTCTTGATTATGTTGAAAGCACAGGGAAAAGATGCTGGAGTGACAGTGTAACAGGTACTGTACATGTTGGAGAAGTGACTGTATCCCTCCTCTCACTCCCACCTCCGTTTCCTTGTTTTCACCTTGGCTTTCATTTTATTATTTTTTCCTGACACCTGCACAGAAATCAGCCAGAAGGTATGGATTAAAAGCTACTTAATGGAGCTTTAAAGGAAGTAAGAAATGGTTACATGACTAAAAAAAAGTGAAATCACAACAGCCAATGGTTTATAAACCAGCAGCATTTTAATGTAACTTGAAGCACTCAATGCATGTGTGGTTTAGACCAGTGAAGGGAGCAATTTTCCTGAGTCTGCCAGCCCACCTCCTGATATTTGCCATGCTGAGTTTCTGCGACTTGCTTCAGACTAGGTTTATCAACTCATCAAAGCACAGACCGTGTCTTACTGTTGCAGAGATTCATTTCAGGGCCCCTGGGTATGGCTGCAGTAGTGGCAGAAGTAATCATCATCATCATCATCAAGACCATTGCCATCGCTCTGCTTAAGATTCTGCACAGGTCTCTGCCATGCAGAGAGCTAAAGATCTGGGCACAGCTGTGCTTTTATAGGTCCTACAAACACCAGACCAGATTTCAATGTGCTGTGATCTGGGCTGGGTTTCTGGAGGATTTAGTACTGCCATTCCCCACTGTGACAGCTTGCAGCGGATTAACCTTGCCTGATCCTGGGAGGCCTGAGCACCCACAGATCCTGGGAAGTGCAGGTGCTTGTCATGTTACACAGCTCTGTATTTACCCCTCAGAGACAGAACTGTTCAAGCTTGAGGAAGATATTTATCTACAAGATGAACAAGTGTGCATTGCAAAGAAGTGTAGCTGCCAATGAATTCGGCTGGAAATCTAAATTAGATGTCCAGATATTTGAGTAGTACCTCCAGAAGAGTTTAACTAGGGTCAAGGGTGGTCCTTGGATGGAGCTATATGTGTTTCAAATTTGAGAGCGTCCTCTCTTCATGCTGGGAAAAGGCGAGTCCTGAGATGGATTAGGCATCATCCAGCCATGGGTCCTGACAGTCCACTTCTTATGTATTTGTCTTCCTTCTCCATGGTCATGTGTTTGGTGTTACCTACCTCCTCCCTCTGTTCCTCAGTAGACCCTGTCCAGCACTGTCCATGACAGCTTTTGTCCTCTGTACTCACTGATCTTAAGCAAAGCAATGCCTTTTTCCAAGGAGTCGGTATTAATTTTGTTTCCTTTAAAAGCACTGGATGCCCCATCAATCAGAGTGCTCAAGGTCAGGTTGGACGGGGCTTTGAGCAACTTGATCTAGTGAAAGATATCCCAGTTGATGACAGGGAAGTTGGATTGGGTTATATTTCAAGGTCCTTTCCAACCCAAACCTTTCTGTGATTCTGTGGCTGCCCTTCCTGCTTTCCTTGCCACTTACTTCTCTCCTACTCTCCAACTTTTAGTCTTAAATTGGTATTTCAGCATCTTCAACAGAGCTGGAGTCTTAGGAAAACACTGCCACACAGCTGTTCCCATCTATAGTGGGCTCAGGAGGATAGAAAGAATTTATAGCTTGCAGATGAAGCAAATTCCCTTTTCTCCACTTTTCCCTAGTTCCAGAAAATGGGGCCTCACCCTCAAGGGCAGACTAAGGAGGCATCTGCTGTGGAGTGAGGTTGGTGATGGCTGATCCACTGGCTTAGTGCCCACTGCCATGGGGCTGATGATGCTGGCATGAGCTTGCAGGCTCAGTGGCATGGGAGGAGAGCTGGCAGCTGCTCCCGAACAAGTGCCGCTGAGGCAGGGCAGTCAGGATGTGCTGGGATGGTGCTGGGGGTTATAAGGCCAGAATCAGGGGCTTTCAGAATCATGTAAAAATCTGTTGTCAGTCTGACATACTCAGAAAAGCCTGAGTCAAGGCCATTGGGTGACTTGAGCACAGTGAGTGCCAAGCTTTTTGGTATGATATACCTTTTGGTTTGAAGCTTGTTCTAGTAACCACAAAAGCTTTTTTCCCCTTGCCTTTCCTGCTGTCCTCCAATTAAAGCTTTGCAAGTCCCAGAGAAATGATGCTGTGCTAATACAGGTGAAGTACAGGTGAGCTGCAGAGGCTCAGCTGGATTACAGGATTGAGCTTTCCAGTCCACAGTTTGTGAGCAAGAGCACAGCTCCCTGTGGGTTGAATGCACTCCTTTTCCACTGTGTGCTGTCACTTGAAGGATGATTTCATGGTGGTAGGGAAGGGAACAAGTCCATCCTTGCCTACTGGGAAGTGCTGGATCTCCTCCTGCAAGGTTAAGTTGTTGACACCAATGTGTAAAATTGAATCCAGCTGATCCAAGTTTCCCAGGGCTTGACGATCCATGCCCTCCTCCACTTCATGTGTGTAGAGGCTTTTGAGCACTAAGAAATTATGTTCTGCTATGTCTGTAGGGAACTTGGGGGCATGAACTATCAGGTTATTTCTTGTTTTGCTGTTGGTTTGGTTTTTTATAAGCAGGTATACCTAGTGGCTTTTGTTTACAGCAGCTGCTATCACTAGCTCTGTCTTAATTTTTGAAGCTTAGGTATGGATTTATTGGACTAGACAACATGTTGTAGCTGTGCTGTTCCCAGCTCTGCAGTCTTTGATAGTTCATAGAAACTAACCAGGTTCAGAGTCTATTTGTTATTTGCATTGAGAGCTCTGAAAGAATGAATTTAGGCTGACTTGAAAGATTCTGTGGGGGGTTTGTTTGCTTTTTTTTTTTTTACCAGTTGTCTGTGCTGGGTCTGTACCCCACAGCAGGAGGAATTCTTATTAGTGGAAGGCTTGTGTTGGTTGAGAAGCAAAGGGATAGCGTACCTGCTTCTTGGTTTATCTCATGAGCTTCTGCAGTGCTGTGCTGGTCATTGGAAGGAGGCTGATATACAGACACAGAGAGATATCTCAGCTGCTCTGGTGCTGGTTTGTATGTGCATTGTTCAACATGAGATAATGCAGTTGAGTCTTTTATCATGGCAGAAGCAGAAGCTGGCTGTCTTGCATGTGTTATGGATTGTTGCTGCATGAGAATATCTTGTTACTCTGATTTGATGCTGAATTGAGTCCTGTGAGTACCAGAGGGATCTGCTGACCCCTGCCTTGCTCTCAGCTCTGCCACCAGCTGAAAAAAATCATTTATACTGCAGAGGGAAGGCAGTGGTTTAGTAATGGGACAAAAAGAATTTATCCTGGCTGAGAAGAGCTTTAACACTTTTCTAGTCCCATCATTGCAATGGATGCTATGGTCCCAGTCCTTGCAGGATTGAGTTTGAAAAAAAGCAGAGTTGAAAAATGTAGTTTTAATAAAGAGAGAACCTTACTGTTGCAAATCATCCCAACTGTGCATTAACATTGCCCCCATTTTAGTGCTTGTTTTTAGAGAAAGCTTTTTAAAAGTGCATATTATAAACTTTTAAAGTCTTTCTTAATCCTTGCACTCATTCTTCCATGTGTTTCTTGTGCTGAATGAAATGTAGCAGATGAAGCAATTTATTCATTGCTTTATTCATTGGTGTCAGAACTGCATCATCCACAGGCTCTTACAAAATATAGCCCGTGAAAATGAACTTGAAACTCCAGGCCTCTTTGTGGTGGGTTTGCTACCTTCTACACAAGAGCATTTAAAGCACAAACAAAGCCCCCAAACACTGCAGAACAAGCAGGAAGGCGGGAGTCCCTCATTAAGGAGTAGCTGTGAACCAGTTTGGAGCAGCTTTTTGGAAGTCTCCATTGATTTCTCTCTAATGACATCCTCTTTCCCCTTGGTTAGGAACCAAGTGAAACCAGTTGGAAATGAGTGGTGGTTCTCATTTGTGTAATAGTGGATTTAAACTGCCCCAAGCAAGCTGAGCTTGTTGAAGAGGCGTGAGACCAAGCTGATGCTTTTGAGCCTGGGCAGCATCCCTCCACTCGATAGCTTATGAGTTATGGAAACATGGAGTTTTGCCCAGTTGTCCACAGTGCAGTGACCAGTATCAGGACTGTGATTCTCACCAGTGTAAATAAACTGCCTCTGTGTGGGTTGTTCTGTTTTAATAGCAGTCATCCCAAAAGTTGTTGTGCTGGATAACAGTGTCTGCATCGGCTTTTTTTTTTTTTTGTCAGAGACAAATTTGTAGGTTTGTGTCTTGGCTTTGCTGTCAGGATAAACATTTTCCTTTCTGAAATACCACCTCAGAAAAAAGGCATTGGGAAAAAAATGCAGCATAAAACAGGTGCATAAAAACTGTTATTGAACCAGTGTACTTATCTGTGGCTCACAAAATGTCAAGTCAAACCACCAGGTTTTATTAAGTATTCTGACTGTATTTTGTTAGAATTACATTACTAAATTTTCACAGCCTCTGGAACATACTGCCTCTTATTTAGGAGCTACTTGAAGTAGTGCCTAGCCTTCGGTTTCATTCTGGTGAGGTAACTTGTATTTTCTGAGTTATTTGGTATCATAAAGCAAACATTGCACTCCTCAGCAGGTAGATTTTTAATTTTTTTCTGCCATGCCTAATTTTTTCTCATTTTCTTTTCCCCCTGTCTATCTGTTCTTCCAAGATACTATATTTAGTTTTTCCACTTCATTATTTCAAACATCGAATAATGATTCATCCTAGCAGTGGCCTGTTCTGTGAACCACAATAATTTGTGTAGACTAAAGAAGAAGAGAAAAAAAAGGGAAGGGAAAAAGAGAAAGAAAAGATGTTTCTGACATAGACTGGAATGGAAAGGAGCCATCTTTTTATAACTTGAGTTGCAAATATCTGTCATTGAACATATCAAACCTGCTTTTAAAAAGATAATGTTTGTCCTGTTTCTTTGATTGGGCTGTGGTGCCTAGTCAAAGAAAGAGAGCAATGCTAATGCAGAAATAGCTTGAATTCAAGCAGGCAGCACTTGTCCTTTTTATTTTAATCTGAGATTTTAACATCCTCTAGATGCTAGTCTGTTAAATAATAACAATTGTTATGTGACAGTTAACAGTGGAGTAATACTTTTCATTTTTTTCCCCTTGCTCACACAGTGCACTCTGAAAACTTAGCTGGCAAAGTAAAAAAGCTTTCATCTGAAAAAGAAAAAAACATACGTAACTTCTTCTACTATAACAGTTGAGCCCTGCTAAGTCAGAGCAACCAGTAGGTGTCTGTTGGATTATATTACAGGTTGGTCTAATAAAAGGTTGGAAGAATGAATGAGCAACTCTTGAAGCCACAGAAGCTGTAGTTGTGGCCAAAGAGCAGGCATTTCTGGCAGTGAGCACTGCACAATTACAATTTGGACTAAATATACAAGGCTCAAAATGCTTGTTACTAAGCAAAGCATGTTGAGATGGATTTGGCACAAGAGTCAAGGGTCTGTGAGCAGGACTGAGAGTCCTGTGGCTCTGCTTGGCCGGAGGAGGGTGATTTTGCAGGAGATGAGCAGCACTCTGCTCTAATTCCTAATAAGCAGACACCACTATCTAAAAATTTCCCTTCTGTCTTCTTCTTTACCCAGCATTCACGCTGGAAAGTCGTAGCCATGAAAGAAAGTGCAGGCATGTTCTAGGGGCTCGACTGGGGATTTACCCAAAGTATTTAAGGAGCTGTGAAGTGCAGAAGACTCACAGGTCTTTTCCAACTCTTAGTTCCTGTGGTGACAATGACTAAGGAAAGGGTTTGGTTGAGTCTAGACATGACCCAAACCATAAAGCCAAGCCTGGCATGAAGGGCTGGTTGGTAGAAATCGCACTGGCATGACAACTTGCATTTGTTTTGCCATGCAATGAATTTATGAGAAATGACATGGAGATGAGGAAGGGATGTGTGCAGCTGGGCCACCTCTGTTACAAGGTCCACTTGGAAAGATGTAGCAACTGGCTTTTCTGGATGTTATCCAATACCTGTGGTGTGAGGGTCTGCCCAGGGGTCCTGCCTCAGGAGCTGCCCTGAGCAAGCTAGTGAGAGAAGAGGGGGCCCTCAAGAGTAGGAAAATGTTACTAAAACAGTGTGAGTAAAGACAGTCTTTCGAAAGTATGTTTAATAGTAGAAATCATGTAAGTTTGAAATTTATGGTGTAAAAAGTAAATGTGATGAAGGTTAAATTCTTACTAAGTGGAGACTGATGGTCCCTGAAGTTGGTGGCCCCAACCTTAGCAGACCTATTCTTTGGTAATAACATCAACAGAAGCAACTTAACTTTTTGCCCCATGCACTCTTCAGTGCAAGCTCCTAATCTCTGCTCCACATTTTCTCTCTCTTCCACTGGCCCCATCCCCATTGTCTTTTTTGGCAGAGGACACAGTGCCAGGCTGTGGCAGTTTTTGCATAAACTGGGAGCCTGTTGGGCATCCCAGCAGCTTCCTTGGGATCACAGTGCGCCTACAGTCGGATCTATTTCCGGCTGCTTTCTTTATCCAGTGCAATCCATCTCAGCTCTTTGCAGGACCAGGTCATCTCAGCCCCTGAAGTGTCACAATCAACTTCATAATATGCAGTCAAACCCTTCAAGGGAATGTTCTAACCCAAAATGTGCTGCGTATGTGCAAAGTTTTTTTCAAGAGAGTGAAAAGGAATAATCATAGTTCCTAGGCCACTTATAGGGAAAGGTAAGAAAAGGAGGATTGCTCAGTGAGGCTCCATTAACACTGCTCTGACTGGCAGATAGTGAAGCACAGGAGGTAGAAGTCCATTCTTTTCCCTTCCCAGTCCTGTGATTTAAAATGTTTGAACGTGCACTTCAGAAGCTGGGGATGTAAAAGCCCCCAGTTGTGCCTGGAGACTCTGCAAAGGCCATGGCGAGCGAAGGGGCTGCGGAGTGTTAATACAGTCCATCATTTTGTAACGAGCCCGATGTTCTTGTATGAGCCGTGTCAGGCTGTTGTCTGCACGCTGTCTTTGCTGATCACAGTAATCGGGTCATAAGAGAGGGAGAAGTAATAGCGCGTCTCTTAGCAACCAGCCCCAGGAGAAAGAGAAAATTACTCAAACAGACTATCCAGCCAGGGAAGTAGAAAGATGAAATTTTCTGAAAGTCTGTCGGAAAGTGCTCAGGGACATAATTCTTTTATGTGTGAGATCCTTACAGGCTGGATCCAGTGATATCACATGCTTTTTTTTACTTGTTGTTTTTCTGGTAAACTTTTATTTTTAATTGGCCTCAGAAAAAAGGGGGGGGGGAGCCCTCTGAAACAGACATTTAAAAAAAATAAGTGACAGATTTTTGTATTTTTTACAATACCAAGGAGAAGGGAGGGGAGGGGAGGTCAGTGTGTCTCAGACAGGAGATGAGGGGAGCCTCTTATCTCTGCATGAGTGCTTTGAATGCTTCTCATGTCAGTATGAGCCAAAGCACGTTGCTGTATCTGCCGATGCCGCGGTGGCACGTACAAAACAAACTTGTTGGGTCTCTGTTGCATTGCACGGGGTGTCACGTCCCATGAGTGTCACAGACTGTGTGCTGTGTGGGTTGACAGCTTGGCAGAGAGGTGGATTCGACGTGCCCTCCCTGCAGCTGAGCTGGGAGAGCCCAGCTGAGAGGTCAAAAAGAGCAGGTACTGGTCAAGTTCCTGCCAGCAGCCTTTTTCTCATTATCCTGTTTTTTTATCCTTCTCCAAGCTACTGGTTTCTCTAAGACTTGTAGGGGAGCATCTTTGAGGCCTTCTCAAAGACCATTTGCCCAATGTTGTCCCTGGGTTTCAGAGGGTAAAGCAATTGTCGAGACAGTCTGGAAGTCATAGTACTAAATTCAGGCATTTACAGTTCATGTATGGGATGGGGACAAGCTTGTTTGCCTGAATCTTATACTTTTAAAATACTTATTTTTTATTTCAGAAAGTTGCACTTCTGTGGTCAGCTAGTCTTCCTCCTTGCTGATGGGGTATTCTGGCTCGTTAGGGGAAGGGAATCATGTCTGGCATGGTCTACCCAGCCTTGCTAAGCAAGAGCATAAATCCATGTGTATTTAATGGAAAGGCACATACTCTATAATGGTTGAGACTCCCCAGATTCAAGGTTGCATTTTTAAAACTATTGCAGGGACAAAATGTTTCTGAAAGTCTGGCTTAGTCCCTGGCTTTGAGGAGACATAAGGGAACTGTTGCATGTGTGGAGTGTGACAGACATTTGTCTGATTCAGGTGCCCTTCCTCTGCTTTCGTCTGCTTTGTGATACCAGGGTACCCCTAGATTGTGCAGAGGAATCAATGCACCTCTGCAGGGTCTAGTTTGACTTTCAGTAACAGATTTACCTTCAGATTAATGTGATTTAATGAAGACTACAGCCATTCCTCTACATTGGATTCTGGACAGAGAGTTTGAGCTGACCTTTGGGCTGCTTTGATTGAGTTGTTGTTGGTACCTGGGTTCACTATAGTCTTACTACCGTTTTTGGAGAGAAGACTGACTTCAGCATCTTATCCTGGAAATAATCTGTAGAAGAGAGGAGAAAAAACTGAACCTTGCAGCTGTGCAGAATTAATAGCTTAGGAGCAACATCTACTCCTGTCAAGGAAAAGTGAGATAAGGAACAATACTAATTGTAACTTCTTCCAAACAAATCATAGAAGCTGCTGCTTTGCTGTCTTGTCATAAAGAAGAAATACTTTCTTCCTTAAAAGTTTAGTAATTGAAGACTTTCCTTGCTATTTTTGTGAGTACCAGTAAGTGATGTTTCCTGGAAATTTTCCCCCAACTCTATAAATACCACCCCGGAGCTTACAGCAGTGACTCAGTTTGGGAAGTCAACACTATACACTTCCTCAGCACAGCCTGGCCGCCCCCCAGCCAGAGCAACTTCTGCAAAACTACTAATAGGTTGTTAATCTGCATTACTATTAGGCTCCTTCTTGAAAACTGAATTCCTGTAACTCATTCTGGCCTTCGTGTCGTGTTAGGGAAGATGGCACAGAGGGCAGAAGAGACTGAAGCACAGTTTGAATCTGGAAAGTTGTAATTGGCATTTCAAGTTACCACCTTTCAGTGACATGCTCATCAAATGACCCCAACTGACAGATAGATGAGATGTTCCTAATTGCCACCGTTCACTGTCCTGGAACCAAGATAATCTCACAGATCTTTCTTTTATAATTGGGTCCTTTCCTTCTTCCCATTACACTTTTTACATCACTTTTGTACCAGCTGGGCACAAATAGAGTAATTTGTAATTCTTTGTGTGGTGCCCAAGGAGAAATATAACCTGGTGGACCGAAATAATTCTCTAAGTATAGAGGGAAAATTGCACTGGGAGCTCAGGTCTGACACAGCTGTCTTGCATAAAAATGATTTTATAAAGACAACAGGCAACACATGAAGGAAGTGTGAAGTGGGTAAAAATCACAGCTGGCCTGCATCTTCTCTGGTATCAGTGTGGACAGGAGACTATGCAGTCATACCAGGTAATGCAAGTAACTGTTGAAGTGTATTCCTCATCTTATGCTTAATCAATGCCTTAGATTTGGATTAAATTCATAATTGAGTTTTCCTTGTTAACCCATCCATGCCAACAATGATCTTGCAGAGTTTGGGAGTGTAACGCTGTAGACAACTGACAAGTCAGTTAGGTTTGAAACATTAGAATACTTGACTGACTTCTCTTGGTGCCATAGATGCTCAGCCTGTGTGTGTGTGAAAACAGGACATATGCCTTCAAGAGGGAGAGATGACCTTGTGGGTGCAGGATGGGTTGGGCTATTGGAACTCCAGCTGCCAGATCTCTAGGTTTTATTCAATTGGTCACTTCTCTCATCAGGGTCAAGACTTTTAGCTACACGAATGATTGGTTTAGCCGAGCCTGAAAACTCACGATATTTAAAACATTTCTCCATGCCAGTAAATCGCTCTTATTGGACTGGTAGAAAATTTAAATTTAGTGCTTAGTCCTACACAGGAGACATGATGTGTGACCACAGCTGGGCTATTTCCCTACAATCACAGTTCGACTTTTAAAAGAAGAAATTGCTGAATCACCATGAGTATATTCTGACTATATGGTGTTTTCTTAAGGTACCATGGAGACAAGCTAACGGAGGGTCCTTTTGCCTTTTTAAGCCTTCTCATGCGGGAAGACCATTGTAATATTCTTGTTTCTGGTGCACATTTAGTGCTGCCTCTTTGCATCCAAAAGTGCTCTAGCTAAAGATCCCTTTTGCCCCAGTGAGAATGTGTTTTGTAACTGCAGTAGGAAAACAAATAAAAGAAATAAAGTAGCAGGGTGACTATTTTGAGAGATGAGCTTTCGCTTGGTATGTTGATTTTCCTAAGAGATATGGCACATCCAGTACCTCGTGTAAATTGACCATCCAGCATGACATGGGTCTCTGGAGTGGGAATATTCCATTTTAAGACTGTATTGGCAAAGGCTTGGGCTCATGTTTGATGACCGTCGCCAACTATTTAAACGTTAAAGTGCTGTGAATTCCACCTGTGAAACTGGAGGCGGAGGTAACACAAGTTGGAGAATCTGGACCTAAATGTCAGGGCCTAAAGGTCACTTTTCATCAGAGGAAAGAGCAGTTGTCACCACAAATGTGAGGCTGCAGGAAAGGAATTGTGAGGCTCCCTGTCTCCTCCTCCTAATACTTGACCAAATATGCTTAGTTTACACTACGTCCAGAGGGTTTTTTTTGTGACAAATCTATCCAGCAAAAGTGGTTCTGATCTTAGGACTCAAACTGCCCTTTTCTTGTGTGTTGTTGCTGATTTTGGGGTTGTTTTCATTTTATGTTTGTTTGTTTTTTGTTTTGTGTTGTTTTTATTTTTTTTTCCCCACTGTCATCCAAGAGCTGTGAAGAAGTTTCTGGTCGTTCAGACAGTGACTGAGATGGAGCTGAAATCAGACCTTTCTCTTGTAGCAGTTCTGGCTCCGTCATGCCCAGAGTAATGCAAGCTCTTTATGAGAGGATCTGGAAAACTCATAAGGCATCGGAAAGAGCTGGAAGATGCGCCTTATTTCTATAAGCATTTAATTGCAAAATCTTTTTGTTCCTTATTAAAATGATTAGTCAAGGCTACTGGAAGGCAGCAAATGTCTATTTCTGGGGACTAGGGAAGGTTTGATTGTCTCAGATTTCTTACCTCTTTATTTTTCCTTCCCTATTGCAAATGGTAAAAGATTAAAAGGAGGGTGTTTTGACAAGAGGGTTTCTAAAGAGAGCTGGGAGGCTTCTGTTCTTGTTTGTTAATTATTTTATGTGGAATAATCCCAAGTTGCAAGTGGCCAAGAAGCAACAAAGCATTTATTTTTTTATTCCAATGCTTGAGCATGCTGTTTGAGAGTGGAATCTTGGTTTTGTCTGGCTGTCCTCATTCAGCAGTACCACAGGGCACTCTGACACTTGCACAGCCCAGTTGCTCCTCAGTTAGGTCAGTGATGGCTCGTCTGAGAGGATTTATGTAGAGGAAGACATGGAGTCAGATACTCCTTGTCAGAGATGGCCTACTTGTTCTGAGAAAAGGCACAGCCTGACAGGAAAAAACACTTTCAGCTTTAGCCAGTAGCTCCGGTTCTTACTGGGAATAATCTGTACTGGGACACAGATGTGTTTACTGTGAAAATGCCAATTTTATATTGCCGTATCTATGTGCTTTTTTATGTTTGTTGGAAAGCAAGAGGATGGAGTTTTCTGTCTTTGATTAAATGTTTTCCTGTTGAGGTCTGGAAGCTGTGTTCCAGCAGGCTTATTCAGGTACTGTACATCAGCTATGGGCTTATCTTTGTGGGGAGGGAGTTTGATGTGTGGTTAGCTGGCACATGGAGAGAAGGGACTGGTGAAATCTCAGTGGAAGCAGTGTGTTTGTAGCTCTCATGTGAATTAGCAACTGGAGTAAAGCTGGAAGCACTCTATTATCTTAAGGTCACCCTAATGACTCCAGACAACATCACTGATCACAGTTTTGCCACCTTGTAGTCATCATATGTGTGCTACTGATGTTAAGGCATGTTTTGCTGGAGGAGGTCCTTACTGAACTGCTCACATCTTTTAACCAGTGGCATGGTAGTGACAATGCACTTGGGCTGGTGGATATGGGTCAGCTGCATATGGCCTTCACTCAGGGCTTGGGATGTTGCTTTGAATATAGGCTGATCCATTTCTCATGAGCTTGACATGTTCTTCATCGACATTGGTACCTGATAAACGAAGCGTTGCTTTGCAGACTTCATTGACACGTCGTCTGTTTCCTGTCGTCTCATAAATCTCCCTCTGAAGCTTTAAGTAAACACCCCTGGGTGGAATCAACAGATCATTTTTGTGGCATTTCTTGTCATCTAAACAATAATTCATTAAAAATTTAATTACTCTTTTGCTCTGGAGAGGAAAAAAAGGGAGCTGGCGCCTGTCTTAAAAGTTTCTGTCTTGTATTGTTTGGTGATTTTTGTTTTTTGTTTTGGAGATCTTTTTTATATTTTATTTTGGAGGAAGTCGAGTTGATAAACTGAAAGAAAACCATCTTATTACAAAAAGCTTGAGTGCTTCTGAGAACATTTAAAACAAGGATGACTAGAAATGACCTTTCCATCCTGAAGCGAACTTTGAGTGTATTCTCCCTTTGGCATTTCTAATGATAGACTTTCCATCTGGTCTTTGCTTAAAAGCTAAGATGCAACTTGGGTTTTTTCACATAAAAACTGTGCATACGCTAAAATTAATCCTCTTGATCATTTCACTTCAGGGAGAGGAGTGCAGAAACACTGGGAATATTTTGTTATTTTTAGCAACTCCAGTCCTCCTGACAGCAGATTCCTTTTGTCCCAAATCAAGCAGAATCTAATTTGAGGGAACTCTGGATTTCCCTCTGCCTGAATTTGGGGAGATTATACCCCCTAGAGGAGATTTCTAATGGAAATTGAAGAGTGGCCCTGGTAGACTCTGGATCAGTGGGGAGACATTTTGGGTACTTTGGCTACCCTGGGTAATACTGTCATTTCTAACGCTGAGAATTCTGTGATCCCAGTTTCCCGTAGTGATTCCCCAAAGCTGAATAGGCAAGAGGGAAATCCTAGCAAATGAATACTTCAGGGAAGAGTTGGGGATCTCCTGAGAGCTACCGCTGCAACCATTGAGCCTCATTTCAGCAGAATCTTTGGGGAAAGTATGTAAACCGATCCTTTTGCTTAGCAAAGCATTTCAGAAAATGCCTAATCTGATACATGCTTTGTGAAGGCCCGTGGGATATAACATTTAAGAATGTACTTTAACTTAAGAGTGTAACCAAGTCTGTGCTGCATGCAAGCATGTGTGTGCACAAGGGGAATGTTGGTCTGGGTCATATGTAGGAACATCAGAGAGCAGATTTGAAAAAAAAAATTGGTTTTTTCCTCCCTCTAACACTGATCACCACTGAATGTGTTTCCTCTCTCTGTCTGGTTTGGGGTTTTTTTGTGGGATTTTTTTCCCCCCTTCTTCTTCATCCTTCTATGAAATTCTACAAAAATACATGTAGGTGGGAGATTACTGGTGAGCCATCCATTCCTCAAAAGTTTTTCTGGTGGGAACAGCCAAAAGTAAGTCTGTTAGCAGAGTCACGTTTCTATCCTCACTGCATGTGTGGTATGCACAGAAAACAGGTTTTTCTGAGCATTGACAAGATGAAGAGCAGATGTTCTTTAGGGCTTTTGGCAGGTAGATACTCTGCTGAGGGTATCGGCATTTTTACTGCAGGTTCTTCTGGTGACCAACTTTATTAAAACAATGGAAGGGAGAAAGGATGTTGCAGATAATGGAAGAGAACAATTCTGGCACACATAGCTTCCTCTTCATAAAGCTGCTTTTCCCTTGAGGCAATATATCTTGCGTCTTATGGGAAGGAAATCTTACAATATAAAAGGAAGTTTGAACTGCTTACCAGTGAATTTAGAAGCATAGAAGTTGGATTCCTTTCATGAAGAGATAATATGGGGCCTGTTCCAGTATATTAGGGAAGCTTTTTTAAGATGCATCTCCAAAAATAGGAGGACTATGGGAATCACTTCTTTAAAATAATGTTTGTGGGTGGCTTATGTTAATATTCATGGAACCGTAGGGGATGTATGCTCAGCATAATGACGGTGTTTAGAGAACAAAAGCAGCAGAGAGACGGTATCTTTAGCCTGAGCTGCGGGGCAGGACAGAGCATGGGAGGATGGCTTTATGTTCCTGGGGATGCCTGTGACGTGGGTTGGAGTGGTCCGAGGGCTGTCCTCGCTTCGCTTTCCTGCAATAGCTCCAGAGGGGCTGTTCTGCCTCCAAGAATAGCTGGCACATTGCAGTGCTCTAATTATGCTTGTTTTCTTGCCGCATCTCCTGCACTGGGAACGATGTGCCTGCTGCCGCCTTTGCTTCCCAAGGCTGCTCGCCCGCCGGGTTTGCTCCACGGCGGCCCCGCTGCTGCTGACTTACAGCTCCTGATGGTAAAAAGCTGGGTCATTCCAAAAGACTGCAACCTTTTAGTCCCTCGCCAGTGCTCTCCTCTCTTCCCGTTCTCCTCAGTTAAGGTAAAGTCATGGAGAGAAAGATGAGAAGAAAATACGGTTGATTTTCTCTGAGTAGCACAAATGGCGAAGTACAGATGACTTCAGTAGACATATCCACGTGAGGATATTTTATGCAGACTGTGGCAAACCAAGAAAGAGTAAACAAAAAAAATAGGAGGGGAAAAATGTGCCTAGAATCCTTCCAAAGAATTTCTGTATTTTCTGCAGAGTACCTAATTGAAGGGGATTTTTTTTTTTTTATATATAGAGGCTAAATTGTGTATGGGTATGAAAAATTCATCAGGGAATTTAAACCGTTTCCAAGCCACATGAAACATTAAACATTTCAAGCTCAAGAATAGCTTGAAGATGGCATGCCTCATCCCAAGATTTAAGCAGTCATCTGATTTTTCTCTTGCAAATGTTAAATATATAGTAAATGAGAGGCAAAGTAGGTTTTATCTGCTTTCTCATGGTGACTGCAGAGCCATTGCCTTGAAAGGTTTTGCTGGCTGACCTGACACACACCTTTGTTTACATATCTTGACTAGATAATTTTAGTTGCAATGTTTTGAAGAATGAGGGGAGCAGTTATCACTGCTGCAGTCAGTGTCCTATTCTGTGTTGGTGATCATCTCCAGACTTGAGGTTTTGTCTGAGTCGCACTCAAATTAGCTTTTTTAAATCCAATGGAATTAAAGATTATAAATCAAGATGATAATCACCATAACATAACGTGATATGTATGGCCTGACAAGGATATAAAGTAAATCTCATAGGCTTGTGAAAGCAGAGAATCATGTTCTTTAAATGATCATCAACATATACATTTAGGTTTTTTCTGATTATATTACTGGATTTTAAAGCTGGCTTATACCTCTATTTTCAAATATAAAATTCTTCCTTTGTGTAGAAAAGCAGTGGCTAGTTTCAGAACATTCTTCTTAATTTCTTCACGGCCCAAGTACCTGAACATGCCATGTGTTCTCTTTGAGTTTTTACTTTTCCATTGAGGAAATCTGACTGTAATTGTTTAAATCCTCTAGGAATGAGCTTTGCTTTTGTGTAAAGCAGTCACCTTGGATGTCATGCATTGCAAAATTGCAGTGTGAGTTTTCACAACCTACTGCTGTTCAGTTTCATGTAGCAAAGCTGGTTAATGTTCTGCAAAGGAGCATGTTTCTCCTTTAGAAGTACACTAGGACCATGACTCAGTTTTGTCTCACTGTGCCAAGGATGGTCGTAGAGTCATATCACAGAATCGTTAAATGGTTTGGGTTGGAAGGGACCTTAAAGACCATTCAGTTCCACCTCCTTTGCCATGGTAGGGACACTATCCAGTAGACAAGGTTGCTCAAAGCCTCATCGAACCAAGCCTTGAAGACTTCCAGGGATGGTAAGTCCACAGCCTTTCTGGGCACTTGTTGCAGAACCTCACCATCCTCATGGTAAAGAATTTCTTCCTAATATCTAATGTAAACATGCACTCTTTCAGTTTAAAGCCATTCTCCCTTGTCCTGTCACTGCATGCCCTTATGAAAAGTCTCTCCCCAGCCTTCTTGTAAGCCCCTTTTAGGTACTGGAAGGGGCTTTAAGGTATCCCTTGAGCTTCTCTTCTCCAGGCTGAACACTCCCAACTCTCTCAGCCTGTCTTAATAGGGAAAGTGTTTCCAGGCCTCTGACCAGCCTCTAAGAAAATTCTGCACTTTTAAATATCTCCATGTGCACCCTTACTAGAGCAGAGAGCTTTCTCATTGCTGTGCTGTAAAAATGTCACACTGGGAGCAGCACCACAGCCCTCCCATTGCTTCACTTGGAACTGGAAGAAGGCAAGAGAGTAATGATAGTCCTCAGCACCAGGGCACCACTTAAATCATGAGGGAGACACTTCTGTCCTTGCTTTGGTTCATGAAGAAGGTAGAGACATTGACTAGAAAATTCTTAGAGCTGATAAGCAACTCCAAGTGATGCAGGCTTCATCATAAATCTTTGGCACATCATGTGTTTCTGTGCATTAACATAATTTCTGAGCAAAGAGCCTGCCTGAGGTCTCTAGCTGTTTGCACTTGCTGGTAATGTCAAACTGGAAGTTGTTCTTCCTGCATCATTTCTATCTGATGGGGGAAATTCCGTCTCACTGATGGAGAGATTCTTGTTAGATGGTGAGAGGGACCATCCAACTCTTCCACTGTGCTGCTAAGTACTCTCTCCTTCCTGTTCACTGCTCCAGGCATGTGCCTGTGGAAGTGTAGGGGGAGGGGTATATTACAGTGGATGGATAGCTGTTGTCTGTCACTGCTGGCATCAGCAGCCCTCCAAGTATGACAGAGGCTTTTGTGATCATAGATTTATCCTCTTCTCTTGCTCCCTGAGCACACACTCAAATAATATATCCATTTTAATTGTTTTATGAGAGGTTATTAATATTGGAGTGGGGATTTAGAATGAAGATGAATCATTAATCTGAAAAGGATAGATTTGCACTTTCCTGCAGAAAAGCTGGAAAAGAAGTTAGAACAAAAGAAAATCAAGAGAGGTTCCCCACCTAGCCTAATTTAATTTTTCTTTTGCTAAAATTGTCCAAGTAATGATTCTGAGGGAAAACCAAACCTCAAAATGAAGATTTCAGAAGTCCAGCCTAGAAACTGTAGCAATATGTTACTACAATTTGTTACCATATTTTTCCAAAACATTTTATTTTAAAAATAAAATCTCTGGCTTTTCAAACAAAACCACAATCTTAGCAGAGGATTTTAATTTTCTTCCGCATTTTTCCTTTTAACAATATCCACAACTATTTTAGTAATTTGTTTTCTGCTGGTTAAATAGAAAAGTTTTAATTCAATCTGGAAGTGATCTCACACAGGTTTCTCTACACCAAATAATTGACTCTGCTTTTGGTGTGGTATGTTTTATGGGTAGGGCACCCTCTCAGTTATGCTGGGCAGGTGCCAGACTCTAATACTTTTTCTCTGGAAGGGAGGCACCGTATACTGAGCAGAATTACAGGAAAACTGCTGGTTTGATCCCCTGCTTTCTCAGAATGGTCAGAAGCTTAAAATGAGTAAAATATGTGTTTGGCTAACTACTGTGTCATAGCCATTCCTGTTGCTGAGTGCAAGATGAGAGCCATCTTTCTCCCCAAACCAGCACAGTTTATCCCTGCTTCTCTTCTGAGAGTCTGCCTGGGTCAGTTTAGGGAGTGAATACTACATATTATCATCAGTGTCCTGCATGGGAATATGATTCTCATCCTTTGGAAGTCGTTTTTGTGCCTCTGATATTCACCTCTGCCTTGCCCACTTTAAGTTTCTCCTGATGGGAAATGCGCTTTCTCCTCTTGTTTTCCCTGCCACAATGCCCTGGGCACTCACCAGCAAGGAGAAGGTTGTGATGGTCCTTGGTAGGGGATTTTGCAAAATATCGAAAAATAAATGTAGTTACTTATGTAAAAAGTCAGTTTAGCATGTTCTTTCCCAGCCAGTTACTTTGTTGAATTATGCAAAAGTGTAAATTTTAAGGCCTTTCTGCTCAAAATATGGCAATAACTGCACAGATAAGTGTATATAGTAGTTTTGGTGTGTTGGAAACCGGTCCTTGGTACAGAAAGCTTGTGCATCAGTGTTTTACTGTGAAATTAATCTCATTATTTGTTTTTCTCCTCTGTCTTCTCTGTTATCAAGAAGAACAGTAGAGAGGATATAGAGCACTGCAGGTGGAATCCACCTAGGGAAAGATACAATCCCCACCTCTAATTTTCTTTTGATTCTAATCCCATTTTTCTTCCATGATCTAGCCAGATCACATGACATTTTTAGTACCTACCAGCAAAAGGAACCTAACTACCACATTGGCAGATAAATATATGTTTATATGAATGTATATATGAAGATAGAATCACAGAACTGTTTAGATAGAAAAAGATCTTTAAGACCATGAAGTCCAGCTGTTAAACAAACACTGTCAAGTCTACCACTAAACCACGTCTCTGAAATTTGGATATGGAGCATTAGGTATTTATTTTTAAAAACCAAGATAGAGGTGAACTCTAGGTGTCCAACGTAATTTTATCTTAAATTATCTTCAGGTGTTAAGAATGTAATTTATTATTCAACTGTTCCACCGGTGAATAAGAAAGCAATTATTTTGTAACAGAAAGAAAGAAAACCTAGTTACTTTTCTCTTCCCCATTAGCACTGACTACCTGCAATAGAAGGAAGAAAGGCAGTGCTGATTGTGTGAGTGTAAGCAATGAACTGACATACACCTCATGAAGACATATTTTGCTTTAATCTTTCCAAGTTTGGATGCTTGTAAGCATTATATACGCAGGGGTGGCGAAGAGGGTGGGAGGAACTAAATGACCCAGTTTGAAAGCCAGTCTTTGGGATTTGGGTAGATTAATTCACCTGAGCACTCCACATGCATTTCCCATGTGGTATTTTTGCTCGAGTCTCTCAAACAAGGAGCAGAAGACTTAGTGAAGAGAACATGATGCAGGAGGTTTGAACTCATCACCCAGGGATGGTCTGCTCATGGTAATGATTTTTGTTGTTCCTCCTCTTTGCATGCTGGGCAAGGATAATGTATCCAGCACTTCCAGATGTTTTGCAGCACAGGCCGCTGCTGACTGTGAGACTCAAGCCAAGGCTGCAGCACATGGGTTTTCTGTGGTTGTTCAGATTGCAGTTCACCCCCCAAATGGGAAAACAATACAAAAACAGTTACAGGCGGAGATAAGTCCAACATTGCTTAAAACTGTTGGCTGCAGCTTCCAAAACTTGAGGAAGTCCCTTGGCAGTGAAGAGCTCTGGGAGCCTTTTTTTTTTTTTAAGATCTGTGCAGTGTTTTGTAGTTCATCACTAAGCACAGAGAGAGTTTGTTTGCAGATAAGTTGTATCTGAAGGACATGGTCCCCATCTTCACTGTCTCCTGCCTCAGGGCGGGGAAAGCTGACTGAAAAAACGGACCCATTTTCGTTGTTCCATGCAACAGCTGCCATGGAAAATGAAGCCCTAATCCAGTGGTGTAGCTCATTTTTTTCAACTCCTTCACAACAGTCCTTTTTAATAAATTAATACTTATGTCAACTCTTGTCAGAAGCTCTTAGTAATGAACAAATGAGTTCAACACCATGGTCTAATAAACAAATAGATAACCTGTTCCAGTTTTGTTCTGAGTAAGGCAGCGTTTCCCTCATTGAGTTGTTTCATAGACCCCTCACTTTGCAGAGGAGAAGGATGGTTTGTGGGAATGCAGCCATGTTTCCCCTCCAGTATAACATTTCCTCTTCTGATTTAGATGACCTGATTTCCACTTGTGTGGAAATCTCTCCACCTTAGCAAACTGTATTCTGTCATTCTTGAAAAAAAATGTTCAGGACTACTTTTGTCCATGTTGTTGGATCTGAGCAGCTGTAGCTGAAAGTGGGATCTTGTCATACTATTTGCTGCACAAGTAAGGCAGACTCTATGCTTGCTTCTACAAATAATCACTGGAGAGAAGGCAAAGGAAAACCTTTTATGCTTGTGGACAGAGGCATGGTGAGGTTAGGTGACATTCACAATGTCCTAAAAGAAGTCTATGACAAGGAATGATGCTTAGAACTTTTTTGTTAATCTTATAGTTCTTCTTCCTCCTTCTGTTTTAGCATAGATTTTAATTAAAGTTTTACCATAAGCCGTTTGTTGCATTGGCATCAACTTTAATCCTTCACTAAGATTTAGTAAAGAATCGAGGTATTTCCTGAGTTCTAGTAGTAGCAGGCTTCTTACCTGAGCAGACGTCGGCATTATGGAGACAACTGCCATGTGTGATGTGTTCACAGTGTGGAGTAGAGCTGGTTTACTTGCATCATATTTAGAAAATGGGTTGTTGAGGTGAGCAAAATAAGGCACCTGTATGACAGAGAGGTTGATGTGGGATGTTAGCTAGATTGCAGTGCCCCGTAGTCATATGGAAAAATAAGCTGAAGAATCAAAATGCAGCCTTGTATCGATGATTGTGTACTTGGTGTGTATTGCAAGTGTGATGTGTAGGCAGTTCAGCTGGTGTGCATGGGGGATGACAGCCCAGCCCCAAGTTATACCTGCCTTCCCTCCCTGCAGCCCTTGGGGCTGTATGAGCATCGGCTGGGATTTGCTAGGAAGGATGCCACAGCTTGGTGCCTACAGCCACGAGCTTAATGAAAAGGCAGTCTCATCGAAAAAACCCATTGTTTTCACAACGAGGGGCATCCAGTGTGGCGAAGCAGCTGAGATTTTGCATAATTTGGGGAACTGAGCCCTTGTTTCCTACCCTTGCGCTAATTACTGCCTTTGGGGTGTTTTGAGAGGGAGGTCATTGAGTTCTGGTGTGAATCTCAGGGTGGAGGGGATTTCCTGTGATGGTTACCAGAGCTGGAGTGAAAGATCTGTGTATAGGACACTAAGGACGGTGCCTGTGCTAAATTAAGTTGCTCAATAAAAACTGCATCACTTGCAGTGAGCTTGGTGTAGTGTGCCAGTGCCGCTCCTTTTAACAGTCACAAACTTGAGGGCAATGCAAGGGGTCCAGCTCGAGTCCCACTGAAGCACCTGGCTATGCCTGAATGGTGGCAAAATCAGTTACCTCTTGAGACGGGTTAAAAGTGGCTTTTGAACTGCTGCCTCACCTCAGTCCCAAATACCAAAGCAGCCAGTGCTGGATCTCTCTGTTGGCACTCTCCCATGCGGCTCCTCTGTCCCCATCAGAGTCTCATCTGCTACTCATGAAAGCTTTAGTACCTTGTTCTGGCTCTAGTAACACTGGAAGAAATCCAGAGCCACTCCAGCAGAGCTATTTTGGATTTGTGTTTGCAGGAGGAATTGTACCTAGAGGTAATTTAAGATAATCGCATGGTCATTTTTTCCTCTGTATATTTAACCACTGAAGTTAATTAACATTTCAAAGTTTCACAGTCTGCTTCTTCCATGGTCTCAGCCAGCTGTGGTGAAAGGCAGGAGGGGGGGTAGTCTGACTGGGGTTGTACAGATAGGAAAATTGCTGGGAATAGTTCCCTGTGAAACTATTTGAGTGGTTTGAGTAGTTGGATGGCAGGGTGAAGGTGGAGGTGAGGATGCATAAGCTGCCATGGTGCATGTTGCCTATTGACTTTCCATGTAGTAAACAAAATTACCGGATGATTGTTGGCGTATGGTGTGTTTTTTGCTGTTTTGGTGTTGTTTTGGTTTTTTTTTTATTTGAAGAGTATATTTTAAGCAGGACTGCGATTCATAGTCCTGAACTGTAGGGGACTAATGTTCCTGTTCTCCAGCTGAGAGAAACTAATTCAACATCTTGTGTTGTAAACACTCACTCATTTTAACTGATTATACCTCCAATGTTCCTCAAATCACTAAAATTACTAATTGCTATTCCTTACACATCAGAGAGTGAATCCTGAATAATTAACCCCAAATAAAATTAGATGAATTGGCCCTTTTAATTAGAATCCCTGCTGCTGTTTGTTCTGAGCTTCCTTTTCTTACTGTTAAGAGACTTTTAGAATGATTAAAACTGTTTAAGACTTAAACAGCCAGTGACCTTTTAATACAATATAAATCCATAAAAGCAATATTTCAGCTAGCAGGTGGTGAAGTAAATTTTCAGTGCAACTACCTGACAGACTCAGTATTCCCTTTTTAAATGCTGAGGATGAAATTAGCTGTAGTAGTTTTTTTCTTTTTCCCTCATGCTTATTAATACAGTACCTGATTAGCACAAGGAGTTCAAATGGTAGGATTAGTGATTGGTAAGAGTGGTAATTTAAACAGTGCTTGGAGTTGTTTGGAGGTGCTTTATTTTAGGAATCACAGGCCAATGTGGTGTATTTGGGTGGATTTAAGAGCTGACGTGTAATCATGCAACAATTTCTCCTGCACTGACAGGGTGTCAATGACCACTCATAACATCGTTGTGCCCAAAACATGATTTTAATCATGTACTTTCCACATCTAGTGATGTGTGCTAAGTACAGACGTTACAGGAAAATGTTCACTTTGGGAAACTTAGTAAGATGCGTGTTCACACCCAAGAGCTGCCAGGTCGCATCTAGCTGAAGTGGTCTATAGAACTCCTGTGGCATCACTTTGCAGTATCAAGTGTTTCCCAGACCACTTAGTAATACTGTGATATTCTGCAGGCTTTTGCTATGGTTATTATGCAATACAGGTTCATGGGAACCTCAATCAGCGGTATTTTAGCCTAGTGCTCAATGAGTTACGGTGTAAGTCTTAATTGTTTCAATGTAGATCATCAAATTGGAAGCTTTGTCTTTCTGCAGTATCAGGTAGATACTTGACTGGGCAGTGCCTGTGTCTTCTCAGTACTTTGCCAAATCGTGTCTCTGGATCAGAATGTAAGCACATCAGGGGGAGTTTGCTCCATCATTGTCTTTGGTCTGGTCTTGAGCTGTGTTTTTCAGATGATTCAAACTGATTCTGGACCAGCTTCAGAGTCAGAAATTATCAAGATGACGATGAGAAAGGGTTATTTTTGCTTGGAAGGAGAAAAATGAAAAACACCTGGGCATATAGTCCTCAGATGTCAGCCAGAGATCTGGGAAGACCAGTGTGAACCTACTTCTGGTAGTTGATAGGTTTCAATAACTTATTGTTTCAGAGAAAATAGGGTGATCTGCTTTTTTGTATTTCTGCAGGTTTTTTCCCCTCAAAGAGTCTCTTACTGAACATGTGAGATCTTCTTCATGTCTAGAAGTTTCAAAGCTCCAAATCTTGATGTCTAAACTGTGTTGGTCAAGGGACGAGGCAGTTAGTCTGGTGCAATTCATTTGTTGACTGGCAGATACATCTCCTGAAAACGAAGACTTGAGACATGAGCCTGATCCCGCAAAAACTGAAATGCACTTAAAAATTTAAAGATTCGACTGTCAGTGAGAACGGTGCTTGGTGCATGAGTGAGGATGTTTTTCTCAGCTCATACTTGGACCCAGAAGGCGTCAGAAAGCCAGTGGCAAAAATGTTACAAGTTTCTGTTCATCCTGAGGTAGATATCATTTAAGGCCTTGAACAAAATTTTTATTTGTATACTTAGAAGTGTAATAATGAAATGCCTAGATCTCCTTGGAAAGTGTAAAAGAGGAGATTTTGAGTCAGACAAGGGTAATACCTGCAATGGCATAGATGTGATCGGAGCCAGAAGCCAGGCTGGAGCCCAGGAGGCATCGCTTCTCCTTTCGACTCTGCTATAGTTTCCCAACATAGCCATGATGGACTCAGTTAATTTCTGCCTAATTACTTGAATGTACAATACGCAAGAATTACATTGCTTAGAGTAGAAGGTTGCCAGGGCTGACATTATCATCTCTCGTGGTTGCACCGGATGATGCTCCAACACAGGAGCAGGCACGGGTGCTGAGAGAAATGCTCAGAGCTGCGGTTTCACGGCGTGTTGCACTGTTGTATCTGAAATAACCAAGCTGGCTCATGTGCCGAACTGCACAGCCCCTCTGTGAGTAGGTTAACTCACGGTCTTCACATCTGTATGAAGGAGGAACAAGTAGCTTGTGCAACGAGGAGTGTTTATTTTCTCTGCTAAATATATGGTAATGGGTAGAGATAGCTCACTGTAAGAGCTGGAAGCAGGCTGTGTCATGGTGTGAGGAGGGGCAAGGTGTGATTCCCTACCTCCAAACATGTCTGCCCCAGGCTGCCTCCATGGGGAGATTTATTGTCAGAAGGCAAATCTCTTCACCTGCCATGAAGTCCAGATTGATTTCTGGAGATACCATGCTGTCTCTCAGTTGATAGAACTCACTGCAGTCACTCTTACAACTCGAAGTACATCCAAATGTTCATGCTGATGTCAGGTGAAAGTCAACCAAAATGCTAGTCTCAGTGCTGAACAACAATCAATACTAATGAGCTTTTTGCCCATCTTATCCCTTATTCACAGGCGGGTTAAATGAGCCAGGAGAGGACGAGCATTCAGGGTGGGTGCCGATGGTTAATTGGTAAGCCAGAGCCCCACTCCCCTGTGGCTGTCAGTGCATCCATGCAGACCGGGGACAGTCCCTTCCCCAGACAGCTCTCCACATAGCTGGCTGATGCTAGAGGTGGTCAGCAGTGGGTGGCAGGGATATGCTCCCCCTGACATGGACTTTCCTGCCTCCTCCCACATCTTGCCCAACTCTAAGTGAAATCTGTCTAGTTTGTAGAGCTTTGGGGTTAAGGGAAGGCCCCCAAGGAGTGTTGCAGAGACACCCTGCTTAAAGGGAGCGTAAACTCATCTTTTGCTCGCTCAAATGTAGACCTATTTCTTCCACACATCATCTAGAATCATATGCATCTCAAGACACAGATTTTAGTCTTTGCATGCTTCCCTCTCTCTTCTGGAGGGAGACTTCCAGCAATGCCAATAATAATAATACAGTAACAGCTTTCCCTTCTCTATCTGAGGGAATACTCCTGTGAGTGCAACGGGAACAGCATTGCGTCCTGTGGCTGTGTGTGGGAAAGAGGAAAATGTAGTGGCAAGATAAATAACTAAAGCTGTGAAGGAGAAAAGCCCATCTGTTTGCAGATGACCAGGAAAAGGCCAAACATCTGCAAGGTCCCTCCAGTTCATCAGGCATCTGCTCTTTGCTTCCCAGTATAAAAACTTTCCCCTTTGTGGGGAGAGTAGAGCCAGCAGCTTATCTAACACAGGACGGAGTCAGCAGAGCTGGGCTGGGATGCAGCAAAGCCAGCTGTCTCCTACTGCAAAAAGGAGTGTTTTCTTCCAAACTCTAGGAGAGAAATTTTCTATTTTCCTGTCCTTTGCTCCTTTTGTGAAAAATCTTGCCAATGTTTTTTTTTCTTTCAGGAGGAATGGAACTTCCGAAGGGGCAAAATGATATATGGTTTGTGTTTGTTCTAACGGTTATTGTTTTCCCCTTCTGTTATAGGTTTTGTTATTTTCCCCTTCTGTTTATGCACAAAATGTACCCCTTTCCCCATTATCTTCAGTGCATTCTCTACCTCGATTTTTTTTAGGTATTTTGAAGGGTTGTAATAAAGCAAGTGTATCTGACTAATGTGCTGTGCAGGGAGATCAGTCTTTGGCATCGGAGCTGGGACTAACTAGAGAAACATCATCTGAAGCATATTCCTGGGGAAGTATGCGTCCGCTGGAATTGAATTTGTTTGCAAAATCACGTTGGCTGGTTGGAGGGTCGTTTTCAGAGCAAAGGAGAAAAGTTTACTTAGCGCTCAAACATCCCAGCATTTTTTAGAACTAAACACTTAGATATTAATTTCAAAATCTTTCTACTTTTCTTTTTACTCTGTATTGTATTTCACATAATTTGAAATAAATTATTGGATTAATTATAGAGCGAAGACAAGGATACTGCGGTTGTTACTGGACGTAATTTTTTAAAAATCAATTCTGAACTCTATAATAGCATGAGCCAGTAGGCTTCATGGGATTTCATGAATTGGAGCAACATGATTGTCTTAAATTAGTTTTCAGTATGTTGTTTTCAAACTGTCTTTGAGCATCTGTATTTAGGATGATACTTTCTTAGGGATTCAGAGGGGGTTTTCTGAGTCCCATCCAATGCTCACTTTGGGGAAAATAGAATGAAATTACTTTCCTGGGAAATAACATCTCTAAAAGTCCTAGAGTGAGTTTGTGTCTTTCAGATTGATTTGAAATAGAACAGAAAAACTTTCGAGGGCTGCAGACCCGTCCACTTTCCATGGCAGATACCATGGAGGTGCTGTGCCAGTGGTGCTGCCTAGCTGCTGCTCATGCCTTGAACTTGGGCACAGGGTGGCCTTGAACTTGGGCACAGGTAGCCAAGAGGACTGTGGGGCACAGAGGTTTGGCCCAGAACCTCTCTGAGCTGTTTGGAGCTGCTCCTTGGTGCTTGGGGATGGCACTAAGGGTCTCTAGCCAGGAGGCAGTGTGGTGCTGCATGGAGATATGGAAGGTCAAATAGGGAGCTCATATTTCTTTCCAAAAGAGTTAAAATCCTTCAAAAGCAACAATTCTTGTATATGTGAAATAATCTGAAACTTAGTCACAGATGCTGCACACAGAACAGCCAACGGTGAACAGCTCTACTTGCAATATCGAGCTTCATAAGAAGAAATAAAAACAAACAAAAGTGGTCCAAATTGCAGGCATCTACCTTCCCAGAAGACAAATCTAGTGCTAGTGGCAAGTGCCCTTTTTCCACCTTTAGCAGGTGCTTGAATAGCCTGGTGTCCTGGTGCCTGCAATCTCTGCTGCTCTGTCCTTGTTCTTTCTCCTTTGTGCTCCCATGTCCCATGAAGTTCTCGAGGGGAGCTCTCTGCTCCTTACTCCCATTTCTGTACTAAGCTGAATGGCTTCGTATCCAGTGTGCTGCTTTGTCATCCCATGAGAAGTGTAGAAATTTTGTACATGAGCCCCCTCATAAAAATCCTCCTGAGTTATCAGAGGTGCGTTCTTCCACTCTTGCAACTGGCCCATCAGCTGTTGTCATTGAGAAGAGCCTGCAGTCTTCCCAGAAATTCTTTACGTGAACTTATCAAGTCCCTATGGAAAGAGGGGATGCAAAGAGTGTGGTTGCCTGCCAGCAGCTGGGATGCAGAAGACGGGCAGGTCTAGGTTTTGGGCTCGATCTCTTGCCCTCTGTGTGTCCTCTGCAGCAGGGAATCCCAATGCTGTCTTTACAGTGAACAAGAAGAGCTGGCATAGTTTAGCACACAAGGGGAGTGGACTGGATGAGATCCCTTGCAAGGTTAAACATGGGATGTTCATTATTTCAAGTTTTGCAGTTGCCTGTGGCAAGAATGAGATGCAGCTTCGATCTGTGGAACTGCTTGTTGATGCCTTCAGGCTTTGTGGCACGTGGCCTTTTGCTGTAGAGTCTGAGCACCTCTGAGAAGTCTGCCAGTGTTACTGAGCTGTTGTAACCATCACCTGAAGCAGCGAGGGCTGCAGGGTGCAGCTGAGGACTAAATGGTTAAATGTGTTATGTCCTGTGCCCCAAAAACAATTGCCAGAGCTGCAGTCACTCGTGTTATGATGTGGGGAAATGCTGGTGAGTCTAAATTCTCCCATTCTCTCTCCTAGGGGACTTCCTTCCTCCTCCCCCACCTCCTGTGGATGACCTCGGGAACATCACATCATCACAAGGTGCCTTTCCTCCCCCGCCCCCTCTGGATGATGTTACTTACAATGTGCAGGTAAGAAGACAAGATTTTTTTCATTCATGCAGAACTGATACAGAAATTTTGGAAATGAATGAATCATAATAAAATGAGGTGGCAAAGTCCTGTGGTTAAAAATCATGTGTCAGGAATAACCAAGTCAACTTCAGCAAGCCATGTTTCTCAAGCAGGGAATATTTCCATTCAAAACTTGCTGGGCTATTAAAGGATTTTTCCCATCCGGATTGAATTAGAAGACTAATTGCCTTATGTCCTTGTGCTGGCGGATGGGAGTAAAACCTTCCCAGAATGAATTGTTTTCTGGAATGGCCGTCTCCTTCCATGGACTGTGGAGAGACTTCAGGGCAGTAATCTGATCCTAAAAGTGCTTTGTTTCAGTGCCTAAAATTAATTGAAGCAAATAAGCCCTAGCTCAGGCTTCAGTGAGGTCACTGAGAACCTTTTTACCCCCTCTTTGCTGGATTAAATCTTAGATTTGCCGTCTGGATGAAAATGCAACTTCAAAGCTGCATCAGGTGATGATGGCTTGTCCAAAGTGGATATGGATATACCCTGAACATCTGTGAAAGATACAACACCTTTGTGCAGACATTACAGACTTGCCTGGAGTGATGGATACTGTTGTGTTTTCTCAGGCAAATTCCAGAGAGATGTATCCAGACCACAGGGACAGGCAGACAAGGTGATCAGGGAGTGAGGAGCTGATCTTTCCAGTGGAAACTAGAAGAGTTTGGCTTGTTAGGCTGAAGGGTATGGTTGCAAAATTGAAATACATATTGGGAATTAACCCCTAGTTCAGCTCTGTATGAGTGTTGGTGCAGGAACAGGAGAGGCTGAACTTGCCAGGAGTACTTTCATGCTGCTGTTTAGAAGTTTTCTAAGCACTGAGACTCCTAAGGTTTGGAAGAGCCTTCTGTGAGGAGTGGTGAAAACAAAGAGTGTGTGGTCTAGGTTTGAGGCTGGTGAGAGTTGTGTAACCATATACCCACAGCCATGGGGCTGTCTTTGATGGCCCTGGAAGATTGTGGCAGTCCTGTGTCCAGGATTCAAGAGACCTGACTCAGTTCCTGACTCTCCCACAAACTCTAGAGGCAATTCATCTACTTTGTGCCTCAGTAAAATGAAAACATTCCCCTCCCTCATGGGCTTACTGTGCACTTTTGCCCATGGTGAGATATTCAGATGCTATCTTACTGCAAGGTGTTCAGCATTAGGAATCCACTTTAGTAGTGGTGAGTGTCCCTTCCTCTCACCTGGGAGACCAGGGTTCGATTCCCACCGTGGAGGCAGTGATGCCATTTAAGGGTTGGACTTGATGATCCTTGTGGGTCCCTTCCGACTCAGAATATTGTGTGTGATTCTGTGTGATTGGAAGCAGCCTTTGAGCGGGAAGGGGTTAATCTGGATTGCATTCTCCCTTGCCAGGAAAGGCTGCAGCCATCAGGGATAAGGGATATTCTGCCAAGTGCAGAGCATGGCTTTTCCCAGCCTTGGGGGAATGAAGTAATTCCCTAGCAAGTGTTGTTCTGTCTGTTATCTCTCTGAGAAGAATGGACCCCGTGGGAGCAGGGGAGCTTCCAGAGTGCTCTGGGAAGCTGTGGAACAGCAGGCTTCTGGCAAAGGCAGGGTACTGCCTGCACTGCTGCCTGCACAGGGGCCTAGGTAGTGGGAAGGGGTCGTGGTGCCTCATGTGATTCCTCATGGTCAGGCTTCCCCCCTTTGCAGGTCAGCCAAGGAGAGGACATCCCTTTTTTACTGAGAGGAGCTTGTGTCTTCGGTTCCTCATGCCTCCCTCCTGTCACAGGTCCAAAAGTGTTCCTGAGCCGCTTGGGGCTGTCACCAGGACAGCCTGTGGTAGAACCACCCAGCGGATGACTCTTCCTGCTGAGCTCATGAAACTGCTTTTTGTCACCCTTTCTCTCTGGCTTTGGGAAACTAGGGCTGGAGCTGTGTTAAGTGTAGGGTTTTGGCAGGAGCTTGGTTAGAGCAAGATTCCTTTGCATGGTATCCTGTTCAGAAGAAGGCAAGCCTATCAGTTGTACCCAAGCACTCCTACCTGCTGCCACCCCAGATGTACTCTTACACAGCAAACACGACTCCCTGCCTTTAATCTGTGCTCTCTTGTCACCTATTCCCCTTTCTTTTCTTTTCCATCCTCTGTAGGAGATCAGGAGCAGACAAAAGTCAGGACTAAAGTCAGGAGCCAGCAGGGTTTTGCATTGCAAGCTCGGCTCCTTATCTTTCAGGAGCTGCAAAAGCCATGCTGAAACAAGATGTAAAAGCCCAAGAGAGGAGGAAAAGGGCAAGTGGTGTTGGAGAAAGCTGCTCAGTGCCCTAGTGAGCACAGTAATTTTCACAAGTCTGGACAGACATTTTTGTACTAAAGGAGCAGTGGCTATGTTCCTTCTGCTGTGAATCCTTTCTTAGCCCTTAGGATGTGGTTGCCTGAAATCAGGTATCTCATGAGCATGTGTTTTATTGGGCTCCAACAGGTTGATTTTGCTCTCCAATGCCGGACCATTTCATTTCTATGTCTCAGTTTCCCCACTGCTAAATGTAAGTGCTGGAGCAGCAGACCCTGTTCCTGAGGGTTCACCAGACTTGAGACTGCTGCCTGGGTTGATTTAGCCCCTGTGGACTGGATAGGAGCCCTCCAGATCTATTCCAGAGTTTGAAATTTATCTGTTCCAGCAAATCAACCATTTTGCTCAGCCGTTTCTCTCTGGATGGCACAGTGCTGATGACTGCTTATGAAATATGTGTGCTGGCTCTCCAGGTAAAGCTTTTTAAACTAAGTGTTAAGTTGATGAGGACAGCAGAATATACGTTTAGTTTATTATCATTTTGTGTGTTACTGTTAGCAGATGTCTAAAAGCTGCACAGATTATTACAGTTTAAGTTGTAGCTTAAGAGCAGCATTTAAAATAATAATGCCCAGTTTTCATAGGCCTGTTTTTCTCTGGGTCTCTATTTGGACAGTGGAATTGGCCACTTAGGATCAGATCCAAAAAGGTACTTTAGTATCTCACTTATAGTCTGATGGAAATCAGAGGAGGGCTGGGTTATGAAATACCTTTGTGATAAATCTGGCATTTTCTTGTAATTTCTGTTTACCCAGCTAGATCTGTCATATCCAGATTCACAGTAGGGCTGGGGAGGAAAAGGGGAAGAAATTTAAACTCTTTTCTTATTAAGTGGAATGCTTTTTTTAGGGGAAAAAAAGAAAAGGAAATATTTATTTTAAAAAGAGTGTGTTTGGGCATTTGGGCTGGGGAAGAGTTGTGTTGGGAAGTTCCCCTTAGGCTGCAGTCAGTCAGTGAAGGCAAGGACTTGTTCCCAGAATGGTGATGAGGGTGCGGCAATGATGTGTTTGACAAATAAGGACATGAGCAAAGAGCCTTTTGCCACGTTGGCCTGGGCTCAGTTTAAAAGAGAAAGAAAAAAAAGATTCTGGACGGGAAGAAAAATGAAATCACTGTTTGTCAAAGGGAAATAGATAGATCTGAGAGGGAGGGGGAAGAGGGAATGAGGCAGGTTTTTATTATGTTTTTGCCTTCTAGTTTCAAAACAGGCATTCTGCCCAGGCGAGGGAAAGCAAAACTGAAAAACTCTCATCAGCCACCTCTTGAGTGCCCTGTTTGCTCACAGAGAGGGACCCTCACTTGTGACACCAGGAATTTCTTTCTCACTGGGCTGGGTTGCTCAGGGATGAGGATTGTTGCACAGTGGTGTGAAAGGCAGTCCATGAGGACTTAAACATCCTCATGAAGGCTGTGTTGGAAGTCATGAGCCTCAGATCTCCACTAGCACTGAAATAACCAGTTTTCCTTAAAGGAGAGGTTCAGAGCCCAGCATTTCAGGCTGGGGCAGGACCTGGGTTGCTCTGACGAAATGTGACCCTCAGCTAACAACTTGTCAAGGGCCATCTTGGAAAAACCTCCATTTACAAATCACTGCTAATTACCTGCATCTGCAAATGGGTCTGATTTTCATTTGAGATCCAAGATGCTACTGCAACACTGAAAGGAGAGGATTGTGTTCAGCTGGGAAATCACCTCTTTCCCAGCAGCCCCTGCCTATTCTCAGTGTGTTTTTTATTGACAGGCCATAAAACACTTTACAAAAGAAATACCAGACTTTTTCTGATAAGGAAGCTGAAGTAGGGAAAGTGCTTTGCCTTGGTCACCAAGCTGACCAGTAGAAGGCTAAAGGTAGGAACGAGATCTCCTGCATCCCAGAGTAAGTAACTCTGTATGCTACATCCCATGGCCTCATTATTGTAAGAACTGTGAATTGATGAGTAAACACCATCAGCAGCTGAACACAGGAGGAATTTGGGCTGTATCAAAGAGGATGTGAAGAAGTGGTTTTAGGTTGGGAGTTAAAGTGAAGAAGTAATCAGGCTTTGAACAGTTCCATGAAGTGCAATATAAAGTAGTTTGAAATACCAGTTCTTGCTATAACCACCTATGTTTGTTGGGGCTCCAGGGCTGCAGCTACAAGGATAGGGAACTGTTCTTGTTTTCAGAACTACTGAACTCCCTGGTTATATGGTCTTGTTGTGATATGCAGAAAATCAGCCGAAGGGCTCAAATTCCTATTTCCAAGGAATTTTGGAAGGAGAAAAGCTGAAATGCCATCTGAAGGCGTGTGTGCCTTCCTTCGCGAGGCTGTTCAGAGGAGACCTGTCTCAGTTCTACCTAGTGCTGGCGCCTGGGAGAAGGTGGGAATGTGTTGATAGATGCGGGATGTGAGAGCCTCATCCTTGTTATGGAGGAGGCTGCCAGGTGTTTCGCTGTCTGACTCCACTCCCCGCAAGTGGCGGTGGTGGTGCCTCTGTGGGCTGTGACTCACCCGCTGAAGAAACAGCCGGAATGGAGGATTTTTTAAAATTATTTTTAAAAAACTATTTCTTCATTTTGGGTGCACATGTTGACAAATAGCTGGGGAAAAAACAGCATGAATTTTGCCAATGGAGGGTGCTGCCTTAAATAACACATCTCCTGTTTGGAGGCTGGGCTCTGTCTGTGGGTGCTGGGCTTACTTTAAATCACCTGCCTTTTAATGTTTGGAGAAGCTGAAAAGGCCAGAGAGAGCAGAACATGTGTTCAGCCTCCCTCTAGTGCTAGATTTTGTTAATCATCGGAATTACTGGCCTGAGTATAGGTGTTTGCTGGTGAGGAGCATCGGTGAGACAGGGCAGCTCTCGCTGCTGGCTGGGGTGCCTGATTCTGGGGGGCAACAGTAGCTCCCAGCAGCTCTGTAAATAAAGCCATAGTTTGTGTGTATTGCTTGCCATTCAAGATCCAGCTCTTGCAGATTTCTGGGACTCCTAACCTGGCTTATTAAAATCCATGTGATGAGCATTTGCCTTTTATCTAAATTGAAGCTGTGTCCAACAGTATAAATAAATTACCTGGGAATGCTAACCCTCTTACTCAAATCTTGGCTTTGCAGGAATGTTTTTCATCTGTCTCCCTGCTTCTCCTTTCCTCATGTGTTTGAGAAGCAGGAATGTGCTGTGCTCTAAATTGGACTTAAACAAATAACATGTATACTGTCTGTATGTTAAATACTCACTGGGTGTCTACAGGTCAATATGCATTTGCTCTATAATAGGGGCTTCTAGGCTCTAAAGTGAGAAAAATCAGTACTGTAACATGTGTATATGTTAATAAATATGAGATGCATGGGAGGTAAAATGCATGTTTTTCTCCTATGTGTGTATATATACATTATAGATACGTGTAAGAGAAATGCTTAATGAGTGGGGATATAGAGCAGACCTCCAAATTACTGGGAACAAGCATGCACATTTTAGGCCTGCTACTATTTTTTGTAGGGTAGCATGCCCAGTAGATCAGGCTTACAAGAGAAAACGAACACTGAGCGCTTCTTTCAGGCAGCTCTTGATGCAACCCCTCTTATACGCATGTTTGTTTTACAATGCCAAACCACATTCTATTTTAAATCTTTAATGAACCTCTGTTCCCAGCTATGTAACTTTCCAATCCTTGCTCTCTTCAGAATAGACAAAGATGCTTATTATAAACCACAAATTTTACTGAAAGGGTAAACTGGAAAAGTTTTAATTGTACAACGTAAGCCTGCCATTCCTCTCCCTGCTCGGCTATTAATGTCTTGGCAGTGTTAAAATGCAGGACAACCTTTAATAGCTGAACTTCTCAGCAAGGGCTACAAAGTAAGCAAGGATCCAAACAGTTAACTGTGCTCATTATTTTTATCATGCTTACTACTGTGTTATTTAATGTATTTATTATGTTATTGTTTACTCCAGTAACCCAGCACACAGGATGCACTGGGACCTGTACTGGGCACAGTCGTGCCCTCTTTGGGATGAGGGCTGTGACTGAGATTGGGAGATGCTTTCAGAGGTGGAACAGGGCAGCTTTTGATAATCTGCCATACAACCTGAGGTGAGGGAACAGGAGAAACCAAAAGCCTAATACAGGTCATGTGTAAAGAAGGATATGAGAGTTTCTGAAAAGTTGTGAGAAGAAACAGAACGGTCAGAATTGTTGCTGATTGTAATGATCAGAGATGATCAAGGTAAATCCGTTCCAGGTTAAGACTCAGCACATGTGCCGGCTTGAGTCCAAACAGAAAGCTGTGGTGCCCTGGTGCTGTGCCTGAAGTTAAAAGCCCTTTTGGGCATCTCCTTGGTCCTGTGAGCACATCTTTCTGCGACACTGTCACAGGTGCAGGAGTTGGTCACAGCTGGCACCTGCAGAATAGTAATCTGTAACCTGGATTATCCACACATGGATAATAGAGACGTGAATGTGTAAAGTAATAGGGGAGGCATGGAGAGCTTGCAGAAGAGGCAGGCAATCTTATCCTGTCAGAGCTAGTACTGGGCCAGTGACAGACAAAACCCAAGCAAATACGTTATTGTATCCAAAGTAGAATTATTTAAGCAAAGGGAAAATAAAAAGATGATGTGGGAATTCTCCCATCAAAGCAAATGAGCTGTGTGATGGAAGAGAGTGAGATAACATGACCAATGCAAAAGATTCATTCTTCTCATTTCTGAGTGCTATTCAAGTCTTCCGTTGGATTAGTGGGTCCTAGGAAAAATCTCTTGCAAAATGAGTTGCTCGTGTCTCAAGTCCTGGGTAGCTTGTGTTGCATTAGGGAACTGTAATGCAGTGACAAGACTAAAACAAACAGACTGTCAGTAGCAAGAAGGAATGCTAAAAATTGCAAAGACAAATTATTGTGCCTTTTTGATGAAGCTGGTTGGAATTAGAAGATGTGCTTTAGAAAGTGAAAGTCTTTCCATGCAGCTTAGGCATGACGGTAGTTTGGAATGGGATGGAGCAGACAATGAGATTCCCACCTTTGTTTTGATGCTTTAAGTACTAAGATGCTGTGCAGTACAGAAAAGAGCTTTGGTCAAACGATAAAAGGCAGTAGAGTCATACTAATGGGAGAATCCAGTTGTTGCTAAATTTGGTTTTAGAGCCCTGGAGTTTTTCGAAGGGTAAGGCAATTTTCATCCTATTTTTGATGGAAATTTTATCTAGCAGTAATGAGATGCAGATATGGAGAAGTTGTGAGACCATCTAATTTCCAAGAATGGAAGTGGTTGAACTGCAGGTTCCTGTCTGTTTTTCAGTTTCTATTGCTGGGAAAAAACAACTTCAGCTGCCATGAAGGGTGGTTTTGTTGTTAGAAAATGTTGCCTCTATGAAGAGTGACTGAGCGAGCAGAAAGGTGATGGAAATGCCAATGAGAAATGATGTAGCCAGAGCTGAAGGAGTTTTTTCCAGACATAATTTTAAGTGTCTGCTGCTATTAAACTCCATCTTTGAAGGACCATTCTCCACAATTGTATTTTTCTGTTTGATTTGCTGATGAAAATGCATGATTTTGATTAGCTTTAACACACAAAGAACAGGTAAGGAAGAGCTTCTGGAGAACATATGACATTTTTAGTATTAGGTTTAGTGGTGTGCGAAGTAAAATATAAATGTTTGGGAAAGCTATGGCAACTCCAAGTTTGGCTGAAGCCAGCAAGCAAGAGAGGTTCTGTACAAACTCCTTTCATTGAACGGTCCTAAGCTCCAGCTCCTTGCCTCTCCATCTCCTCATCTCCACATCTCTTTTGCCGTGGAAACAGTCTCATGTCTTGTCACATTCCAGGTCTAGCCTTTCTCTTTAGTTCTCTTCCTTCACTCACTCATGAGTTGCTCTCCCCTTCCTCCCACTGTCTCTGGCTCTGCAAATTCTCCTGGTTCTGCCCTGCAATACCCTTCTCTGTGTGTTCCCAAAAGATGCCACTGCTGAGATCTGTGCAGACACCCAGGTGTTCCATGGGTGGGGGTAGGGCTGCTGTCAAGGAGCAGCACCTCAATTCTGAGGTCGGGAGAGCCTGTTAAAGACACTTGGGTAAAGAGTACACAGAAATAAATCCTATTTGGCTTCTGTGGCTGTTTTAGCCCCAAGAAGAGATACAGTTAAAAGATATTTTCTTAAGGTCTAATGTGTGCTGAAGGCATCACCATTTTTGATGCATGAATTCTTACTGAAAGACAGTGACTTAGAATAATTTATCTGCATACGGACAGTATCAAATGAAACTTTGGAGCTTGTCTGGGAGGAATCTGCACAGTGGGGGTTCTCACTGCTGGGATTTGCAGATGTCTTGGGCAGTACAAATTATCCGATGTTCAGCTTTTTGTGTAATTCTGGTCCATTTTCTTCAGCTGAGGTTCTCACTTGGGCAATATGTGGAACATAAGGTGTCTGAATGAGGAGGTAGTTGTTAAAACAGAAAGAAAACCCCCGGTTAGCCAGCCAAATCCAATACCAGACATACATCTGGCAACCTTGAAGGGAACGTAGAAGTGGGCCTAATGGTTTGGAAAATGAGATTGCAAGTTTCTTGAAGGCAAAAACTTTCCTCTGTGAATCAGAGCTGTGGGGTTTGCCCAGCTGAGGCTTCCCTGCCCCATGGACTGCAGCCACTGACCACTACAAAAACGTTTAGATTGATGCAGAGGTCAGATTTTCCTCTTCTCTGCTCTGAGACATATAGTAGATTTTTAACATGACTCATTTCTGCAGAAGCCAAACCCAAGCCATTGACTTTTGTATAGTTTTATGCATCCATTTTGCTGACATTTTGCCAGGTTTACTGGGAATCCTTGCGAACGTTTTGGCACTCACCCCTTCCTATTACAGCAAAACAAGCAAACAAACTCAGAAGTATGTTATACGTTTAATTTCTGGACCTGATGCTTAGTCAGGCTGGAAAAATTGACCAGCCAGTTTTAATTTTACTTTTTTTTTCAATGGTGATTTCCTAATAGCTTCACAGCCCATGCTCAGGAGCGCTTTCTCATATTCAGAGAAGCTTGCCTGTGTGCTTAAACTTCATTAAAGTTGATAGAACTTAAGCGCACGTGTAAAATTAAGCATATGCTTATGTTTTATACAGTCTTTTTGCAGGTGACACAAGCAGCTGCATATGGCTTTCCAATATGTGATTAAATTCCAAAAGGAGTTTTTAAAAACAGTTTTAGTCAACCCTAATTTTCTGAAATTGGTAGCTCTAACAAAACTTATCTTTTTTGATTAAAATTGCCTGAGACATGTGCCTTTTAAAAAGCTCTTTATTTAACTGTCACAATATGCAGTCTTGTGTGGGATAGAGTTTGTTCATGTAAATTTAATTTCCAGTTAAAGTGGTGCAAACACAGTGATATCATTAGATCTTTATAGATGTGGCAGAGCTGTTTCTTTCTCACCTCTGTCGATGTGGGGGCCTGGCAGAGCCATTAAATTGTCAGCTGCGCCCTTGTGCGTATTGTGGATCATAAAGCTTTGCCTAGTCACCTGGGGAGACCAAAGACAGCCAGCCTCGACCCACAGATATCAAGAGGTGGAGAAGTCTTGGAAGTTTAACATTTAATTACCACAGTATTGCACAGTATCTGTGTGATTTCTAAATGGAATTTTCCTAGGTTTGGCTTCCCAATTGCTGTGTGTTTTTCTGGTTTTCTTGTGATATTTGGCATTTTCATTCTGTGATGCTGTTTATATCTTGCTATCAGGCTACTCAATCTCCTTCATAGCTGAAACTAAGTGAGCTCTCTGCATGTCTCCTTTTCAACTGTTTCTGCTTTTATGTGGTATCTCTCAAGTTCTTAAAATGCTACCTCCTATACTGGACACAATATGTCAGCTCCAGACTGACCACAAGTGTTGAAAGGAGTAAAATCACCTTCAGCTCTGTGCTTTGCTTGCTCCTGTATGGTGCTGCCCCAGTCAGGAGACAGTGTTTGGTGTGGTTTTCCCCTATGGGATATAAATCCAGAGATGGCGTGCTCCATGTGACGGTTTGCCTTATGCATAAGCGTGTGTATTTCATGGCTTGTCAGATATATCCCATGCTGTTTGAGGCATCCTCCTCTTACCTATTTTCTTACGCCAGGAAAGGAAAGACGAAGTTCACAACTTGGCTGGGATGTGGAGATGAAAGGAGTCTTTGCTCTTTGACATCACCACTGGATCTTTAATGAATAACATTCATGTGGTATGAGTCAGTGGGAAGGTCTGCCATTATTGCAGTGGACCCTTAATGAGCTATTTGGTTTCTACATTGATTAAACTGTATTGGGGTAATTGGTTACTCTTCCATTATGGTTCCCCTTGGAGGCAGATGATGAAATATCCACTATGTTCTCTTATTTCTCAGTTTTTCTGTAAGCAGCAATACTCTGTGGGGAACATCAGCTCTGCTTGATGGCTAATTAAACATTAATTTGTGTCGATATTGGAGCAGATTTTAAGTTGGTGGGGGAGTGGGCAAAGAAAGGGGAAACTTAACAGTCACCATAATTGTCAATAACGAGTCCTAATGTAATTGCATTAATTAAAAGAAAAAGGATATATTCCCTGCTGCTGTAAAGTTAGTTAAAGTCAGTGAAAGTCATGCTTGGTCAAAAAGGATTTCATGGCCAGCTGTTCTTGCCCTGTGAATAGAGAGGTAGCGCTGCCCTGCCAAAAGCATAAAGAAAAATATTATATATCTCACTTCATATTGTATATTCTGTTGATGAACAGGAATGTTTCACTGATTCGATTTAATTCCCAAGGACAAGTGATTGTAACTCCACCCAGAGAATATTAAATTGCCTTAATGGAAAAATGAACTGGTTTTATTCTCCCCCTTCTCTCCCAATATTCTCCATTTAGTTTTCAAATAAGTTTATGTGCCTCCTTAGTTTATTAATACACTTCTCATCTTGCTGCTGATTTTGCATCTGGTAGCACTTAACACAGACAAGCCTCCCAAAGCTTTTGATCAGACATATTAAGTAAACTCTCGGGACTGTTGGGTCTGCTGCTTTGGCAGATGTTGACTCGTGGGACTCCACCTCTCTCTTCATTCCCTGACTGTTCCTTATCAAATCCATCCTGTTGCTTTCATGTGCTGAGGATCACGGTGTCTCTTCCCCACGTACTAGGTGGCCCACAGCATGAAGATCCTCTGGCTGACTGAACAGCATTTGTCGTTTTGCTGGTTTTCAGTGTACATACCCAGAGAAGTGCTGCAGTTTTAAAAGCTCCATTTATCCAACTTTTACATTTCCAGAACTTCCTTCCATGAGCAAAACGCTGTGGTCAGAAACCCAAAAAAGCTGGATGCAAGTTTAAGTGCCTGAGATAGAGGTATCAGTCTGTGGTGCAGGCAGCAGGGATAATAGCTGGATAACACCATCCTGAGGCAAAGCAGATGGGACCAGACAGCACAGGACCTCTCTGTTGATATATCCAGTTTCAGGGCATTTACAGGCACACTCCTGAGCTGCAGGAGGATCTTGTTGAGTGCTTTGACCTATTTCTTGCACGCTCTTTACTCCTGTTGCATAATTACAGAATCACAGCATATTCTGAGTTGGAAGGGACCTACAAGGATCATCAAGTCCAGCTCCTAAGTGAGTGCCCATGCAGGAATTGAACCCACAACCTTGGTGCCATGCACACCATGTTGTCATGTCATCATATTTTATTTTTTTTTAATTATATAACCTAACTGCCTATCCCATCATCCTGTTATCTAGACCATGTCAATGAGTTCCTCATCCAGTCTTTTCTTAAACACCTCCAGAGATGGCGCCTCCACCACCTCCCTGAGCCAACCCATTCCACTGATGGATCACTCTCTCTGTGAAAAAGCTCTTCCTAACATCCAGTTTGGGGATTTGGGCCGTGCTCAGGATATGCATAGCCCAATGACTTTTTTAACAGTGATGGAAGATGATCCTTGGCCCACAAGCCAGTGCTCAGCATTGTGGTGGCTCAGATCCAGCCTTCTGGTCATGTGAGATAGGGGCCACCCTGCAGTGAAATTGCAGTTGGAGCTTGGATGTCTTGGAAGGAGGTTTGTTGTTTTCTGGAATATTTTGTCGAGGCTAGGATGGCAAATACAGAGAACTCAAAAAAAAAAAAAAGTCCTTGAAGGAGATGGCTTGGCCCAGTGGATTAATGTCTTCATCTTGGTAGCCTGAAGGAACTTGGTTGTATCTCTGAGTTGCAGCACCTTGTTTCACCCCTCTACCTGCCTTCCCTTCCCGGGGCTGATATCCAGTTGACAATAAGCTCCCTGGGACGAAGATGTTTCCTAGGTATTGTATATGAGCAGTGCCTGTCACACTAGTCTCTAGGGAAATATAAGTCTTTATTGTCATACAGATTCATAAGTGCAACAAAATCTTTGCTGTCTTTCATCTATGCGTCCCAGGAGGCTGAGTGCAGTTGATTGTGATTTCTGTTGTCTTGGCTACAAGGAGGGAAGAAGTGGATTTCCAGGTGTTGGTCCAAACCCTGGCACTAAGACGAGATGGTCAGTTATTTAAGTCTACAAACTGGAGTATGCCTGCCAGCAGAGGTGACTTCTGGCGGGTGTCAGAGAACAAAAGTGGAGGCTCTATGTGAATGCCAAATCAGATCACTGGCAGCCAGAGAAAAATATGAAGGGCGCAGAACATTTTTTATTTATTATGTATCTTGGTGGAGTTTTCTTCCTTGTGTTTTTCCTGCTTCTCTTGAAATCCGTATAAACTCATAGCAGTTACAGTGTCTTGCAGCACAAGTAGTCCCACAGCTTAGCAGTGTGTTGTGTGACAAAACACCTACCCCTTTTTCTTTGTTTTGAGACTGATGCCTTTTAGTTTCATGCTTTCCTCTGTTATCTGCTTGCTCTGTAGGCTTTTAAAAATATTTTTACTATTTGTCCTTTTTACAAGCTTCCTACACTACTGTGAGGTTTTTAAATCAGTTGTTAAGGTTTTACAAGGTGTCTCCTAGCAATGCTTAGAAAATGGCTTTTAATCATCTGCTTGTTCATTTGCCCCAACTGAAAGCCCATGCAGTTCTTTACAACATCTCGTTGCTTTGCAAATAAGTTCAGTCTGGATACTCAGTGCTGTTTCTGTTTTCCATGAGTGGAGGAATTGTATGTGGAACTGTGGCTATGCCAGACCCATGCCATGGATATGCCTGAGCTGTGCTTGGACCTCAGGAGCACAGTTCCCTTTACCCTGCTGTGTCTCCTGCAGTTTGCTGTGGCGCAGGTACTGATCTGAACTTTGAAAAGGGAAGATACTTGGCGCATTTATTGGCCCTTTTGGGGATAGTAAGTGTAGGCTGGTATTTAGTGGATGATTATCCCCACCCCATTTAAGACCTGTTCCAGGTAGGGCCACCTACCTCTTTACAGTGAGATCTTCAGAAGTGGCCAGAGTTGTAGAAATGTTCCTCAGTTAAATGACAGTGGCATCTGAGAGACAACAAACAGTGGCTTTGAACAACCCTTTTTAACTTTTGAAGTGTTTTCCTTTGGTTCTTCTAATATCCAGCAACACAAACCAGGTAAAACTATTCTGTGCCTGAAAAAAAGAAAGAGGAAGGGAAAAAATAAATCAAAACCTAACTTCCCTTTGGCTTTTATCCTTGATGTCATCAAAAGACTAAAAAGGATATTTCAGGCCTGGCTCTAGCCTGATGGAACAGCAGGGAAGTTCTTTTCTATTAGATCCTTGATACAATCACATCTGGTGAAATCACTGCGGTCACATCTGCTGAAATCTTCCATCATTTCAGATTTGTTTCAAAAGACTCAATATTTCTGTTTTTAAAGGATATGACTTCTTTTCCAGCCCCTCCTTGGTGCCTGGAATGGAGATTAGGCATTAATCAAGCATCTCAGACCTACCCCCCTTGCCCCAAGTGCTGCAGTCAGCTCTTGTCTCCATGTGCATGTGTGTGGGTGCAGCCGCTTGGGACTGTTTTAATTTACATTAGGGAATTTGAAAGAGAATGTTTGCGCTTGTCTGTAGACTCAGGGGAGAATAGACACAGCAGCTCTTCAGGGTGCTTCATTTTCCTGAGAGATGCCCTTCAGGATGCATCTTTTTGCAATGTCTTTTGGGGTTTTAGACGGCTTTTGTGACCTTGGATAGAAGAATGAGAGAGAGATGAAGTAGCAGGGCTGTGTCTGAAAAGCACCTTGCCTCCAGCAGTGATATTGTTGGAGAAAGTGCAAAGAAAGAGGAATAAAAGGGAAAATTAAACACACCCCCCAGTCTGAAGTATATAAAGACTGAATCACTTCCTTTCTTCTTCCTGGTTAATATTTCTCACAGTCTCTTCTTGTAAGTATAGTGGATACCATTGTAATTGAATACTTTTTCCTCCCTGAACTGCCTCCAGCTGAAATAGGAAATAAGAGCCCCATCCCTCTTGCTCTGTCTATGGTTCTGTCTAAGCCCAGCACGCAAGGCCATGAAGCGTGAGGAGAAGCTCAATCCTTGTTTGAAAGCTGTTCTATTTGCCCTTTCCACTGCTTCAGTGCCTACCTCAGGATTTGGACTGCATGTAGATCATGGCAGGCAGATACAGAGGTCACAGCCTGGTGGGAGCAGACAGTGGCCACTGAATTTATCAGCTCATTGGCTTTTACTAAAGGAAAAGACAAGTCCTTGTGTACTACCTACCTGCGCACGACCCCTGATTTGCCTAAATTCCAGTTGTTCCGCTTGTTACTTTAGTCCTCCATTTGCTCCAGGAGGCTTTTCTGCTCCCATTCTTGGATGTGTAAGTGCAGACAGTGTTTATTTGTTGCAGCTTAAAGAAAGTTCCCAAGAACCTCAGGCTCCCAGTAAAATCAAGGTACCAGGAGCAGAAGGTACTGTGGGCCCCCAGCTTTGATTTGAGTCAAACTATGACCTTTCATAATATCCAGGGTGTTCATCTCCAGTCTTTCACTTGTGAGTTATGAGGTTATCAGTGACTTGTGATAGCATGGTGTGCAGAGCAGGGCGATGCTGTGAGGAAGGTTGTGCATTTATCCATAGCTCTGCTGTCTTGGACATGTATAGATAAAACAGCACTACATTTCCCACTAACAACAGCTCACGTTCCTGGGGCACAGCTCAGAGGATGAGCTGGCCACAACACTCAAGAAATGTGTTCCACCTAGGTGAGACTTGAGCAAGGTTGAAGTGGATTTGGAGATGGTGGATATTCATGTGGCAAAATCACACTGTGGTGAGCAAAGACCTGATGCTCTGGAAGAGTTCAGGAGTTTGGCCGTTGCCTTGCATTGGTAGAAAATACACATTGGGCCTCTGGAGTTACTTGTAACTGTCCTTGTTCTGTCACCAGGTTGCTGCTGCAAAGCCACTCTCCATGTTTCCCTGACACATCAACATCACTTGGGCATCAACATATTTTCCCATAGAGGCACGGAGGCCAACCTGTCAGCCCATGTTGCATATTTCATCCCAGGGGCTAATGCCTGCCCTGAGCTACAGCATTGCAGGGCAGCAAACAGGGCACGGAGAGAGGGGAAATCAGAGAATGAAAGAGAGGCAGCTGGGTCTGGGTAGGGAAAGGAATTTGGAGCAGGAGCTAGGAGGGACATCTGGGAGCCAGATTCTTCTCTTTGAGCCCACTGCAAGGAGCTGACTTCGGTAAATGAGAAGTGTTCTTGTTTCTCTGCTGAAAGCTGCAAAATGCGGTAAGAGTAGGTCATCTGGCAGTGTAGGAAGAGGTGACATCTAGGGAGATCATTGTGCTTTTTGTGTCTTTTAGCTTGGTGAATAGTCTTACAACCCTTTTAGAACAGTGAGGCAAAATTTGAGACCCTGCGTTGACCTCTGCACTGCATATTCTGTAATAATGTCCCTTGGGGTGGTGCAGGGGGACCTGTGGCACTGATGGTGTTGGGTGGAAGGATTAGCAAAAGTAAAGTAAATTTTCATCAGAGCAGTGTCAGTTGACAGGGCTCAGGAGTGGATTACCATCACAGCTGCTCTGATCAGCACACCAGGAATTCAGGGGCGGACAAACAAGCCAAGCAGTGGAGCTCTGTTGTTTTTCTGTCTTTTAACTCACAGCAGGGACTGAGCCAGGGGATAGGAGTGTAGGCGTTGCAGAAGTTCACGTGAGTGGATGGTCTCTGGCATGAGTAATTTGTTGGACTGGGTTGGCTTGTGTTTGCTTTTTGTCGAACTCACATTGGCTGAGCCAAAGATAGCATCCTTTTTCTTTTTAAAGCCATTTTTCCATATTCTGCTGGATGAAAGAGGGGGTGCACAAGCGACATATCTTCAACAGTGCCGTAAATCCAGACAGAAATAGAATTACCAGTTCTTTGTGGTTCCAGTGTTTGTATCTGCAAGGTCGTGAGCTTAACCAGTCTGGATTCCTCAGAGCAGAGCCGTGTCTGTATGAACCTGTTGTGCCTTGGGATCTGGCGCTTGGGTTTTGTTCCAGAACAATATCATAAAACTTTTATAGCAATGTCATGACGAAGAGCATGAGAAGAGAAATAGCCTAAGCCACTCTCGCTAAAGTTGGTGTTGCAAATGCTTCTTCTGTTTCCCCATGCAGCAAATCCTTCAGTTAAATATGGAGCATTGTGGGGAGAGAGAAAATGCAAGATTCATGGAGAAGGGGAAAAGAGAGCAAGCAGAAATCTGTCTTTGTGAGGCTTGCCATTTCTTAAATGTCTTTAAAGTCCGTTCCTGTCCCAGTAGGCCCTGACACATATCGGTACCATTATTCTTTGGCACTTTTGTACTGCATTGTGCTCCAGCATTTGTAGAATTGGGTTCTTAATCTATGCTGATTATGTTTTAATTGAATAAATAAATCTTTTACAGAGCCCAGAATCAATAGAGATGTTTCCATGCTATTTCACTTTATTTTTCTAGGTTTCCTAAGGACATTTAACTTTTACAACCTTACAACTTGTTCTGCAGTGTTTGCTAGTCAGCTATTGCATAATTGTTCTGGGGAATGAGAACCTGGGAATAATATGGCCCAGAAATGCTAAGAAGCAGAAATTAAATTGACTGATCTTCTCATCTGCCACCATGCCTTCTCTCCAGGGTGAGGGTGCCAAGCAGGTCCTGTGTGTACTCTAGTTTTATTCCTGGGTCTACCACTGTTTTGATTTATCACCTCACATGTTGGGGTCTTGGATGCTCTTTGCATCTCCACTCTCCTTTCCAGACTGACTTTTGGCTGCTTAGCCTAAAAGTTCTCTGGAGTGGAGCAATCAGAGTTTTTTTGTCTTGGAGGCCTGTGGCGGTTACAGGCCAACAACTGGAGGATGGAGAAAAACCAAGCAAAAGCTATGAAGTGGAAAGGAAATTGTACTTTTGCAGATATAAAAATCCAGGTGCCTACGGTTAGCCAGGAGTAATGGTCTGGGCTAATTCCTCTGAAAAGTATAGGTTTTTTTGAACAATAGTTTGGATGGAAAGACTTTGGCTCTATAATAAAAATAGGCAAGAAGAGTTGAGTTTTCAAATAGTTCTAACCTGACTCTAAGCCTTTTAAATGGTGTTTTCTTGCATAAAGAACATTGAAGCTTCCATTTTCTTGTTAGTGAAGGCAAATTTATTGTAATCCAATCAGATTTAATAATCAGTAAGAATTAATGAATGCCTTAGCACGTATAAGTTTAGCAGACTAGAGCCTGTCTACTTTGCATAGCATGTTTTTCGTTGACCAGCTTGCCATTTAAGTGTCAGATTGATGACTGAGGAGTTCTGTAAAACAGGTAATGATCAAATGCTCCTGAAATGAAATTTAAATCAAACTATCTGGAACAGTCAGTGAGCCAAAGGAAAAAGGCAAATTTTTGTCTTGGAAAATTGAAGTAACTTGGTGAGACTGGAGGCAAACAGAGCTGGATTGTCTGTGGGGAGGTGCTGGTATGGTCTCAACAGGCTTTGCAGTTGAAATTAGGTGAGTTGTTAGGTGCTTCCTTAGTAGTTTTTGTATTGAAGTCATCAAGCTCTGAATGAGGACTTCTGCACTGAGTTCTGTGGCTGCATGTACATGGGGAGATTCTGTCTGGGGCATTTGCAGATAAGTAAGACATAGAAGGATGGAAGACAATTAACTCAGATTGAGAAAAGACTTTCAATGTAATATTTCACTTAAGAACTTTGGTTTCCATGCATACCCTAATTGTGGGCTGACTCTCTTAGGCTGGCACCTACTTCCAACACGGTAGGGATCCTGAGCTGGCTTTCTTGAATTTCCCATTCCTCAAGGAGCTGCCTGGTTTCCAAAGCACTGAAAACTTTGAGGAAGAAAGTGTTTCCTAGCCTGTACCTGCCTTTGTGCCCTGTTGGGAGGTACTGCTGTTGGGTTGGGCTGTTCAACAGAGAGGTCCCTTCCAGAAGTTAATTTATCAAAAACCAAGCATGTAAATGAGTCCTCTTTTAAAGTGCTTATTCTATCAGGGATTGCAGTGCAGCCCTTGAATGCTGGCTCAAAAGTCACGAGCTCTCCTGTGATACCAACTTTTTGAGTTGAGTGGTAGTGGTGAAAGTTTGTGACTCTTCCCTTCAAAGTGAGCATCCCTACCAGCCTGGCTACAAGTGAGGATGGGCCGTTTTGGAAGCGGAGAGAAAGGAAACTGTGTTGAATTGGAAAGGGTCCTGGCTGCATGTTGGCATTTGCTCTGGGTTTGGGTTTTCCTGCATAATAGCCTTTTCACAAGGACCTTATTTATCCTGTTTTGTGACTGCCTAACTAAGTCCTAACCCTAGCCCTTCACCTTGAATCTGCTAGAAATGGCTTGAACTTTTTGAGTCCTCCTTGCAGGAGCTCATTTTTCAGATGGAATTTCTGAAGAAGTGTTGAATCAGACAGGTACAACTACCAGGAATTGATTTAAAATAAGGATAAGTGTGTGTGGCCTGTTGCTGGTCACTGTGGCTTTCAGCTCTGCTCTGTTTGTGTTTTTCCTGGGATGGGGACGTGGTAGAAGAGTTGCTTTCAGGATCCAGGTGCCCCAAGCCTGTCCACAGCTCTGTCTTCTCAGACAGGTATTCCTTGTGTGGGGATTGTCCTGCTTCGTCACCTTGGCATTGAAATGCTGAACTATGAATCCTGCAAGTCAGTTCAACACATTGGGACTGTTGTGGGGAATATATGAAGAAAAGCACCAAAGCAGCATAAATCCCTGTGAGATGGAGGCTTGCTGCTAGTTCTGCAGGGAGCTATAATATTTCAGCATGTTTGCCCCTGCAGCTGGAGGATGGTCATGGTAGCAGCTCTGTGAGTAAGAAATCATCTGTCAGGTCAAGTGGTTTGAATAACTGGAACTTTTCTTTCTTCTTTAAGGTGAATCCTGGTGGCAAGACGCTTGAAGAGAGGCGGTCCAGTTTAGATGCAGAAATCGACTCTCTGACCAGCATCCTGGCTGACCTAGAGAGCAGCTCTCCATACAAACCTCGGACTCAACAGGTTAGTGGCATGTTGCGTAAACAGAGTGGGAAAGGGGCCAGCATTGACTGCTGGAGTCAATTTGCTAACTGCTTGGTATTTGTTGCGAGCAGGCGTGCCAGTTCCTCCTGATAGCATCCAGATGTGGCTGTCAATGGGGAGAAGGGCGCAGCTGCTCTGAGGGGGCACTGGCTCAAAAGCTGCCGCACCTTTGAGCGAAGGGCCTCTGATCCCAATTGTTAGATTGCCACGGAGATTGTTTGAAAAAATATTTGCAAAAAAAGGGATTTTATTCTTCTCAACTGTCAACCAACAATGGCTTGTGAATTAAAACCTGCTCAGTTCAGAAGTACTTTTATTTTCTTGTTGTTTTTCTGTTTTGTTAACTTTTATGTTGTCATGCTGACAGAAGGATCCAGATATCTGTGTCTCAAGTTGTTTTCTTTTGTTTTTGTTGTCTCATCAGTGGCGATGAAGCAGCTTGGATTGTAGCTCAGCTGTCAGGGTGGCTGTAGCCCAGCAAAGCAGACTGGAATTTGCACTTCTCTGCTGTGTCTAGACAAGGACTGCAGGGGTGACAGTGGCTTGGCTAATTTTTGTCACTCATCTAGGTAGTGCTTGAGTGGAGCTATTTAAGTTCTGGTGAGATGTCATCTGTTTATCAGAGAAGGTGGTGACACCTGAGTGGCACTTTAAAAAAGGACAGTTCTTGAGATCTTGAGATGCCATATATGTTTGTCCCCAGTTCTACCCTGTCTTTCCTTCCTGATCTCATGACTGGTCTTGTTTCTTACATGTCTATGAGTCTGCAGGGTTGTATGCAGCTATCCATGTGCTGTATTTATCTTACTAAACCCCAAAAGTCAAAATTATCAAAGGGATAGGTGAGTGATGCGTGCATACCCACTATCCATACAAGCCTTCTCTTTGGTTTATGGCTTTTTTGATTCTTTTCCTTTGAAGTAGCTGAGAACCAATACTTTTGGAGCAGAACTAAAGTACTGATCAGAGTCTGTTTAGAATGGCTCTTAAGTCTGTGAACTGAGCAAAAGCAGAGTGAAATCAGATTTGTGCACCTTTAAATGTGTCAGTCTGCACACAGAGGCTCTGGGTTTTTGTCCTTTCTACTGGGGACTATGTATTAAACTTGTCTTTTGTTCTAGCAGCATGTGCACAGTTACTGCATAAACTTGCAGATTTGTCCTTGAAAAATAGTCTAATTTGGGTTAGTCAGTCAAAAAGAGCCACAGATACAATTCAGTCCTTTTCCCAGCAAGTTTTTGTTGCAATAAATGAGACAAGTTCTGCTCAAACACTATGTTGAATAACCCATGTTCATTTTGTTTGTGTGGGTCAAACACACACACAAATGCACACTGTTACTAGGAAATGCTTTATAGTGTCAAAACAGTGTGAGAATTAACTGAAAGAGATTTGTGCTCCTCCTTTTCCTTGGCAATGCCTGTGGTCAGCTTCAACATCTTTGTAGTAACTTCTGTACCCACTTTGCTGAGCATTTGCAGTTTGCTGATGGTGCAACCAACTGCCTCCCTTCCTTTGGGATCTGGGGTTCTGTGAATAGGTTGTTTTTTTCCACTTCTATTTTATACCTTTACCATTAAAAACAAGCTAAAAAAACCACAGCGTTCATACACAAACATCTGCAGGTGTATTTGTGTTTCTGGAAGATGTGAGTCAGCCAGGTTTGAGCACTAGCCTCCAAGATGACCTCCGCTGCTTGGTGCATGTGCTTATTCCCATGACTTTTTTTCCCACAGCTCAGATTGAGGCTTTGCAGACTTGTCTCCCCTTACCCAGGAATGATTGGACGGTGAGGCTCTCAGGTGCATTACACAATGTGCAATCTGGTGGGCAGAAGAAGCTGAATTCCGTCTCCGGGTTCAAATCCCAACTTTCTTTGTTCAGCTTATCAGGCTTTTCAGGATTTATTGGTTAACGTAATGATGTCCTGTGGAAAGTATAGCTATAGCAACTTCTTGCTAGACTTGTTAGAGCAACAAAGCATCAGGCATGGGTGTATCATCTGCTGTAATTAAAAGAGTACTCAAACAAGTCCTTGAAAGGTGGAACTAGAACATAAAGCTTCGATGCTTTCATTTGTTTGATCTGTACTAAGTATTAAAACTGGTGAGTCATTTGATGGTCTTACCATAGGATAATAGATTAGTCTGCAAATTGTAAGGTACTTACTTCGAACATCAGCACATTTATTGGATTACACCTTAGATGACCTTCCCAAATTTATCAGGATAATGGCTGCAGATAGAAAAATAGAGTTATGACTTGTTTTCAGAGAAGACGTTTTCAGTTGTCCCTATGCAGTTCAATCATTATAATAATTTTATAGGAATACCTTGTCCTTGGGGATACTCCCGTTCTGGAATAAGAGGAATTTTATTGTTAGGTTAATTTTTTATATTATCTTCAAGACAGTTTTAAAGCAACATAAGCCAAATTGTAGCATAGTCCTCTCTTACTGGAGTAGGAGTGAGCACAGGGTAATGACAAGCAGTTTATTTAACATACCCTGTCCATTGGCATAAATTCACACAGAGGGAAGCTCTATTGATCCTTGGTATGAGTTCAAGATTGCAAAGACACAGACTGTACTGAGTGGTGTCACTGACACAGAGGGATGTGTGCCCTCCACACTAGGTCTGGAAAAATCCATAATCTTTCTCAGAATGAGTGGGCCAATGCCAGCCCCAGACAATGCCCCTTTGCCAGCAAAACTGCTGTTGAGGGCATGGAGGAGTATGAGTCTCTGCACCATCCCTGTATTGCTTACCTGGGTGTCACTCTGATAACATTTCTTTGTGTGCCAGGCAGGAGACAGGGACACTGCCATGAGCTCAAAATGACCACCATTAATAGAAGGCAGGGTGGGAATTTGGACACCTCTGGACAGTGGTGCCCCAGTTGTACCCGGTGGTCCTGCTTAATTCGAGGCAACTGAGTTAGAGAGCAAAGGTGCAGAAGTCACCTGATGACTGCTTCCCATGCCTTGGGCAGAGGAGGTAGGATGTACAGAGCTGTGTTGCGCTCTCCTCTGAAGTGATGAGTTTGAAAAGCATTTTCTCAATATGGATCCTTTGCAAAGCAGAAGAATGGGAGGTGATCCTTCTGCAAGTCAGGTATCCCAGTAGGAGTGGACCTCAATGTCACTGAACCTCAAAGTGAAAGATTCTCTTGGGCTTCATTTTTGAAAAGTTCTTGTCCCTATCTTAAGGCAGCTCTTGAGAGAGTCCCCTGAAGCAGAGGTTTTCTAGGCATTGGTAATTTACTTCGTGCTGACCATCAATAACATATGGATAGCTTTCAATCACTATCACATCAGTTCTGGGCTCAGTCCATGTCTTTCAAGTGAAAGTCTTCCTGTTTGAATCACAGAACTAATCACAAGTGATTAAAATGCAGATTTTTCTTCCTTTCAAAATTGCACATATCTAAAAGCATAAAACATTGCAAGACAAAATTATGACTGTTAGCCTCAATGCAGCAGCATCTATCTATGTTTTCTGTCATGCGAGGTGGTGTTGGAGCAGCTGTATTTAAAGAAGTCACCTTGAGCTGAAGTTTTAGAGAGGGCTTGTGTGACCTTCACCATCATGACCAGTTCCAGTCCTCTGGTACAGTGAATCAAAAGGGAGAAGGTGACCAACATAATCTCAAAATTACCATGACTGCAGTGGCATGTGAGATTTAGCTTGCCTTGGGTATTGTTTGAAGAACTGCAGATGCATTATGAAAAAAATCTAATTAATATTTTCCTTGTGTTTGGTAAAGTTTGGAAGTGCTAGTGTGATGAGTAAAGTACAGAGCTCCTCTTGTGTAGCTGCAATGTGTTTCTGTGTACATATCACACCTTGTAAATTGCAGTAACTCATTGGAAAGTTCAGAGGCAGAGAGTCCACTGTGTCTTTCATTAGTAAAAGGAGACATCAGTAAATGACGAGACGTTAAGTGCATAACTTCCATGCATAGGAAAAGGGGCTAGTCCTAAATTGCATGAACCCCCTGAGCAGAGGCCTGGGAATACTGTGGTCATCTGGTTCCTCTGTTAAACGGTATTTTCCCCAATTTTTATCTGTTCTGCTTAAATCCTTTTTTAAGAGATCAGTGCAGGAAGACCTTAAGCAAAAAACCCCGAAAAACAAACATGCCAAATTTCACCCCATAAAATAGATGTTTTCATTTTTTGAAAAACAAGAAAACTCTGTGGCTCTGGAGAAAGGGCTTCCAGCAGAGACTGGGAAAATGAAATACTGTAAATAGCAGCACATGTAAGCTCAGGATTTTTTGTCCCTGCTGTGAATTATGTATTGAGTGCTGATTGCTTTGTCTGGAATTGGACACCTACCTTCTAAAACTCTTGAGTTTTATCCCAGATTTCCAACAGAATGTCTGTTTGTCAAAATAGCACGTTGTGGGAGGTGTATCAGGTAATAAGATATACCTGGTCCAAAAATATTTAACCTTTTTATGAAAGCAAATGCTCTGCAGCCAACGTTTGTGAAATATTTAAATAAAAAAAAATCCTTACTTCACCATGTATCATGGTGAAGATGAAATCTATTTATGTACAGCTCTCAGAGGCAGCTTGATCCAGAGGGAACTGGGCTGGCCCTTGGGAGACCTGTTTCCTTCCCGCTGCCACCGCTGTGACCTTGAATGTATCATTTCCCCACTGCTTCCTCTCGAAATCTCTTCTGTCCTTGTAGCATGGCAACCTCTTCAATGTGATTTGCCTCTTACTACCCATGTATGTGGCATGTAGCAATTTGGAACCTTGGTCTGGGTTGAAGGCCTTCAGGTGATGTTATTGTACAAATAGCGGAAAAGAGAAAGAAATTATTTTTTTCAGCTAACAGATGGGGAAAATGAAAGCAGAGTTAGGCAAGATACCTAAGAATTCATGCCTGTATCCCTGCCTCTGTGTCATTGCCCCCAGTACTAGACATCTGCCACAACCCAACACTGTCAGCCAAAGTGGGTAATATTTTGAAGGAAATGAAGCTCATTCTAAATGTGAGCTACAGAACAATAAAAAAGTAAAGAAAATTAAACTAAAAAACCATTGATACATTTTCATTAAGTTCCAAACATACAGGGAAATAATGTCTTGTAATGACTGAAATTTAAAGGGGATTTAAATGTTTGACAGCACTGGTTGTTATTCCATCACTTTTTCTGACAACTAGTTAAGGATAATAAAAGAAGTGAAAAGGCAATGGGTGTATTTTCTTGAAGAGTGATGGGAAAGGATTGAACAAGTATGCCAAACTGTGAAACAAGGCAAAATGTTGAGTGCTGAAAACTCCTAGGAGGACTCTTCCATGTGAATTTCTAATTTTAATGCCCCACTTACAGCATCATTGGGAATGCATGGCTAAGAGTTCGGGTGTTTTATCTTTGTTTATGCAGAGCTGTATCTCTAACCGTGAGTAAAGCCTCCTACTCAGCGAGGAGCAGCACATTCCCCTAGCTGAGAGAAAGACCCCTATGATTGCTCTTGGTTTGGGCTGTGAGGCTCTTTGAAAAACATTGCTCAATCCGTATTCAAAACAGTCCATGCAAATTTGCTAGTTCAGACTCAGTTTCATTGTTCCTGGTATTTGTCTGAGCCTGGCTTAGGTTGGTATACACCTAAAGGACTTGGCAAAAGCCGCCCACAGAGTATTTGTTAGCATCCCAGTTACTGTCAGGAATGTTTTTCTTTCTTTTAAGGAAAAAAATTTAGGGGTACAAGCAGATTGAGGTTGATTGGTGGGTTCAGAATTAATTTCTCCCTCCTGTAGCATTAATGTGACAGAGAGTTTTATGGTTCCTCAGTTGTGGGACTCAGGGGGATATAGCAGTTTCAGATATTCAGTTTGGGCTGAAATTGATGGCTTAGCTTCTGCCATCTTCACATATGATATCTGAGGTAAATAAAAGTTCCCTGGCCTCTTTTACTGGTCTAAGTACATCTAATCTGTGTGCATCTTCACAGCTTGGCCAAAGAGGAGTTTGTGTCCCACAGTACAGCACAGTAGCCAGGTACTGCTTTCCCAGTTGCAAGGGACTCTTCGTGTTTGCTCAGTTGAGGTCTGTGCATTTTCAGTTTTGTGAACTTTTTAATCATTTTGATTGTAGGACAGAGAGGCCCATTGGGAACAAGCCATCTGCCCAAACTGAGAAGCATCCCCTGTCCATTCCAGAGGGTTGATGACCATCCAGCTACTCCAGAGCTTCTGTGCTACATGGCATTTTGCCTAATGGCTCTGAGTGCTGCCATTTTTCCACTAATTTGGATGACTTGTGCGGACACAGAGGGATGACAGTGTCTCACAGAGGTGTGCCCAAACTGGTGTTGAGATGATGAGTTCCAATGCTTGTAGCAGAATCAGAGGGCTTGTGCAGGCTCACTAAAGGTTGCTGGTTAGGGCTGTTCTCAGTGGGCTGCAACAGTTTTGCCATAGTCATGAACATCAGGAATTACGTAGGCTATTTTAAAGATGATGTTACCTCTGAGGGCTGCGCTTCTGCTTCTGGCTGCAGGATGCTGGCTTTGTGCTGTTTGGAAAATTCTGGTGGATTACTGGAAAAAGAAACATCCTGTCTGGAGTAATTTCATGGGTTTCTCCCAGGACTCAAAAAGCAAAGTCTCTAGATCCAGGAACCCTTCCTCCTGTGGTTCCCCTCTCCAAAGGCAGAGTGACATTGTGTGGGCGATGTTTGAGATGGTCCCAGGGTTGAAGCTTTCTAGGGGCACCACTCTGGGTGTGCTGGTTGTAAGCAGCACACATCTGTCATGCCATTCCTGATGTGTCTGCAGGCAAGAGTGTGCACAGGACAGGGATCTTCAGCCACGTACATGTGAATTGGGGGCATAGCCAAGAGATGATTCCATGTAAGTCTGAATTTGATCTGTAAGAAGGAGAAACCTTCCTGTGCTCATCAGCTGCAGCCAGTGCATGTGACAAACTGACACTGCTCTGATTAGCAGATGCTTGAATCGGTTGCATCTGCTGGTATGTATTAAACCTTAATCCTTTTGATAAGAGCATGTCCGTGAAGATTTTTAAAGAAAGTTTTCTGAGATCCCAGATTATCAGCTTGTCACAGATGAACAGGATAAGAGTGACCTTTGCAGGGTATTATTTCTTCCTCTTGTACTATCATCAGAGTGAAAATAAAGCAGCACTACTCCTGCTGTTTCTTTTTTCTGATATATAATCAAGTTCACAGAAATATCAGTAAGGTTTTCTTTTCACCTTTCCCCTTTCCCCTTTCTCTTTTTTGCATCCATTTGGATTTCCTACCTACGTGCTTGGCTACAGCTTTAGATATGACTAGGGTCGGATATATTGGACTTTAAAATCTGTGCAGGCATCTCAAATTTGTGTGTGGATGAAGATAAACATTTACTTTGGGAACAGTGATAAAAAGCAAATAGTACCTCATAATTTGGTCTTTTTCTCATTCTGCATTTGTGATTGTTTTGCTGTGAGTGGTTGAGAACAGGACTCTTATTCTCTAAAGTTGTTCAAGGCCTTCTACCTATTGTTATGTTTTGTGTTCTATCTTTTTCCCCACAACGGGACCAAGCTGTTGTATACCATCGTCTCAGGAAGCCTGTCATCATTTCCCCATCCTTGCTTTTTGGCACTCACTGTGGTTTGGCACTCTTCTCAAAGGGACTCGACGTACTTCACAAGCTGTCTATGTGTCCATCCAGCAAAGAGCAGCTGCCTCAAGGGCAGAGACCTGTGTTTTGTTGGGACACAGACTCTGTATTCTTTCATGGGTCGATACATCCGAGTGCTTCAGCGGCATCAGATTTACCACCATGACAGCCCTTTGAAATAGGGAAGTATAGTGGCTGTCTCATGAGCAGGAGAGGAACCAAGGCACTGGGAGATCAGATGGCTTAGTTTGTGCCTGGGTCACCAGAGGAGCTTAGGCCACACTATCGACACCCTGTGGTGGATTTGTCCTCCCTCCTCTCGTACCACATTGTGAATGGATGGGCAGAGCATATGTGAGAACATGTCCTGTCAGGAGGATTTAGAGAGGTCTTGGGTGTGGTGAAGTGCATTCATCTCTGTCTGGGAGCAAGTGAACCAAGCATGGGAAATAAAAACCCTTATGTTTCTTCTGTGGGAGAGTGTTGCTTGATACTCAGCTACAGTTTTGTGATTTACAGTCAAGAGACTTTTTGATGTGATGCTTTGACAGCAAACCCGCAAGAATTCAAAGCCTCAGGCCCAGAAAATTGTGCAACTGAATCTGTATCATCACTCTGATCTGCCCACTCCAGAAGTGGGAGGGTTTTTTTCCCCCAGCTGCATATGGCTGGAAGTTGAATTTAGTCCTCTGGCACAAAGCAGTTTTTTCCCCTGCGTCCCGCAGCCACTCTCCTGCCCAGAGCCCACCAGGGAAATGGCTGAAGAATTTTGAACTGAAAGCACAGTTGATTAATTCTTCCTACCCAGCACCCATTGGTGTCCAGCAGTTGACTGCTCCCTACACATGATTTGAATTCTATGACCTCTTTTAAGCGGGTCTAAGAGGGGGGTTATGGTGCTGGGCAGGAGGGTTCCAGATCCATGTGTTACGGAGCTGCAGTGAGGTGCTGGTAGCCTGCTCTGTGGCCTGTGAGCTTCAGACCTGCTGCGTGGCTTGCAGGCAGCCTGAACTTTTGCTCTTCCAGACTGCACTGTAGTGTTATCCTTCCTCTGTACTCGGCGCTGGTGAGACCACATCTTGAGTACTGTGTCCAGTTCTGGGCTCCCCAGTTTAAGAAGGATTTGAGCTGCTTGAGAGGGTCCAGAGAAGGGCAACAAGGATGGTGAAAGGACTGGAGAGCAAGACCTAGGGGGAGCGATTGTGGGAACTGAGACTGTTCAGCCTGGAGAAGAGGAGGCTCAGAGATCACCTCATTGCTGTTTACAGCTACCTGAAGGGAGGTTGTAGTTGAGTGGGTGTGAATCTCTTCTCTCAGGCTGCCAGCACCAGAACAAGAGGACATGGCCTCAGGCTGCGCCAGGGGGAAGTTTAGACTGGATGTAAGGAAGAGCTTTTCACAGAGAGTGATCCCTCAGTGGAATGGTCTGCCCAGGGAGGTGGTGGAGGCGCCATCCCCGGAGGTGTTTAAGAAAAGACTGGATGAGGAACTCATTGACATGGTCTAGATAACGAGATCATGGGAGGCTTGGATGGATGGAGCATGGTGCTCGTGGTTCCATGCTTGGGGGTTCGATCCCTGGGTGGGCGTTCTCTTGGGAGTTGGACTTGATGATCTTCAGGGTCCCTTCCAACTTGGAATAACCTGTGAACCTGTAACCAGGATTTCTGACTTGGAACACGGATTGTTTGGCTGACACACACAGACAAATGCCAAGGCTAATACTGCGGGGAGAAGGGAAGTGGGAGGGGCAGTCAGGAGAGGTAACAGATGAGAACAGGAAGGGTCAGAGTCTGCTCAAGACACAAGGCACAAGTCCATAGGAAATCAGGCTTCCTTTGCTCTGCTCGCAATGGTTTCTGTTTCTTTTGTGTTGTGTTTTTCTCTTCTGCACACAGGAGGAACCAGCTGCATTTCCCTCCCTGCTAAGGAAAGGAAATAGTTCAGAGCCAAGGGAACAGCACAGCAACTTGCAGAAACACCTGCATGGCAATACATCACTTGGGACTTTACTCCCACTGTGGTCTGTGCTGGATATATTTCCCAGGCTATTTCCACTGAAGTGGGAATGATGACTTTGTGGTTTGTGTACCACACTCACAGCAAGGAGGGCATTGCCTTAGTATGCCTTTGAATTGCCTTGAATCTATCCGAACACTATTGCAGAGCAGACCTAGATCCTGCTGATAGAAGTTGCAGTTGAGTTGTGCACTTCAGAAAAGAAGGGCAGCTACCTTCTGCAGTTCTAGTTTCTAAATGCATTTGAAAGGTGGAGGCTCACGCCCACTGGGAAGCCCTGGCATTTAAGTTATGGCTTTCCCAAGTTTGTCCTGGTTACTTACTGGTTCTTGTTTTCATTAGTCTTGCAACTTTTCATGTATGTGCCTTGCTGTGCCCTGGGGAAGGAGAATTTGGATTCTTTTGTTTTACAAATGGTGAACTGAGGCATGGAGAGACAGTGCAGCTCATTGTAAAACAGGGCCTTGGGCAGACATCAGGGACGTTTTGTGATAGTGTTGTCATTCACTGGTCCATTCTGTCTTGCCATGATGTGTTTTTGGAAGGGCCTGCCCTACCAGGGAAGGAGGACCTCTCCCTAGAGCCCTTACTGGCCAGTCTGAAGTCAAGGCAGATCTGTTACCAGCTTCATTTCGGATAGAGGCACCTGTAAGACTCGAGAGCCCCACAGAAAAATGAGAGCTGGCCCTTTATTTTCTGCATTAGACCCTGCTACTAGTGTGAAATAAACATGGTATGTTTGTAGCCTGAACATATCTCAGGATGTTCCACAATGTTCCTAGTTCAAAACCTAGTTCATTAAAGTAAGAGGCAGAGGCATCTGTGGATGGTCTATATTTTCTCTTATTGATTGCCTTTTGCCTTCCTGTCTGGAACCTTTTGAGAGATGACTGTGATGCTGAAATGCATTGTCTCTTTCCGTATATTAAAGCTGCCTAGGCTAAAAAAAGCCCTCAACCCACACCCAGCCTGTATCTGAAAGCTATGAATTGATATATCCTTGCTATAGCTCTTCAAATAACTGTAAATTACTCCAGGCTGTTACAGTTTCATTGTAAGGAAGTTCCTTCCTTGACTCAGACTTCTTTGCATCACAGTAAAATGCAATTAGGTGACGTACTTATTGTGGCTTGGAAGCACTTACAATTCTCGCAACCTTATGTTGTCAACTTTTGCTCAATAGCAGGCTTGTGGACTGTGTCAGTGTGCCTGTGTTAGCATATATTATCACCATATGGTGTTTCAGTAGTGAATAGGAAGCTTCTATGAGTATGTAAAAGAGAATGAAATGGAAAAAAAATTTTACAGCAAGATAAAACTAATGTGCTGCTTCACTACTGACAGTGAGCACCCTAACTAACTGCTGTCTCTGTAGGAGATCAATAGTGAGTATTACTGTCTTCTCCCACAGATTGAAAAACAAAAACTGAAGAAAAAAATGGGCCTGGCAAGAAAAATGAGATTCTGAAGCAGTTATAAATACTTTTGCCAATGTTTGCAGTCTGAGACTGATTTGTCCCTGCCCAAACTAAATATCTTCAGTCTTACAGTGAATTCTTCACTTGGAATAAAGTAGTTTCATGTGCATAAGTGTGAAGTCTGAGCAAGGGCAGGTTGTGCAAAGACAGGTAGGATTGTTCCCACCAACTCACCCTGGTTGTCAGAGACTTTGATATCTTGCTGTAAGTCATACTGTTGTTCATTTTTGGATTTACAAGAGACAAGAGACAATGTGACCCCCTCTGGAGTGATTTGTAAGATGTTGATGAGACCTGGTTCCTGTCCCAAGAAGCTCGGAGCCATGAAGAATTGCCATCTTGTGTACCAGCAATCACTCCACTTATGATGGAGTCTCAGGCAATTTTGATGCCTCCTTCCAAAACCATTTACTAGTGATCCAAGGAGAATTTAAGAAAAATGGGAGGCACAGTTCTGTTTCTATCCAGCAGAAAGCCAGGGTGCACAATGCAGTTTCAAGCTGTGATTTTCAAGAGGGGGAGAGAAGGTGTTGGAGTTGATTACTGTGCTAGTTTTCTGAAAGAGCAACTGTGCATTATGTGGAATATCTGTGCAGTTAAATCCCTTTTGAAGTCTTAAAAAGTGATGTATAAATCCAGCTGTTGTTCAGCTGGATTTTTCCAAGCACTGTATAGTTCAGCAGGGAGATAGTACAAATATTGGTTTGCATTCTATTTAATCTTTTTCTGGAAAGATTTTGACTGGAGTCTGCATCACCAGCTAATGTCCAAAGTGCAGGACCTGGCTGTGGAATAGGGTGACTACATAGGTCATAGGTGTTTTATGAGGCCCTAGTGATAGAGAGCTGCTACTGTGCCTGAGAGAGCACTCTCTGCTTCATGTAGAAAGCTGTGGAAATACGATGCAGAGGATGCAATCAGTAAGTGCTGCTTTTGGGTAAATGTAGATCACTATTAGGTTTTGGAGGCATATGGTAGAGCCAGCACCCAAAAGTGGGGCTGTTTAATACTGGAAATCATCAGGCTTTCTGGCAAGACTTGTCTTTGAAAACACTTGGCTTTGACACTCTTGAGTAATGTGGTCATTTCTAACTAAAGGCAATAAAACTTTAGAGAACACCTGCTGTTTCTATATTGAACATATGTGTGTGTGCTCATGTAAAATTACAAATGCATGCAGGTCTAGAGAATACAATTTATATTTGGCATCTTTCCTACAAATTTTATTTCAGAACACCTTAAAGTCTTCCTGTAAATACGTAAAATAATTTCAGAATTGAACTCATTAATGGAGGGATGAAGATGAGGTAAGGCACAGAGACAAAGGTGGAAAAAGGTGGGGTTTGCTGTGTTTCGTGGGCTTTTTAAAAGGAAAGCATCCATTTGATGAATTCAATCATTTGCTGAATATACTCAGTGATTTCTCAGGAGGACATATGGACAGTTTGAGGAGACTGTCTGCGTGATAGGAGATGCATGGAGCCAAAAGCAAAATGATGGGCTGATCGCTTAGAAAGTATAAATGGAGGGAACATCTGAGGATCTCTGACTCTTTCACTTATGAGGCAGCGCGGGATTATCCCCTATAATCAGTGCTTTCTCTAGCAGAGTTTCAAATAAATTAAATGTAAATATCTCGATGCTTTGGGTGATTATTCCAGACTGAAATGTATACAGATGCTAAGAGCTATTTGATCCTTGTGGGTCCCTTCCAACTCATAATATTCTGTGATTCTGTGTGATTCTGTGACTTCATGTTTCCTTTCTTACTTTAATCTGCTTGTTTCGAGTGACACTTCATACATGTGTCCATGCATGTGTGCACGTAGCATATGGATACGTACCACATCTATACATACAAAGCGTGAGGAGGTTGAAATTCCCCAGAACGGAGCTGTAATAAAAGGACTGACAGACTGTATCTGTAATATGCCTGACCTGACAATTAAGCAAACTTATTACCATGTCAGCCTGCCAGATGGATCATCTACTCATGATGTAACGTGTGTTGCTTCTTGAATGTATTGGAGTGGAGTTTCCTATTTTATGTTTGTTGAGCTGAGAAAGGGAGAGGGAAGAGACAGTTTTATTTGAACTAAACCCACTCATTTCAAGTGTGTTTAATGATAGCAATATGTGACATAAAATAAAATCCTCGGCCCTGGTCCATGTTTATTTTAATTTCAAGCAATGAGGAGAGATGGAAGAGATAAAATTATAGACTAAAAATGTCTCTTGTAAAATAGCAAAATAGCAACTCCAGCCCTGAAGGGGATTTCCTTGCTGCACTCTGTAGGATTCTTAGATATGTCCATCAGAGTTTTGCTGGGCAGGAACGTGAAGCTTTGGCCCCAAGAAGGGTCAGGTTGGACTGATTGGCGTCAGCATTATGTTTCCTCTTAGCTTACTAAGGATAGTACAGCTGCACTGAAAGAGTGAGGAGGGAAGAACTACTTACTCTGAAGCATCTATCACTAACCAGGACTTTCTTTTAATGAAAAGTGAGTTTTTCTCGTTGCACATGTGTCCCTAAGGTTCTCAAACTCCTGCCTGCTGTTATGTAACCTTAGCTGAGCCGTCTTGTGCCTCTGCACTACACTTATGTTAAACAGGGAAGAAACGAATTCCTTTGCCCACCTACCTGGTCAGTGTAGGGTGTTCAGATGAATGTTCAGAATCTGGTGCAGTGAGGGTGCCTAAGTGGTGATGTAGTATTCATAACCTATGGTATTTGCATCTGGACCTCTGGGGCTTTATTCTCTCCACTCTTCTGTGACAGTAGCATGGGTAGATTAAAATAAAGTCTCTCTCTCCAAGGCATATGTTGAGCACAGTCTTGCAAGTTTATGGAGCTGTTTCATTTTTCTGTGTGGCTAAGCTGACAGAGCCAACACCAAAGCTTATATCTGTTTGTCTTTGAAATACTTCAACAAGGTGTTGTTCTTCAGTTTCAAGCTGTCCTGTGCTGTAACAGATTAAGAACTCTCTATACATCCAAACCAGGTCCCTCAATCTGCTAATACACCTCTGAGAAGCTGTAAACTCACCACTCAAGGAAACATGGTGGTCCTCTTGTTCTACAGAGATGCTTGAGCTGGCTTCCCAAGTGCAATATTGTGCCCCAAAAGCTGGGAAATTTCCTTCACACAAGCACAGTGTGATAAAAGGGAGGCAGTAAGGATTAGTGCTCAGGGCTGCCATCTCCCTTGGAGATGCATTTTATGGGGATGCATCAGTTCATCCACCACTACTTCTGTCACATGCTGTTGTCTGGCTCTCCATTAATTGGACTTCTTGCATGCAGAGGAGACTGCAGCTTCACTGTTGGAAGACCCTACCCTGCGGGATATTTAGTATCTTATTTACCTGCTGAGCTTTCTTGAGCATCTCAGATGTTGGCTGTTGTGAAGACACAGGTTCAGCTTGGCTCACTTGGTGAAAACATTTTGTTATCCTGCTTCCTGGATTCAGATAAATACTCTTGTAGGACTTGTAGTCTGCAACTGAACTTGGAGGGAAGTCACATCTGGAGTGTATTCAGTCAAGTACATTTTGTCCCGACTTGTATCATTATAGCCTTGGTCGACTACTGTGTGATTTTTAAAGACAGAAGTAGCACAAGTCTGGTTTCTAGAAAAAGAACCGGCCTGCATCAGAAACTGTAATTTAAGCCTTGGCTTTTCAAAGTCTTTCTGTCAGGCTATATAGGCCTGAAATTAAGAATCTGACCTTGTCCATCATGTGTCAGATGAATGGTCACTCCAACTCAGTTTCCTTCCCAATAAATACCAAAGAAAGAAGGTGAGAGTGGTGCAAATTCATAGCAACACTGCCCCAGAATATTTCCCCTTATCGAAGAATTTGCTGTTCACAGAAACTGACTTGACAAAAATTATGTCTTCCTTAATATTCGGTGAGGGATTTTTCTTCCGTCAGATCATCCAATTCCTTTATGAATGCATGTAAATCTCTGGAATTTAAAGCGTCCCATGGAGGTAGAGCAGACCCATTTTTCCAATTTGCCTCCCACTAAGGTGGTTTCCTGTTTCTTCTTTCTAGCACTGGAAGAGACAGAACAATCACTACTACTATCTGTACCACTCAGAGTCTTAGTTGTCTCTCTTTAAGGCTCAAGGCTCCTGGGATACTTAGTTATTTCAGAGGAATTGGAAAAATTTAAGCGTGGTATCCATTTGTTTCTGATCAGGTATTGGTATTTAGCTGCAAACCGATGAGCTTATATCCCCCCAAAATGGAAGTGCCTACTGAACCTGTGTTACGTATTCTAATTTTATTTGCTATTGACTTACTCTGAAACATTGGATTAACTGTGAATTTCATTTATTGGAGCTGAAACCTGTGATTTGGCTATGAGACTTTCAGTGTAACTTCCACAGTTCCCTTCTTTTTTTCTGGTTTGTGTTAGTGTTGTGTTTCTTATTTTCTTCAGTCATTGTAGGATTAAATGATTTGGCTGGATTTTGACGTGCTTGCCAAACTTCTTGTGTGACTTCCAAAGACACTATCCAAAGACAAGCACTTTGATGCTTTCAAATACAAAGTGATAGGAGAGATACAAGATGACCGATTTAAGAGAGATCTGATGCAGCTGCAGTACTTTGGAACCAGACATGATCTGCTGTTTTCCCTTTCCTCACAGTTCTCTGACATGTTACTTTAATTTTTCTAGCATTAAGTTTCCCATCTGTATAACAGAGGTGAGTTAATAATCACATATCCCACCTGGCTGTCTGACTTCAGAAAGGATTTTCAAATCTTCTGCTGAAAGTTCTTCTGCAAGCACAAAAATATTACAGTTTTGCCAGCTTATGTAAATAAAATATTTCTTGCAGTGAAAAATCAGTATATCAAATACTTTTATTTTCTGTAGGGGAATTCAGCATCAGACTCTTCCAAATGTGTTAGGTAATGTTTTTGTATTATAGATTGTGTGCTCTTAATTTAATTTCAAGTTCTATGCAGAGAAGAAACTGTTGAGTGCACTTCAGTGATTTATAATATGATTTGATCAGTGTATTAGTTTGGCAGATCTTAACTTTTAGAAACCTCTAAGAGTTCAGTGCATTAGAGATGAATAAGCTATATACATGAACATGTGTGCTTTTATGGCTGAAGCTAAATTAAAATTTTGGGCTGAATTAGTTAGTACTTCCCCATCTCTTTTTCTATTTTCCAAACCTCCTCGGTGCAACCAGTATGTGCTCAGCATTATTTTTCTGCTTTAACGTGGAGACCTGGAGTGACAGTGAAAGCTCTGTACAGAAAGTATTGTAAGTGAGAGAGGGAGCCCAACAAAGCTAATTATACAGACACTCCCACTCTATTACCCTTTAGAGAAATTGAGCCTGACATTCTGCTCTGAAGCTTGTTAAACTATTCTTTTTGGGTGCAAGGAGCTTATTGAGGGAATGAAATAGCTACACTGTGTAATCAGAATGGGAATTGGAGCAGATCATTATATTTACTCATTTGATTAGCCGTAAAATAACTACTGAAGTCCCCATTTTAAATCTGCTTAGCAATTGTGCAGCAGGGCAAACTGGGTCTTTTAATTAGAAAAGAAAAGACATTGCAGTAGTTTTTATAAGTAATAAATATATAAACACACACACATTGTGATCCTGTTTATGTAAATAACCTCTTCCCTGTGGGTGTTCTTGCCTCCTAATTGTTCAGGGTCTGTCTGCTCCTAGCTGCAGAGAAAAGGGGAATGACACATCTACGTTGAAAAGCACAATGTCTAAGCCTTAAAATCCAGCCAGGGATTTAGATTTGCCACTAGGGTAAAACTGCTACAGGAGGGATATGTAGCCCCGGAAAAAGATGGCATGGAGATACTGTAGGTCCTGGTTTACTGGTGGGTCTTCAGGTCAGGTTGTGCAACAGTCTTTCAGAAGCAGTTTAGGCAGAGTCAGTCCTACCTTAAGGGAGAGGAGTGGACTGAACAATCTCCTGAGGTCCCTTTCAACTTGTAAGATTTACTTAGGAGGGGTGAGGCCATGCTACATCATCGTGGGGTTGCCTTTGACCAGCTCCCATTCTTCAAGGGAGATGGAGGAATGGGATCAGGCAGGGGCTGTGTGTGGTCTTCCCCAAACATCTGAGACCATCAAGTCTTGAGCTGCCTTGCAGTCACTGCCCTGCCTTTGTGCACAGCAACAGCCAAGGATGCTCTGCTTTCTTGCTAACGAAATTCAGTATCCAGGCACTGATGTGTCCATAAAAGCTTGGAAATGAGCCATTACTGAAGGTTTCATTTTCTGGCTTCCTTTCTATCTGGGAGACCTGCAAATCAGCGCAGACCTTCCAGAGGCAGTGAGCTCTGTAGTAGCCACTTGTTTGTCTCTTCAGGATGGTCACTGTCTTAATGTTTCTTAAGTGTAAAGTATACCTTTAGGAAGTCAAAAGCTGTGAAAATATTTCAGCATTTTATTTCTTTAATTTGATTTTCAGAGAACCTGAAAGAGTGAAATAAGCTTGGTTACAGGGAGCAGACTTGGTTTTAAAATGCATTAGACTATATGTGGAGGACTGACCATTGGTGACCATGTGTTGTGGTGCTCTACCTTTGTGGGTCACTGAAAAAGTCATGTTATTAGAGACAGTAACAAAATTGTTCTTTTGATGTTGCCCATGGATGACAAGACCTTTGAGCAGCAGGAAGAGGCACAGCAGTGCTTTACCAGTGCAGTTGTAAGGCATGAAATAAGTATTTGGTCTATTGACTCGGTGAGGGGGGGAGGACGTGGGAGGGGGAGAATGTGTGTGGACAAATTCTCCTGTATTTCCTTTTTGGTAATTATTTTAACTGATTCCATGGGTTAGAACCCACTTGCAAATTCCCAGAAATCCTATTACACTGAGAAGTCATCTCCAGAGAGGCTCAGAGCAAACCCTCCCAGGTGTAGTGTGGGGGCCTAAAAGGACACACTTCAGGGAAAGAAATGCCAGCACTGGCTGTTCTACATCTACTGAGGGACATTGGTGCCTGGGGATTGTTACTGTGGCATTGTTCCAGAGCACAAAATTGTATAAGCAAGACATTGGGCAGGCCAAAAACCAACCAACCAAAAAAAATCCACCCCTAAAGAAGAAAGTGCCATTATTAGGCCCAACATACCAACTCCAGGGCCAAGAGAACAAGCACAAAACAATAAAGAGGTACTGTAAATTTGAATAGATGCCTAATTATCTTTTTAGTGTGGCTGGGACACCTACAGTCATCTGGGGATGTTTTGCATTGCCCTACATTGCTGTAAACACCTCAGGGCTCGCCTGGCTGTCAGGGCGAGCAAGAGAAAGGGAGACTACATGGTTCAGTTTTCACTTGATTATGGCAGCAAAGCTTTCTCTCGGCCTTTCTCTGACGTTCTGCATAAACTTTGATCCCGTTGAAATTAATGGAACCCTTGACAGTGATGCTAATTCTTCTCCTTTTCTTTCCATCCACCAGCCTATCCTTTCTGTGCCACAAGGATGGAGAGAGTCCTAGTCTAGTCTCACCAGCACAGTGTGTGCAGAGTAACTAGCCAAGTGAGATCCTGGGGGAGCATTTTTAATGTTACATCTCCCTTTTGATACATGCCTTTCCCAACCGAGCGGCTGCTTCGCACCCGGGGAAGGTGGGTTTGTGTTTAGAGCACGTCTGTGAATTGCGATTGTTGACTGGATCAAGCTGTCACTGTGTCACTTAAATGTTACAATCTCTCAAGCTGTCACGATGACTTTTAAATTGAAGCAAAGGTGATGGCTTCCTTCTCACATCAACAGCCGTGCCATTTCCAGAGCTGTGCATTCTGGCACTCTGCCGTCTGCCTTCTGGTTTGAGGATTTCTATCTCCCTAGTCTCTTTCCTGGGGTTATTTGCATCTCACCTGCTTGGCTGCTCTGAGGGCCCAGTTAGATCAGGACACACAGATCTGTGCTTTCAGTTAGCCAGCCAAGAATGTAACTTTCCCTAGTAATTTGATGTCATTTGCATAGGATTCTCTCCCTTCCAGGGAAAAGTGTACTCCTGTAATCTGATCTAAAAGGAATTACTAAACTATTTCTCTAGAAGTATGTAATAAATTTCCCGGGAGGACTGGAGCTCTTCTATGTGGCGGAGGAGTGAGAAAGTATTTAGTGAGATTTCCCAAGAGATGAGCCTGAATGTGTCTTTTCTGTACACATATCTGCTATTATGGCTTATTGTGGGGACATGTTGCAGTGCACAAAAGCAGGGCTTCTGCCACTTCAGAAAGGGCTTTGTCTTCTGAAAGAGCTGATCTCACTAATGTGTGTTTTAGGTCCAAAACCAAGCAAGTACCTCTGCTGAGTGAAGAAGTGCTGGCTTGGGTTGCTGAACAGGTGGAATGGGCTGCCCTCATGCAATCCCCCCGTCAACATACACAAAGCTTTTATTCTGTGAAGCAAAGGCACGGGCACAGCTGTTTCTGTTCATGTCCAGTTGTTTCTTGAACTCTGTTTTGGCTTTTACAAAGCAAGAAGTCTGATGCATGTGTGCATATGACAGGCAGTGGAGAATTCATTGCACTGCTGGTGAATCCATCAGAAGTTATGGGTCTCATTCTAGTTCGTTATGATCCTACCTGGACTGGAGCAATACCCAAGAGGAACCTGATGGACATAAGGTTATGATGTGCATTCCGACTCCTGATCCAGTTGCAGTGTTTGGTGTTTTCAGGTGAAGCATTGGTAGGCGAGGAGGGTGACTTGCATTTAAAGGCAGGTGAAATGCCCGAGCTGCTGTGACAGCTGACCCCGTAGGTGCTGGTAGTTTTGCTCATAGTTGCTGATATTTTGGGTAGGAGGAAAAGAAAATTCAATCTTCAATGCAGTGGGAAATTTGGTCTTTGGCAGCTGAGTAGGAAAATGTGTAGCATTCAGCATCCACAGGGAACTTGGTCCTCAATTGGGCAAAGAGTTAGAGGAGCTGAAAGCATGACCTTCTGCCCATTTTAAGGCATCGATGTCACTGCCTTTTTGCCCATTGAGGCTAGCATTTTCCAAGGGATGTCCTTTCCCAGGCTAAACTGGGACATGAGTAGGCTGCTGGTTTTGCAGAGCTGGGTCAGTGCAGGAAACCTCAGAGCCCCACTTCAACCCTCCTCAAAAAAGACCAGGTCACCTCCACATCTAGGTTGATGACATTGAATATGAATTTATCCCTGGCTTTTGGACTGCCCAGTCTTGGGTTGTCTCCAATTTCAGAAGAGCAAGAGATGGTGTGGAAATGCTCCCTCTGGGCAGTGACTATACTCACCATTGCAATCAGCTCTTGGTCCAAGCAGCCCATGATATAATTAATGCTGGTTGAGGGGGAGCAACTATTTCTCTGAAGCCCTTTGAAGGATCTTTGGAGTCTGCCCATGCAGTGTTTCTGTCAGTGCGTCCCTCTGCCATTCAGAGTTAGTGGAATGACTAAGTAGTGCTGACGACATTGGTTGTTGGCCTGTATTAATTATTTCCGCGGGTTCTATTTACTTGCATGTTCCCTATGGGAATGCTGTGCATACAGATCACAGCAGCACTTAATTTTATTGCAGTGAGAGGCTGAGGTTGGGGAAGGGAAAGGGGGAGAGAAAGGGTCGTGTATGCGTCAGCCCTGTCAGGCTTTTCCTTCTGTTTCATTTGTGCTGAGGTTTTTATTATCATTAAGCCGATTGTATCTGTGGCACAAAGGGCTGAGTTACCTCGGTAACCACACTAGCTGGGATGGTAATCCATTTATAGCATCACTGCTCAGGTCTGATTAAATTAGCATGCTGATGACGTAAATGCTTGGCTGGGTGATGCTGATGAGGCTGCTCCTAATAGGAACTCTCGCCCTTACATTTATTCTCATTTATTTCATGAGACCCCTGCAGGAAATGTACAGAAATAAGGCTACAGATGATTGACTCTTGTTTTCAGAACAACTTGTGCTGCTAGCAACAGACAGCGCTTGATCTGAATGCAGACGGCAGCCTGCACATTTTGCCTTGTTTTCTCCTGCTGCAGAATTCCCCACACAGCCCTGCCGAGGCAGAGCCCTGCTCTCGAGCCCTGCTTGCCATCTGCCACAGCAGCAGTGGGAGCAGCTCCTCTGTCTGATGGGTTATTTCCAGACACTGCTACAAAAGAAATAAAAAAGGTAATAATAAAAGAAAAGGAACACCCTGGTTCTTTACTCCCTCTTGTGAGATTCCTGCGAACACAGACATCATTTTACTCGCTCAAAACAAGCCAGTTATTTATGTCTGAATTTTCAGCATCAAACAATACTGCTCAGTGCTCACATTTAATACCATGTGGATCAAATGCTTTCAGCATCTTCTGTCCAGCCCCTTGAGGGAAAACACGGACAACTGCACGATCACATCACTGTGTCTGTTATCTGATGAAGTGGTGAGAACAAGAGGACTGAGAGTTGCTGAAACTCCTGGTTTCCCTTCCCAGCCCTGCCTCTGATTTACTGGTTAAGTAGTCTTTGGGACAAGTGGCTTCCTAGCAGGCCATTTGGGGCTCCCAGGACTTCAGTTTTTCATCTGTGAAAAGTGAATTTAAAAGGATGGTTTTACTTTTTTTTTGCTTTTTGCAAGAAGCATGGGAATGATTAAAGTATTTGGAGATCCTCAGGTGGAAACTCTGAGGTTCTGAACAATTTACCATTTTAATTGTCAGATTTGATTTATCCAGTCAGCATACAAAGGTTTAAAAGGAATTTTTGAACAAAAGCATTTTTGGGATGGAGGAGTAAAAATGCAATAAATTTTAAGTAGCAATAAATAGTTTAGCGTTTGCCCTGGAGTATGAGTAGATGTGGGTGCATAGAAACCACTGGAGCTACACCTGTTCTGAGTCAAATTTAAAGGTGGAAATCTGTTATTTGTGAAATAAAGAGCATGATTTTGGGGCACAAATAGACATGGGCCAGTACTGTCATTTTCTGGGCCCGCAAATGCTCATTTAGAGCTCACAAAGCTTTTCCTTAGGAACACTGAGGTAAGGGGATGGTGTGTGGGTGCATGGGGAGCCCTCTCCATATGCCTCTCCTAGCTCTGGTTGCTCTCTTAGAGAAGTATCCAGCATTCACGTGATCCTGCCCAAAATTTCAAGCCATTCCTCTGTAAAGGTGAGGAGCACTGGATTTGTCCGTGGCAATGCTTCAGCCACCTGGCAGCCAGCTGAGCCAGAGCATCCCAACACCGTTTGCTCAGGGAGCAGCTGAGCTGGGGATGCTTCTGCCCGTTCCTTGATCTGTGTGGGACTTGATCTGCTGCAGCCATGACCCTGCCAGCACCATGCTGAGAAGTCGCCTCTGCTCTCCAGCCTCCTGCCAGAGCAAGTGTGCTTTATTAATGAAGGTATTTCAGAGAGTTTTGATTCTACCTGTCGCTCCGTTCAAAGCATCCTGCAATCAAGAAGCCTGTCACCCATGGCCGGGGATGCCTTACCCTGAGGCTTTCCTTTAAATTTAAATTTTAATGTCTAATTCCATTGATTTACTGTTTTCAATGTACAAAATAATTAAATGTAAAAAAAAATGATTTACTATTTTCAATATAAAAAATGTAAAAACCCCCAGTAGCAGCATGTTCAGAAGAGGCTGTGGTAATCCTTGGCTGGACTCCGCTTCCTCTAGAGGTGGTGGACATGAGCAGCATTTTCCTGCTTTTTTTACTGGATAAATTTCACCTCCTGGTGGAGTGAGCTGCTCCCAGGGACACAGACACATGGTGACCCATCCAGTACATGAGGTGATGGAAGCTCTTAGAAGAAATGTCAATCACTCAGCAAAGAGGACTCCAGACTGTACTGCGGCCTGGGACATCGTCCCTTTCCTCCTCAGGTCCGCAGCATCTCTACTTAATAAGTAAATAATCAGCCCTCTCTTAATTATCACCTTTTGCTTATTTAACTTTTGTTCTGGGGCTGACGAGTGTTTGGAGAGGAGATATGTAGCTGTCTCTGTTCGAGCAGGATTCACAGGCTGACTGGCAATATCAAGACCGTACCTGTTCATTTCAGGGACATCACAAGAACCCAGGTGAGGTCTGAGACCTTCTTTTTGAACTTTTATTTTTTTCCAATGATTTATCTAAAATAGAAGAGTCTGCCCCTGACTTGGTTTGCTGAAGGAGAAGTTACTCTGGCTCTAACGAGCTCGTCAGACAAGGACTGCAGGACAGGAGGGGAAGTCCCACTGAAATTCCCCTCCCTTCCCCATGGGTTTCTGTGATTTTTGGCATGAGTGCATTGCCTTAGAGTGCCTGGAAATTTTCATTATAGGTGAGCAAAATTTCAACTCATTTGTCTACCAAATTAGAGCAAGGCAGGAGATGAACAGTAATAAAATTCCTCTTTGTTGAAACAGACCCATTCTTGCTCATTTGGAGAAAAAGAAAAGCCTCTCATGTTTGCATATGTTTGGATTTTGATGCTGCTCAAGCCTGGTCCCTCTCTTCTCTGAAGCCCTTGGGGTATTTGTGTCTTATTCCAGTGGGAAAGGAATCCATTGGTAGTATTTGGTTTAACACCACAGGGATTTCTTTTTTCATATTTCTTTTGGGGCGGGGGGGAAAAGCACGAACTAGGTTTTTTAACTATTTTTATTCTTCTAAGGGAAGGTTTGCTGCTTATTATCTCACAAGCTTTTATCTGGTGCTGAGTCATGGAAGTGAGAGAATGTGTAGGCGTCTTAGCATAAGAGAGAGTAATTCTGTCATTTACATTTACAGACAGTTATGCTTTCCAGAAAACTTTTTTTTTGTGGGTTACAAAAGTGATTAATCTGCTGTTGAAGCTGTCAAAGGACGCTTTCTGTTTAAGAATTTTTTGAAAGAGAGAAAAATCTGTTTCTACTTATAGAAAATAATAAGGTAGAAATTGAAATGAAAGAAAAAGCATACTGAAAGAACAGACAAGAAAACATTCCCTTTCCTAATTATATTTTCTCTTTTTCTTTTCATGTATCTATCCATCTGTCTATCAGCCTATCTGTCTATTTGTATCAAGGAAAAGTTGTGAGGACTGTGATACAGAGCTAAATATAGTAGGATTGTGGCCAAGTTCAGCATTATCAATTCAAGCTGTTAAAAATATCATAGGATCAGTTAGAAATCATTTTTGTTTTCTCTTTAAAGAAAGCTTTTTTCAGTTTCTTCTTGGTTTTCCATCAGGCTGTTTGGTTTTTCTGTTTTGTGCTTTTTCTACACTCTTGAAAACTACATTTTTTTAAATGAAGTCTAGCATCCTCAATTAAATATTTCTCTGCCGTAGTAGTAGGATATTTTGTTTCCTTTATTTTCCTTTATCCCCTTTTCTATTTTTATTTCATTTTCTGTAATTTTCTTTTTTTTTTTAAAGTGCTATTAGGTTTTTCTTTTATTACTAAAGAAATTATTTACAGCTAAACAAATCCTTCCCTCCTGAGGGCATATTCTCAGTGGTGAGAACTGTAGTGCTGTTGGAAGGCTAAAGAGAATTCACCAGTTTCACCCAAATTCATATAGACGATCAATATCATTGGCGTGATTAGCCGTGATTCTTGTTTGTTGTATCCGTTCCTGGGGACAAACTGGACACAAACTATTTAGCCTGGAACTTTACAGGGGTTTTTAACCCTCTAGGCAGTGGCGTTTTTAAATAATCTTCTTTCAGAGTAGGGAGTATAAAAACTTGATCTGCTTTCACCTGTTATGAAGAGTATGATATGCCCAGCGAGAGCTTTCTTTTGGGAGTTCTAGTGTAGCTGATACTGGTTGGTTAGTTAGAGACAAGGCAGCAAGCTCTAGTTGTCACACGTAGCTTTGGGCAGAGAGAATGAGTAGTTAGCACCACGCTTGAGGAGAGCATGCAGGGCAGAAGGGATGTCCCACCTAGCTGAAGCCCTCAGCCCAACCCCAAATGGACTTCTGACAAGGGCATGTAGTGACAGGGCTAATACAGGTAATGACTTTAAACTGAAAGAGGGCACGTTTGGATTAGGTATAATGCAGAAATTCCCCGTGAGAGAGGTTGAGGCTCTGGCACAGGTTGCCCAGAGAAACTTTGGCTGTTTTGGAAGTGTTCAAGTCCAGGCTGGATGGAGCATTGAGCAAACTGGTCTAGTGAAAGATGCCCTTCACATGGTAGAGGGCTTGGAACTAGATGAATTTTAAGGTCCTGTCCAGCCCAAACCTTTCTGTGATCGTATGATAAATGACACATCTGTTTGCTTGCTTTGGTTAGAAGGGTTGTTTTCAGCATCTCCCTTATCCCTGCTCTGGTTAAAATGTCTGCTTTCCTCGTCTCCCATTTCTCGCAGCTGCCTTTTCTCCCTCCCCAGCCATAGTAGCTTCAACTATGGTCCTTTGACCTTCAACAAAAAATTAGTTGTGCCATATAAGAGGAATATTGATTTTTACATCACATGGCCCATGAGGCATCAGAAATGACATTTTTTCCTGTAAGTGTGGCTTATCTCTAGCTTTTAGGAAAAAATTAGCTTTGGGCCCTGTGAGATTTCCTGTTCGGGGTGAATGAGTTCTGCATTTAGATCTTTTCGCTGGAAAGCCATGAGCTGCAGCTGGACTTCTAAATTAAAGAGGGAGGGAATTAACCTGGTTTAACCTAAGTTTTGACAATTCCATTGAGACACCAACGACTCATTTAGAGAATTCATCGAGTCCACAAGGGTTAGAATGATACTTCTGAAAGCTTATAGAATGTCATTGCTTTGTGTTTTAACAATTGGGTCCTGCAGTGAATTCTTGTGGGTTGTTATGGAAAAAAGATTTATTGATGACTTGAGATGCCAGGATGCTTACTCTGTGCGTAATTTTTCTTTTCTTAAAATACAAATACGTCATAAAGCACAAAAGACATAAAGAAGAAGAAAAAGGATACATTGCAAACTGGAAATGAAATATAATTTAATGCCATGGTAAATTCTGACCTAGACCTGAATTCTCCCTGTTTCCCTCAAGTTCATATTTGGAGCTTAATTTGACCAGTGACAAACAAGAATGAAAGCTACTAATCTCCATTTTGGATCCAAAATTTCATGCAGTTTTTGGGCATCCAGTGCTGAGTTTTGGAGAGCATTGAGCCCTCGTTAGAACTTTGTTGAAGCCAAGCTGCTCAGAAGGACTAAATTAATACTCCCTATTCCCTAAGTTTTTAGTATTTAGTACTCTTGCCCCAGGGCTAGAAAGCCACTGATTCAAATGCTGAAGTTAAAAATGTCAAAATCAGTTAGAATATAAATCCCAGTAGCCATCAGTATGCATTTATACATCTACCACAAGGAAAGAAGTGAGGAGAGAGGGAGGATATGTCTGTTTGTTTTGAATTAGCACACTTGGGTTTAATTCCTAAAGCAAAAGGGTTTGTGGCTGGGTGCATGGGTCAGGGTGCACAGCTGGCCTGGGAGCTGGGCTGGTGCTGCTGCTGCTGTGATATGCTGAGCTGAGTCCTTGGAGGTGCTGACGTTTAGTCCAGTGCAGGCTATGTTTAGCCTTGATTATAAATTTCATTTGCTTTTGTTCAGTTTGCAGCAGTATGAATTGCCGAGGTCTCCAGCATGTTGAGTTTTGGGCAAAGCTAGGCAATTATTACCTGAAGGAGTTTAGATTTGTAGGATTCATTACTGTTTGCATAGAAACCTCTGCTGTGTTCCCAGTGGGGAGAAAAACCCTCTGAATTCAGCGGCAGTAATAGGCCAATCCAGATCTGCAATAGCCAGCATGTTTGGAGTAAATCTGTTGGAGTCAATAGACTCGCTCGAGCTGGCACCAGTGTTACTCGGATCAGAATCTGGCTTGATATAAAGCATTTTTTAAAAATGTAATTCAGGCAGTAAGGAATATTGAATATTTTAGTTCTCAGCTGTGACTGTGATAACCCAATCAGCAACCCATGGAGCAAATGTCTTGGGATGTTATTTTTGGTCTAAGAGCAGTGTAAGCGAGGAAAATTCTAAATGATAACTTAATCGGGCTCGTTAGATCGTTGTTGATAAAGTTTTGCATCAGATTTTTTTTTTCCTTAAAACTTGCTGAGGTGAGAAGATTTTGTGGTGTAGGAGAAAGCAAGGTATTAAACTAAGATTAAACTAAGACCTTGCTGTATCCAAAAAGGTTGACATTTTTGGACTAAGTATTTAACCTGCTCAGCAATATCAGTCATTGAAAACACAGCTCTTGCATTCTGATTAAGAATGGAGAAGAGGTTCTTTGATTTTTTTGTGGGTTTTTTATATTAAAACTTACAATGGCTATTTGTGGTTTTGTTTCCTCAAGGCGTATTTAGGAAAACTGGGTTAATTGATAATGCCATTTGCAACAGAAGGAAGCCTAGTGAGGCAATGGACTTGACATTGACTTACACAAGCTTTTTAGAGTGATGCTATTATGAATCTAAATTTTTATCAGTATGTCTTTGGAATAAACACTTTACCATACATTTAATGTAATTAAGTATATGTTCTCTATAAAAAGAGGAAAAAAGTGCCGAAACAGTGATTGTTCTGAGTCAATACTTTAATTTAAAAATAACCTAACTTTCTATATTGTTTCAGAAGCAAGTATTTCTGTGAGACAGGTGGCTTTTTTGCTTGTGCTATAAATTAAAGCGCTCTCTTTCACTTTTTCTGACTTGTTACAGTACTGTCCTGGTGTTTTGACTAGAAGTGTTGCAGGGGGTAAATTTTATGTGTCTTGGTGTATGTATTTATATACTTAGAGAACAATTTTTAAAGCTACAGCAGGTGAGAGAAAACCTTTCCAATCAGATTTCTCAACATTGTGCTTGGAGTCTGTGATATTGTGGAAAGACTAAGGTATTTCAGGCGGCGGTGATAACCCAGGCAGACGGACAAATGAGGGAATGTTCCACTCCACTTCCCAGAAGGAGCCATCTGGGAAAATGGTTAGATTTGACCTGTTGTTGGAGCTCATCAGCCTTTTGGAAAGGTGTACATTGAACCTAATAGGAAAATAACCTCTCTGTCACATCTGCCTGCCTTTTATGGGGTTTTTTTGTTAAACTCTTTTTTTTTTTTTTGTGAGGCTGTATAGTTTTTCTCTGCTGCTAACCACTCAAGTTATTAACTTGAATCATTTTGTAGCCCACTAAAAATACTGGCAGATGATAGTGGGTTCTGGACCTCAAGTGAACCATAAGCAAGCAGCTGTTGTATGAACACAGAATTGTTCGCTGATGCTTCTGCTCTTCCGTACTGCTATTTGCACAGGCTTTAAAACATGGGGAAAAGAATAAAAACACATGGTTTTCACAGGAAATAGAGACAATACTAACATTCAAAAATGTTTATGCCCTCTGGTAGGATAATGTTTTAAGTCTGGTTTAATAGAGTTTTGGAATTTGGAACGATAAATCGGTTATAAATGCAAGCAATGCGGCAAATAAACGGAATTGTAAATGAATAACGAGTAACACAAAGTAAACCAAGCAGCGTCTGAGTACATATGTATTTTATATTATTTTATGTGTGCATATGCACACTCATTTAGTGTTCTCTAGAATTAATAAAGGAAGTAAGCTTGTATACTCTATAAACACTAAAACTCCTTTGCAATTTAGTAGGAAATCAGAAGCTTTTATAGAGGTTTTGGGCTGTTCTTTAAATCCATTGTTTAACACACAAAAGAAAATGATAGCTTTCCCGTGTATATCACAGAAGACTTCTCCAGAAGACATCATGTACACTTAGTTTTGTCATGTCACGCAAAGGTGCAGACCTCTTCCCCTCACTCATGCATCGTCCATTATACCTTCTTAATCCATTTTTTAAAATCATGATGCACATCCATGGATAGCAACATAATCTGTATAACCCTCGAACCTGCCTATATTTATCATGCACAGGAACTTCTTTTCCATTATAAACAGCAATTTATAAAAGGAAGGAAAAAAAACGTTTAAAAAGTCTGTGGATGGTGTAATTGTGATACTTTAAGTTTCACCAGCTGAGTAATAGCAAAAGTCATAAAAATACTTTGCTTACCCAAAGGTCTTATTTATAGGGAGGTGGGGGCTTCCCCATGGTCAAGCATGGTGATATTTTGCCTAAATTAAGCAAGGGAATTTCTTCAGCCCGTTGAAGGGCTCAGTTTAGTGAATGGAAATGCTTTGGACATTCCTCTGTTGCTAAGCCTTAGAGAAGGTGCTCCTTAAGGAGCTCAGTTTCATTGTTCCATGCACATGGAGACTTGTCTTCACACGGGACAGAGCTGTTCATTTGTGGTCTTTAGTCTCAGGATTTCACTCAGTAGTTCTATGTTTTGGTGTGACCAAAGGGCTGTGGTGCACAGCTCTGGATGTAATTTACTGTTGGGTCTGTGTGTCATTGATAAGCCAGTCCAGAGGGCTGACATTGTGCATATTCCTGAGGTCCCGATGGGTTAAAATTTGTAATTTTAGTGATGAGAGTGAGAAATTACAGAAATATCCCAAAGTGAATTCAGAAAACATTTAACTTCTTGTGACTGGGATCTTCCATGACTTTTTGGCAGTCATTTCTCATGCTGATATCTGATGCTCTTATAGATGAAATTGCTACTGCATTTGGTGTGATCAGGTAAAATTGCTTAAGGGGAATAGTTTTTATCATAACTAGCCCTTTCAATGAATTAAACTAAAATTATAGCCCTTGACTGTCCAGCAGTGTTAAAAGTATTTAGGTCAATTGTTTGCACATCTTTTAAAACTGTTCTCTCACAGAGTCCTTCTCATAAATACCAGATGATCAGTCATCAGAAAAAGGAAAAGCAAATAAAAGGCTCATAGTAGTCATCCTAGTGATAGCATTAGGTAAACAAATAAAAAAGTAAATATGAAACTGAGAAGGAAATTCTTCCCTGGCGTAACCCTGTTGTGTTTTGGAGACCAAACTTTTCAGATGTGTTCAGGCTCTTTGGAATTAATGGAGTGTTGCAAAGTGGAAACACAGATTGTCTAAAACACTTGACACCCATACTGAAAACTGAACCAAGGTATGTGTCTATAACTGCACTCATCAGTTATGGAAGGCTGGTTTCCATGATAAAGTATTGGAGGTCAACTATTGCCACCTTTTCTTTTGTGCACCATCTTCTCTTGTGGTTTCAAGCTGGGCCATGACAAGGAATACTAAAGGTTATGAGCAGAAACATTAACAACTGTGCTGACTCCTTTTCCACCTGTGGTAGCAGATGAAAAACAGATCAAAGCTCAGAAACAGTTGTGTTCTTGTAACACTTTATGGGATTCGTAAGGTATTCTCTTCATTTGAGAACCACGGATGAACACTTTATTAGATTTCTCCTCTTCTTCTTTTGGTATAATGCCTAGAAGCAATCTTTTTGAGTACCTTGATAGCTTCTGGTGATCAATCCAACAAACTGAATCCCACATCTGCAAAGTGTGAGTGTGGCTGCTGATCCATGCACAGCCCATACATCCGTGACACTCGCTTGTCATCTGTAAAATAGAAATGAGAGAATGATGAAGCTGTAAAGAAAAACTTCATCTGATTATAAACGTGTTTTGGCTGAGGGGTTTAAGGTTTGGCCCAGACTTCAAAACTTTGGACTGGATTCTAAGGACATTTTGATGCTTAAAGAAATCTGTGTTAGTAGCCGAGCTGTGTGCACGATATAGCAGCGGTGCAGAGCTGCAAAGATGTGTCCTCAGTGTGCTTGGACTGTCTGGATATTATAAAGAAGGCCAGAGAGTGTTATCTATTGAAAATGCATCAGGTGTGCTAAATGGGAGCAGTGCATCTGCCCAAGATATCTGGACATTAAGCAACCCTGCTGGCGCTCTACCAGGACTTCAGGCATCTGCAAGTCCCAAATGAAAGGCCAGATTTCTCTTTTTCACAGATGTTATTTCAGACAGAAAAGGAGGATATGTTCAGGGAAACCTGGCCTTATGTTATCTCTAGCCAGACTGCTTGTTCAAATACAGAATTTGAAGTAAGCAGGAGTTAGATGTGTCTGCACATTAGGAAACCCCCTAAAATGCCAGTTCACATTTTCAGGTACCTAAAGGCCCGGGTTTCAAAGCAGAGTATTTGATACTTCTCAATGGTTATCCTTCCCAAATTGAGAAAGAGCTGAGGTTTGCTACCTCGGGCAGGAAGGAGGCTCAGCCCAGCTGCTACTCTTGGCAAAGGAGCAGCTGCAGCGGGAGCCACTGTTCAGCACAGAAGTGGAAAAGGAGGTGGGAAAGGGCGCCCCACTCGTGTCACCCCTTGTCATACACTAGAAATACAATTGCAGCGCAGTGTCTTGGTCATGCATTGGCTACATGGTGTGGCAGGATCCTGGCACATCGTCTGAGCTGCTGGCACTCAGAAATCCCTTTGGTGTGCTGCACTAGCTGAGCTGGAGTGGCGGTGCACTTAATGCAGGGAAAAGGGATCTCTGCTTCTTACAGCCACATCAAAATTACCTGCTTATGTTGGAATTTGTCTCCACTAACTTGTGCTGTCTAAATATTCAGTGACTCGTCTTGCCTGTTTTTAAGCTTCTTTTACTGTCAGTGGAGTGAAATAGATTCCCCCAATAGATGATTCATCTCCACTGTTTTAGGCTTCAGTATTAGAATGGGGATAGATGACACCATGGAGATGCATTTCAGGGAGAGAGAGCTTTAAGCACCTTTAGCTATCTGAGGTAAATGCCCATCACTGGTGTTAGGAGAAGCCAAGATAATTTTACACCCTTTACTGCCTTTCCCTCCCAGGCCTCCATCCGCCACCACCACTGATTGATACTTAAATGATTTCAGCTGGCACATCCTGAGCTGGACCCGTGTTTCAGTCCTGCTTGTGTCAGTGGACCATGCCGAAGAGGGGCTGAGTTAGGAAGAGCGATGCTGCCAGTTGAACTAGCAGCCCCCTGAGAACACTGCATCCTGGGTTCAGCCCACCGGTAGTTGCCAGGTTTCTGCCTTTTGAGGAAGAAGGGCTGTTTCATTCCTATCCTGGAGTAATTAGTGACTGAAATGCCTGAAAAAGGCAGCCCCAGCCAGAGCTATGGTTCTTAACCTCTGCTCTACAAACCCTGGGTGTCCATGGATCACTCCTAAGCTAACTAAGAAGAATTCAATGAAAGGTAACTTAAAAACCCATGTTTATTGTCAATAGACTAACTTTCTCCACAAAGGAGCTTTTCTCTTCTGAAAAACATTTGGGGGCTGCCGAGCATAAAGGTTGAAAACCACTGAGCTAGAGTAATGCATCTTTACATGTGATAATTTGACAGCTAAAGGGCTAAAGCTATTCAACTGTACCTTTATGAAAAACGCCTGGAGAATTGAATAGAATGTGATAAACTTTGTGTTGGAATTTTTGATCCAGTCTGTGAAACTTGAGTAACTGAAGGGATTTTATAAAAGTTACTCTACAAACGCACTAAATAAAAGGACGAGGAAGTCCTTTTCATAAGGATTCCAGCTGATCATACAGAATCATGTTCCTGCTGTAGACTATGGTTATTCTGTACTCTTTTTAGATTTAACCCCAACAAGTGGGATAGAATTACAGGTTAATTTCTGCAGAACAACAGGTTTCATGCCAGTGCCTATGTGATGACTTTTTAGTTGTACATATACATTTAATTTTATGTGAGATCTAGGTAAATAATTTCTATAGAATGAAGAATTACTGATACTCAGGATTTCAGGTCTCCCTACTGGAGTAGCTTTGAATTCAGTTACGCAGCTTTGATGGTCAGACCCGTTGGACAGCAAGGATTTATCATACCACCATAGACTTTCTCCTGTGATGATTGGTACAAGAAATTCTTGCAAATGCTTATACGCTTCTTCTACATTTAAGAAGACAGGGCAGGAGTTGTCAAGCAAAATTATTCCCCTCATGGTTACACATGCTAACTTTTTTTAGGAAAAGTGTTTTGGGGGGTTTTTCATCCCACACTGATTGATTTTTACTTGATTTTGTCAGTATTAGTTCACCTTTATTTGAACTGCTGGATAATTCATTTGTAGAAGAGGCAGTACATTTAGGTACTTCCATCTGTGTTTAAACAAGGTTCTTGTGATTTCCCACTAAAAAAAAAGATTTTGTATTATAATGCTTGTGGTAGATGAGGTTCTGATTTTAACTCCTTCCTACTCTAGTTTCTCTTAACAACTCTGTGTTATCAACACCTGGGGTTTCTAGTTTACTCCCCTTGCAAATATGAATTTGCAAGAAGGGGTTGATGGTAAGTAGCGTGGTTCTAATTTGCACTTGCGAAGTGTGTCAGACAGTTTCATCAGGCCATGGCGAGCAGAGGAAAGCCTGTCTTCCTCTGAAAACAGCCCTTAGAGTCTGTCAGAGAGCATGTTTGGCTGCGATAGTCACATGCAAATGCAGTATGGTTTTGAAATGAGCTGTCCAGGAGCTGCTGGAGAAAGGGATGCCTGTACTCCTATGAATCCACTCCTTGTCTTTCTTCTTTTTCTTCTTCCTATTTCTACTCATTTCCATGATTCTCTGCTGTCGCTTCAGCGTGCTTTTGGATAAGTCTACTTCGTTGTGCTGGTAGTTCTATGGGTTCACTTGGATTAAACATTTGTGACAGTCGTCTGTTCTGTTTAGGACTGTACCCACTGATATAGATAGCCCTTTCCAGCTTTCTGTTCATTACTCCATCTACCTGGCATCTTTATAGCCTCATCCATCCCTCTTATCCATCTAGTGTCTTCCAGACATCTGTTGAAATCTCTCTTCCCAGTGTTATCTGAGTACTATTTTCTCATCCTTCTGCACATTCCTGTCCTCAAAGCAGAAATCTTGTCCATAGTTCATGTGCATTTATAAAGTTTTTTCTTAATCCATCAGTAATCTAAATGTTTAAGCCTGGGATGATATTTGAGTGCATGGCTGGACTGTGGCCACCCTTCTCTCTCCCAGGCAAAAGGGCAGAGGATTTATGGTGATACCTCACCTGTGCCTTTGCTCAAGAGCTACTGCCAATTTGTGCCCCCATAAATCATCAGTGCTCCAGTAGTGTTAAATTCCCTATAACCTGTTCCATTTCTCTACTACACCACATCAGCTAGCCTTACACCTCCCCCCTAAAACCCTGTTTTCATCACACGCTTGCCCATCGCCCTCAGAGGAATTCAGAATGAGTCACACAGGGCGCCTCTGGGGACTCCTACTGATGCAAACTTCCTCCTCCTCAAGGCAGCCTGTGGTTTGCTGCCACAATGCAGCCGGTACTTGTTAGCTCGAGCCTTCACGGTGAAGTTGATGGCAAAGCTTGGCCTCAGGCCCAGGCACCCCCAACTTGCCGCCTTCCTTCCCTGCGTTCTGGTGCAGGAGAGGACACTCCCAGTTCATCCTCTTTGTCAAACAGGAGCTGCTCAGTCCCTGTCAATAGACTCTGAGGTTATGTGTTTTTTTCTTTTTTTGAGAAATGGTTTATCACTCATTCTTAAGGCATATTCCAGTCAAGGCAAGATGCTGGCATCATGTTAAGTGAAGTGTTATGTAGATGTTTATATGTAAGATTAAAGCCCCTCAGTTCTTGGGAAAGGATAGACTTTCATCACAAGAGCTTTAGTAGTGGTCTGTCATTGCTGGCTTCCAGAGTCTGCGTTCAGAAATATAAAATGTGATGAATAGGGCTCATTTATGTTGTTTTGGTTTAGTCTTTTCCTCTCCCTCTGATAGGCAATTGTCTGTATGGCATTACGTGCTTTCTCCCTCTTCACATGGAAAAGAAAAATGCTTTTCTGGTGGTAATTATACAGTGCTGCATCGTGGACCTTTCATCCCATTACAGTAAGTGGACAAACTACTGTCAATTACAAGAATGAAATAGGTGAGGAAATGGGAAAGTTTCTGGCATTCCCAGGCATAAATGTCAGCTTGACATGGGAGAAAAATTCTGACAGAAAACAAGTATTTTTGCTAGCAATGAGGGCTGATGTAGTTCTGTGATGCAAGGATGGAGGAATGCTTGCTAGTCTTCAGGTGTTTCAGAAATTGAAGAATAGGATAGTATTAAGGGAAGGCTACAGACCCTTAACCTGAGACACTCTTCAGCTCTTCCTTGCTCTCAGTTTCAAAACTGCTTCAGTCTGGGCTGCCTTGTCATGGATCTGTTAGCAAGGTCAGAGTATGAATACATTTAGATGTTTTTTCCTCCAGTGAAAGTTTTCTGCCTTATTATTCTCCTACTCTGCATACACCCCTTTTTCATCTCTCAGAACAGATTGATGTTCTTGTTTGCCTGGCTTTTTTTGCTGATTTATAGCGTTTCCTCGCGGGAGGTTTGCTGTCACGGGAGGTTTGCCCTGAAGGTGTGATTACAGGAATAAGGTCTTTACCAGTGCATCAACAAAAAAGTATTTGCACATCACCAGGGAAGAGCAACCAGATGGGTGGTAGGTCTTCCTTATCCCTTTGGTAGACTTGCCTGTGGCTTGTGGACTAGAAGTTTAGTGGCTTGCCCTTACCTGTTCTTCATAGGAGGTGCTTACCGAATGCTATGGGGTGGTGTCCTGCTTTCTCCCACCTTCTATGGAAGGCGGATTTAGAACCCTTGGAGGCTCAGGGGCGTCGGTGGTTGAAGTTCCTCTCCAGCCGCTGACCTGGTTTGGCAGCAATTGACTGTCGCCACCTGCTGACCAGGCAGAGGATTTCTCTGGGCCAGGTGCGACTCCTGCGTGGGTGTCCCAAAGAGACCCCACTGTGTTCTCCTGGAGAGAAGGTGATGGGGCAGGAGGTGGAGGTCAGGATCCCTGCACAAAGCAGGGACACCTGGGGACAAATACAAGATTGGTCACTTAGAGAAAGATGGCACATGCCTTAGAGTGACCATAACCATGGATGAGGCCTGAGCTGGTCTGACTTTGGGCTGCTCTGAACTTGTTGGTTATAAAGCAGATCATGGATGCGATCAAGCCTGGTGCAAGAAGCTTGGGTGAAATATAACCTCATATAGCTACAGTGTTGCATGCAGTTGAACTTATGTCTTCACTTTCACGCATCTCTGGATAGGAAGGCACATTATTCAGGTACTAGTATTTCAGAATAAAGGAAAATAAAGAGGCAAAGATTTTACCTAATCCTAAACTCGAGAAATTCAAGTTTGCTCTTTTTTGATTTACTAAAAAGACTTAAAGAGTGTTCTTCAGAAAATGTTTCACATTGTTAGTTCTTTATCAAAGATGTCTTTTCGCACCGGTGTTTTGGAACATTTGAATGTGAGTTACAAGCCAGGCAAACAAGTACATGAGACTGAAGGATATGCAGTGCCTATTAGGATGGTATCACTGCACCAAAGGTTCATTCCATGAACTGGCAGCATTTGCTGTAATCCTCTTCTCTGTCTGCCCCAGCACTGCTGGGCCTGGGGCACTGGTGCAGGGTTACGTGGCTGCTGTGGTGGGAGCTGGCTCCTGAAGCTCTTGGGAATCCTGCCCCACTTTCTGCCCTTTAATAGAATGTGTGTAACATTTGCTTCTCTTGGGTCACTCTAGGCCTTCAACCAGCAGTTCCAGCGTAAGGACCTACATGTTTTGCTCTGATCTAAGTTAATTCTTACAGCTTGGGACCTACTTTTAGGCCATCCCATCCTGCTGCCTCCTGCACAGTTAGAGGTGCTCCTGGATTGGGGAAGAATCCTACACGTGTTCTAGGCACCCAAGGAATTTAATGTTTTCCATGGAGACTATAGTCTTATTTTCTCTTTTTCAAAACGCTCTCGTTTTCAGAGAAATGCATGAGGTTTCCCCCATTTATTCTCCAGTGAGTCTCCTTTTTTTTTTTTTTTTTTAATGTATCATTTTTTAGTTTGTTTGTTTAGAGGTGGAGGATAAAACTCCATGGAGAGATGAAACGCTATGCACGGCAGTTCTGCTCGGCTACTGTGGTGTCATCCCTGTTCTGTCAGAGCAGGGGAAGGTTGCTATTACCATTTTATAACACGGAGTCTCAGGTACATTCCTGCTTTCCTAAGGAGTTTGAGTTGCTGTTTAGCTGTTACTGTGAACTTCCATTTCTGCCTAACTCCTGGCTGCTCAACTCAGTGCCCGAGCAGTCCCTCCTGCTGACCCTGTGGCTCTCTCTCCTTGCTCCCTAGGGCTCCGGGACCTCAAGCAGCTCCGCTGGCACCACCCCATCTGTGTCCACCCCTGTCACTGGCCACAAGCGGATGATCATCCCCAACCAGCCTCCCCTCACTGCCACCAAGAAGTCTACGGCCAAGAGCCCAGGGCAGCCGGCGCCCATCCCAGTCAGTCCAGTTGGCACCCTGAAGCCACAGCCAGTGCCAGCCTCCTACGCCACGGCCTCCACACCCAGCCGCCCGGCCTTCAACATCCAGGTGAGGACGGCACAGCCCAGCCCGCACTACCAGCCACCTGGCCCACAGCCTGCTCACTATGGCAGCCTTGGGCCTGGCCAGCCCTATGCTGCCCCACCGTCACGCCAGCCTGCTGTCCCGCAGTACGGAGTGCCGCAGCCCCACGGGCCTGACTACGGCTACGCTCCACCGCCCAGCCGGCCTGCGGAGCCTGCCTATGGATATGCCCCTACACAGGGCCGCTACCAAGACCCCTACTATGGGGGATATGGGGGCAGGAATGGCGCCGAAGCACCCTACATGCCGCAGAGCTCCTGGAAGGCTGAGCCAGCGTATTCTGCTAGTAACGCCATGGGCCAGGCACCTCCTGGGATCTACCAGCCACCAGGCACAAAGAAGACCTACATCACTGACCCAGTGCTGGCCCCGCAGCCGCCTGCCCTGCAGCAGAAGGTAGGAGATGTGGGGGCTCACCAGCCTCCCTGGTGGAGCAGGGAGCCACATGGCTGAACGTGGGCTAGGACCCTCACTGAAAGGTGTTGGGGGGTTATGTGGTGCCATGGGGACATAGGGCAGATCTCCCTGTGTATAGCTTCTTAAAAGCTGGAAATAGGGAATGCTCATCTGCTTTGAAAAGAGACTTTGTGGAGGCTTAGAAAAGCCGTCTTTCTTGAAGGGTGAGACAGTGTCATGTGTGGAGACACGGTGTCATCCTGTGGGCAAGAGGGGCTTTGTCCCTGTCACATGCCATTGCCCAGCTAGCTCCCTGGCCATGCCTCCGTACGACACTGCTGCTCTGGGGTCTTTCCATCTCATCTCTCTCTTTCCATCTTCATCTCAAGATGAACTGATTGGGTTGCGTATGAGTGTCTGCTCCATGTGCTTGTGGACAGCCCTGGTTTCATTCATAATCTGCCCTCTCCTCAGGCAGATGGGAGGTACATGAGAGGCTGTTTCTGATTGTGGTTCAGAGTGATTGCAGAGGTTGTCCTCTGGTGTGTTGCTGTTCAAAGATCATTTAGCACTGAAACCACATGGAAATGAGTTCCCACAGACATTGGCTATCTGTTTCCTCTCTGGCGATGATATGCTGGGTGGCCTCCATCCACTTCAGCAAGTGCCCAGACCTCATAAAGTGAAGTCAGTTGGACATAAAATGTTAAACTGGTCTGCCTGGTTTCTCTGCCCAAGCTGACCCTGTCTGGCTTTTGTCACTTCTGCTGCTGCCTGTCTGTAATGTGGCTCTGGGGGTAGAGAGGCACTGTAGGGCCCTTGATGTGCATGATGTGCTGCGGCTCCAGCAAAGGGTGAGGCAGGGAGGGAAGGGCACCATTGCTGCCCAAGCCCATCCTGGCATGTCTGAGCACATCCCTGCTCTTGACCTTGTGGTTGCTGGCAGGGAAATGGGAAGAAGCTTCTGATACACAACAGAAAGACTGTCCTTTTATGATTTCCTTCTCTAACAGCACAGAGACTCTCTTCCTTGAATTCCAGATTTCCAGACGGTGGAAACTTTTGAAGGCAAAGATGTTCTTCAAGGCAGTTAGAGAGTCCAAGAATTTACAGAAGTCCTTAAAATGCTATCTACTAGCAGCTAAGAAGCTGATGTTTCTCTTTTCTTCCGCTTCATTACTGGGAAGAGAAACAACAGACTCAGCTCTGCAGATACTTGGTATCAAGTCACAAAAAGACACAAAATTTGCACATAGCCTTAGCTGGCATTAATTGTTGTGGTTCCAGTGGAGTCACTGAGGAAATGCTGAGGTACAGCACATCCATATTTAGAGTTTTATAGATACAAGTAGGCTTATATAGTAAATATAAAAAATTCTAATACTGTAGTTCAGTCAGCATCTTTATGGAAACGCAAATGAACTGGAACCACAAACAGTGCAAGCCTGTTAGTCTTATTTGCATTACAAAGCTGGAGGGACAATTTAATTTAGGTCAAGTTTGGGGTTTCATGTATGCCTGTGTATATTTATATATACGTACATGTTCGTGTGTATGCATGTGACGTTTGCAAATACATATGCAGAAATACTTCATAAAAAATAATTTCAGTTCTTCTGCAGGGCAGACTCTTATCTGCTTGGTGATAAATCCCTCCAGAAACTTTCTTTCTCATCCAACCTGCTAAATACGTATCTGTGTTATTACCCATTTACCTTTTGAGCTTACAAATCTTCTGTAACGTAATAGTGACAGACTCTCCTCAGTTGTTGCTTTGTAACATACATAGTTTTCTTGGTGGAGAATTGAAGGTGATCTAAGAGTCTAACAGAAAATGCTCAGTCATAAAACACTGTATGTTTTGCCATTGAAGCAGTGTTTTCCAGTCTGTGTGCTGTTCTCTTCCTTTGCTGACTAACTCATTCATAAAATGAATTTTGGAATTACTTCATTTAAAAGGAAAAAAAAGAAAGGCCAGAGCCAGATATCTGATGGGGAGAATTGTCACTGTAATTTGACTTGGCTATAATGCAAATTTTAACTTATTTTCCTAAATGCAACTGGCTTTTGCATTTCATTGTTTTGCCTTTTCAAGGTTGGTTTGAGGTTTTTCAGTTAAGGAAATAGATTTGAGGATCCAGAGTAGGAAACAGACATTAGTTGCGTATCACATAAAATGCAAGACGCACTTTAGGAATTTTGCTTCTTGCAAGGGAATTATTTCTAAATGTATTCCAAAAAGTGCATTCTTAATCTTGAACACTTTGTGTGCAAAATATTAAGGATGTTGTAGCAAATGCATCTCAAAAAGTCATGGTCCTTAATTCTAACATGTACTGTGATCCATCACTGTGAGAGGTAAAATTTTTCATTGAATTTGTCTAGGGTTCTTAAAGGGTAAAAACCCCCCAAACATATATTTGGCATTCGGGATAGGAAGAGATTCATGGCACTGTGGCTCAGTGCTTTTTACTGTGTACTAATCATATTGAAGTTGCTGCTGATCCAAAATAAATCTGGATCGGTATGGGAACAGCAAATAATCTGTACTGGTTCTTAAAGCCTGCTGAGAACAATGAGTTTTACTCACACATAACTGAGCATTGCATTCGGTCCTTGGGCCAGTTATGGAGTGAGAGTCACGTATGTGAAACCTCCAGGCATTTTAATCTTCTGCAACATCCCATCTAGCATTAGTGACCAAGTCCTAGTTAGGAAATGATCTGGTGGAGTGCATGTCCTCATTTAAACTTCTGTGTGCTTCAAGGGCCAAAAAAACCTCAGGAGCTTTCTTCTCTGGATGGTAGATTGTGAAGATTTCTATAGAAACAGCAGCAGTGTTCTCATGAGGCTATCACAGAAACATATAACACGATCAGCTACTCTTGTGTTTTTTGCCAGCAGTGTTGTGCCCACTCAGACCAAGTCAGAACCTGAAGCCTCTCTCTTAACTTCTCCCCTCCCAAAGGCCAGAGAGCACAAAACCAAGGTGGCTCATTAGGTACACTGTTTTCTGACACCAAGATGTCCACAGCAGACAAATGATGAAGCGAGTTTCTACCATGGAGAATTCCTGAAACTTTACCCTGTGGCCAAAACTGGGTTGATAAACTCCCACCATCAACGAGCTCAGCTATCATCAGATGTTTCTGTGCTGGACTGGTTAAGGCACCAAGCACCTGTGTTGAGTTCTCATATCTCCAGTTAGGTGTAGGTCCTTTTACTGGTTTTGGTCATGTTTGAGTGCTTTTGAGGCACTATTACATGTCTCCCAGATGGATTTGTGGGCTTTTCAGGAGTCGTATGTATCTCCTGATGTATTTGAGGTGTGGCCACTGGGAGGTCTCTTCTTCCTTGAACTCAGATCCCAGCTATTCTCATTCTTCTACTTATAGGCTTGGGGAACCACATTACTTCATGAAGGGACCTGCATGCTTTCAAGATCCAGAAGGGGTACCACTGAAGTAATTTGAGACAGCTTGTGGTGTTGGACCAAAATGGGGGAAATCTGAACAAAAATATTGATGTCTTGAGAACAATTTGCCAATTTGGTGAGGACATAAATGTCTTGTAGCTCTGACTTAGTACAACATCCAAATTCATGCTCCTTTGCTGAAGGAAGGAGAAAAGGAGCAGTGTGCCTTTGGTAGCTGTGTCTGTTTTCCCTGACATGGCACAAGCACACAAGCTCCTTAACCTGGTCAACCCATACCAGCCACAGGTCCCATTGTCCTTATTCACACATATAGGGGCATCAGTGCATATGGAGCATGGCCTCCTATTCAGACAGCCCTTCAGTGTTGTGCACTTTTCTAGGTGAGCACCATGAAAAGTGGGGAGACAACTGGAAATCAGGAGGTAAAATTGATGAGGCTTATGCTTGTGGCATGGTTTAGGTGGTGGTGACCGCTCGTGATTAGCAGACCTCAGCCACCGCATTGTTTCCGCACTGCTGGAGGTGGTTTCTTTGCTGCCTGCTGCACTTAGCACTGACATGGTCTCATGAAGCTTGCAGTGCCCAAAAGGGACTGTGATGGCTCGCTGTTTTCTCATTTTACACAGCTTTTGTCAGTTTTTCCACTGATTTAATACCTGTGATAGAGACATTTGCTTGGGAGTTTCATTTTTGCCTCAGAAACATGCTCGCCAGTGTCCTTTGCTATGACTGATGTACTTCTCCTGTACGGGTTTAATAATTTTTACAGTCTGCCATCACTCACATAAAGTGAATACCTCCAACATTTGTGTTTGAACTGAGACTGATTCTCTTGCTGGTTGCTGTTAATCTAGCGACTAGAATTTTTTTTTGTTCTCTATAGATGAATAAGTGCAGTCTGCCAGATTCCCTTCTGCTGTCACAGGGGCATATTCCTTCTTAGTATTGCTTTTGACTTGTGGAGAAAGGCAGGCAATTTGTTGTACACTTCTTCCCTCTCCCTGAGTGTCTTCTCACCCAAAATTTTGTGTCTCGACCCAAGTGTCTTCTTGACAAAAGTCAAGTATCAGAAATTTCCACTGGATGGGATTCAGAGACAGTGTAAAGTGATGGTGAAGTTATTTTTCTGTCAGTATGGGACAGTGGCTTCCCATGGTTTTAATATGCTAAAATAGAGCAAAACAAAGTAAAATTGAAAAAGCTTATTTAGAATACTCTACTTTAGTATTTAATGAATTTTAAAAGACTGAAAGCTAATGTAGAATGAAATAAAAGATGAAATTCTGAAATTCAGAGTTAAATTTGCGAGTTCAGTGTGACATTTCAAAATTTCCAGATGAATATGCAGTTCCTTTCTACTGAGAATAGCAACGAATGTCAAAATGTTGACATTCTTCACAAAACAGTAATTCAGAGTTCTAACCAGCACTAGCTGTATATTGGTAGCTGACTCTGTCATTGCTTCTAGGTGCATTAAATTAGGTGTTGTTGCTTCTGTTAAAATGAGGAGGAGAGGAAGAAGCCGTGGTGTCTAACAATGAGATGAGAAGCTAGAATTAGGACTTGGTAGTACTCTTTGGCATCAAGAGTCATATTTTCCTCTTCAAGGTATTATAAATCTCTGCCTCCAAATCTTTATGGATTTTTTCAGGTGATAAGCTGCTGGCAAGAGATGCAAAGAGGTTTTCTCAGAACAGTGTTCTTATCCTGTCTACAGGAACCCAACACAATCTGGTTGATACCCCAGATTTTTGAAAGAGCCCAATTCTTGGCTTGAAATGTGTTTAACATTTTCATTTGAGAACTTTACTTTTTGAGCTTTGTATTATCTTTTTATTATTTAAGCACACATATACTAGCAGGAACCAGCTGATGACAGAGCAATTAATCAGATTTTTCTCTTAGGAGCCATATATTTTCCTGAAATAGTGGAACAAAGAGTGGCCAAACAATTGCCATGAAGTTAAAGATAACAGGGAGCCTGCAGTTACAGGAGTAAGTCAGGTCAGGGTATACTGAGAAACCAACTAAAATTTACAGCTTCAGGATGCAGCTTTTGCAGATTTAGCCTTTAGTCAGCCACAATGGGTTAGTAGTATAAGAGGAATAATTGAGAAAGAGGCTTTTGGCATAATACCTGGATGTTCTTTCTTGCTCCTTCTTAAAATAAGCTCAGGACAATGCCTCCACACATGATAGGGCATGGGGCAACCTTGAAGTTAATCAAGGGCTCTTTTTCTATGCTAGTTAACTCTTGATAACCAAATGTCTGTCTTGAGAGATACTGCCAGACCATGTTACAGTCTAACAGATATCTGAGGTCACAAAATGCAGTGACTGTGTACTTCTGGAACGTGTGATGAGGAGGCTGTCTGGTTTTCAACCCATGGTGCTTGCCTGAACTTTGAGGCCGACTGAGCTCAGGTCTCTGCAGGACCTCATCTCTAGCATGATGAGGATGGTTGGCCCTTCTGCTGGTTTACAGTTTTCACTACGGAAAGTGGCGCCCATAAAAGTGATTGCCACTTAATTAATTCGCAGGCATACTCTGGCTGTCGTGTGTTGTTGTGATGGTGCTGCTGATTACTGGAGGAGCTGTTTCCTTCCATTTTAAAATACACTCGAGTCCAACCATATTGTAATTCTTTCAAAGCCAAGGCACCCGAGCGTGTGGGGAAGCTGTTCTTCTGTCAGATAACCTCTGTGTCATTGTCAAGTTTATTGCAATGAAGCTAGGCCATGAATGAGTAATGAGAAACTTGCCCAAGCTTATGCACGGATTGATTAGGAGAGGTAAGGAGAACAAGGAGTCATGGAGCATCTTCATGTCATTTTGTAGCTCTTCTGTGTGAGGTGAGGTCTCTGGCTATCCTGTTGGTGTGAAACTCAGATGGCTTATGCCTCGTAATGCCAGTGTTAACGCAGGTCACTATGCTCACAACCTAGGGATGCTTTGAGTGATGTGATGTTTTCGCCATGGCATTTGGAGTGGATTGTCCTATGCTTAGGTGGTGTTCCCACTGACCTCTGTGAGGCATATTTGTGGTCTTAATCCAGTTCTTAATGGCACATGTACACATATAATAGTAGTGCTTCATTACTGAAGCATCACTTTGTGTAGGGAGCTGTGCACAATTTAAAAGATGACTCATTCCTCCATGGATAGGCCTGGTTGGACACAACTAGTCTCTTGAGTCTAGTACTTCTTTGAGCAGGCAAGTTAGAAAATGGTCATAGCACATAGTGAGCAGTTCCAGCCATGTAGGATCCCACCTAAAACAGATACTCAGATATAACGAGTAGAATGTAGTCTGTAGTGACTGCTGATATAATATTTTTTTCATCCAAAAGTAATGGTATGAAACAGTTGCTAATATATGATTACATTTACTGATTGTAAATGTTCTGGTACTAAACTAACTTAGGTGTCCACATAATGGGCTTCCTGTTAAGATTTACCTTTGAATAACTACAAAGAAATACAATATAGTAAATTTAATAGCAGCCTCTGGGGGGAAAAAAGAAGTTAAAAAAAAGAGGAGTTTTCCTATCACAAGCTGAAAGAACTCCTGCAAGGCAAACAGAATCTGCAATTACACTGACAGTTTTGTTCTTAAATGAAAATAATAGTGAATTATAAAGCTGTAAAATTGTTTTCACAACAATATTTTGTTTTTATAACTCATACTATTTCACTTAGTAGCTGCCTGGCTCCAGAGCAAGTTACATAACATGATATTATGAATATGATGCCTCAACTTTTTGTCTAGGGAATTAATTTAAGGGCTCTAAATTTTCCAGTCACATTTTCTTCTTTGTTCCAGACACAGTGTATTCTCTCTGCTGGAAAAAAATATCAGATGAACTGTGTCTTGCTTGTAGCAGAGTAATATTCATATGCCTCTTTATCCACACTAATAGGGCAGTGAGTTAGTTTCACATGAATTCTCAAAATAGTCCAGATTGAAATGGGTTGTCTGAAGTCCGCTACACAAAACAAATTAGAAGAGCGGAGCTGCTGTGTGTTAGCTGATCAATCTAGCATTAGCAAGGATTTTCCACGGTGTGGTTTCGCACCAGCACAGACACATGAATTAGTATTACTGTCAGTATCACTCATCCTCCCAATTAAATCTTTTTCTAAACAAACAAATAAAATTTCCTTAAATGAATCGGCAGGAACTTGATCTGACGTATTGGGATTATTTTAGTCATCGGTAAAATGGAACCACACCTGAGCTATAATACAGCAGATTAACTATCATAATTTTCATCCTCTTACTGCCTAGTTAGATTCTACTTTGCCAATACCTGAAGGATATTTTTTTTCAGGGATTTCCTCCAGCTTTGTGAGAGCTGGTTGCTCATTAAATGATTCACCTTCTTTTCTGTTGTTGTTGTGAAAGAGCTTAAAGTGAAAACTCGTGTTTTTGGGGGGAAGAAAAATTGCCTAAGTAGACAAGGAAGCTCCTGCTGTGTATATGCCACTGATGGATTCCTTCTGGGCTGTCACCAGGAAGCCTGGTGGGTTTTATTTTGCAGTCCAAGTTGACTAAGAGAAGAAATCTCTATGAGGATGTGCCCTGCTACATTTGTGTTCTTGTAAACCTCTGTTTTGTGAGTGTCTTGCAGACTTAGAAGTCCCAGATGGCTATTGTGTTTCCCTGATTTGATGATCAGTATCAGAAAGGTGCCCTACATTTCCATCTCCGGCTTTTGTTAGAAGGCTGCTTTTCTGTTACTTTTGCTGCATCAAAGTCCTTTGTCCCTCGTATTAAGCAACACTTGTGACCTCTCTTCCCACAGGCTGCATCCCAAAACATGCATCAATTCTTTCATGACCTCATTTGAATACTTCACTTAAAACTTTCTCCTGATCCCATTTCCTTAACTGCATTTCACATAATCTAGATTTTTCACTACTCCTATGTGTTTCCACATCACTTTCCCCGAGGGTTCTTGTCCTCCAAGGCTTAAGCTTAAAATTGGGCCTTTTGCTACTGTTAAATTTCCAGATCACTGAGCTAGTGGTGAATGAGTCTTTCTAACAGACTTTTCAGTACAGAAAAATGCAGTTGTGTTGCAGGCAAACGTGGCCCCGTAGGTAACACCGGGTGTTGGAAGTGCATATGCTTGTGTTTGTTACTTTGTGAGGTTGCTACCAGTAAATATGTCCAGATACAGTTTTCAAGTGTGAATTCAGCTTCCCACCCACCTTTCGGTACCATTTCACCATCAGGTCACATTCTGCTGAATAAATACAGCGCAGCAATCAAAACCATATGTGTAATTAAAAGAAATTCAGCATAAATTTAAACAGTATGAAGATAAGAAAGGTAAAAGGATAAAGACAACTGGAAGCTCAGTTCTGTGTGACCTGATTTGAATAAACAACATTATATTCCACAGTCAATTATCCAAAAAGTACAGTGTGTTCTGTTGCCAAAAAAAGGTTGTCAGATAGAAGTGGTTAGTCAAAAGGACACATGCAGTGGAGTGAACATTAGTCTATTGTACTCTGTATAATATTATACAAACAAAGTTGGTTTGTTACTGGGTTTTTTCTTTTTTTTTCTTTTTTTTTCAAATTTTTTGACCACAGATGAGATTATGCATCTTTTTAATATTATTTCATGAACATCTAATTGCAGGTATCAGCAAGAGGTGCAGACATTGCTAGGGAAATCAAATAAGGTATGCTCTGTGCAGCCCAATAATAAGGCTTCCAATACAAAAGTGGAAAAACAAGTCATTAGTTACAACCATTGAACGGAAGAGGTCTAATGGGAGCCACAGGATAAACATTCCATTTTATTATGTCTTCGTTATATGTTTTGCAAGAATCTGTGGTTATAAATTAAAATTGCTTTTTGCAGGAGCCACTGTAAAAATTTCAAAATCTGTGAATGTACCTATTATTTTTATTTATACCACAGCAGGCTACTACCAAAATTAACTATTTTCCCCCTCCTGTTTGTTAGTTAAAAGATGGAAAATACATACAAATGCATATTTGCAGGCAGTGCTCAAAAATGCCCCCCCCCCCCTTTTTTTTTTAAATCAAGATGGCATTAATTTCGAGTGGGAGAGAAAAGAGGGGAGGAAACCCAGACATCTCAGATAAAATTAACTTCTTTATCATTACACAATTTGGTAGGGTCTGGTGTTTGTTTAGAAATTTAAATTAATGCTAATGAAAGCTTCTAGACAGGGTTTTACTTGAGACCGTTGCTGACAAAGCAGAAGACTTTCCAGGGCTCTTCTCCAGTTGCACTGGCATTCTTGGAGACCCTGATTACCAGCAAAAAAAGTAGTGTTAGAAAAGGATTTTCCCATGCTCTCTCTTGCCTTCCGAGCAGGCAGAAGATGTGCTGCTGTGTGAGGGAGTGTGTTCAACCTCTAACTCTGCCCCAGACTCTTTTCTGAACCTTCCAGCAAAGCAATTAATTTGTTTGGGTTTTAATTCAGCTTTTGGAAGTCACTGCCCCAAGGTAACAGCCAGAGCAAGGGATTTGTGGGATGAAGGTTTGTGGTGATTGTAAACATCTGTTTTTTCTTTCAAAAAAGATGCAAAGGCATGCAGTTGAAAACCCTCATCACTCTTTTTCCTTCCATTTAGGAGTTAATCATTAACAATGGGACTGTAGACAGCTTCTCCTGTAGAGAACAGGCTATCCTGGGCAGGAGATCCATGGCTTTCACCTTAAAAATCCCAAGCATCAGCAAATTACTTCTGAGATGTATTTCTCTGTGATCTATGAAAGCCTGTTGTCAGAAGCTTAAATTCATTATGTGGGGGTTTGTATGTCCAAGAGAGAAAAAAAAATTGTATACAAATTAAAAAAGGCAAAAGAACACTGCCCTAGGGACTTCTTTACTCTTTCACATTTGCCTTCCCCATGGGATAGTGAGGAAGCGAGCCAAGATGGTCTCTCTTGGGCTGGAAATTCCTGTTGTGTAGACAGGGTTGAAGTTCATAAGCATCCTTCTCTAAGGACTAGTCTGAATGAGCCTCCAGGTAGGGACTGTGGCACATCTCTAGGATGGATCAGATAAAAAAATTATACATATACTTGAATCTCCATGGTGCTGCTGTTGCTGCTCCCTGGTTATCACTATTATAATTCTGCTAGTGTTACTTAATAATTGTTCTAAATACTAGATAATGCCAAGAAATCAATGCCATGGGACCTAATTACTTTTCTATCATTGGGAAAATAAAAAACCCCAAACATATTTAGTGATGAGGAATCTGTTTTAAAGTAGAAACCTGGATTTTCTACACAAGCTGAGTTCCCTCACACTTTACCTCCCACCATGCTGCCAGTTGCCGAGAAATTATTTTATTTCCCAATTTAGATGTTGGAAAGTGACTCAATATGCCCTGGAAATACTATCGTTCTAGCAATTTTCTCATGTGGTAGCTCAGCTTAAGGCCGGAGAAATGGGTAGTTATGAGTCCAAACACTGTAAGGTTGGACTTGGGTTCTAAAAATAAATGTTTGGTTAACTTTTAGTTGTCAACAATTTTTTGCTTCCACACATGTTAGAAAATGGAATAAGTGTCCTCATACAATTCTAGGAACACTCTGTGGTCAACAGAAGTATCTAAGGAGATTAAATATGATGTCAATACTGATAAATGCTGTGACCACTCTCACAATGTGACTTGTACGCCCTGCTGTATAGAATGTTGGGAGCAGAAGAGTTAACTGTTTATTAAGAACAAGTGAATAATTGTGGGTCTAGATAGACTTTATTAGCATGCCTGATTTCTCAAATGTCTCCTTTTTGGCTCTCGACTTGGTGGTTTAACCTTTTTTCTTCTTAGTTTCCTCTGTAAAACAGGTATAATGTTTGCCTCCTGTATCACCATGGGGGATTTGAGATTTGATTGTCTGCAAATTAGTTTCAAAGTCTATAAATGCAAAGCAGTATTCTTATTTTCTGTGTGAAAGGCAATGGAAATCGTATGCAGAGCCTCTCACAGCAGGCAGAGTGGTTATATGAAATTAAGGCTATTTCTGCACCTTTGCATGGAAATGGGGAAAATACCTCTCTTAAATCTGTGGCTATTAAAAACAGTTAACTTTCAACATTTATGTAGTGTTTTATTTTATCAGAGCCCTCTTATGAATCCCAACCAAATCTTCACAAAGCCTCTGAAAAGTGTAGGGCAGTATCCTATGACCATAACTTTTATGGTCAGTTCCTCATACTCACAGAGGGATAAAGTAGCCCAACCAGGCTCACACGGGTAGCAGCCCTGTGGCTTTCTCTTCCACTGGTGACAGACAGATATAGCAAAGACCTGTGCAAAGCAGATGAAAAGGTTGTCTCAGAGGTGGAGAATGAGCCAATTAATCAAGTCATGTACCTTTAGGTCAGTGAGGTCAGTGGGGTATATACATCTTTGAGGAACGATGGAGAGTTCTAACCTTGTCTGGATCTAAGGGCTTTGGTGGGATTTAGGATGAATGTGGCCCACCCTCTGCTGAGTGTACACTTAGAGCAGGAATGCACAGTGCCTCACCATGGCATATGTTCCTGGTTTATTTTGTTGCCAAGCACGGGGAAAGACCAGTGAGATCAGGAATGACTACCAGCGTCCTGACTTTTCTGTTACTGAAGCATCTGAATGTTTTATGGGGAACCACATGCAAAGAATGTGGAACTTGAGAAAGAGGATAAATTTTGTTGCTCAGTGTTTAGGATTGTTCAATCAGTTTCCTTTGGTGTTCAGTCTGGGATGGTTCTTCAGACATTTGGTGGCCATGTTATGGCCCATTTGATTTTAGAAGGCTGTAAAACAAATTCATTTATGAAAGGAGCTGTTTTGCAGCTGGAGTCAGGCTATCTCTGTACAGTAATTCCAGCTGTTGCTGGAATGGGACAAGAAACCAGAAATGGAAACAAGCAGACATCCAAAAAAGCTCGAGCAGATACAACACCACATATATGAAGCCCATATACAGAATTCATATAGACTAATATTGTAACAAGGAGTTTGATCTATCCTATGAAGGCACTTGAGTTGTGATGTTAAGGTTACCATTTTGTGCTATGTCAGTAGAGCTGTATTTATTTTGCAGCAAACTCTGTTGATTTAGTAACAGCTGGGTGTATAGATCAGGGACTAAGTATTTGTCATCTGGGGTACTCAAGCAACAACTAGGAGACTGTGTAAATCACAGAGTAGTCTATTCTATTCTCTTACTTCCTGCTTACCTAAAACAATTACACATTGAACCTATTTCTGATGCTTCAGTGAGTTTATGGCTAGCCCTAAGGGAATTGACACTTTATACCTGCTGGCATGTAGGAGAGCTTGGTCACCTGTTTACTGACCTTAACATTTTTGATACTTTCTTCTGTGAGACATTGATTCTCAGTAAACAGAGATTTTACTTCCCATATTACAAGATATCCATGTGTGAATTATTGTAAAGTAGAAGGTGCAGGAATGCTGTAACAGAACAGCTCAAGTAAATGACACTGTGCAGAGGATACCAGTCCACTTCTGAGGGGTTTGCTATAGCTTTCAGAGAGGGCTGTGACTGATTGGGGTTTCTGAACGGACATCATCAGTGATGCGAGACTCATCAGAAAGGAGTGTTGGCATTGTAGGTAGGGAGCAAAGGTAGTTATCAGAATGGGTTAGTTATGAATATGCATCATCACCGTTATGAAGTAGAAATAATGTTGAAAACTTAGGCCATTTTTAGAGATAAATGTTTTCTTCTAAGCTTTCTTTCCAAGCCTCCTACTCCGATATTTCCCAGAAGGGTTTCACTGAGTCTCACAACTTATTTTTGTTGGAGAGAGGTTTTTTCCCTGCTTCTCTTACACGCTGCTCAAGAAGCAGCTGTTCACTCCTCCTTGGTGATGAATATATACAAGGTTCAGCATACAGAGTCCAAAGCATTGTGATGACAGTGAGCAAGGCAGCTACACTGAGTTTTTGCTGATGAGAGTTTATTGCTCATGGTTTCATATCAGCTCATATCTGCCTCAGCTGTTCTGCAAATGCCTTTCTTCCCTAACAATGATTTTTCACTTCAATTGTGTAGGAGACTGGCAAAGGTGTGTAGCTTCCCTAAGACCTGCGTATTTGCCACTGGGTAGATTTAGACTGGCAGAAGCACAAGAGGTTTGAGTGCTGGGAGAACCATCAGGACTCATAAATTGTGGGACTCCAAGAATAAATATAAAAACCTATGTGAGAAAAAGAAACAACTTGACAATTGCTGACCTGTGTTTAGTCTGAGGTTTTTTTTACATATACGTAGGCAAATATCAACTGGGTAATGGCATTTCTAGAGCTCTATCCATGTTCTCAGTGTTGGCCGATCATCCATGACTTCTGCTCTTTTGTGTCTCCTGTCCATGAACTTTAAAGAACTAATGCTGAGGACTGCAAATTCTGGCCTTCAGCTGACCATGTGCAATGAGTTGTTTTCAACCAAAACATGATCATTTAAGTGGCCTAATGTCAACCTTTAGCACACCCTGGCCGGTTTGGTTTGGCAATTTGGACTCTGTGTTACCTTCCTTTCCCTGGGTGTTACTGTAGATGAGCTGTTCCACACTGATTTCCCCTATCAGCATGCTTGCCCCAGGCATGTGCTATCTCAGCTGGCTCATTCTCCTTTTATGGGAGCTCTGGTGGGATCACTAAAGCTGCCCCCAAGGAAAGAAACCTGGAGACTACTGTGTGCAAGCACTGAGGAACCATAAGAATGCCTCTGAAGTGGTTGCCCTCATCATACAGATGCAAACCCCAAACCTAGTTTGGGTTAATTAACATGCCCAAGACCAAAGAGAAAGTGATGTTGAAGTGGGGAAGTGAGCCCAGAGGTTTTGATATGCATTGGTCTGTGCTTCCCCTGAAAAGGGGAAGTTGTAATGGCACCTGTAAGGTCTAAGGGGGTTTGTGTGAGACCATCCAAACTGCCAAATCCAAGTTTCAATCAGTCTCTCAGTTTTCCTTTGTTCCTACTTCACTAGCTTGTCTGAGGGAAAGGACCATGTCTGTGCGTCCTTCAGGGAGCTGCTGGGGGCCTCTGGTAAGCCGAGGCCAGGAGCTGAAGTCGGGATGTCTTTCAAGTGGTGTTACACAATAACATTGCCTCAGTGGCTGGCGTGCACGGGGCAGTGAGCAAAGCAAATACGGGTGGCTTTGAGTGTGTGTGTTTGCACATCAGAGGGCAGCTGCCTTGTCTGCTTGTTTCAGAGCACAAGGGAAAGGGGACAGCCAGCGGTCACAGCTGCCTTTAGTAGAATGTTATCTCAATTAATCCTTTAGTTGTCTTGTTTATTAAGGGATAGATAGCACTGTCCACACAGCATGTAAGTTTGTCTGCTACGTTGTCTTCATCCAAAGGCTGAGACAGCCTAATGATGCAGCAAGCCTAAAATTCTTCCTGTGGATGACACTGACAGAGTAAACCTCAAGGAAAGCTTTCAGTGTAGCTCAAGGCATAGTCACCCCTGCTTGTTTGATCTTTCTGCTTTCACTCTCTTGCCACCACAGCACACATTAGTACTTGCTGATTCATGAATGCACATATTGCCTCTCATTCTACATCTCTGTCTTGCATCTTCTAACAAAAACGAAGGAATTTGTACAACAAATTTGTACAGTTTGTACATTTTGACGTCTGTTGAAAGCACTGAGCACCTTGCAGAGCTGACCTTCAGCATTCCCCTCCCTCACTGTTTTAACATGAACAGGCTTTAACTGAAAAGTGACAGATCAAGGCTGGGGCCAAGCTTCCATCATGTTTGATGCTCCCTTGATCCAGCAGTATTGTCTTGGCTTTTGCTTGTAGCAGCGAGTTCCAGAAGTTCATTGCTGTTTCTTTTTCTGTGTCCTCAGCACCCTAATTGGTAATACCAGTAGTCCTTCCTTTTTTACTATTTTTTACCCGAGACTGTTAAACTCACCGGTTTATGCCATGTTGCATATATCCATTGCTCTCCTTACGTGAGTCATTTGCAAATCTGCTAGTGCCGTGTATATAGATCAGCCTCTTGAGAGACTTGCTAATTTTCTCACCAGTGCTTTAGCTGTTTTGGTCTCAGTCTTGGTCTGGAGAGTTTTCTGTTGTCATTCAATGTTTAGGGAGCTGCTGGCTTTTGTGAGCACCTTTTTCAGTTATGCTCGGACACTGGCACTTGTTCAGCTGTGGCCATTGTTCTGTGTGTATTTGACATGTTGTTTACTCTTGTGTCCTCTAATTACACTATCCTGGATGGATGCCAGCGGGAAAAGGACAAGACATACAACACAGTAGTAGATGACATGGAGAGGTTTTGCTGGTGTGTGAGGAAAAATTTTATTCTGCCCTTTTGGCAAATATTTGATATTCACAGGAATGTCCAAAGGGCTTCCTCATTCTCAGTGAGCTGGGGCCCAGCTCCAAGCAGTTGCAAATAGCCATCTCAGCCTTTCACGTGAAACTCTGTGTGTTGTGAACACATGGCTGTTTTCACATAGGTCCTCATTTCACAGGAGTGGTGTCCTTCATGCCAAATCACCTTTGAGCCACAAAGCACTTACTGATCCCACCAAAAGCTCTCTGACTAACTGAGACAAATTCACCTTTGAAAATTGAACTAGGGCAGTGTGATGACTCAGAAACATCAAGGGACTTTTTTATTTGTTTGTTTTGAACCACAAATGGTTCTCCTTGAGGTTTACTTAGGGTTAAGCTACAAGCTATATAGCCAAATTTGGGCTGTGCTGATGTTTGGAGCTTGGCTCGTTACAGGGAAGCCAGTCCTTAACTGAAATACATAATCAGATTTGAATTTCACCTCAGGGCCAAGAACTGATCTCTAACTTCTGCAGTTCTGTATTTTTGGTAAAGTACGTACTTATCGTCAGTGTAGCACTACCTCATGACTGGTAAACCAGCAAGTCCCAAAAGTAAACACTACAAAATGGGAAAGCTATGAACAGGATTTACATCATCAGAGTTTCCCTAAATATTCTCAACTATTATTTGTCTACTATTTGTCAGCATCTTTTTTGTTAAGTTGCTTTTTGTTTTTCTTAATTGACTTTATACAGATTTCTTTTAATGGGAATTACACACCATGTTTTAGTGGTATTATGTGACAGGGATAAATGCACGTCTGCTTTGGAGGCATAAAGATAAAGCAAGATTTTTGTAGTAAGTGCAAATTAGGTTTATTTTCATTCTCTGTTTTAGTGTGAATATATTATTTATCTGGGGAGAGTTGGTGCTCATTTCTAGTGCAAAACCAGTTGTTGATCCTCTTAAACTGAGTGAAAGTAGCTGACAATCCCAGGGAAAAGAAGAGAAGGATTTTTTTGGAGCATGTTCTATCTCAGGCCAAGGAATTTAACTTTTGCTTTTTGTGTCTTTGCATGTGATCTTGCCAAAATTTCTATCATGCTCACAGTGCTCTGTCTTCATTACTGCTTTGCTTTTTTCGACTTGTGATCATCTCAGCTTCATTAACAACAACTAACCCCTTTCATCACTCTCTCTGTTTATTTAGAGATTGACCTTTTGAATGTTTGCACTAACAGTTTCTCTTTGTGAATTGTTCAGCCGGGGAAAATAAGTTCCAAGAAAGGGAATGTTATTTTTCTCTTGCATACTTGCAGCATTCAGAAGATGTGCCTGTGCACCTGCTTTTCAAAAGAAGCTGCTCTTGTGTGTTTTGGGATGCTCAGAGTTTAGGAGATAATGCCCTGTAATGAATGGTAACAATTATGATTTAGCCTGGAAAGTGGCATTAGGATGTGTTAGCAGCAGTGATCACAAAGGGGTCAAGCACATTGTTTTTCAACCCTTTGAAAAGTCTCCTTTCAGAAATGCATTACGGCACACAGTTTCTCCAGAGCTACACACATGAACAGCATTTGCTACCATTTGGAGAGTTGGCTATGAGGCAGGTCCTGCAGGATCTGCAGCATTTAGAAGGACACGGGAAATACCATCTCTATTTCCTCACAGCACCTAAGATGCAAATAAAAGGCAGAGAAATGTTGCATAGGGAAGAGCGTGCACATTTCTAGCTTTCTGTAGTCCTTGACTACAGACAGAAATTAAGTGTAGCCTTTGACCAAAAGAGCAAACACTGGGAAAGCACAGAAGCCCTGTTTGCTCCAGAGCAAACCAAAGCTGAAGAATGGGAGACCTAGAAAAAGCCGGACACTAAGGAGTGATGTCTGCTGCAAACAAAAGCAGCTTTGAAATGGTTATTGCATAGGACAGCACTTAGGAACCCCAGTATTTGGAATTAGGCTACAGTGTCTGAAGGCTTTTGACAGAGCTCTAGGATGCATCTCCTCTGCGAAGTGTGAAAGAAACAAGAAACCACAGGGAAATCACTGCAAACCCTGTCAAAAGCTTTGAGAAATCTTCCGAACTTTTACTTTTCCAAACGTGACATTGTTATTCCTAAATCTGTTACTCTACAAAGCACAGCACATGTGCAAGCTGCTGAGTTGCTGTTTAATGAAGCTTACTTTCCTATTGCCTGTGAAACAATTTTTACAGACATGAGGTTTGCACTTCGGTTTGGCTACTACGGCTTGAGAGACTGCAGTGGTCTCCAGTGGGGGACAACCATTCTGTTATTTCTCCACCTCATCTAGCAACCCTGCTGAATTATCTAAGACTGACCAGACAAAAGCCATTATCAGGTTCTACCTCTTCAGCCTCAAGAAGAGGATAAGAAGCTAGTCTTTGTGGTATGTGGTGTCACCATTCAGCTGCACTGTCACCTGCACTGTTGTAACCACACTGTGCAGGAAACAGCAATGCATTAAAAAGAGAAAATATGCTGCTCCCATCACAGTCATTTCAGGCCCAAAGCCTGGTCTGGTCATGTCCTCTGGTGCGTAACAACTTTCACTGTCTGTGGGCTCTGGCATCTGCCTCGCGCTCAGGTTTCTCAACATTCAGTCTGTTGGTTAAGAGCCACACTTCGTTTAAATCCTATAGGATTTTCAGCTGGCTAGGTTGCTCATGCTGAAATATGTGAATGCTCTGCCTTGCAGGGCCCTGTGATTCATCTGCAAGAGCCAGTAACCTCTTGGGTGTCACTTGCCCAATCCCTGAGCCTTGACGTGGCCAGGCTGTTCTTAATTAGCTCATGCTGGTTCTGGTGCCTATTTCCCAGTATCTCTGGGTTAGTCTGTAAGGTTATTGTTCATTTTATTCCTTTCCCTTAATGAATTAACTCTTGAGGCTGTCCAAATGTCACAGTTTAAGCCAGAACCAGCACACCAAAGCGTACTGGCTTTGGTCTTGGTTAGAGTAGTTTTGGCTTTGCTCACTGCATTTATGCAGACTTTTCCTTCCTGGTTGTGTGGCTGTAGCTTGCACACTCAAGATCCATTATTTATTCACTTGTCTGCAGCTTCATTTGCTTCTTTGGTGTGGTCCTCACCTTTCTTAATTTTATCACCACCTCTGTTCATATGGCTGGGTGGACCGTCATGACTGGGACCAAGAGCACCATTGGTCAGCTCTGGGTGTTCATCTTAAGCCTCATACTCTGCCTTGTCCATCATGGAAATCCATCACTCTCTCCATGTTGCTGCTGTTTTGCACTAACAGCCATGTGGATAGAGTTTGGTGCAAACTTGAGCAAATTAAACTGAAAGATTCACAACCAACGGATTTCTTTGGGTTTCAGGTCATGTTGTGGGGACAGACTGAAGCGTCTTCGGTTTTGTTGTGCAATTATGATTTTTTTTTCCCCTACAATATAAAATCAAGGCCTCAAACCCAAGTTTTGCAAACACATGTTAGCAGCTGATTTTTCTCATTAGAAATAAGTGTGCAGTGAGAGTGTGATACTGCAGCTGTAACACATTGAAATCTCTCTTCTCGTTGTTTCCTTTGAGGCCAGGTTTTTCTCCCTGACACCCAGCAGTAGACNCCTCTACAATACCTACAACCCAAGTTTTGCAAACACAAGTTAGCAGCTGGTCTTTCTCATTAGAAATAACTGTGCAGTGANTCCCCTACAATATAAAATCAAGGCCTCAAACCCAAGTTTTGCAAACACATGTTAGCAGCTGATTTTTCTCATTAGAAATAACTGTGCAGTGAGAGTGTGATACTGCAGCTGTAACACATTGAAATCTCTCTTCTGTTTGTTTCCTTTGAGGCGAGGTTTTTCTCCCTGACACCCAGCAGTAGACATAAAATATTAGACATATACATCTGTATATGTATCTTTGGCTACTAAGAAGCAGCCTGCGGTATGATTTTCCATAGCACAATGCATTTGACTTCAGTAGGGGTTGAAGGGATGCAGCGGTTCAGAAAAGGTGACCTCTCATTTAGTGTTTACAGATGCATTTCAAAGCTTAACTTCAGGCACGTGAATTTGAAAATGTTTGACCTGAAGTCCTTTTCCCCTTTCGTTTTGCTGCCAGCTCTTATCTGTTGTTACTGTAGCAGGTCACCACATTATCCCTTAGCAGCAGCTATCAGTAAGTGTCAATTCCCAGCAAATTAATTCAGCAACTTGACAATATTTTTTTTTTATGATGGCTATTTAAAGATGACAAAAATCATAAATCTTCCAGGCTTGTCATTGAGAGTTTTTATTGAGTTTGTTGATGAAACAACTTCACAGCTCAGCTGAAGAGGAACTGCAGGGTTTGAAGAGCAAAAGGCTTTTGATAGTGTGCAGTAGTCCAAGAAATTGAAGATAAAAACCAACTTGCTGGTATTTTGTCCATATTCCTTCTTCCTAGTCAGAGCACGAGCTTCTCTTCATCCCCCTGAGAGAGGCTGAGTGTTTTCCAGTCCCTCTAGAGTCCAATCACCCCATAGAACAAGGGCATGTTTTTAACCCTGAGGGTTAGAGAAGGGGAATTAAGACTTGGAGGGTGGCTGTTGGTAGAAACATGACCTCCCTGAATGCAGCAAAGTTTCCTTCTGTCCTTCACATCCTGCAGTGGAAAGTTCTGTTGCAATATTGTTGGTTTATAATTACCAAATTTTACTTGCTGAGGAAAGTTTGAATCTTGTGGACATTTTGATAACAGCCAATAAACTCTTCTCCATAAATCTATTTGGTGAATTCCCTGGTTACCATTTGCATTCTCGTCCTCTGTGCAGGCCTTGACACTTACTTTATTTTGCAGTCAATGAACTGACTGGTGGAGTTTATGGAATAATTGTAGCATTATGCAAGAAGTGGAAAGGTTTATAGCTTTGTGTAGAAGGAAGGCATAACTGTAACCACTCATATAACTGCTTTAGCAACTAGCCTGACAACAGGTTGGTTCCTAAAATTCCAAATTGGATTAAAAATACGTATTATCTAAAAAATCACTATTTATTTAAGAGAGAAATGGATTCTAGCTTGGTTTAGCTGCTGAAATTATTTCAGATATCCTTCCTGATTTCTTGAAAAGCAGGGATTTACTCATTCTCCAAGCTTCAGCAGACTGCTGTTTCTGAAAAGTGTGACTCAGTGGTTCTGTGATTGTATGTTTATCAGTCAAAGTTAAATGTAGTATTAATATCTTTTATTATAACAAAATAATCATCTGATGTATCTTGTTCCACTGTTTGTTGAGTGGAACAGTCACTATTGCGTTACCCTGCAAAACAGCCCCATTCTTCAGATTGTGAGGCAAATCCGGTGCTAGGTTGTGCTGGTCTCTGAAGAGAAATTACGATTTGAAAACCTGGCCTTTGCTGAACTCCTACTGACTCTGGCTGAGCCAAAATTTCACCTATGATGTAGTAAGCACCAATTTTTTTTTTTTTAAGTTCGGTCACATCAGAGATCCTTTAAGTGTCTTTGTACTTTTCAGTCTTCCTGAAAATTACATTCAGATACTTGACAGAGGTCCCATAAAACATGCGTGCACTTAGTCAAAAAACTAGCAGCACCAAATTGCCTTATGTCTTGGTACAGAGTGCACAACTATCCATTCTTTTTTCCCATGCTATCTCAGCAGATCACAGCTCCAGTGACTGAATGCTCTTGTCTTCTGAGATGAGTTTAGAAATGCAGGCCCAAGGTGAAATTTCCTGTATTAGGCACAAAGACAGGTAACACTGTCTTGTATATGCTGTTGTTGTAGCACTTCCAGTTTGCTTCGTTAGGCTGCCCAGATTCATGACCTAGCTGCTTTATAGGTGGGTGTGTATTTGTATGACTATACTATCTGTGTGTATATTTTATGTATTTTGCGTGTATATACTATATACCTGGGATTATATTTTTGCAAGGTCTTTGTTGGTCTTATTCCTTTCTGTTGGTACCCAAAGCAGAGTATAGAAAGAATATGTTAAAAAGACTGAGACTAAGGGACTGGAAATGGGATGTTGAGAGCATGCCTAAGGGAAAGAAGTAACAGTAAGTTTAGTGCCAAGAATTTCAAAACATTGACGTCTGGTGCATCAGGCCTAAAGCCCTTGCTACATTTGAAAGTGGTTTTGGTATCACCAGTTCCTCAGCTGGATTTATTTTAAACTACCAAGCAAAACTACAAAGCCTTTTCTGTGTAGTTGCTAGAGGGTCTCAGAAAACTCATTTCCACGGCACAGTGCACTAAACTATGACACTTGGCCTGAGAGCTGCAGTAGATTGCTGTCCTGTATGTGGTATAGCACAGAGCAGCGTGCTTGCCTGTGCTGCCTATCAGCCATGCTAACGACAATGTGTTCTGCAAATATCTCTCTAGTCATGCATATTTTAAAATGTCCTTTAAATAACTGAAGGCTTAATGCTAAACTTCCAAAGTTTTAATGTTGTTTACACAACATACACATCAGACCTATTTCGACAACCCCTGAACCTTTATCAGGCGTAGTTGCAAGCTTGTTCTGTAACAGCCCTGGACTTTCAGGAATTGCAATAAATAAAGTAATGCAATTAAAGCCCTGTGGTGAACTTCAACCAAGGCAGTGGATCCTCTGGAGACTCTCTCCCTGCTGCAGCACACCATTCCATCTTCTCTGATGAATCACAAAGTTGTGTGCAGCATTAATAAACATGAGCCAGAGAGCATTACCTGGATGTAATGAACTCCTGAACTAACTGGAGAACGTGACATGCTGACAAGGTGTCATTGACTACAAAGCAAGACAGGCCCCCTAACCTCTGAAACCCAGTGACAAGTATCACAAAGCTGCTGTTATCTGAACCATTATCTGTGGAGCCAGCCATACAGTGGTTGCCCCATTAACATTTCATGTGCAAAGAGACGAAGCTGCGAATGCTTAGAAGTCTCCCAGTGGCTAAACTGCAAAGCTTTTGTATTTTCTTTAATTGAAGACTTAGCACACAGGAGTGTGTGCGCACATAATCTTCAGTCTGGAGATATCAAACTGTTAGGTAAATGAAATTTTCAAAGACAACTTTCTGGGTTTTGTCACTGGATACTGTTAGCCTTAGTAAATCAGAAATAAATACTTGCAAAGAGAATTTCAGTTTTCTTTAGCACTATTTTCGGGTGGCAGCTGGACAGATAACACAGCCATGAAGTGGAACTTCTTTATAAAGAAGTACAAGTACCGACTCTTCTGAGGCAAACCCCTGCAGCTTCATAGCAGTAGTCAGCAGGATTTCAAAGTGAGAAGATAATGGTCAGTCTCAAATATAAGAAATGGGTTTGGATAGTGGTGGATTTCAAAACCAAGCACTGTTCCAACAAGTGTAACCACATTTGATTGCAGCAGTCATGCTAAAGGGAGGCCTGAGTCATAGTCACACTTGAAGACATTGTGCATCAATCTTGTTGTCAAAAATGGTTTTAAAGTGGGAGTTAACTAATCACACCGCAGGAATTGCTAAAAAAGTTGTAGGGCAGATGTGAACAAGGCGTCTTGTGGACAGGAGACTTAGTCTTTCACTTTCTGGCATTTACAGACCTTTCCCCTCTTACAGTTCAGTGAATGGTATTGGTTCAGTGCTGATTCTCTGCAGTATTCCTCTGCCCACCTTGAAAACAGTGGGCTGCTCAGATTATTATAGGATGTTCAGGAGTTTTTTAAAAGCCTAATTCCTCAATGTCAAGGAGTGAGATGTGTCAGCAAACACTGGTTTAGGTTTTGAATGTGATTTAAGGTTCTGTGAGCTGCTGATTAACTTACTTTTCAGTCTGTCCTGCCCTTTTGTGAACCCAAATACATATTCTGCTTAAGCCGAAAGAAGGTGCAAGAGAACCTATGTCTGTATGTGAGAGACTTGCAAAAAAATTGCGTGAACTGCAAAGATGGAGAGAAGTCTGAGAAGTCTGAGAAGCCAACTGTGTCTTTGGTCTTTCTCATGCATCCCTTCAACACGAACAAGTCTTTAAATTCATTTATTTTCTAAAATGCTCATTTTCCCTTTACTCTCTCTATTACGGCACTTGCTTGCTGCTTCTGTTCACTCAGCCCGAGTTGAGATTAGGCTGTGGTGCTCAACTGCTTTGTGAATAACAGGGACAAAACCTGCTAAAGGAAGGGAGACTAGAGGATGCAGCCAGTGAAGCCCCGTGGTTCACATTCTGCTGCTGCTGTCGCCACAGCTCTTTCAGCATTGGACAGAGCTCTGCAGAGCTGCCACTGCAGAGCAAACGCCCCAGCTGCCGTAGGCAGCAGTAGGGGTCCATAGAGGCTTCCAGAAAGGCGTGCAGCCTTGGGCTGTCCCTGCAGGGCTTCCAGAGATGTGCAGTCTTGGGCTGTCCTTCCTGAACTCCGAAGGTTTTGCCACAGTTACGAGCAGCGTCACAGAAGGCCAGAAGAAGCTCAGTACCTTCGTTGCGTAGAAGCTTTCATGGAATTTGGGTTTGGCTAGATGGTGACTTCTTTGTGTGTGTGCTTCTTTGATGGTATTTCAGATAACCTAGTGGAAACTTAAATATTCGCTTATAAAACTGTATAAAAATAATACTGCCCATCTGTTTAACTAGTCCTGGGCTGTCTTGTAACAGTTCACTGGCCATCTGTTACTGTGATGTAGACATTGTGAATCCACTTGACTATATGGATTTCAGACTTCAGTTTATTTTTGGTTGCTGGTACATATGGACCACGTTCTATTACTCTCCATGTGTTTGTTCACAAGGACTTCTCAGCACAAATTTCCCTGGGATGAGTGTTTCAGATGGGGGGAAGAAAAGCAATTAATTTTCTACTTCAACAATCATAAATAATTTCTAATTTGGATCCCTTCTCACTCTCTTTTCCCTCAGCAAGCTGTGTGGATGGATGAAGCAGACAGGGAAGGGTGGCAACCCAGATGTGAGCTTTCTGTTTAATGAAGTCACTATCAGGCACGCATAGTAAAACTCAGACAAAATTAATAATTTCAGAGTTCTCTTATCAGTGTTTCTCCTGTCTCTGCTCTTTCACATGGTTGAAGGTTGGACAGGGAGTCCAGACGCATACCCCGCCTCAGTGACTTTAGTCTCCATATCCAACAGAAGCTGTAAATTAGAATTACACTTATCTGGCTGGATGCATCTGCAGGACCTGCTTGTGAGACACACTCTTGATTTTAGCAGTGATGCTCTTGGTTTTATTAGTGATGCTTTTAGTACCCAAGTCAGAGTAGTCTCTGCATCCGGCAAAAATCGGAGAGAAGTGTCTTCTTTCTGGAAGCAAGATATGTTATGAAAAGGAGCTGGTGTTTGGTTGAGCTTCTTCATGCTACAGATCACCATTTGTTGCCGCATCTGTGGTATGTGTCTGCTTCATTGACCCTTACTGTCTTGGAGAAATGCATTGGAAGGAATTTTTTCTTAAGATCATAATGTTATTCCTTGTGGACAGCTTCCCTGCAGGGCCTTCATGGTTCTGCAGAGCTGGAAGGGGTGCTCTGAGCCAGAGCTGGCTTCTCTTCCTGCTTCTATTTTACATCAGAGTAAAAATTTATGTGTGTATTACTGCTGCCTTTGGGTGGCATGAGGTGAAAGTGAAACTTCCTCAGCCTTACCAAGTATGATCTGGGCAGCTGTTACGCAATTAAATGTTGACACAGTCTCCATTCTTTTGGAACAATTCTTTAGAATGAATGTGCAAGTGACAGAGGAACATTCCAGGAGTTGGTCTGTACTTGTTATTGTAGCTCAGGAAATGCTGTGTGCTTTCTTTCTAAGTTAGCCTATTTAGACAAACAGCAGCATTCATTCAGGCATCACCTAGCACTCCAAAAGAATCAGTCAGTTCTAGATCAGTTATAAACTATCACAACTCCTCTTGTCAGGAAATCCTTCTAGCACACACAAATGCTGTGGGGGAAAATGCAGCCACAGTAAACATTGCACTGGTGGGTGCAACGTGGATATGCCGGTGGAGCAGTGTCTCAGCAAACAACAGCTTCCAGACAAGGAAAGCATTTCAGGATCCCACCAGGACCCACAGTAGTAGTGATAGGTGAGCAAAATGAGTGGGCTTCTATGTAGTGTGGAGAAGCAACCAAATTCCTTCCATCGGGAACCAGTAGCCCTTCTGTGTGTGGAACTATAGCTGACATGTACACCAAACAGGATTATGGTTCTGCATTAGTTATCGACTAATTACCCCCTTGTTTTTAGACAAGGCCCACTTTATAAAATTCAGGTGAAAGGTTTTCTTGCATATATTACTTACCAAAGCTTTTTTAACATCTCACCACCTCTAATCTCTCACCATTCTTATTTGTATTTCGTAGTCTTTCTGCATTAGCAGTGGTGTGACCCATTCTCCACTGAGGCCAGACTGCCAGCTTATAGAAATTACTGAAATGAGGCGCCAAAGTAATGTAAGGACAAATGCCTCCCCGTACAGATTGGCATGAACACTGGAGGCAGCATTTGAGCGTAATATTGACTAATTATTTAACCATGAGTGGCAGCTTTGAACATTGTGTTCTTTTTGCTTCAATTCCCGCATTTACTGTGAATCCTAATTATGAAAGGAACAAGTATTTCTTCTCAGGTCGCTGAGAACACAGCAGCCAGCTTTGGGAAGTGCATGGGATGCAGAGTGGAGGCAGACGTGAACTGTGCATCGGCTAGTTCTCGTACTAGAGCTAATACTGGCGTGCTAGTACTCACTGAGCAGAGAGAGCAGGTGTTGGCAGGGATCTGATCTGGAAAATCAAAGGCTGTTGATAAGGCAAAAAATAGATAGTGGACTAAAATTGCATAGTTTGAAATGAGCTGTTTAGGTTATTAGCAACATGATTTTCCCCCTCCCTTTCCAGAAGGCTTGGCTTTTTAATGATGACTCTTTCTGTGATGTTAACAAGTCTCCCCAGTTGGATGCTTTTCAGTAAGGGTCATGTGTATCAAGAGATATGACACCTAAAAGAGGAATGTAAGCTTCAGGCATTCACTTTGTGAGCAAAATAGCTCTACCACAGAGATACTTTTCTGTATTTAAAGGACTATATAGGTACAGTACAGCAAAGAGCTGGATCCCTTGAATGATCCCTTGAACAGTCAGGTGCTTGAGAAGGCAGATTGTCATCTTATTCTTTCCCTTGCCACTGTCATTTGGTCTTTTAACGTAAAAAAGCCGAACCAATAAACATGGCAGTAAGGTGGGAATTAATTTTTAGGTGCTGCACTGAAATTTGTGGTACCCTGGGCAATTAGACATATACCTAATAAGCAATTGGAGTTTGGTCCTATTTGTTGTGCAGCCCCTAGGGAAAAGGACTGCCACTTCAAGTGTGCTTGTGTGCAGTCAAGTTATGACATGGACCTCAGGGGAGACTTGTGTCCCATAGTCTCCATGGACTAACCTCTCTAAGTGTAGGCTTGATGTCTCACCTTTAATTGAAAAGTATGCCATTGGTGTGGCTTCATGCCTTGCCTCCGTCCCTTGGAGAAAGTCTGTCTTCACTGTTAGGTTTCTTTGGTTCAGAGAACATGGTTTTAGCTCAGATCAGAAATGAGCTGTGAAACTTGAGTCTGTGCATCCTCTCTGGCCGTGCACATATTGCTGGGCTCTCCAAGGGCACCCGTCTGCTGCAGTTTGTTGTGCAGCTGCCAGCTCAGCCTCTCTATGACTTGTTGGTTTTCTCTTCTGTAAGCAAAAAGTCATCTGGAAGACTTTGCTTGGCCCTCAGGCTCATTCAGAGTTATGGAAGCAGCTGGAAGACAGCGAGGGCCTCTGTGGTGGAGCAAAGCATGCTGTATTGGTAACCATACTCGTCTCCCCCTGCAACCCTGTCTGCACACACCTATGCTTTTGTGGTGGATTGGCACAGTAGTTGTGGCAGGCTAAGGACACTGTTGGCCAAAAGATCACATTGCTAGTGCCCTGAGGTGCATTCTTGGAGGCTGGAGTCATGTGCGGTATAAATATATCCTCTTACTCTTTCATCTGGAGTCAGATGATGCCAGGCTATTACATGTATATTAAACGCTGTGTTGCAGTATGTACTCTGTGGATGACTTTGTGAATGATACTTTTTTCCACAATGTATTAGTTGGAAACCCCCTACCTCTAGACCAAGGTGTTAATACCACTCATAGCCCTTGCTTCCTTTCCATTAAGCTTGATTAAGTTAGCTGTGGTTGCTACTTGATGATTTTCTTCTGTGAGAAATCTACTGGCTGGCTGTCCTGGAAGTGCCCAATGAATGATTTTAACTACACAGTTTACTGAGATACGCCAAGACCAAGATGTCAAGGTTGGCCTTCAGCATTTGTCCCTGTAGTACTGAAAATTTATTTCTGATATAACATGATTGCCAAAAACCCATTAGATAACTTGATGTCCTCTGTTCCTGGTTATTTCCAAAGTCTGCTACAGGGCTCTGATCCCAAAATGCACTTTTAATAAAGTAGCTGTTGGTTTGTTTGTTTTCATTTAAGGTACCATTTCTGCAAACACAGTTGCACTGTTTTCTTTTTGCCCTTGATACAGAGTTTGTGGTGCATATTAATTAAGGGCGATTAGCAGAATAAGTGCAGAGCGGTGCAAAATGTGACTGAGCACATGTGCTGTGCTGCAGTCTGCAGTGTTCTGTTGTACCATTTTTTGATGACATTTGAAAAATCACAGGTGAAAACATACTCTTATTAGGTGCTATTATCAGAGCCACATGGTTTGAACTGTCAGTGTGCCTGACATGTGTCAACCTACTGTGCATCTGCAGGTGAATATAATTTTTCAAAAGTAGATTAAAGGGGAAATGAGAGTGGGCTTGTAGTGTTCACACAATTGCCCTAGAAAATACTGGCTCTGTCTCACTTTTAAGGTCATGCTGCAGGGTCTCTGGAAGATGACACAGTGCTGCACGACAACTTCTTCACAGCAATGCTGGTATACTGGCATGCACTTGAATTCAACTTTTTGTACTCCCTCATAAAATGAGAATCATCCTTGTTCATGTAGAGGTTATCACATGATACATAACACGAGTCCATGGAAGGTATTTGCATATTGGTGCTCTGCTACTGTGCTACTGAATGAAGTTCAAGATAAGACCTTGACCATCCTTGCCTGGCTTGTCATGAGATAAGAAAGCATGCTGTCACACTGCATAAGAGGCTATTTTTTAGGAAGAAACATAAATCCTCCTATCTCAAAGCAGTTTAATTACAAATCACCTGGAGTGAAGAAGAAATTAGTCTTTTGACACACTATTTAGTATTTTACTGCTTAACACATCCTGAATTTTTTTTACCACTTCATTATCAGGTGATGGTCCCCCTCAAATACAGAACTCTGCAGTGGGTAGGAGCTGCAGATCTGGTCTGCACTGGGGATTATGTGAGTTTCTTGTCCAAAGGGTGTTGTGAGTACAAGCACTGTGGATATCCAAGATTTATGGTGTGCTATTGCTAGGAAAGTGAAATGCTTCTTCTTCTGTCTCCAGAATTAATGTGTCTAAGAGGTCCTCAAACACATACTTTATTTTATTCCTTCTTGGGATAAGGAGGTTTATTAGGCAGTCTCTCAAAATCACTTTAAAATCTCTTCTCTTGTTATTTCTTAGTTATGCAGGCCTGTTAGGTGTCTCTTCTCTACTGCTTTTAGGGTTTAATTAAATCCCTGTTTGTACTGAAGGACATTTGACCAGGCACGCAGGCTCGGAGTGTGAGTACAGCTCTGAGGAACCAGCCACTGCTCTGCTCTCACACTGTCTCCTTGTGCAGACAGAGATTTCAGCAATAGGCGGCATCCTGGGGTGAATGACATCTCACTTCCTATTGTCGTATCTCACCCAGCTGCCATCATGGGAAAGCCTCATCGATCCAGCAGCAGCCACCACCAGCCTAGCATCAACTAATAGCTAAAAATAACACAGAGTGGCAAAAAATACCTAATGTCTAAATATAAATCTCTAATGCCGCAGTAGGGAGCATTGCATTTCCTAATCATTCAGTCAAATTGTTTAAAGATTGATTAATACTGGAAAGCCTTGTATTTCCACCTTGGTTCCTGGTCTCTCCTTACCCCTCTTTCTTAAGAAGGCAGAAGTTTGCTCTTGCTAACCTCTCAGTTCTCCAGTATCCCTTCCCTTGCTTGTGTGCCTGTTCTCATAAGCCCCACTGCTTGCTGGGGTGGTGGGAGCACTATGTTGTTCCCAGTCACGTTTGCAGAGTTGTGCTGGCTCCTGCAACCACCTCCCAAAGAGCGGCATGTTAGGGCAATAGGAGGGGCCCAGACGACACAGTGTGACATTCATGGCACCTTGTCTTGCTGTCTGCAAACTGGCATTATTCCCACAGTCAGTCTGTTGAGTTGTACCACCTGGGTTTGCCACCCACCCTTAACCATAGGACAGGTTGAGTGAAATAACACACAGGCATGGAGAAAATGGCAGGAGTGGATTTTTTTCCCAATCCATCGGCTGGATGCCTTTGCAAATCAACAGCTAGAGAGATTTCTTTCCTTGGGAACACACGCCAAGCAATCGTGTTCCATTGTTGCTGGCAGATTTGTTTTTGCACACTTCAGACAGAAGAACAGCACTCTCAGGGCGAAGATGCTGGCACAGTGCAAGCGAGGTGGGAAGAGGGGAAAGAGCCAGTGAGTGGCAAGAAAATCAGCAGCGGCTTTGCAACGTTCCCTAGCAACACATGCCCCCAGAACCACTTCCAGTGACTCCTCTTCATCGGCGCAGCTGCATGAGATGTGCGAGCCTCGCCGTGGTCTGACTCGTGCTATTTTGGGTTTAAAAAATGAAGCATGTGATTGCAGTGCTGTCATGGGCATAAGGGCTTTGGATTGCTCTCTTGCACAGATGGGAGCAATTCACAAGGAGGGTTGGGAAAGTGACTTTCTGTTCTTGCTTGAATGTTGTCTGGTACCAGCTAGTAAATACTGTCTTGTGACTTAAAGACTTTGTGATGAGTAGATTAGATAGCTCCCCTACCATTTATCATTCCCATAAGGTGGTATTGCAGGGAGAGCTTGTGTAGATGTTTCTGGAGTAGCTTCTTTCCTTTCATGCACTGCAGACAAACGTGGGTCTTTGCACAATAGACACGTGGAGCATTTTGCTGTCTGGGGCACCTGTGATGATTTTCTGAATGCCTCTTTGCCTGCCATTTCCGTGCTCCTGGCCAGGCTCTGCATCTTGTCTAGCTTCTGGGAGGTTTTAATAGAGCTTCAGCACCAAGTGCCAGATGGACATTCATGAGAAGCAGGACGAAAGAAGCCAGCTATTTGTCTAACACAAATATTTATGGCCCGTACAGTGGGTACTCTGAATGTGCTGCCTCTTGCACCTGGAATCGAAGCTGGAGTTACAACATTTTGGAGATGGTAAAAGCAGGGGAGGGCCTGCTTCGGACCTGACTTCTTTGTCTTACCATTTCTGAACAAATTTAGCATCTGGAACCATCAAGTGACTTAACACTTCACAAGAGCTTCCTTTCCTATAAGCAGCTTCAGTCCTGAAGATGATCCATAGGGCTTTCAGCTGGCTCTGCTCAACTCAGTTGCAGAATATGTCACAACTGCTATCACAATCACAGAAACATAAACAGTAAAGCTGGAACAGACTTGAAGATCTGTCTGCTCTTCAGAGACAGGATCAACTCTGCCTAAGCTATTCTTCACAAATATTTGTTTGTTCCTGCTCTGAAAACCTTAGTGATGGAAATCACAGGCTCTCCCCAGGCAATCTTTTCCAGCGCTTTGCTGGCCTCACTCTTTCTCCTTCTCCTCCACTGAAGTGTGTGAGTGATTTTCAGATGAGAGTCCTACACAGGAAAGGAGCCTGTGCTCCTCATTTAATAGTGTAAAGCTAAGGCAGAGAGGCAGAAGAGGAGGTTGGAGAACAGAATACATAGTTTTGAGGGAAAGAAGGGGAAGAAGTCTGTAAAGTGTTTGACAGTCACAACTTTTTTCTAGACATGCTTTTGAAATTTGGATGGCTTTTAGGAATAAGGGTTGGTGAGAAGGGACATGAAGGAGGCATGCTTGCTCTGAAGGTCCTCATCAAGAGGGAGCCAGCTCAGAAGAAGAGGTAAGGAGAGAAGAGGTCCTGAAGAGCATGTTAGCTTTAGCTCAGAGTTGGTAACAGGACCTGATGAAAGCCAGGCTGATATGGGTCCACAGTTGGGAACAGAAACTTTTAACTAAGCCCTAGAGTGTCACCTGCAAGGAAGCAGGTTTCAATCACCCCTATCTCCAGAGCATGGGGTCTTTGTCTGCACTGCACTCTTGGTCTGGCAGTCTGGGAGCTGGTTTTCTCCCTATGTCATAAGTTCGTGTGAAAGACAAATGCAGCTGAGGACTCAGGGGGCTGCAGTTAGTCTGGGCCAAGCTTGGACAGCCTTGTTGACTCAAATAGTGCCTCTCGACTGGCCAATGTACACCTGAGTACATTGCTCACTTTGGCATGCTGAGCTAGATCCTCCGCTGCTGTGTAAATCAGCGAGTTCCCTGGAGCGACTCTGGTTGGCACCATCTGAATGTCTAGCTCATCCTTTTCAAGTAAATTCTGCAGCAGAATTATATATATATCTTTGTTTTTCCCCTTCAGCCTATGCTCAGTCAACCTGCGAGCTGCTTAATCATTAAAAAACAGAAGGAGGCTGCTGCTGTTGTTTTGGTAGAGCAGGACATGAGAACAGTTCATGGACAAAGTGATGTTTTTAATACATTGAAATGGTCCAGGCACAATGTTGCATTCAGCCACAGCCCTCAGCCTCCTCAGTTCTAATTGCACATGCTGCCACCTCTTCCAGTTGGCCCAATTCTTCATGAGGTACTGCTCAACCAATTAGTGAGATAAGCTTGTCTCTAGCCAAGGATTTATGAGGACAGTCTTCTTAGCTGTGTCCCTGTACATGGAGAAATGTTTTGACAACTAAACATGGATCCTGTTGAGCTGTCAGTTCTGCTAACTCTCCCAAATATCTCTTATTTATTGAGCCATTAGGCTCTTCTTGACCTCCTCAGAGTCGGTCCCAACCTCACATAAAAAATGGCACAGAAATACAGCTCGAGCATGGCCTTCTGAGTAGGCCAAGTTTCTTGAAGCATTTGATGCCTTGAACAGCAGAGATCATTAGGTCTGTATGTCAGTGCAGTGGCTGTGCCCTCAGGATGGCAGCAGCTTTAGAGGCTGCAGCTGGGTAAGTTTAGATTCCCTTCCTTAGTGCACAGCCTGGTTTTGCTGCTAAGGTCCTGGGGCTTTTGGAGAAGCTGATGGGAAAGCCAAAGATGAGGGAAAGCAGTAGAATAGCTCTGAATCCAGGAAATCCTCTATTCCCTTCTGGCTCCAGTGCCAGGCAGTGAATTTGTTCTCCTTTTTCTTTATCCCATAGGTACTTCTGTTGCACACAATACAAGCCCCACAGTACAAGCTCCTATGCACTTACCATCTTGAGCATCATGGCCACAAAGTAGTTTTCTATTTGGTTGGAAAACATGCCTGTGGCAGACATGGAATCACGTACTACATGTGGCAGAGCAAGTGGAAGGGAGCAGCATATGACAGTGAAACACTATATAATTCTTTCATGAGGGAATCAGTGAGACTGAGGGTGTAGTGCTCTGCCCTGAGTGCCTACCCTTGGGAATGATTTCCCATCAAGTATACACACACGTCTGGAAGCATCTGACCAATCCCATAGACTGAAACTGCTGGTTTTGGTTAGCATTGAATAGTTCTTGGACAAGAGAACTGATTCATTAAAATCATCTGATGCTGATACCTCTCAATTACTCTTGTTTTCTTGCTTGCTGCTTGCTTTGAGGATACTATTAGTCCATCTTTCCATTTCATTCAGCTCCTTTGCTGTATTTATCTTCCATAAACCACTCCATGCAGTAGGTGCACACAACCCTCTCTTCATGGACTCTTGCCAACTCTGGAAGCACTTTCTTCTTGGTCTTTGCTCTATCCCATCCTCTCCTTTGATTCAGGGCTCTGGCTCAAATTACTGCACAGTGCCTTCTGACTGGTCCTCCCCTCTTCCTACCAGCACTTCTCTCTTGCCTTCGTAGTTCCACCTTTTTTAATTGCAGTATTTGTGTTGGTAAAGGTTAATTTGCTCTATCCCCTTGCTTTCTTCCCATATATGCAGAACCCTCATTCCAGGTCTGACCTTGACCTTTCTGCTCCTGTGGCTCCTCTCCACCAAGGGTCATCTCCTGCTCCATGAATGAGCCAAATTCATAGCATCTGCAACAGGAGTAGCACGGCCAACTCAGATCTTCACTCCTATTCCAGCAGGTTNCGACCAACCACACTGTTCCTGATGCAGGCCAGGATGCCATTGGCCTTCTTAGCCACCTGGGCACACTGCTGGCTCATATTGAGTTTCCTATCGATCAGTACACCGTTGAGACCCATGGTGAAACTTCCTGCAGCATTTTTTGATAGCCCCATAACCTCTCCTTCTGTGCCTCCCTGCCACAATTTGGCCACCAAACAAGGTGTGCTGGGTCTGCAGCCTGTGATTCTCTTTGAGGGAACATTGTTCCTCACCTCTTGCTGTCCTTTTCTCAGCTCCCATTTCCCTTGTGATTGTGGGAAATTCCTGAGCAGGGACAGTGTTTCAGGGGAGACTTGGAGCTTTTATTTGAGTAATACTTAACTGCCATGGACTCTATTATGGGAGAATTATGACTTTGTTGAGAAATTTCTGCTGCTGTGAGCCAAATGAGAGATCATTTTCATAAGTACATTGGGTGAAATAAATGATAATCTAGATGACGGGCATTTACCCTGGCCTTTTTCCTCCAAGTGCAGTATAGAATTTGGCACTGTTTTGTTCTGAAAATATTATTTCTGATTATCTTTAATTGATAGTGAAACATGTAGAAGCAGCAGTACTTAGGCCATCAAGATGACATTCACTGAGACTGCAGCCCTTCGCTCTCTCCCCCTTCTTTGCTTGTGTATTATTCCCTCTGTTCCTGATAACACTGTTTAATTTCACCACCTTTTTCCTAACTACCAGTGTGTCCTATCCTCTGTCTGATATTCCTCAGCATCACAGCAGAACCTGCAGGTACAGCTTGCTGTCAGAGCTTTTCCAGGCTCTAATGTGGGTGAGTAGCATTAGGTCTGTGAGCAAACTGCCCACTTTGCTGGGCACCACCGTTTCACAGAATGTTTTTAATCACCAGTCATGACAACTTCCAGTCTGGTAATTTTGTGAAGCGACCATTGTCTTTGCTTGGGCTGGAGGTAGCAGAGAGGCCAGGCTTGCTGTTAGAAGTGGTACGTGTGGTCTGCTCAGCACTGACAGTCTGAACAATTGCTTCTCATGAATTAAATAACACATGTTTGCAAATGATACGATGTTAGATGACTGAGCTGAGATTCAGGAAACCTACAGATACCTACAGAAGGCTCTTCATGAGGAGAATTAATTGTTTTAAATGCAGTAAAGTTTCAGTTTCTTGAAGGTGAATGAAGCAATTCATCAACAAAACCATTCATGTAGATGGTACAAAATATAGAGACACTGAGGCAGAGGTGAGATGAACCCTGATCTTTACTGCTTACATATTTTCTTTAGCTATGTCAGTACTCTTTCAGTACTCTTCTCTAGAGTCTTTCACCACAAGACCTGGAGGTGCAGGCAAGTGAGCTGTCCCTCTGACTTTGACAAGTAGCAATCTTCTCATTATTATTTGCAAATTCTCTTTTCTCTGCATCACTAGAAAAGGTGTCAGTTTGAAAATTTTTTTGTCACTCTTGAAGCACTCCTCAGCTGAGAGGCGAGCACAGTAGATGGCCTGGGCAGAATCCAGATGTCTGGACTATCTCTTAAATTTCTGCTGCGTTTTCCATGACTCAGTCACCTGAGAGACTGAAAGTCAAATGAAGGATTGTACTCAGTACTTACGCTCTCTGGCATGTCCAGAACCCCCATCTTTCCAAATTAATTTGTATCTGTTTTGTTAGGAAGAGTTGGCACCCTCCAGTAACTGCTTCAAGAAACATAGCCTGTGCAAAGTTAGAATTAAAACAGAAAATCTCTTAGAGGGAAAGATTAAGTGGGAAAAAAATGAGGAAAAAAGAACAGGTAATTCTGGGATCAGAGCATAAGTAAAATAGAGAAATCTTCCAGTCGTGAAATAAGAAGTTTCTGAGTCCAACAGGAATTTGATTTGTTTTTGCTACACTATTGGTTTCTCTAATATTATTATTTTCATTTTTATTTATACAAGACCACTGAGGGGCATGTTGGGAGACGAGTATTTGTTTTGAAGATGCTGTAATCTTAACAGACAAAATGTAGGCACATGTGAGTGAAAAGAAGCACAATTTTGGCTATTAAAGGTAATTAATAATAGTCATGATTTGTACTCATTCAGGATCTTTCATTCAAGGATCTCAAAGCATTCTGTAATCAAGAGTTCATTGAGACTCTCAAACTCTCTTGAGACAGCCAAGCATTATGAACACCATTTATAACAGCAGGGTGCAGGATCAGACTAGTTAAGAGCATTGCTGAGGATGAAGTTCAGGAATCCTGGCCTCCAATGCTATGGATGTTGAACCAAGCACCTACCCTAGTCTGAGAACCTTTTTTTAAACTGTAATTTATATATATAATCCTTTAATGTTAAGCAAAATATGTAGTCTTCATTTAACTCACTGGTGTCCTGGGAAGTGTAATGGCCCATGTCACAGTTGACTAAAAATGATAGTGAGTTAAACACATTTGGTTAACCATTTGTTTGCTGTTATAGTTTTCACATGAAAAATCTTATATGAAAACCTGCCTTGGTGATGGAAAGTGATGTGATTTTAGGTTTCTTTGTGTATTAAAACAGAAACACAATTTGCATATTTTAAGTATCTTTTCTAGCATATTGAGGCATCTGGCAAGAAAGCTATATTTAAACTGTTAATACAGTATGAATGCAAGTTTCACATGCAAAATTAGTACCATTAAAATGGTGAGATTTATTTTTCTTTTGAAACAAGTGATGGCCCAGCAGTTCTGTTTTTGTTACCTGATAAGGCAGTGCAGCTGGGGCAGCCTATTTTTTCACTAGGCGACGAACCTGAACCACGGGGCAGGTGTTGCTCATTGCAGAAGTGGCCTGTCCAACCCCCAGCTCCACATGGTGAATGGTGGTGAGGCTCCCTCGGCGCTGCGGTCGCTGCACCGGAGGTGTGTGTAAGCCCATCTTGCGGTGTCACTTTTCATTGTCTGTGAAAACGGTTGAGCTCTGCCTTTGTGAAGTGCTTTGCAAATGAAAAACTTAAGAAAGGGCAAAGCTCAGTTATTTCCTTGGATTTTAAGGATGTTTCTGGAAGGGTAGGCTTTGGAAGGAAGGCACTTTCTTCAGTCATTTCATTGTGGCAATGATTCGTATGTGCGACTTGTGTACCGTGTCTGCAATTGCATCTCTTTTCAGCAGTATGAGTATTGGAGAATTCCCATTATTATTAGGTTTGTCTCTGTGCTTGTCCTGTAAGGTGGGAATATGGCTTGGTTGGTGGGAAGAACGTGAATGCTGCATTGGAGTGCCAGTCACTGGAACCAGAGCCCCCCACAGCTTGATGTCTTTCAGTAGTGCTGCCTTGGGCTTGCACAAAGGAGTTCTGTGCAGGTCTTGAGGCTCATCACCTGCCCAGGCAAGAAGCTCTAGATGGCACTGTGTACCCCACAGTGTATAGATAGCCAAGATAACAAGAAGCGAATTCAAACCCTTGTGCAGCACATGCCTGTGCAGCTTTAGACCAAGGCTTTGAGACTGTCATCTCCTGTGAATGCTTATGTCTCCTGCTCTGAAATGCAGATTCTGACCTGTTGATAACACCACGTATAATAATTAATTAAGGCTTTGAAGGCCATCCTGGAAGCCTACAGTATGACGACAAAGGGAGGGAGGGAGTTGATAAGCAGCCTATGGGGGTCCTTATTGCTGGTGATGATATATGAGTATAAGAGAGTGCTTGACTCTGAGCCCAGAGATGTGGCAAGGCAAGCAGCTTAGAGCAGAATAAAGCCTTCAATCTTGAAACAAATAGACGAGTAAGCATAGGACCTCCTGATGTAATTTTGTGGAAAAGACTAAGCTGTTCCAGCCAAAACCATTGTGCTAAAATGAGGCAATCTCTTTTTTTGCATATGGGTAAATTGGTGATGCCTCATTCTCCCTCTCAATACTACCATCCATGTTTGTGGCTTTTAAAAAAGTACCTAAAATGTCTGTTACCAAAATAAGTGGGGTTAATGGAAAAACAAAACAAAACAGCCTGCTCCCCTATTCATATGAGATAAGCCTTGACAAGTAAAGCATATTTGTGTAATGACAGGGCCAAGAGGCACCAGGCAAGATCAGACACTGCTGTATATACATTTAAGCACCAATGGGTCATTAAAATGTAATATTTTATAGGTGTTCTTATGTGAAATACAGCTTAAATCCGTTTCCTGAGAAAACATGTAAAAATTTATTACTTGAAGATGTGTTTGTTTTGATTTTTCTAATGAGAAATGGCCAGTGTTGCTCCATAAAAATCTAGCTCATCTGTGGTTAACCCTGAATATATAAACAGTCCACAATGTCCAGCAGAAACAACAACTTGCCATAATGACAGTGAAAGGTGTTATTTAACACAGTCATGCTCAGTGCAAAAGAAAGAAGCAGATAGTGGTGTTTGCAGATAATCCAGCTTTTATAATACCTAGCAAAAATAAACAGCCCTTCCAGATTCAAAACATTACTGAGAACATGAAGAATAGCAAGAAAAGCTACTTAGTGTGTTTGCATATAATAGCATAAAACAATCAGAGGACAAAAGCAGTCATGTTCATTTGTTACCGTGCTTGATGATTAATAAAATTCTCTGGCTCTGTGTAGTCACTTACATTGCAGAAGCTTGGAGAGCTTTGCGGGCACTGATTAATTAAGAGAGAAATATTGTTATACCCATTTTACAGTGTAATTAGGTTGTATGTGTGGTGATCCTGTTGAATTCAGTGTCAGTACACGAAGACCAAGATTTTGGTTTCGTGACTGTAAACTAAAAGCTCTGCTCTGGTGAGTCAAAATAGACATCTGTATGAGCAACCTCATTTTCGGAAGTCTGGGAAGCTTCTCAGCTCTTTAGTGATTTTGCATGCTGGCTCTATTGTCTTGCTTTTAGAACTATCAACAAGATACTTCCCCTGCCTACCTGTGTGCATCCCAGTTTCACAATGTAAGAAAAAAGAGACAATTGTGCAAAATTGCAGGCTGTGAACTTAAAACAGAGAGAAATATTTTTATTGTTATTACTACTCAAACTCCGTGTAGCTTAATGTCATGATAGATCACTGAAACTAAGAGTTCAGCAGGATTAGAGTTGGACAGACAATGTGCTTGGATAGTTAAGTGAGGATGCAGTTACAATAATGAAGTTTAAAAATAAAGAAAAATATCCTCTAGAGCTTTGAAGCAGTTACAAAACTGTCCTATTTCAAAGCAAGGCAGTGTTTAACAAATCAGGGCTCTGCTGCCAGAACTGTACGTTCTGGATTGCTGTTTTGCTGTGGAAAGTGGTGGCAAGGCAGGTAGGCAGCGAGGGAACTGGTGGCTTGTCCCACTCTGGCATGTTGCAGAGGAGCCACCTCTCCTGCCAGCCCAGACTTGTGATTTCGGGCTGCTGGTGTGTGCCTGCGGGCACTGACTGTCAGTGGAAATCTCATCATGCAGGGCTTCTTCGTAAGATCTTAGTGAATTATTCTCTGACCAGGAGTAAACCTAGGAACGTGCATGTTGCAAAGATTCCAGGCAGAATCATCTTTTCAGGAATCTGTATGTTCTCTCGCAGCTGTAACCTTTCTCTGAGAAAATAAATTAAGAGTTAAATTTATTGTTTTTGTGCATCTTCTTTGTGAGAGTTCACCTTAGTTATAAATTGAATTACAGCTGTAGGAAATCTTGATATTTCTTTGGGAGCACAACTCATGAGGGATGTGGCACCGTGATGAATTTCTTGCTCTGAAAGTTTGCAGTTGTTTTGGACAGTCAATAACTTAAACAAAAAAGTGTGGTCTCTGTCAGACCATTGAATAAAAAATATGCTGTGAAGCTATTTAACTACTCATTTAACTGATGATCAGTTTTGGTCCGTGAAGTGAAAGGACTAACTTTAAGCAGTTGAACAAGGAGAAAAAAAGGATAGGGAAGATCATATCAGTAAAAGGTGTATCTGGCTGCCTTTCAATTCCAAATTGGACCAATTCTGCCTTCTAAAAAAATGTTTCATTAATTGGAAACATGTAATTGAAGTTATTTTCTCTCAGAGAGAAGAAGCTTCTTTGCAAATGGACAAGGAAAATGACCACATACAGTGTGTTCTGAATGATGGTGCATTCATCACAGCATCATCATCAGATGTCTTTGCAGATTTTGCACTGGCGTTTTTACCCATTTGGCTAAATATTTACATGTGAATGGGGGAGTTTCTCATTGGTGAATGCCCTACGGTAACTGCAGACCTCCCTTTTCTGGGCAACCCTTACATCAGAGACAGCTGATTACCAGTGAGGTCTGGAGTAGAAAACACTTGCCAGGGAAGCACTGAAACAAGTATCAACTTCGTGTACCAAAATAATTATGTAGTGATTCCACGCCACTGCTTCTTTTGGCCTGGCTTTTTAGGAACTGAACTTTAATGAGGAAGATGAGCCAGATGTTGTTGCAGCTTTTGATAGTGGCACAAGGGATTGGCTCACTTCCCTTGTATGTAGCATGAAGATATTTTCTGCCACAGGGTTTAACCCTGGGAGTGCTGGTATTTTCCTTAACATCCCATTAATTAAGCATGCAGAACGATGTTTATTCAGTAATGCTTTTGCATCTGCACATGCGACTGCAATCTTCTCTTCCTGAGATTGCTCCTACAATCTTTTTGTCTTCCCTGAGGTTGTTTGGTATTTGATGGCAGTAGGAGGGGATGCACTCAGGTGCTTGTGCTTCCAAAGCATAATCTCTCCTGGCAACTTTTTGCTGAACAAGGTTCTTTTTAGTTTTCTTGGATCAGTTTATCATCGCTGATGTTTCTGTGGTTAGCCAGACAGAGTGGTACTCAGGGAATTTGGGAGGCCATGTTGCAGCTCGGTGCAGACCCCATCTTTGAGCTGTGTCTAGCTAAGGAAGTGGATATTTGTGTGTATTGAGGCGTCATGGAGAAAAGAGAATGCCTAAGATAACTGTGTTAGATCAGACAGCAAATTGTACTTCTAGACAGTCTTGATCATTGTACAGATCAGGAGAAAATAGAGGAAGTTTAATATAAACAACACCACCAAACCCGTTTTGTAAGGAAAGCCAGTGTTATATTTTTACCCTGACCTAACAAAGGAGGAGGAAGGAAACTCTTTTGCTGAAACAAGCATTTTAGATTGGAGTAAAGATACACTTTTCCCTCTATGTTTGTGTGTATATGTGTCCCAGCAAACTCAACAGCACGTTCGTATGCATGAAATGCATTTTCCTAGAGGCATGTAGTCAACATATGCCATGCAAGGAGCAAAAAGATGTGACTAGCACTACTTAAATGCTGGTCAAAAAGGCATAGCACTTTAGTCAAAGTAAGTTAAAGTGTCTCGTAACATTGTGGTTGATATTTGTTATTTTTGCTGACATTGGATACCGGATAAGTAATCTGCCTGGTTTGGAAAAGTGCAATGTAGATAAAATATGAAAGCAACCAATTTATTGTATGTATGAGGCTATGTGGCCTCCAAAACCAGAGAGAGTCAGACAAAACTGAAAATCTGCAGATTTTGGTCTTTCATTTTAAATGGCCTAGTTCAAGCTCTTGCTGAATTAGGCATGGGCGGGCTCCCTGACAGGGAGGTGTGGGAAAGCCAGTATGGAAAAGAGAGAGAGACACCTCCTGCCCGGGTGTCCTGTCAAGCCTGGCCCATGGTGGCCTGCAGGTGTAGTAGGTTTTGTTTGGAGAGTGTTTGGTGTAGGTCTGCAACGCTGAGTCCAGCTCTAGTTCAATACTGGAAGGCAGGGCGCTTGCAGTGACCTGGATGCAGGTTTTGACTTTGCCTCAGAGCCCATGTGCGATGATGGGCAAACCACTTCACCTCCATGGATTGTGCTTCCCTTTCCTGTGAACAGACTGCAGCTTGTGCCTTCTGTTTTGGTCCATGTATATTATAGGGCCTCAGGGTAAAAGCAGTGTTTCGGGTGATGTGTGGACACAGCCCAGCAGAAGAGGCTGGAGCACAGCACTTCCATCCAATTGTGCCTCACTGGTGATTGCTAGCAGGGGAAATACAGGGATGGGGGCCATCATCAGCTTCAGTCCATACTGTCTTCTCTGTGTAAAATACCTGGAATAATGCTTTGAGAAGCTCAGTTGCCAGATTGATTTCTCAGGCTAATAAATCCTTGGCTGCACTTCCTGTGTTAAAATATATGCTCAGGCGAGATTCATGATCAGCTCTTAGGAACAAGAGAGCAAAGGAGAAAAATATGTTGTTCCAAGATTAAATGTTTTACATTTGACACCTTTAATTGGCATATTATTAAAAACTTTTTTTTTTTTTTACGGTTCTTCTATTTATTATTTCTAAATAAGTAGTTGTAGACTAGCCTTCTAAAAACAGCTATAAAGCACTAGCCAAAGGAGTCTGAGTGTTCTGGGTTAAACACCTGGCAACTGCAAGTCTTGTGTGTCATATTGCCTGCCCCCCCCCACCCCATGAAAAAGTAAGTTGTAACCCAAAATAAAGTCAGTGGTTACTCAAACATACCAACATGGTTGCATTTGTATAATAAACTATGTGTGGATATTCAGGATGTTCAGATGTTCAACAGCTGCCTTAGAACAACTGCTAGGCAACTAGAATTCCTGGAGAAATGCATAAAATCCTTAAATATTGCTCAGAAAAAAAATCATAAGCGAAAAAATAAAACATCTCTGGGAAAAACTGGATGTATATTAGGTCTAATCTGTATTTTTGATAAGGGAGGCTGCATGTATGGCAGACATAACCTCGCAGAGCCCTTTTGGGAAATTCATCCAACCTGGGACTTATTCCAGGTACACTTTTTTCTCAGGGGACTGTGCCACTCTTCTCCCTTGTGCACTGCTGCTACGCCACTACAGAGAAGTTGTTGGACAGGCAGTGGGTGCAACTGCTACAATGTGTGCACTCAGCAAATCCAGCCCTTCCAGGGAGCACAGGCATGTGCTCATGGGTGCAGTGCCTGTGAGGTAGATCAGGCCAACAAGTGAGGAAGGTGATGGTGTACAGCTTAGGATGGAACCTAGAAAAATAAGTATAACAGGGTCAGGAACATGCTAGTGTTTGGTTTCTGGGAGTGGATGATGGAAATACTATTGCTAAACACCATTCTGAGACCTTCTTTGTGTTCATTGATGTCTCATTTGAAATCTCCTCCTTGCCTGAAAGGAAAAAAAAGCATGAAAGTATTTGGTTAATTCGCTTGCAATGCAGAGCTTTAAACCTGCTGTTCTTTGTTGAACATCACTGGCTCAATAAAGATTCATCATGTCAGATGTAGTCTCCGTAAGCCAGATAGAAGTGGCCAGTATATTGTTTCTCCAGTGATTTTACATTTTCTTGAGGTTTAAGTAGATATGGAGCATGGAAAAATTCTTCCTTGTTTCATATCAAAGGTCTAATCCTTGATGAAGGCAGCAATTAATCAATGAAATCACTTTCTTTACTGAAATGCTATGTTTCATAAATAAATTAGTTTTCATATGCAAGTCTTTCAAGAAAGCAGTGCACTCAAGGAAAGCTGGTGTCAGCATTTTTGAATCCTGAAATGACCGAGTTTCTCATTATTGACACCAAACTTAGCTGCTTCTAAGAAACTTCTAGACATAGGACTATTTCTGTTCTTCTCAAAATACAGTCAAACCTCTCCACTTTGTGGTTCCCCAATCACAGATTCACCTCTTTGCGGTATGATTTTTCCACAATGGAGAGGTCAGTTTCGCGGGACGTTTGTGACTGCGCCTGCACGAACTGACAGTCATGAATATTCGAAGTAGAGAGTCATGAATATGCAAACACTGCCCCACTCCACTCAGAGTGAGGCAGCTGTGGCAGTTCCGCCCGCACCGCACCCACCCTGTTCTGCTCTGCTTGGAGCACAATGGCTGTGGCAGATCCCTCAGCGCTGTGCCCGCTCCACGCCCACCCTATTTTGCTCCACTCCGCTTGGAGCGAGGCGGCTGTGGCAGGTCCTCTGGCACCATGCCTGCCCCGCTCCGCTCAGAGCAAAGTGGCTGCGGTCTGCCCACATCCCCCCCCCAGGGATGANTACACCAAGTATGGTGACACCAGATCTACCCACCTGCAGAGATGCCGGGACAGTGGCAGCTTCCCTGGCCAAATAGAAAAGGGTTTTTTCCTGGTGCAGGGTGGCCACAGGCGCCCGGAAGTGCCGACAGAAACACTGACACACAGTGAGGCGGTGTTGAAACAGTGCTAGAGTGCGCTGGGGCTGAGGGGTGGTGGTGTGAGGGGTGGGGCAAATTTGCATAATAATGAGCTGCCAAATCAATGGAGATGGAGGGCTTTGTGGTGGGGGGGATCAGCCCCACGGTGCCGCGATAATAGAGCGTCGAATGTATAGCCATACTTGTGGTGTTTTCCAGAGAGAACAATCTCTGAAACAGACTGCAAATACTTTATGCAGCTGTTAGTATATGAAGGCCAAGAGATCTCAGTTTCCATGCACATATTAAGACCTTTGTATCCCTAGTACTGAAAGTCTGTGGACCAGCACCTCATCTCACTAATGTTAACAACAGGATTTGTGTCAAAACAAACAAGAAGAGACCATAACTGGCAGTTTGGGATTATCTGTCTTTATTCATATACTCCACCACTATGTTGCATTGTTAAGTGGTGGAAGCTTTTACCAAGTCCAAAGTTAAATCTTCCAAAGCCTTTTTGAGTGTTGGAAAATGTTTCTATCAAGTTATCCTTGGAATAAATTTCTCTTTTATTTATTATTATGCACTACCCGGTAGACATTTAATTATGAGGCACAGAATGCTTCTCATTCTAGGGGGATATATAGCACTTCACGGGATGTTTTTCAGAGTCCATTTTCATTACATTAAGTGAAATGTTTACTTGTTTGAATCCCTTGGGTTTTAAAAAAAGCAAAAATAAGATAGATAAAGAAAGAAGTTCAACACTGAGCAGCTAATAGACCTTACTGCGTGTGAATACTTTCACATCACCTTACAGACTGTCCTTTTTTCTTCAGAGTGGATATCCAGGCTCTGGACCTGCATCAAGCACTCCTGGCTTCAGGCCTGAGGATGAGCTGGAACATCTGACCAAGAAAATGCTGTATGACATGGAGAATCCTCCTTCTGATGACTACTTTGGTGAGTCATATCACAAGTGTCTGTAGTCCTCTTCCATATTTACCGGGTGCAGTAATGGGGAAGCCTGACAGCTGCACTGGTAACATAATGACATTCGTATTGATGGATGTGCTTTCCATGCTTGGGCTGAAAGTGTAATCATCCATAGGAATTCCTCTGTAATTTCAACATAAATTTCATGCTCACTCACTATATGTTTATAGTCTTTCTGGTTATGAAGTTGAATTTTTCAGTGTCTGGTTCATTTTCATGCCATCTGTCCCCAGCTTCTCGGCTACCTGTCTGAATTCAGGTGCTATGTGCTGTCTTGCCCACCTGCCCCATCCTTTCTCATTGCAGCTGCAAAAAACATGACAGTGTAGATGTGTTCTGCTTCTTTCATTTTTTGTGTGCCGGCATAGGTTAAAAAATCAGGTTGCTTATACATGGGGACTCATTAGCCCAGAACTAAGTCCAGTAAAGTATGAGGAAGACAAATCTGAACTGATTGGCTCATAACCGTGTCATCTTCCTTGCCTTCAGTGGTATAGAATGGAATTATCTTAGGCATATATAGTTGTAAAATGTGTATCTTGCCTTTATATGAAACATAGTGGGACCAAGGTTTTACTAATAAATGAGGATCTTGTAGTGGCAAGGATCTGATAATGTGAGAAGATGCTCTCATCAAACAAACATTGCCCTTGTAGATGGGGTTGATATCAGTCCCCATTCTCCATCAGTACCTTCTGTCTTCTGTGGTCTCCACCTTCCCAACCAAAATGTCTTCTCAGTCAACACTGATTGTCATCAGAGTTGATGACTATTACTGATCTGAGGCGTGAGCAGGAATGACTAACTGAATGGAGAATAGCCAAAGAGCATTTTCTGCACTGCTGTGTTTGGCTTCATCTCTGCCCATAAGCCAGTGGGGCTCACTCTCTGATACTTTAAACACAAAGCAACAACCAAATAAATATAATGTGTATTTAGCCATTGGCTGTGCAGACAAAAGGGAGAAACTTCTTTCCTGCTCCCTTCAGGCAAATGGATGAAACCCTGAAGCATGAGATTTGATTACAGTAATTTTCTTAATGCAGAACTGTGTGGCAGGAGTTGGTTGATGGACGAGAGCCCATCCAGCTTTCCTTTTAGCCCAAGAAGGTAGACAGATGAACAAAGAACTTGGAGAGGTACAGGCTCCAAGGTCAGAAAGGACCTTGCCATTATACTGCCTAATGTCTCTCAGTTTGTCCCGGAAACATTATTGAATCATGACGTTAAAAAAAATAAAAATCTAATCTTATCTTGAAGACTTCGAGCAATGGTGAGTCAACCACCTACCCTGATAAGCTGTTCGAGTGATTAATTTTTCTCACAGCTCAGAAATTGCTTCCTGAAGTGAAGATTTAGTTTTGTTTAGCACTCGTATTTATGAAGCTGAAAAGCTCAGATTGTACAGACTAATATTGTATGACTGAGATGGCTCTGCTCTGTTTGAGAGGGTGGTACATCAAAGTTTCTTCGTCCAAAAGGGATGCACAGCTCAAACAGTTGGAAGATAAAGTCTCTCAATGTTAGCTGGTCAATTTGGTTATCAGATGGGAGGTCAGACCAATGCCATGCCAATAGCTGTTAGTTCAGCAGGAGACAGGAAAATGGAAAGGAGGCTTCAGAGCATTTGGAAGTTTTGCCACTGTTATTTATAGAAGTGATGGCATGAACAAAGATGGAACAATCATGCATGATACAAGGTGGAAGATGAAAATCAAACAACAACCTTAGTCCTACCTTGCGCAGGTGGTGTAAGTACAAACTGCAACTGATTACTCTTCTAGTTGCACTGAGTTTTGCCATGAAGTTCATCCCTGAAACAGTGTCCAGCCTTAGCATTCCTGATGTGCAGAAGAGCCATATGTTGGGCTGAACATTTCCTCAGCAGTCTAAGCATGGTGTGCCCCACACAGCCACTTGGGAACTATCTAACAAGATACATAATGCTGGAGCACAACTGCTTTTTGTGGTTGGATACAATCAAAGAGGTAGGCTGCCATCATCTCCTGTGTTTGTTGCAGCCCAGGCTCCTCCCTCCAGATGGTCTTTGGAGTCACAGTGGATGAAACCTTTTGATATGGCAGTGCAGGCCGGGAGTTTTGTACTAATTCTGGCTATGTCAGAACTAAATACCCATCTCTACTTGATCTGTCAGCCACTGCCTCTCTGTAGCTTCATGTTCATGGGAAAAGAGCGAGAAGTGTGGGAGTCTTTCAGCTTCACTTAACTGTCTCAAACAGTATCTCTGCCCTTGTACTTTATTTGTTTAGCATGGTAGTGTGGACTGTACTGGATTCATATGGCACATTGATCAAATAATCAGAAAAAGGACAAAATGGGCAGAGACATTGAGTCTGATTTGCATTAAATATCTTCTGCCTGAGGTCTAAATGCCATGGTAATTGTAGCATACCAGATAGCTGTCAGCTAATCACTTTTATTAGTTTGAATTTAGAAAACTGGATTTCAGCATATTAAAAGTTGGTTAAGTGCAGATAGGTTTTGAATTGAGGAATCTAATTAACCTTGCTAGAAAGCTGCAAGGCGTTATATTAAGTCATGAAAATAATTTGTTGGAATAATTACATTTGAACTGTCAGGCTGGAGAAAGGTCATTTTACTTGGCCTGTCAGCACTCTGGGATCTTTTCTGTAACCATTTTCCTTCTGCAGTATCACTTGCAGTATCTCTGGTTTTTGATCAAGCCATCTTGATTCTGGAGCCAGCAGAATCGGCTCAAAAATGAGCAGAGGTTCCTTGGGAGGTAAGAGGACTAGGAGTCACTGGAGTTGTCTCTTTGCCCTGGAAATGCTGGCTGGTACTGCTGGCAGACCAAGTGAAGTGAGCTCAGGAGCAGGACAGCCAGCGCTTCCATCTGGTCTGTGCTCACTCTCCTTGGGTGGAAATTACTGAAGGTGGTTTCAGAGTTGGGAGAGATGTTCTAGGCAGTGATTGCTCATGCAAGCACACACAGCTGGCAGTATGGCATGGATTACACTGCCTTCCTGGGGAGCTGGGGTGTGTGGTGGGAGCCAGAAGCAGCATGCTGAAGACACACTTTGGAGCAGCAAGATCACAGTTGACAGCTGTGTGTTGCCTAGACTTATCACAGTAGCATGATCCAGTCACTGGGAAATACTCTAGCTGCCATTGGCAAGGCAGTGCCTAAGCACGGAAATATCATCGCTAAGCATAATAATTAAAAAAAAACCCTGTCAATTTTTTTGAGTTAGTTGTGCATGTTGAATATTCTATCTAACTTAACTTTGTTAAGGCCACACTACTATAATAAGTCTAAGCACCCCAGTCCTTGTGTGTGCCCACTACTACGTGGGTTGTTGAGTGACTTATGGAGTGACTTCTCCTGCAAAGTCCTTGGCAGATCAGCAAATTGGAAGTCTTTTAAGTCTAAGCTGCTCTTCCTTCTTTACTGCTGATTCAGTTGCTGATCTGTGGTAGTTGGCTGTCTTTAATCAAATCTCTTTTTATTAGAAAGGATTCCCAAATGTGTTGTGCACTGTGCAGTAGGAATAGTTTCTCTCTATCACAACCCTCCCTGTTGAAAAATGTGCTACTGTAGACAGGCATGTCTGATTTGTTTGAAAAAAATACTTCGTGGAGTGGAAATTGGGTAAGATTGAGGGAGGAGAAATGGATACTTAGAGGAGATTAGAATGAAACTATCGAAATTGTTTGTTGTCTGCCATGGGAAATTACAGCCCTTGATTTTGAATTAAACCCCCCACACACAACAAAATACACACACACAAAGATCACAACTGTTATGGACCACTGTTTCAAGTCTCATAGAAAGAAATTGCTTCTGGCAGCTTATCAGTCTCTATCACCATGCAAACAGTGCTGATTAAGACTGGAAAAGTGCCATCCACTGGGGCCCCTCATCTCCTGTTGCCTTCTGGATTATGTCCCAGCTGAGTCACTCCCCACAGCAGTTTCCCTGTCCAGTGGGAAGAAACTCTCATTGTTATTTACCATAGCTCAGAACTACCAAAGGAACCACTACCTTTATGTATTGGAAAATACATGTATAGCAGTCTCCTTTAGAGTTCCAGTATGCTGCAGGGATGCACGTGGGGAGAAGAAAGATGCTAAAATGGTCCTTTCGGAAATAATTAGTTGGTGCGGTGAGGAGACCTTGATTTATCTCAGAGCTGATAATTCAGGATATGTAGTTTTCTTATTTATATCTTCTGTATCCACTGACTTTGACAAGGGGAGAGGTGGTACAGAGTTGGCTGAGGAGCAAGGCCAACAAGCAGGATGCTTGGCTACCTTTTTCTGCTTCTCAGCCTGATCTCTTGTGAGACTTGTGACAGATCGTTTTACCTTTCTAAACAGTATTTTTTCTCTTTTCACCAATTTTTCAGGAGTTGATTAACAGCGCCAGTTGTATGAATGCCCCCCACAGAGAAGCCTTCATCTCCAATGGTTCTATGAGATGCCATGTCACAGTTAAGATTAAAGAATACTAAGCGGCACCAGTATCAAATCTGTCAAGACTGTCAACCTTTCCTATCACTGGCTTTGCATCTCCACTAAGTTCATAAGCTAAAAATCTTCCACTAGGACTAGAAACTGGTGTCCAAACATGTTGAATATGCTCCCTAATTTTACTTGATGAAAGGCAGGACATGGGTTAGCAGGTAGCAGACCCAGTAAGGTATGGGAGTCATAGAGTCGTAGAAACTTCAGATGAGAAGGCACACTACATTTTCCAGGTATTACTTCCTTCAGTTTCTGATATCTTTGTTTCCTTTGATGTGGCTCTCTGTGCTGAACAGTTCTAGGGTCTCTAAAGTGAACGCGGTCTGCCTTGCATTTCAGTCGTCAGGCAGTGGTCAGGCATATCTGTAGCCTGTAAGAGGAACAGGTAGTCTCTTGGTTTCATCTGAATTACCACCAGAAAGAGAAACTGAAAGTTGTCATATCTTGCCTGTACTCTTAGATCTGTTCTGAAAAGGTCATTATTAAAAGAAGCATATTATTATTAGAAGAGCATAATTACATCGTAATTTTGCCATGTTTAAAGGCAGGGATTCTCACGCAAGGTGGCGTATGTCCTCATCTGAACGACATCTGGGTCAGAAAATAGTAGCTTAGATTTTCAACAACTGATGAGCCGACAGTCATTTTCTGTTATGTAAGCGCTCACAAAAGCAGGAATAACAGGGGAATATAATGGGGACCTTTTTTGCCATTGTAGTTCAAGTCATTATTTTTTATATTCGAGCACACGGGCTACAAAGGCTGGGAGCAACCTGTGTTCAGGGAGGTCACAGTGCAGCACCATCAACACCCAGCAGCCCTCTTGTGGCCTGCCGCAAGGGGAGTCACCCTCCCTCTGCTCCCCAGGGGCTTTAATTACCCTAGTAAATGGCTTTCAGAGCCTATTTCTTCAGTCTCACTTCTGTCAATACTTGCCACCCCCCTCCCCAGCTTCCTTTCAGGGAATCCTGTGCCTACTGACGTCCTTGCAGAGCAAGTGCAGGTAGAGTTTGGAGAGAGAATTTATAAGGATAATCTCAACACAACCTAAAGGGTGAATTTTGGCGCCCAGTTCCAAGGTAAGAAGAGGCAAAGAGGAGACCAATCAGTGGTTGGAGAGCAAAGTATACTGTATCTACATGCTTTTATTTCTGGCCATGAGACAGGCAAGAGGCTGTGAGCTGGTCTTAGTTGCTTTTTAAGTGTTTGAAAGGCTGTAAATGGATGCAAAAGTTTGATTCTTCCTGCTGTTCATCTAATCCACACACTACTCTGTATTAATCATGGGGAAAATGTTTTGTGAAGCTAAGCACCTAGATCTTCTTATGCCAGGGATCTTGGCCTTATAAAGGCTTGAGTGCGCATCTCTTAATGAAGATCCAGCAGATGTAGCAGTCAGGCTGTAAGCCCTGAGCCCTGTCCCAGGAGCGGATCTCATGTACCAGGAGCCAAGATACTCACCTTCCCTTTTTCCTCTTCTTACCCACACAAGAGTGGTCAAGACTTTGCATCATGAGTGTTTCTGAAGCCCAGTCTCTTCGGAGACCAGCACTGCTCACAGGTGGGATTTAACCTTGCATCAAACCCAAAATTACCCTTTGTTGCTGTAGGTGATAATATCCCAGCTGGAGCAGGTAGCAAGCAGCTTGACTTCCTCTGTGCTTTTAAGTCCCTGGTTTAGCTTGAATTGCTGGCAGTCAAGCTAGACATATTTTTACTTTTGAACAGAACTGATTTGGTGCAGAAGCTATTTAATGGAGAATAAGTTCAGAATACCAAGGTGGCACTTAATCAAAGGGATTTCCGTGATCACCTGTATGCTGCGAAAGAGGTGGGGTTTAGGCCATTCATGGAATTAAGTTTGTCTCAAGAGTCAGTAAAAAAACCCTAACAATTTCCTGCTGTTTTCTCAGAGGAGTGAAATGTGATCATGAAATATCAGGGATATGTCTTTCTAAAGTGCAGCTGTATGCTACAGGATTCTTCAGCACGTTCAAAAACTAACATAGCCATGGAAAACAGAATGACCCAAGAGGGTCACAGATATCTCTTTTGTTGTGATAGGGCCCTTAGTGTGCTAGGAACTGTACAAATGGACAGAAAAGCACAGCCCTTTTCTGGAAAATATTTGAACAACGGTGGGACGACTAGCCAACAAGCCCCAAAATTAATAGTCCTATCGTCCTACATGAAAGCAAAACAAATCTTTCTACCTTAGTTTGAGGAGCAGTTCAAAGACACCTTGTTCATGAAAAACTTACATGCCCAAAGTAAACTCTCTGTGGACTGAAATGGCTGAATTCCTTGGCTGTAGGTCATTAGTCTGTAGCTAACTCAGAGCGTTAAGAAGCGAAAGTGGGACTACCTTCTGGCTGTTTCTTGCCCCACATGAAATGAGATGGCTGGTCTCAGGAGGATTCTCTGTGGGTATGTCATTACTTGACTAAAAACCATAAATTGTGGTACTTGGAGGACCCCTGGTTAGGAATCTCCTTGACAAGGCCGGGAGCTGAAGACAGACTGTTGATCAAGAACATATGGGATGGAGAAGATTGGTTCTCCCTCTCTTCCTGTTAGACCTGTTTTATGAACATGAGTGAAACCAGGTGTTTCCATCCAGGATGTCATAAGCACTAAATTCTCACATACAGGTATTTTAAGAGGGAGTGTATGTATGTGTGTCTGTGAATGAGTGAGAATGTTTTTCTGGACTCTAGTATTATAGAAATGATTTTCACTTCAGATGGAGCTTTGGAATGTTTTAAGCTTCAAGACATTCTTTTTTTTTTGTCATAACTTATAGCTAACTTGTGGATAGAGGTACAGGCATTTGGCTTTGGAGCTGGAGTTAGAAACCCTTCCAGCCCTGCAGTCCTGGAGAAATCTTTGTCCCAGTGACATGAAGACAGTTTAATTTATCTTTGTTTTGAATTAAATATACCCTTTTTTCACTTTTTAAAACTTGAAACACCTATTGTTTGAAGCTGGGTGCACTAAATTTGCAGTTTGATTCCATGTTATATCGTGGGTCGTTGTGCTGCAGTAACATCCAAGGCCTGACGGCAAGGCTGTGGTCACGTTGTACTATGTGCAAATTAAACATGGAGTGGGAAACAGTATGGATTCCTCAGAGCTCCGAAACTGAAAATATGGCAAGGACCAGGAAATTATTGTCCTTAACTTACAAATGAGGGACTGACTGACAGAGTTTAGGTGACTCACCCAGAGTCATGCCGAGGTCCACTAACGAAGTGGGATTTGTGCTTAGGATTCCTTCAAGTTCCCTGCCTTACCCAACTCTGTGGCCACACTCTTTATTTTATGCAAAAAATCAACTAAAATGGACTTGTGAGCCTTGTCTAATTAGAAATCATAACCAATTTGAATGTTCTTCCCAGCACAAATCCTGTGGTAACAAAGCTGTGAAAATAAGAAAGGGGTAAAAAGTGCTCCAGGACCACACTGGATAACTGTTAATATATGTACTCACTAATGTTATCACACTTCAGCATTTAGATAGTTCAAGGCCATTAGGAAAATTGATAATGCACCATAGTAATCTGTTACTTTCCAGTCTAGCAGTCACCATTCCATGGGGGGTGGGGCACAGTGTGGCATTTGTTATTTCTTCTTCTAGTGGCATTTGTCTCATGCTGTCTTTCTTGATAGGGTGGTTTGTCTTTTGCCAGTAGCTTTTGGGGGTATTTTGAGTGTCATTAACTCAAAACGAGTTATTTTCAGTGGGGGGAAAGGCCAGACTTTATCTGAGAGTGAAATGTGGTAAAAATAAGAATTAAACAGGACTGTCTCATTTGCTGAGTGTTCTCCTCTTCTCTTCTGATGGAAATGCATCAAAACTGTTTGGTTTTTCTTTTTTATGAGGAATTGCTTTGAGTCAGATTCTGTGAGATGAATCATAACCCACTTTCTCATCTGAGATGTGAAAGAAAAAAAAATTGCAGCTCTGCTGTCAATGTCAGCCTAATCAATACAGAGTCTTTGTTGGTAGTGAGAAGAGGTAGGGGAGGATTAAAAGAATGAAAAGAATCAAAAGTAGCCAACTTTCCTGCTGGTTTTAGTAGGCTACACTGTTTTTATGTCTCCAAATGCACTTTGCTGTTCATCATGTCATATTAGACCTGAACACAGCTTTCACATCTCTGGCTAAAACCCAAGGTCACAACTGGTGCTCAAAAGTCAGGAGACTGTCATCTCAAACAGGCTGGCAGATCACGAGAAGCCAGTCCTGGCAGACATTTGGGATGCTACCAGCAGCTGAGACTAAACCTGTTTTCATTTGTGAAACCTGCAGTTGAGATGTCACCTGCCTGGACTGTGCCAGCACAGATTTTGTCAGCTGAGTAGGAGAGAATGGCTAAGCACAATGCCTGTCCCGTGGCCTGGCTTGAGCCAGCCCCATTGAGATAAATGGAAAACTTCAATTGCAGTAGGGTCGCTGTGCCTGTAAACCAGAGATGGGAGACCACATTTGATATCTTGTTGCCAGCTTTCATTTATGAACTTGCTCATTTGGTTTTTTTTTTCCCTTGTGTGTCTGCCAAGACATGCACAAAGACGTAGAAATAGTTACCTCTGGAAATGTGAGCTAAGAGCCAAACCCCTGAAAAACTGTGTTCACAGCACTGGGGTCAAAAAGGGACAGCACAGGTAGGACATACGGATTTTGACAGTTGACCGAATTTGTCTCTCCATTCAACACAGTGGTTCAGTAAAACACCCAGGCAATAAAAGATTCCTTTGTAAAGAGTTTAGAGATGTGGGTGCAACCATCCTCCAGAGCCTAAGATACTGTCCATTGTTAGAGATAGACAGTTGGATGTGGGATGTGTCTTATTTTGTCTCGTAGATCCTTCTGAATTACTGTCCAGGCCATGCTAAACTGTTTGTTTAAAGCTGTGAATCAGGCTGTGTTCAGGTATCAGCAATGTTCAACTTTAATATACAATTCCCTAAAAAAATTGTGGTTCCAGATAATATCTTAGGAGGTTAATAACTTACTATCTGCTCAGTGCATGTTCTGATTCTGTCTGTGCTGTCAGGGGGAGACTGGGCAGATGATGTGCAGCATTCTTTCTGGGTGCAGATTTGAAGTAGAGAAAGTTTTTGAAGGGGTTTTGGTGGCTTTTGTTGTCATTTAAAATTACATTTGAAAAAACTCCAGCTTTTAAAATGTCTCTATTTCCTCATTCTGTGCTTGCCCTGAAAGGCAAGTGAATTCAGCATCTGACTTAAAAAAAGCTTTGGAAAGCCTGAAGCTTTTTACCTTGAATTTTCACTTGTGTTGGTGGATCATCAGGATATGACAATACTGACTTTCCACTCTTTTTAATGCAGAGTTTGTTTGTGATCACATGAACTCAGGAATTGCGTCTGGCTGACCTGGGGGAGATATTTAGAAAGGACTCTAATGTGAGTCCTTTATGATGTGCAGAAGACTGTCATATGCAGCCAGCTCTCCTGGGCAGGAAAGTCCTAGTGATCATCGTTGCTAACGTGGAGCTAATTCTGGTCATATGTTCTTGTTGTCATCTCCATGAGCTGGGCAGCTGCTTCTCATTCCTGTCCCGTGGCTGAAATTAGTGAGAATCCTAAAATACATATATAAATCTGTGTACATATCTGTGTAGTGCAGATACTACTTGGACCCTGGATTCTAATCATGTTTCTTCTGTCCCATTCTCTGTCTCAACACCGTGCATTAGCTGATCCAGCACTGGCAAATCTGATGTTTGTGCTTAGAGGAGGGAGGAAGCTGTGGAGGGAGACAAGACTGGGGATGATATGGCTACAGCTGTGGATGTTTGAATGGCACAATTTTGAGTATTCCATCATATATCTGTATATTCCTAAAAATGTTGTCTTCTTCTAAAGATAAAACTGCAAAGCACAGGCTTCAGTGTCCAGTGCTTGTTTAAGTCCATTGGGTCACTACTGATACTAAAACAACCCTAACCTCTTATGTTATGTATACTCAATTTCCTTGCAAGGCAACAAGGGGAGGGGACAAAAATACAGAGGTTGTTTATGGTCATGTTCATTTCTACTGTTTTTTCACAGGCAGAATTCAGAAGGTGAAGAAAGTGGAGCATGTGCACTGCAGATGTGCACAGCTGGTGCGTTGCCATCTTCATGACATCCCTCCTTCAGAAGGGCAGCTGAGGAGAGCCAGAAGGTCTTTGTCAATTATAGGGTCAGCTCCTAGGGAAAGCTTGTCATTTAAACTCTTTCAGCTCTTTCTGCACTGCTGTCTCTAAATCGAGTGAGGAATGGAAACTGCTCTGTGCTCTCATGCAGGGAGAGACACATACTTTCAGGTCTTGAGGGCTTAGGTGACAAACTGCACAGATAATGCAAGTTTCAGGAACCTCAGCAGGAGGATCAGAGACAGGCATTGGAAAAGAGCCCACCCTCAAACGTAGAGCAGAGGAGCACTGCTATTCTCAGGTTGCAGAACTGTGCCCTGAGCTACCGCTGGTCACGCCTGGTAACGAGTAAAGGGTTTTGTTTATAAGACCCATTGACCTAAGTGTGCCTTGGTCTTTTAAACAAAAGCAATACTTCATAGAAAGCCAATTAGTCTTGGGACTTTTATGGGTTTTCTGTCATTTCTTTGCTCTGATTACAGCTGGGCTTTGAGTGAGGAGCCATAACTAAGCTGTTTTAAGTCTGTCAGACTTTACTTCCTTCTGTTTTGTACAATTGCAAGGTGTTTACACACAGTCTTGCTACCTGTTGCCCTTTGCAGCACAACCTTTTTTCATTTAAGGAGAGAAATCAAGGTGGCTAACTTATGGCCTTGAGTCCTTTGTAAATGACCGAAGTCCTGATACTATGAATAACAACTGTTAGGCTACATGTAGGAATGGTGTGCATCCAGCAAATGTCCAATTACGAGAACTGTTCTGGCCCAGGAAAATTGCAGCTGTTCAGAAGAACTAGTAACATTTTACAGGATGATGTTTTGGAATGTGGTCTAATTGTGACACATAATGGGTCTCATCTCAATAGGTGTATGTTGACTACAAGATTCTCCAACTGCCATCAGCTTGGCTAAATATTAGCCAATATTTACAGCCTTGGCTGAGTAAATATTGCCTAAACTCTCAGGATATCAGTGTTTGCAGTGTCTTCATTCTTGTGGTCTAGGGACATGGCAGAACAAAACAATATGCAGCAGAAATAACACTGTAAAATGATACATTAATATTGTTCCCCTGGCAATTTACTAATTTTGTATCAGTCTTAGGAATATCCTGTGGTGACCCTTAACACCTCAGACAGGGCTCATCTACATGAAAAGGAATTCATGAGTTTTTAGTCTATAGTTCACAAAATGCCAGTTTCTTTTGTTGTGGAGAGGTTTCTTTAACTTTCTCGTGAAGCATTCAGACTTTTTTGCAGATGTTATAACGTTTGGACATGGATCTGAAGCTTATCTTGAACACTTCCAGAGTCATCTGGTCTAGAACATAGGTTGTAGACGTTCCATAAGCTACATAATGCATTTTGTCTTATAGGATCTCATTTATGCAAAGGCTCCAAAGGAGATGCTTAGAGCAATGGAAAACAATGAAATCTTTCTCAAAAATGTTTGAAGTCTCAGTTGCACTGAGTCTTAGGTTGCTGCAGTTCTGTTTTGAAGGCTTTTGTAAGCTGTAGCCTTTCACTGGGACAAATGTCTCCCACACTGTTTCCTATGCTGGGGTGTGAATAATAGCTTCCCTGATCTACCCATCACATCTGACTTTGTAAATAAGTAAAGTTACATCATTTTATGTGCAAACGGAAAACAACTGACTTAAACCAGCACTGGCTTTCTGGGTTTGGTCATGCAAATTCAAAAGTACATGAAGTTGACTAAGTTTACATAAGCTAAAATCAGGCTTAGGACAAACTGAGTGTCTCTACATGTACCTCAGATCTAAATTTGGAGGTCTAGTGGATTTCAAATGATTCTGTTATCACATGTAAACAAGTCCATCAATTTTCCCTACTGCCATACCAAAGGGCTTCATGAGGATTAGATATACCTACCATTTTCACAGTGAACTCCCATGTATGTAGGAAACCAGTAAAGAGCACCCTGAAAGTTCAGAGCAAGATTTGCCAACGTTGCTCATGTGGAGGTTGCCGTCACTGGTACGGCATGTTCAGGACGTTTTTCAACACTGAGTGTTTGGCAAACACTTGCGATCCCCGCTGATGATGGCCTTTTCTAATGCCCACTCAAGGACATTGGACTGGCAGAACTCTCCATGAGTCTGGATATCGGATCAGTCATTTCTGATTGGTTCAGCCCTGTCACGAGAAGGGAAAGCTTCGGGGGTTTCAGTTTCCATCGACGCAAAATTTTCAGGTCAAGAATTCTGTGAATAATTCAGGTGACAGGGATTGGTGCCCTTCGCATGGAAGCCAATTTAGGAAGAAGTTTCCATCTTAGAAGTGTGATGAGTAATACTTTGAGCGCGCCTGCGTAGATGCTGGTCAACATCAGAGCCTCCTCATGGAGGACTTAAGATTAAATGTCAGGACGGTCTGTATCATGATAAATATGGATCAGTACCCTTAATTCTCATGTCTCCTCCTGTTAGTCCATGGGTCCTAGAGTCTAAACCACCGTCTCAAAAAGATCAGTCTTTAGGCCACTAAAAAGCTCAGCTTTATGGTGTGTGGGTTTTTAAAATTTATTATTATTTTTTAAACCTTGCTAATTTTGAATCAAAAGCTGTAGGATGTGTGAGAGTGACACATGCAATTGTGCAGATGGATTTTCTACATACTTTCTTTAAATAGAATAATAATTGTTATAAATATATAGTATCTCATATTTTACACTGATTCACTTGTAATGGAGGCCAAGCAGGAAAATTTTAATCTCCTTTTCCAGCAAGCTCTGAGAATGTGACAATCAGGTGAGATAATGATCCATGGAGATTTGATATCATAGTCCACCATTATGAACTCCAGAGGAAGCATGTGCCACAAGAAGGTAGGTAATTTTGAAATCAGAGAGTTAACAGTATTACTTTCCATCTACTCCAGCCAGTAAAAGCAAGCCCCATGACCCAAAGGATGAACAGAATTGTAATTATTGCATAATTACATCAGTCTAATGAGTATAGTGTCACCAGCATATATTTTAAAAGGACTTTTGCTCTCAATACCAATGTCATATTTTAAGGTTATGACATATGTGGTCATCCTGAATAGGAACAAATGTTGCATGCCCCCTGCAGAATCAGAGTGTTTCTCCATCCCAGATTGTAAAGTTCTTGTTACTTGTCCAAGAGAGTAAACAAATATTGGACCTTGTACCTGACTGGAAAAGTCTCAGATTTTTGGGTTGAAGAAGGAGACCTCTGTCCAGTAGGTTGCTTTAATGAGGAAAAAACAGTGTTTGTTAATTCCAGCTGCTGAGAAATTTGGAGTGATGGAGTTCATTGCAAGGGACAGTGGAGTCTCGACATAGAGGTGAGGTGGTTTCCATTGCCTGAGGGATATGATTTATGGCAGGCTGCTGTTGACACGCAGACAGTGTATGTTTCAAAACAGCAAGGAAGCTTTGGGCTGGTGTTGGATTATGAGAGACATAGTTTTCAAAAAACATTAAATAAATGAGGTGCTGGTTGAAATTTGGTGTGACATCTTCTTCTAATGCAGCCAGACACCTTCGAAAATCCCAGGCCTCAAACTTGTTAGGTCTGTGAAACCTGCCATTACCTCAGGACTCTACTCTTCGTCAGATCCAGGCTTTCTTTACTTTTTTTAATTTTTTTTCACTTTTGGCAGGGGGGAGGCAGATTCCCTCCCTGTTTTTTGGTTTTTGTCAGACGTTTTTCCCCAGGCAAGCATGCAGGAAGTGTGCCAGGTTGGTAGGCCAGAGCCAATGGCACAGGAAGCATCTCTGACTCAAAACTTTGCCATTACTAAAGCATTTTCACCTTCACTACTGAACAAAGCCTTTGGTAAAAATGATCTTATGCCACCACCCTCCCAGTGATGCTGCGAGGCAGAGACAAACTGCTAATACCAGCTGGAGCACAGCCAGGCTATGGAAGAGTGAATTGAGTCATTCATGCCCAGCAGCGGATGTGATTTTTGGCTGGGCTTGACTATGGTGAACACTCTGATGGCGCCTGTCCTGAGCTTATGAAATGGATTGTCTGGGCAGAGGGACAGAAGTAGTTTGAAGTGCCCTTGTGCAACATGGGCACAGTTGGAAATGAAAGTGTTTGGGAAAGGGAACATTGTTTGCTGTGTCTTTGTTCCACACCTAACACCACAGAACTGTACCCCATTGCTTGGACTCCCTGAGACAGTTTTCATGTTGGAAGTGGCAAACCTAACTCTAGTACTTTGGGAATGTGATAAAAGACAACTCATTTTTTTGATCTAGACGTAAAGACTGCTGCTGCTGCCTATGTCAGTGTGAGTCTTAGCTGGTCACTTCTGACTGCAGTCTCAGTTCAGTTCTTAAGAAAGCAAGAGCTAAGGAAAATTTGATCTACTTTTAAGGTGAGCTTGCACCGAGCAGCAGCATGAGCCTGTGGGCAGCCAGTCACTGGTTCTCCCCACGTGGAGGAGTGAGTGGGAGAAGATGCATGGACCGTTGCACAACAAACACCATCTGAGGAGACCAGCTCGTCTGGCCTCCAGATCTGCTCTATTTTATAGCCGTTGGTTACATACAGTGCCGAGTGCAGCAGCCCCTGAAGCTACCCTCCACTGCTCTACCAGCAAATCTAATCTCCTGAGTCAGTGGGGAGGCAGACTGGGACAGCACGCTCGGAGAGACATCTGTGAGGGGACCCAGACGGGCCAGGGACAGCTGCCCCCATGTCGCTGCTGGCTGGGGCTTCTGCTACTGGCCCTTCCAGTAATTACAATGTACTTTTTTGTAGCTTTCCAAAAAAGGATCCTGCAGTCTAGTGCAGCATTACAGAGAAAGCCCAGCAGGCCATGGGCTAGCCCAAGTAATGCCCCCCTGTCCGTTGCCCCTGATAAGCATGGGAGGAGGAATGATTTCTGCCTCCTGTCCTGCATGGTTGCTCCCCTTTTGTGCAATCATGTATATTTGGTATTTCCACTGTCCAGGGTTTATCATGCAACATGGCTTTGCAAGTGTAAGTGCAAAGGGACCTAGCTCAGTGGTTGTTACTGTTGCTATTACCAGAACTGCCAAAATTTACCTGATTTAAAGCTCTGCCAGAAATTGTTCTCTGCATTAAGGTCCTTCCCAAGAGGGGCAAAACCCCAAAGAATCAGCTTTGGGATATCTTGCCCACAGGGAAGAGTTTCCTGCCAGCCCCACTAGGACTTGTTCCAGGGTGCTACGTATTGGTAACATCTCACTAAAAAATAAAATTCCAACATTAGTGATGTGCTTCAAGGAGAAAAGTAATTTCCATTTTCCTATGAAAGTAAAATAAAAGGAGAGGTTTCTCAGCTTTTGAAAGCCTAGGAAAGGCCCACTTCCTCACAACCCTTACAAATTTTGGCCCATTTTTATTTCGGAAAAAAAAAAAAAAAATTAAAAGAAGTTTCCATGTCACTTGTTTTTTCACCTTACTATGTATGATCAGTTTGTCCTGAAAGAGAGAAGTGATGGCACAGGAAAGTGGGTGACTTCTGTGAAAGTGTGAATTTTTTTTTTCTTTTACCGAATGAAATTATTTCACTCCTTAGTTGTTTGCTGGTTGTTGTCTTTAGTGGAAATCGGTGCTTTGATAGTCTTACACCCAAACACAAACATATTTTTAATTTAAAAAAGAAAAAAAAACTTTTGAAATGGTACTTCTTTCCATCCAACTCTATATACATGCAACTTAAAACTGCTTTTCTTTACTATATCCATGTCTAGCGTTCAGCCCAGGCTGGGAGAAGTGGGGAAGGGAAGGAGGTAGCAGGGAGTGCCCAGGACACAACAAGGGACATATCGCTCTGTTTGCAGTGTTGGAGAGCCCGGGGCAGACGGGCAGGAGGAGGAATTGCTGTGGTTTCCAGGGACAATCCCCGGTGCCCTGGCTGAGAGCACCTAGCAGAGCTGCACTGACAGCTCACTCCTCTGCTCCCCGAGCTGGGGCTCTTCAGTGGATTTACAGCTGCAGTCGCTGTCATCTGGCAACTTTCATCAGCATTAAAAGAAACATTTATAAAGGAAATAGAGTACATTTTATTCTCCCCCTTGCATTTCCTTGATCGATTAGCAAAGGGAGGAATGTTTCCTCTCTTGCATTCTTTTTTTCGCTCCCTTTCTTTTGTCTCCAGATGTTACCGAGGCTCTATTTCAGCCCGTTCGCACATGGTAAAACACGTGCCAAAAAGTTGACACAATGTAACAACGACAACAACAACAAAATAGCAAAGCATGCTGCAAAAAACGTATCTGGGACCTTAAATATTGTAGAGCATCACTGACCCCCACTGGGCTGGCACACTCACTGCAGATCACCCAGGCTGGGGACTGGTGCCTCATCCATGTGTGGGGCTCATGGTCACAGTTGCCTGCGAGGGGGGGAGTCCTTCGTTCCTACAAGGGAATGTAAACGCTGTTCAACTGGTGTAGATCAAACCAAGCCTCCCTGTGTTCTTTATGTCCATCGTGAATAGATTAAAAAGGCATTGGCTTAGCTTGATGCGAGGGGCATTGTGGCTGGATGATGGAAGGGCTTGCTAGTGGTATGGTTAGGTACTTGCTGAGATTTTTTTGCCCAAGTGGTTCGTGAAATCTCTGTTGCTGCAGGTTCTTTGGAACAGGTTCAACAAGTACGTATTTATCAAGAATGATGTAGAGAGAGTTGATCCTGCCTTCAAGGCAACAATATAGTTTCTATGACTTCTCAAAATCCTGTTCAACTTGAACTTTCGTAGCATTGTGGGAAAACCAGGAGTGTCCTCTCCAGGTCTTTATTTTTGTGGTTGCAATAATTCAGGAATGTAACTTTTGTTGTTACCTGCTTTATATCAGAAATAAACTAAATTGTCTCTGTTGTTCCAGGGAGTTGAAGAGAGAGTGATGTAGATGTGTAAAGGATCATCACAGTGCAGATGTTGAAAGAAGCAGAGGTTTTTCTTTCTCTGTCATTAAACAGAGGACGGTAGCAGAGGCACAAAATTCTGTGTGCTCAGTTGCTACATGGCTCAGCCAGGCTGCCAGAGGGCAATGGCATGGTCTGCCCAGGGAGAACATTCATCCTTCTGGGGAGAGGATTCCAGCAGGACTCGTGCTGCAAACTCACTCTAAAATGAAGATGTTTTCATGTCACAAGACGTTGCCTTTTTAGAGATGGTCTTGTGGTTAAAGAAACTAGACTGGGATTGAGTGGATACAGTTTCAGTTCTTAGTTCCATCATAAACTTCTGTGACCCTTGGAGAGTTATTTCACCTGTGTGGGTCCCAAGTTCCCCACCTGCATGTTGGGTGTTCTACAGGTCTTCACCTTCCTTAGAGTGTTGGAAAGATTCACCATGAGAGCTAGTGATGGACTGGGATAGTAATTGTGTGATGAGCAGCATGGAGAAGTGTTTGAATGTAAAGTGTTGGCAGAGTGAGCCTGCACAGTTGCAGTGCATTTGCTGTATGGTGTGGAATGGGACCTCCAGGGCATACTGAAAATGCGTAAGATTGGCAGCCAAGCAGAGTGAGAATATGAAGTTGTACTGTGGTCAGAGGAAAGGGATGCAAACAACATGAGAGTGCAGCTACTGCACAGTGCCGTAGAGTACAAATGACAAGTAGGTCACTGCAGGGACCTGTACATCTGGAGTACAATGCAACACAGTTAAAGCAGAATAACCAGGACACAGTAATTAAATCATGGCCTTGGATTTAATTTATGAAGTGTTTCAGGCACACATTGCAGCATGAAGCTCTGTTTACTGTGAAAGATTGTGTTTTCTGACGTCTGCTGAAGAAAAGGGAATTAAGATTGATCTGCCTTGTGTCCAAAGGCTGTGTAAGACAACTGATGCATACAGCCTGCTCCTGTCAAATGGTGATACTTCAAGCTTGGATCTTGGCACAATAAAACATTGCCAAAGGCTTCCCGCTCAGTGAAAAGTCTGAGTTCAAAAGCAGAAAAAGGGTAGGTAAGGAAGGTAATGATAAGATGAGCAAAATAACATAGTTTCCTACAACATGCCTTTGAGTTCCCCTCATACCTCTATTGCAGTGTCCTGAGTACTAAAATGTCAGAATCACTCTGGGACAAATATGACCAACACATCTTTTTCTAGTATAATCACAGACACATGTCTCCCATGCAATGTAGGAAGGGAATAAGCACTCCTTTGTGGATCAGAGATTCCTATTTTATTCTCTTTGGACAAATCACAGAACCGAGGACCTGTTGTGTCCTGAGTGGCAGAAAGTCCTAACGTTGAGACTTAACTTCATTAAGGTGTGCTGCCAGTTAAGGTCTGCTGTTACACTGTCATCCTAATGGATCAATTTCTGCTTCTGTATCCCTTTAAAATGGAATACTTATGCCTGTCTGACATAGGTGTCTTGAGGAATGCCATGTGCTTGGGAAATGCTTGAAAATCCTTGGATAAAAGTCACTAGGAAGAAGGAGGGAGAGAGGGGAAGGTCTTGTTACATTGTTGACTTATGGTCATCGTTGTCCTCGAAATGCCGTTTTGTCATCAATATTTCTTCATTAGGAATAATGATTTTTCCACATTTACTGCCAGCTGATTCAAAGCCATCCAAAAGCAGAATGTGTCATGAATCTCTAAAATGCATTTGCTGGCAAACTCTAAACAGAGATGATTAGAAAAATAATGCAGCGGAAATACTGGGTGTCTTGAGGCTGCCAGGGGATCTTTTAGTGAGATATTTTGTTCAATGTATTTATGTATTTTAAAAATGTTCTTGGTACAGTTTTGTAATGGCAGCGTGCTGTATTTTTTTAGTTCTTTCTTGCATAGTGTATCAGGGCTGCAGTGAGAACCAGGGAGTACACTTAGCTGATCAAGGGAAACTGTGTAATTGATAGGCACTGAGGATATGACCTTGTAGTATATTCCCACAGTACAGTTAGGTGGGAAACAGATTTTTTTCCATCATGCAGAGTTTTTTGAGATACCAGTGTTTTTTCCCCACACTTCAGCAAATGCAGAACCTTCCTACTTCGATGCTTTTATCAAAAATTTATCCCCTATCTCTTCTCTGCATAGAATGCAAGCTTTGAATTCATTCATTTAAACCTTTTGTGGAGAGTTTTGCACATTTTCTCTCTGCTTTCTTTACTTTTGGCATCTGTAGTTACTGCCTAAATTATGTGTGTTAGGCACTGTACATCACATAGAAAGAGACAGCCAGTGCCCCCAATGGCTTAGAGTCTAAGTAGGTATGACAGATAAATAGTGCTGTAGCCTAAAAAAGGCTACTGCAACTTTGGATGTGCAAACAGGAGCATGTCAAGCAAGCTGGATGGAGTTACATTAACTCTGTCTTTGGCTCCAGTGTGATTGCTGTCAGATTATTATGCCATGTACCTATTCCATCATGCATCTTCAGTGGTGGATGTTTGTCTGATTGGCTCATATTCTTAATCCAATGTTTAAAAGTGACGCATGTCCCAGATAAGGTTGGACACCCTATATCTAATTCCTCATCTACAGATTGCACCCAGTTTCTGGCCAAATCTTAAGAATCTTGCTGAGTAACTGCTCAGATTATGGCCTTTCCTGTTCATCTTCATGGATAAAACCTTCATCCCAGCACCAGTGTCCTTGAATCTCTGGAACATTATTTTAAAAAAATGCCATTTCTCCCTGTTCATGCTCAACTAGCTACAGAAATAATTTTCTAGCTTACAAGTTATACCAGGTCATTCCTGCCTCTTAGTTACAGAATCGTAGAATATCCTGAGTTGGACGGGACCCACAAGGATGACTGAGTCCAGCTCCCAAACATCTCTCCTCTGGTTTCATTTCTGCATCATATCGAACAGAAGCTTCATGACTTTACATGCTTTACTTATAATGACCTATTCCCACCCTTTTTTCTCCAGTATTCTCTAGTGACATATCAACTCCTCATTCCCATTTGAAGGTGTTTATGTCCAATCTTCAAGCAGTTATATTTGCTTTTGTGCTGACTTTGTCCTTTCCTCAGAAGTATCTCATTAAACTTCCTTCAAACTCCCTCTGGGTTCTCTTTCAAATTCGTCTTTAACCTTTTGTTTTACTGGGCTGTGTACAGATTCCTTTGCAATAGTAAAACATTTAGACTGCTGAGACCACAGTTTTCTTTGCTGACTGGTTTTGTCTAATTGTTATGTTCTATTTCATACCTGTACCCAGCTGTAAACTCCTCCAGTTGGGCTTTTCTTTGAATTTTGTGCTTTTCCAATAACCAGCACAACAGAACTGTTACATTAGCTGAGAAGCCAGAACCTGTGGTAGTATAGGCAAAACCAACATATAATAATAGTAATAAAACAAGAAGAAGTTAGAACATGGCATCGTGTGCAATATGAGCTACTCTCCTTCCTTCCTATTCTTCATTCAAATTGGCAATATTTCAATTTTTTTACACAACAGAAGACAGCAAATGAGGATGTTTCACATTAAAGTATAGTAGCTTATGTGTCCTTTCAGCTGCTGAAGTATTTCCATGTGATCCACTCATTAATGATGGCATTTTCAGCAGGGAAACTTCTGTGAACACTTCTGTATGTCCCCCCAAGGTAAGACCAACATGTGGCAGCTGGGCTATGCTGAAGGAAGGTCACAGCATGGCCAAGGTTATGAACCTCTTTCATGCAAAAATAGAGGACTCTGGTCTCCCAGGCTTGCTGCCAATGTCTTGCCTTCTAGTTTTGCTGAAATGATCTTGAAAAAGTGTCTAAAAAAGGCTGAAGGGGCAGAAGAAGAATGTTGAAATGACATACATAGTTTCATCTTCATGCAGTTTAGTGCTAATTTTGTCCTTTGTCTTTAAGCTGCCTTTTAAGTGCTGTTTGTCTCTGTGGGAAGCAAATGGGTCACGTTGTTCTATGTTTCTACTGTAATACGCTGCCTGCTATTTTTCTCTTGGATTATTTGTGTAATCTTTTTTTGTGCAATCTGTTTGTTCTTGAGTCTTGCAAACTTTGCCTTTGCTACTTCTTTCCCAATAGGCAGTGCAACTTGTTCTTTATTCACTCACGGGTATTCTGCGCACAGCAGACCGGGTTATTTCAACCAGTGTGAAAATATTAAAATAGGGAACATGTGTGGGTACTTAATTGTGGTGAGCCCAACCACAAATACCTTCGCCATTGGTAACTGGCATGCAGGAAAAGCAGACCTTTGTTTTGTTTTTATCAGACATAATGATAGATACATTGTTTTTAGTGGGGGTTTTCTGGTTTTTTTTAAGGAAATGAGGCTTGTGCAATCGCACTGCCTGGGTGCATGTGCCTGTGTGCTTGTCAGTTCCTCCCTCGCCAGTAGTTGAAACTGATAGCCATTTTCAATTAAATTTGAGTCAGATGCAGGAGTTGGGAGAAGAGACCAGCTTTTGCAGATGTCTTTTGAGTTCCCAGATTGCACCAAGGCCTGCAGAAGGTTGTCTCCAGTGGTCACATTGCTGCAAGCCAAATCTCTTGTGTATTTGTCCACATGCCTTTACGTGTATCCAGCCACCTAACTGTAGGCTCCCAAATGTGAATATTTTGGCTTATTTGGTTTTACCTTTTGAGTGACTCAGTTGGTAGAGTTGCTAGTTACAGAGCTTTTGTTTTGATGCTCACTGGAGTGGCCATGTCTCATGAAAAACATGGTTTGCTCAAGGCCACAGTGTTATAATTTGCATATAAACTTTTTTAAAAGGAAGCTTTCTTTAAACTTTTCTGTGCAAGAGTTTATAGTAGTATTTCTGTCTGTGTACTTAATAGCAGAAATTGCACTTCTCATAAATGTAGACAGGTTAAGTCTTGTCGCTGCCTGAATGGGAATATTCTGTGGAAAAACCCAGAAAGCGGAAGGAAAGCCTAAGGAAAACCAACTTAAAGGGGAGCAGTTGGCCAAGACTTGTGTTATGCTGCTCTTTGGTTTGTGTCTGACCACCAGCAGCATAGCTGGGGAATGCCATAGAGCTATGGAGGAATGCAGCCTCAAGGCACCTTTGGGAGGCAGAGATGTCTTTATGCCCTTTGCTGGAAGAGAGGACAGAGGTTCAAAGGCACTGAGTGACTTATCAGACATTACAAGGGTATATATTTGTGTTAGGAAATGGACCCAAGTCTCTGGGCACAAGTACAGCAGAAGTACGGTCTACAGCTTCTTCAGCAAATGGAGAGATGCCTTGGTCTAAGAGGAAGATAAATTCTGAAGTATACAAGAGCTGGCTAAGTTATGAATCTGAGAAGAGGAGGAGGGGAAGAAAAGATTCCCACATGTTCTGCTTAGATGTTAACAAAGAAAGCTGAGAAGTGTTTGCATAGACACTACATTATTCCATGTCCAAATGCCTCATAAAAATAATACCGGATGATCACAGAATGGCACACTAGGGAAAATAAATTCTTCAGCAGAATATTCCCTCTGGAAAAACACTGTGTAAAGTAATACACTAATGGCTTTCAATTTCATGTTTTATATATAGAGATATTAACTGCTCCCTAGACGTCTCTTCGTATTACAGCCCAGCTACACAAGACATTTGGAGAAAGCCCTGGAGCATGCTCCATCTTGTCCACACGCAGGACTGAGCAGTGCTCTCCTGTGGTACATACAGCTCCTGTGGTGTCCACAGTGGATGTCTTCTGCCTCCTTCCCAGTGCAGTGGTGCTCCTGTGGTTCTCTCTAGTGAATTGGGTTCTTTTGCTTCCTAGTCCCCATGGTTTTTTCCATTCTTTTGCTGTGCTCTGTAGCCTCACCACCATGCTGGGATACCTGCATTCCTTCTCTGCTCATAAAAAAGGAGTCCTCACTAGAAGAGTTGCAGTGGAGTAATCAAAGCACAATGCTGTCAATCAAAACATTAATAACAAATGTTAAAGATTAAAGAAAATGAAGTTCACATACAGCATTATTAGATCCTTTTGCAGGGCTTTCCAGGCTTGTCTGGATACATCTGGTGACTTCCTTCTCCACATTGCTCAGGCTAGGAGCTGTTTGTATCAGGAACTGTCTGTCCTGTATAAAGCCAACTACGGCTGTGCCATTGTAGCAAATCATAATGATCTGGGTTCTTTTCCAAGCTTTCCTAATATATCTCAAATGTATATATATATCATCTGCCACATCCTGAGGGATCCGAAAGTAGCTTACATGCTTTGTTCCCTGAATGTAGCTTATTGGAGTCTGGGACAGGCAGGAAAGAAGTGAGTGTAGGGAGATTGACAGTGCACTGCGCAAGGACAGAAGCCCTGGATTTTGGGATGACAAGACATATCCAAGTCCTTTTAGGAAGTTGTGCAATATTTGCTTGAAAGGCCAGTAGTCAAAGACCATGGTATGAGAGAGCATCATATTGTTGCTGGATTATTTAATTATTATCAGATATATGTTATTTGTATATGTGCTTATGAATAATTCTATATTGAACTCAGTCTGCCTTCTTGCTTGTACCTCAGCTCATGCTTCCCTTTCTCTTCACCCATGGAGCCTTCAGGAAGTGCAGGGCCACATGACTGGGCACACCACAGTTAATTCTTAAACTAGAGAGTACCATTCTGAGTGGGGCAATGTCCCAGACTGTAGTTGCTCTATTAACTTTGACAGTTGTCTTGCATGGGGTGGCTGAGATTGTCCTTAATACCCTCAGTTTTCAATGCTGATTGTTGGGTGATGACATGAGACCTGCAGGGGTAATCTCCACTTTCTGGCATTCGAGTGACAGTGAAAAAATAGCAAAGGTGTGCCTTCTACCCACCCCTTCCACCATCTCTGCACCACAGTCTTCCCTAGGAAAATGTCATTCCCACAATCCAAGAAAATCTTGTCTTCACTTAAAATCTGCCTGCCACATAACATCTTTAACACAATCTGAACAAGGCGGGAAACCTTTTTTACGTGTGCATGTCTGCAGGGGTTTTTTTATGCCTTTGTATGTGACACTAGAGGCCTTTTTTGAAAACAGGCAGATCTCTTAAGGCTTGTCTGTACTTGAGTCTTTACCAGCACCTTCTGATACACCTTTCTTGAAGGATGGTAAAAAGAAAGAATCCACACATCAGTTTCTTTAGGAGTAGTTTATGCTTTAAACAGACAAAATATCTTAATCTGTGTTAATCTTCGTACAGTAAAAAAAGTAATTAATTGTCTCCACTGAGAGAATTGGTTTAGGCTGTACAAGCAAAAACTACTCTTTAAATGGTAGCAATTTTACTGCCACCAAGCAGCTTTATGAGGCATCTTACCACGAAATCCTTTCATGTGGAGGGAAGGCTTTAGGCACAGGTTTATCCCATCTAACTGAGGAGCTGAGGATGACTATATAGCTGGGTTGAATAACAGCTGTCTGGGGCTCACACTCCTTACAATAAGCTCACACTCCTTACAATAAGCAGCAGAACTGATATCAATTACAGTATGGGAGGCAGTTTCACTTCATTCTAGATCTTTTCATATGGTCCAGCACCAGAGTGCCTTTCAGTGGCACTGGATCTTTGGCAGCAGTGATACAAGTTGCTTCTCTGTCACCTGAGCTGCTGTGTCCTCCTTACCCACTGTGCAGCACAGGTGTGTGGAAGGACCTTCTCTGCAGCTGAGACCAGGAGCTTGCTTTCACTCACATCCTTTCCCTTTGCTGACAGGCCGCTGTGCCCGCTGTGGGGAGAATGTTGTTGGAGAAGGCACCGGTTGCACGGCCATGGACCAGGTCTTCCACGTGGAGTGTTTCACCTGCATGAAGTGCAACAGCAAGCTGAGGGGACAGCCTTTCTACGCAGTCGAGAAGAAAGCCTACTGTGAACCCTGCTATATTGTAAGTATCTGTTCTTCTTTGTGCCCTGATTTTGATGCACAGACATGGGAAACATTGATTTTCTGCGTTGCTGTAGGGTTGCCTTACAGTTAAATTCTGATAATCCTGAGGCAGTGCCATGGCACCACATTTTTCCATGGTCTTCAGAAGAACTTGGATCTTTTCGGCTTATCGGTGAATTTTGTTTCCTGGTCTGACCTGTCTCCAAGAAGAGGTAGACACAGCAGGGGAAAGAGATGCTTTTTGTCGTTGTTTCATCTTTGTAAGGAGCAGACTATACAGTGATTTTTTTTTTTTAGCAGTAGTGTTACTCTCAGGCTTCTGTCATGAGAAACCTGATACCAAAATGCTTACAAACTGTGGTGCCCACTAAGATTGAGGAGGTGGATGCAGGAAAGCACTGAAACTTCTAAAGTCAAGGGCTTTGCATTGCTTGATGGAAATCTTTCAGTGAACTAAGGGTCTTTGGATTAGATATCTTTTGAAGCTTACCTTACCCTAAAATTTCGTTCCATGCCTCCAACAAGGCCTTAAAGCAAACAATTAACAGCTCCTGTAAGAGCTGCTGGAACCAGTTGTACAGGTGAAAATTAAAGAAACAGCACATAATGTGCCTGAGGCCTTACCTTGGTGTGACCATAGAATCCAGAATATAAAGACAGTCCTTGCAACTTAGACTAAGAAAAGCACTTAAGCGTTTTTGAAGTGTTGTTAGGTCTTCCTCTAAACCTCCCATTCCAAGTTCTTCTGGACACTGGACCTGAGACCTTTCAGAATTGCATTTGCACTTCTGAAAGTAAAAATTGATTCTTTTCTTGATGTTTCTGGGATTCCAATAATAATTAGAACAATAATATGTATTTCTGAAAATGCCACCAATATCCCATTGTTCTTCCTATTTCTGTAGAGCCTTTACAGTGGGATTATTACTGAAATATTGAATACAAAAATGCAGGATTCTGTCTTATTTACAATGGCAGTGATAGACAGTGGGTCTTCTCAATCTGTTTTTAAAAGCTAAATGATCTTTTGTTGAAATATGTACCTTTTGAATCACTTTTCTATTTTTGTTTGCACTAAAATGATTGCACCATAAAAAATTTAACTCTGATTTTGTGGCTAGTCTGACCACGTGCAAAACACTGCAGACTTAAGGAAGGTGCATTCTTAATATAATTGGAGCAACTTTATGTAGCAGAAATTAAACATTTCATTGACTTCAAGCTGAAATTGACTTCATCTGCTTGCAGATTGATACTTTCTTTTCCTCTTTTTACATCAAGCACGCATTCTTCACCACTCATCTGCTTTAGTTTGGGAAAACATCTGCATTAGCCACTGTAGTAATGGTTTAAGATTATTTAATCCCATTACTTATACACTTCATTAGCCTGAGTGAATTGTTGGCAAGAGTTCAGTAAACTTCCTACATTGGGAGATAAAAGGATAAAAAAAGAAAGGGAGAAGGATTCTGTTCCTCATTTTCTTTCAAATTTATCTTCTATCTATTTAAGGGATAAAGGAACGATAATTGCCTGGTTGCATCTGCGTTTGTACATTCTGTGATATGGCTTTGCAGCTCTAAGTACAGAGGAAAGAGTAAACGTTTAATAGCTTCTTTTTATATAACCAGAAGGGGCCTTTAAATGTTTATCCATGCAGTCCACAAAAACCTGGTTGTGGACTTAACCCAAAACACGTCTGGATCCATCTGCTGCTGCACAGGCAGGGGAAAGGGTGGCAGTGCTGATGGAGCTGTGTATGTTTAGCTGGACAGCTGGTACTAAGTGGGAAATAGGAAGCTGGAATCTGGCAGTCTGAGGCAATAAAGAAAAAAAACCCCGAGCATCTATTAAACTCTTAAATGTGGAAGAAGCAAGTGTTGGGAGCCTAAATCTTGGTACCTTTCAGAAAGCTCAAGACTCTGCTGTGCTGAAAGCCAGATCTACAAGGAACCTAGGTATCTGCCATACTACTGGCTTTAGTTCTGAGGAATTTGTTGTAGGGCATATGTCTCATTGATTTTTCAATGGAATGAGATCTGAATTGGCTTCAGAAGGACAATGAATGCCTAAGTGCACTGAGGCCTTGAGCTAGGCTTGCAAATTCTTTTTGTGAATGAATTGAGGACCCTTAAATTGGTGAGGCACAGTCTGAAATCCTTTGGTCTTTAGAAGCCTTCAGGTGTCTGGTGCAGTTACATTGAACTCAGTGAGAGTTAATGACCTGCTTAAAATTTAACCTGTCCTTAAGGATTCTGCTAAATTACAGCCTCTATTTTTCTTTTATTTATTATTATTTTTTGAACTTTCCCAAGTCTCCTGATCAGAAAATAGCTTGGATACTAGGAACTCTAGATCTGTAGGAAGTCAATGGGGCTCAAGTACTTGGACTCCTCTGGACCTGAATTCCCGTGAAAGGTGCAGTTTGTGACTAGCCCAAAACTGCACAGCTAATTCATGGCAGTGGACACTGAGAAAACAGAGTTTTCAACTGACATACGTCTGAGTAATTCAGTGAGACTTGTTTACTGATCTGCCTAATTCACACTGATTTCTAGCACACATCCTGAAGTCTAAAACTCTTGACCTCTGATACAAGCCATGGAGGATTAGTTTATATAAAGAAAATAAACCATAATACTTGCCTAGTTGTGATACATAAATTCATGAAGTCTTTGATTATTTTTTTAATAATTAACTTGTATGACTTGTGGCCTTATGCACACAAAAACTATTCAGAAAAATAGATGTTTTTCAATAATTAGAATTGGCTAATCTTCTCAGTTTGTTATGTGACTCTTCTTAGTTGTGGTGTAGTGGAGTCATAATTAAGATTACTGTGAAGAGCTGTATTTAATTACTGGTTAGTCAATACCAAGCCTAAATAGCCTGCAGAAGGGGTTTTCTTTGTTTTTGTTTCTGGTTTTATTTATTAGTGACTCAGTTAAGATGAAATTCCCCAAAAGTCTGAAATAACATCTAAGGAGATCAATCACCTATTTGAAAAAAAATACTTTTCCTAATGGGAATTGGAGTTCCAGAGTTAATTTCTTCTACACAAAAATCCCCCCACCCAAAAGCGTGTCACTGTAATTTCCTGTTACATCTTATGAGTGCAGCGAGTTCTGTTGCCAATGTGTTTGCTGGTTTTGCTCTGCATCCAAGGATTCTTTCATTATTAATGTTATTTCTAAAAGAGTACCAGTCTCTTCCATTAAGACACTTCTGCTGAACTAAAAGCAACTGTAAAAACTAAAGTGTTAATAGGAGACAGATGTTTGTTAGTCATTACGACAGTCAAGTAACATCTGAAATATCATGGTAGGGTTTCCAGTGTACTGCTGTGCACGTGATTAATGCTGTGTCTGCAGTATGTTATCAGGATATTTTTCCCCTCCCTTACCGGGCAAATTACTGGCAAAAGAACATTTGGTTTGCTTCCTCTAAGTAGTTGAAGAGATTTTAGCACTGGACTCAGAGCAGGGACAAGGTTGAAAGTAGTATCAGTGAAACTGTTGTTGTAAAATACTAAAGAGCAAGACATTAGAGCAATGCCAGCTGTCTGCTGTCCAAATACTGTGTTATCGTAAGGACTGAGCACAAGGTTAACCAGACACACCAGTCTGGCAAGAGTGATGCTGCTGTTTTGTGAATGAGATATTTTTTGATGTCCAGATACATGGAAATTTTCCTCCAGTCTTTATCCCTCTCCTGGCAGTCTGGTTGTTGGCAGTTGGAGACATGAACTCTGAGGCTGAGGGCTTAGAGGGACTGAGCTCCTGCAGTTGATGCAGGAAGCAGCAAGGTCTTGCAGATGGCTCTGGCCTCGTGAGAGTTTCTTCTGTTGGTGTCCAAGTCAATGTGACCCACTTGAGGGGAGGACCACGGTGTGACTGGAAGGGTACAAGAAAGCAGAAATAGCTGAAAGAGTTCAGAGAAGTAGTGGGCTAGAAATGATGAGCAATTAAAGGAGGAGAAAGAAACTCTCATGTCTGTCTGTTGTAACTGATCCTCTAAGGTCACTTTGAAGGATTTGCAGATGAAGTTCATCATTCCATACTACTAAAGCTGTGGAAATGCTCGAAGGAGAAAGAGTTCTACATGGAAGTCATGCCCTGATTACTGCTGTTCCCCAGCTTTAAACTCAGGACCATAGTGCTCCACTTTTTTTTTTTTTTCCAATTATTTGTTTGTCTGGGAAAAAGAATACATCTTGAAGGGTTTTCTCTTTTACAAGCATCTATCTTCCTGGCCTATCAATGGCTCTAGTTCAGTAGAAGATAGTTCAGAACAGAACACAGGAGAAATGCTGATGTTTTAAGAAATGGTACAGCTAGAGCCACTGGGAAAGCTTGAATTTGCTAATCATTTTAAATGGCAGTGTTAAATCAATTTGTGCTCATTGAAATCTCTGGTAAGGCTGCTATTGGCTGCAGTGTGAGTGGCATTGTAAATCTCACCCTGTGTGTGCCCATTGGTGTGGTTGGCTGAAATCTGGGCAGGAGTGGCTTCCTCCAGCACATATGGTTTAAAGTGTAAGGTCGATCCCCACAGTAAAACTACATCTATTTTTAAAATTAATTTTGCAATTTGTAAGCAGGGATTACAGCACTAATTTAGCAACTATGTAACAATTTAAATTGGACCAGAGAAGAGAAACTATAATTTAAAGATTTTTTTTATGATACAAGTTTTCTTCTTTTTAAAGTAAAAATCCCTTTATTCTTGTTTTTCTCAAGCAACGTATTGAATTTGAGAGTAATTTATGGAAAGTGCTGCCAGCATGGTATTGCGAGTGCTCCACAATTTGAATTTAAACTGCTCAATGGGATCATTAAGACTATTATGCCTGCTTTCCAAAGAGTTTGAATTCAAAATGACAACTGGAACAAAAATATAAACTAAACTAAAGAGAAGTCACGCACTCTTTACGTGGTGGAATTTTTCTGCCCTCGAAATATTTCATTGAGATCGATGCTGCTCTTCAGTCCTCTCCTAGAAAAAAAGCTGGTGTTGCTAGTTTTAGTTCGGTGCTCCTGTGTGAGTCACTGGCAGCAGGGAGCTGAACCTGTGACCCATGGATCGAAAAGCATTAAGTCTGAGTTCCCATAACAGAGGTGCAGCTGGGCTGCATCTTGGCAGCACCAGGCTCCTGCCCTGGATAGAACAGAACAGAAATGGTCCGTGGGCATAGTACACATGAAAAACGTCCAGAGTTTTGGTTTGCTTACAGGTGTGTTTTATTCCTATTGATTAGTAGCTTTGATAATTTTGCTAGTTTAGGCCCAATTGGTAGTTTCTTTGGAAAAATACCATGGCGAGAGAAGACTGTTACTCCTGGTAAACTGATAATTTCTCAAACTGAGAAATTAATAAATCCCTTAAGAGTCACAGCCCTTTCTGTTGATACCACCCAGCAACAGTTGATACAAAAAGTACAGATGGAACATGTGGCAGGAGTAGTGGCCATAAGCTCAATGCTACTGCTTGGAGTAGTAAATGGTCCTGTGCAATCAGGGCGTAGATGGAGGAGGATGGGATGCTATGTATTGTATAAGCTGCACCTGGAGCTTTCAGGAGTCTAGGAAGTACAAATATGCGTGTGTGAGAGAGTATGTCGATGAAGCAGCTTCTGTCAAAACTGGGACAGCTGAACTCAGCTGACCCTCTGGAAAGCGTGCATCTGTTTTTTCAGCGGCCTACCAGCTGTTATAGGGGATGGATCATGCCTCTTGTTTTGTAATGAGATGGGAGTGAAAAGATCCTTTTTCAAGGGTGGGTGGGTAGAGGAGTCAGCAGTGGTTAATAACCTCCTTTGGCTGGACTTAGAGAAAGAAGAGAAAGTGTACCATGAGATGATGAGCTAATGCTAAATAGGAATTCCTCTGTGAAGACCTAGAGGCTCATATTAGAGAAGACAGGGCCAATTCATCTTGCTGTCCAACAAGGACAGGACGAGAAGTCTGCAAACCAGGCCTATAAGAGGGAAAATTCATAGCGCTCTTGAAAGACATGAGAGTGAACCCTGCCAAGATTTGCACAGGGCTCACCTTGGTGATGGATTCTCTAAGACTAATATACCTTGGTATAATTGACTTTCCAGAAAGCTAGAGCGTTGCTTTAGATGAAGACCAGCTATGGATTGTGAAGGTAGCACCTTGATGCTACCAATGCTAGTAGTGTTGCGAGGGGAATATTTTTTGAAGTTACCATTGTGCTGGACAGCATTTTGATAGATGCATCTATGTTGGAAGATTTGGCATTAAGTGCTGATGAGCTATTGCAGTGATGTCTTGGTAGTGAGAGGTTTTGTTAGGGGTGAATCACTTCTCACTACTTTTCATAGTCTATTGTTAGAAATGTGTCCTTTTCAGGTGAAGACTGCTCTTCCACACCTGTGCTTGCTTGAGACCTTTGTGATGGCTTGCTAGAACCCAGGTCTTTCCTCTTGCATGTGTTAGCAGCCATAAGGACTTGAATTATCATCCCTGCCTTGTGCTTTTATAATTAGAGCCATTTTTCATGTTTTGATTATATGAACTAAGCATTGATTTGACATGAAAAACTATATGAGAAAGTATACTGTGGGAAATTTTGTGGAGGGAGTTCTTACTGACTGAAAAGATGATACTGTGAAGAACCAGCTGCTGCCATTCAGTGAATTTCTCGCCTCACAGGGTGAGTTTCACTGACCAACTGTATATTCTTTGGAAGAAAATAGTCTCTCATTCTTCAGGACTAATGGGATTTTATGGCTCTGGCTGTACATCAGCTTTTGGATCGTACTACAGTAGAGAGGATGGTGAAGTAATTTAGCAATGACTTTTAGCTGTGTTGAGTTTTCCCTGTAAAAGGTATCCCAATGCTTGTCTTGCTCTTCAAGTTAGCAGAAACATCATAAGGAAAGAATAAAGTCTAATGCACCAACATCTTTGTAATAATGGGAAAATCTTCCTCATTTCCAGTCAAGTGTAGATGAGTATTCGATGGCAAGTTGCATCCAGTGTTTACCGTGTTCGTCTGTTTTCTTTCAATTGCATTTCGCCACCTCCTCAGTAAACTACTTGCTGCTTTCACCCTTTGCTACCTGAGTAGCATCTAGAGATCCCACTGTAATAAACTCTCATTGTGGTGTGCCACGCAATGACAATCACTGTCTGCAAAGACCTTCTTAGTCAACAGCAGGTCTAGGGAAAAGGCAACAGCATTGCCTCCCTATTGCAGATGGAGATCTGGCCCTATGAAAATCAAATACAGTTTGTTTAGAGCTTGGATCTCCACTGCTGGAAGACTTCAAGGACATGTGGGGCAAACTACTGTTAAGAACAGTTAAAATCTAGGCAAGGGCACACTCAGGGGTGTTTTCTAGATGAAGAAGCTACCTTTCTTTTCTTCCCTTCTTCCAACCACTGCTGTTGAGAACCTGGACATAGATATGAACAAGCTGCTGAAAGCTGAGTGAGGACTCTTGGAAAACCCAGGAGGGTGAGAGATACCATAGTAGTGTTCCTTTCCGTGAAGTCCTACTGCTTGCTTGTAACCCTGCACAGTTTTTCTTCAATTCAAACTGCTGAAGACAATTACTGGAAAAGCTGTGATTTATTTGAAGCCTGTAATTTACATGTGTCTTTCCATCAGATATGTGCATTATGGAGCTCCGTTCTTTCTAGAATGCAGTGATGTCAAAGTGCTGGAGGTCCAGACAAGATCATCAGAACTCACTGAAGTGAATAAACTGTATTTTTCACCACCACTCTTATATGGTGCTGCTGGTAAAGCACAGGCCTTTCAGCCAGGCTGCGATACCTGTGGGTATCATAGCTGACTCTGTCCTGGAATGGGTGTGTTTTAGCAGGTCTGTTTACTTCTTAGCAGCCTTGCAGGAAACAAAGTCTTGTCTTGCTCTCAGTTCCAGATGCCCTCTCCCTTCAATCCAAACAGCAATTTGCAAGCCTGAGAGGCCAACAGCCTCTTGCAGTGTGCCACTTGAGCCATCTCCTTGGTGAAGCCACACTCCAAGGAATTTCTTCTGGCAGAAGCTCAGTCTGTGAGTTGATCTTGCCTCTAGTGTCTTGCCTCTGTTCTTCACTCCAGGACATGGTTTGGCGTGTGATGTTTGTTTGCATTGGAGGAAACTGTTTAACTTGCCATCACACACACACACAAACCTCAGTGGGCTTGGGAGATTTCTGCTTAGAAAAAATTAAAATCATGCCAGTGTAGGAGAAGTGTAACAAATGGGAATGATGACAGGAGAAAAAGTTTATTGATTCTAAGAGTATAGAGAGTTTGGTGCTCACATAGGGACACAAAGCAAGTTGTAAGACTCTTGCTTCTTCATATCTGTGTAGATTACAAAGCTGTGGGCCAAGTACAATATTGACAGAAGACATAAATCATCCACTGGGGTATTTTGGGCAGAAGGAAAAACAGATTATAGCTCAACTTTGGTGCTGTAGCATTTGCTGGGGATAAGAGATTGTTGTGCACTGGTAGGTAGCAGCCTTCCCAGGACCAGAGAACATGTTGGTTAATGTAACCTGCAGTGCCTCCCATCTTTTCAACCTGCTCTCAAAATCTAAAAAACTATGATTATTGTGCACAAACCCTCAAAGTTACTGCTGTTCTCCCTTGTTTGTGGAGGGAAATACAGTGAGATGGGGTAAAAATAACAATGTTGAAGTGTAAATTAACTCTCACATATGATCAGGGATTGAGTTTTTAAGTATGAATATTCCATTAACTCCTGACAAGATAGCTTTTTGTTTAAGGTCATGTTTGAACCAATACACCATCTTGGCATTTCACCGACAAAGGTATCTGTGCAAATGCAATCTGTGTTGAAGCCAGACAACACTTAAAAAAATTTATTTAATATTTCCTACAGCAAACCATCTGTGACTGGTCATATTTTAGGAAGCAAAGGAACATCATAGCAATGTTCACCACTGAATGTGCTGCCAAATATTTATGCTCTGTTGTGAAAAGAAAAATATTTGTTTGACATGCTAGTCTCCTTGGCAATTTGCAGTTTGTTGCTCCTCTTATGAGCTGTGCTTTTCTCATGGGTACTGCAGGGAAAAGAAGGGTATGGGCATCCCTGAGCCTGCCTTTTGGGCTCGCTCCTCAGCAGTGAGTTGAGGCACCTGTAGCACATGAGGGGGTTTTGTGGGGTCTGAGAGAGGTTGAGCCCTGGGCCCTCACATGGGAGATGTGGTGTATGACAGGGGCAGGCTGGGGCCAGGTTGCACCCAGCCCTGGCAGTGGGGGCTCAGAGGGTGGTGGAATGTTGGCAGCTCTCCTGCCAACACATGAAAGGCTCAAGAGTTCCCGGAAAAGCCAAACTACTCGTGCAGGATGTCTTCCAGTGCATCTGCCACAGGCGATGCAGCCATCACCAAGGCAACCAAGTTACCAGAATTTAATGGCACCAGAACCCTAGAAAAAATTAGTGATGGCCTGAATGATAGCTGCTAAATACCCTAATGGAGCTGAGCTCTGCTCTAAAGCATATATACAGTGAATCCCTGGTGCATTGCAACCTCTGCATTACGACCCCGCCCACTTGCGAGGCAATTTTCTGGCAGTTTTGATTCAACCATTTGCGAGTTTAGCTGGCTGACGCATGCGCAGTGCCTCTGCTCTGCCGAGGGGCAGTGCCGTGGTGCCTGGGGGGTGGGATTCACCCTGCCTTGCGGGGAGGGGGCTCGCAATGGTGGCACTGTGCCCCCGTCCCTGACCCAGGAAACTGCCCCACAAAAGTGAGGCAAGCACTGTGTGCTGGGAGGGGGCAGCTGTCGCTGCGCCAGGAGGAGGCTTCTGTTCCCCCGCCCTCTGGGATCATCGAGGCAGCGCTGCCTCTCCTGGGTCCGGTGGATGTTAAAGGGAAAGAAACTGCGATACCTGACTCCCCCCACCCCCGCCACCCTGTGGGCTTCTCCAGGCTGCTGCCACCACGCTCCCACAGCCCAAACCCCGCGCCGCTTCCCCCCGCCCCCGGTGATCGTGCCCGTGCTGGCACAATCACCAGGGTTAGGGCACGGGGGGTAGGCAGCGCGGGGTTTGGGCTGTGAGTGCACGGCTGNATACCTGCCCCCCCCCACCCCCGCCACCCTGTGGGCTTCTCCAGGCTGCTGCCACCACGCTCCCACAGCCCAAACCCCGCGCCGCTTCCCCCCGCCCCCGGTGATCGTGCCCGTGCTGGCACAATCACCAGGGTTAGGGCACGGGGGGTAGGCAGCGCGGGGTTTGGGCTGTGAGTGCACGGCTGCAGCAGCCCGGAGAAGCCCACAGATTCTTGGGGGGGAGGGGATCTCTCGAGTCAGAGGGGGCTCAGAAACAGTTCCCTTTGCTGTTCTGTGCTGACAGTCCGAGGGGAGAAGCAGAAAATTGTCCCCAGCGCTCCGGAGCGCCGGGGCGGGGAGCAATGGGCATGGCCTGCATGCATATTAATTACCTGCGCGTCTTTCCGAGTTTGGCTTCTTGTGAGGCCCGTGGCATGACCCGTTCCTCGCAAATGAGGGGATATAACTATATCCTGCTTTTAGGAATAATGTTCACAGAAGTCTTGTATTTTATCTTGTTCCATAGAATTGTGTCTGGTAAACTTGATCATTCTAAAGCAGTGAAATGCCTTTGTTCAAGTGCTCAGATATTGGTGTGATCCTCCTACTACGTGCAGGTAGTAATAAACACCTAAGATGTCTGAAACTATCCTGAAATAGTTAATTCCATTTTGGACAGGCTGAAATGTTCTGAAGAGTCCCTGGTGGGATAGCACCAATTTTTGCTCAGTACTCATTTGGAATGGTCCATATAACTTGCCTGCAACCTGGAACTATTGCAACCAGCAGAAGTCCAGGTGAATCACCAGCCCATAACCTGTGTACATGTGTCCGTCATCCATAGTATCAGTGCCAGACACAACCTGCGTATTTTTTCTTTTATGCTGGAAAGAAGCCCTTGCAACACAGAGCAGGGAGAGAAAGCAGTCCTGATTTGCTCTATTACCTCTGACAGTTTTACTTTCACTGTGGCATGGCAATAAGATTAAAGTTTTATAGCAATATCACCTTCATACAGACAAAAAAAAAAAAAAAGAAAACCCACAAAAACCTCTCCTCTCTGGCACTTAGATTTCAAACTCTTTTATAGAGGCTCTGCATCTGTTAATAAAATCCTTAATTCATTTTGAACATTTTATTGTCACTTCAGATAAAAGTTTAATCAGATAGAATTATTGCCCTTCTAATATTCCCTTAACCTTTGCATTTTAAACTCAGACCATATCAGTTAAATTTTAAAACCACTATTTTATAGACTTGAATATCCCTATCTCTGTTTTAGAGGGTACTTTTGCACAGAAATGCCTTAGTCTGTCTTGAGGTCGTGTGAATACTTGAAAGGCTCTAATGTGAGCACAGCTCCCTTTCTGCTGAAGTGTCTTGCATGCCCTATTAATTACTTTAATGGTGACACGCTGGTTTAAAGGAGTTCTTTATTATTGCCACTAAATCTTTTTTTTATTGTTGTTGAAACACTTTTTCTTTCCTTTATGTAGATGTATTTAAACCTTTCTGTCTTTAAAATAAATGAGTGCGTAACACCACATGAGGTGTTTGACACTTCCATTTTGCCTTCTCAGGCGGGCATGGGGGGAGCCCTTTGCTCCCCTGTCTGTATTGTCCTCTTCCCAGCAGACATGCACATCTGTGTGGTCTGTAATCATATGTTACATTGTTGTGGTAGAAGTAATATTTGAAACCTGATATCTGTCTTTCCAGAAATATTATGCAGTGAATTTGCTTTTACTCTTCCAGGATGCTGAGATTTTAGAGGTCAGTTTGAATTTTTTTGTTGAAAAGTGCAGCACTCCCAGTTCAAGGGAGGATTTACTTGTATTTGAGTCCTTTCCTAGTAAGGAGGACACATCACGTTGCTCTCCTCAGTGTGAACTAAGTAATAGTAGGTATTCTAGTAGTTCATTTGAATGTTGAGGATGTATAGCTTTCACTATACCAGACAATTTATAGTGCAGACCTTTTACTGAACTAACTAGCTGGTAAAGCACTGACATCATGTTTGCAGTTGGATTTTAGTTGATCATATATTTCTATTTTTTAATGTGATACTTTTTGCATAATATCTATTCTTGATTTGTATTAGCTGCAGATTTCCTTGGTCTGAGGAGGGGAAGCAGATATGGGAGAGAAATTATCTTCAGGTCCTGGAAAAACATTTTCAAAAGCACATAAATGACTGAGGAATTTGCTGACTTTGGTTTGATAACCCACTCTGGACAATGAGACTTAAACTCTTGCTACTAAATAATCTTATTCTTTAGTCACTTTAGGAAGTGTTCTGTCTCTGTTAACTCTTGATGGTTTCACTGTGGGACTCTCCTACATCTGAGATCTATAAATAAACTTTTTCTTAAAGAAAATCAGACTGGATTGTTGAAAAACTGAAGAGTGACCAACAGTGACTAGTTTTTTCTTGTGTGAAGGGACAGTAGTTTAGGAACTGGGGTTGATTTTTGTTTTGTATGGGCAAAGTATGAAAACTTTATAAAGTATGTGCAACATAAAAAGTGTTACATTATGGAGTCTGTCTTGACCTCCTCTCTCCCAGATGACTTCTGACTCCTAAAAACATCTGTGTCCAACTGGCTAATAGTTTCTGTGCAGCTTTCTGTGACTTGGACATACGCACAGACTTGCACTGGAAGAATCTGAAACCCTGAATTTAATCGGAAATTATTTGGCATTTGCCTGGGAAAGGTGTTGCTTCCTCTTCTAGACTGCCTCAGGTTTGTCCAAATCAGTCTGCAGTTATCAGCAGCACACTGTGCTATTGAGCTGGCAGAGCCTTTTGCTCACAATTGGTATTTTAAGTTTGGGAGCAGCCAGTATACTTATGCACTTATACAGTACCAAAGGGTACCTTTTGCATTTTAAGTTTTGCAAAATTTGCACTTTAGAACAAGTAGCTAATTTAATAACAAGGCTGAGTGCTGTTTGAGCCATGGGTGTAGAGTCACTCTAGCTTGGCCAAGAGAACTGATTCTGTAACTCAAATTAGTCTAAGGTATGGGCCTGCTCCCACTGATCCCAATTTGAATGTTTTCTTTTATATTAATAGAAGCTGCATCAGATCTCCGGTGCCCAAGACAATGGGGCTAATGAAATGGGAAGAGACATAGACCCCGTCTCAAAGTGGTCATCTTGAGTGTGTGAGGAATGTACACTGTGTTGATCAAAAGAGTTTTCAATTTCTGATTTTTAAAATAGAAGTAAAGAAGTGCAAATTCTCTAAAATGAACTGAAAATGTCAAAACATGCTTTCCCCCCCTCCTAAGCTTGTATTTGCTTCCTTTTTCTCTTGTGGATACCTTGTTTATTTTTTAAATAAATAATCATATTTTAAAGCAGTGTAAATAAATTGCAAAGTGTGCTCCAATGGGGTGGATAAATATATTCCATCTGCTGGGGAGTGATTATTAAATAATTCACCAGTGGCAAACCCAGGAGTGGTTATTCATTTTCCTCTCATTCATGGGTAATATTTTTCTACATCCCGTAGGAGCTCATTATGTTTTCTTTGTACATAATGTTTAATAATTTTTAAAATCTGGCACTAACCACTCTATCTATGGATTCTTCAATTTTTCCAAAGTATTTGTGCATGTTGTTTGCATGTATGTATTGGCAGAGGAAGATATTTGTTCCCTTTCTTTCTTCTTTTTTTAAGATGTTGATAGATGGTATGAATTGAGATGGGGATTTGGGAGCAAATTTCCTTACATGCAAGGGATTTTTTGGCAATACAATTTCCATATGAATCTTGACCTGGAAACTCCTCCTTTTGTTACTCTGTTAATATCTTTTCCTAACTGGGGACATGTTTGGGGGCGACTAATCAGGATTAATTTAGCAGAACCCTGAATGTTTATCTTGCTTGTGAAGAAACACTTCCTTTGCACTTCCTAAGGTGTTATTCTGCATATTTCCATCACATATTTCCATCATATGCAAATCTCAGATCAGAATAACACTCTCCATGACTGGATCCTGTGTAAAACATGGGATTTGCTGCTCTAAGTCTAGAATTGAAGTGCTGCAACTACTGAGGCTGGTGCTGACTCTGACTTCCCTTCCCTATCTCATTTCCTGCTCCAAACGATTGGTAATTTTCACTCCTAGAAATGGTGCTCCAGGATGGAAGAGCACAGAGAAGCTAAGGACAGTGTGGAGTGATCAATTTGAATATAAAGTCCTGGAGCAAATGAACAGTGTGTGCAGTATGGACCTGGCAGAGCAAGACAAGTTGAGGTGTGCTGGCCAACGTGCCAGATGCAGGAAAGGTTGTGTGAACTTTAGGTTTGTAGGGCTGCTCTAATTTAAACCTCAAGAAACTGGTGTGAGGGAACAAAAAAAAAAAAAACCATCAGAGGACTGGAATTGTGTTTGATGGTTGAGGGTGTCAAGCACATTCAGGAGGAGAACTGGTTGGGTGAGGTGACAGGGTAACTGCAAGGGCTCAGCTGGGAAGATGGCTGGGGCTTTCCCACTTCCTGCATAAGGCACACATACAATAACCCAAGTACCACTTCATGCTGCTGTTCCTGGAAGGTTACTGCTGGCAGCCCCTCTGCCTAAATGCACAGACCTCCCAGTGCAGGACACACGCTCTCTGTACTGACACAAAGCCTGTCCACTGGGTCATAATGCTGTGTAACATGTATTACAATGTGCCATTAAGAAAACTGTAGTTGCCAAACGTTTCTGTTTTTACATAAAGCTTTCCACTGAGGTTGTTATCTGATTTTTCTCTGGTACTGAGAAAAGTGGTTGAATCAGACAAGAGACCTTGTGGGTGGAATACATTATGTCCAAAAATCAATCATAAGGTAAGGTAGGAATAGAATTGAGTTTATTTACAGTCCGTTGACTTTTATAGTTAGCACCATTTATTAGAGAAGATGAAGAAGAAAATTAAGCAGAGGGCAGGAAAATGTTTCTTTGTGATATTTTTGTGCCTGGCAATGAAAAGAGTTGTGTGTACGAGCTGACAATTTATCTTCTGCCCTGAAGAGAAATGACTTGTTCTCAAATGGGCATGAAATGAAATAGTGCAGAACATGATAGGAACTTTTCTGAGTAAATGGGTCAATTTCCTGTCATTCTCTCGATAATTGTATGTAGAGCGCACTATGCTCCAAACACTGGCAAATGTGATTTTTTTTTTCTCCTGTTATTTTACTCCTCTTGTAAATGGGTGGAAAACATATTCCAGTGCTGGCACTATTATAATCAGCTTTTGCCAGTGGCTAATAGCAGTCCATTTTCAGTGAATGCTTATTACCTCCAAGCGGTCCAAGACACTACATAATAAGCCAGCACTGTGTAGACTGTAGACATACTGCTAGGAATGAGATGTAGTTATAGGGACTGTATTGCAAATGTCCAATCACAGCAGGAAATTTGGTTGTCCCTTAATCTTCTCTTTTCTAATTGCAAAATAAGCCCTGGTGCTCTAGCTGGAGAAGGAGCCTTGTTTGCCTTCCAAAAAATTTTGGTATGGTCAGGGGCTTTCTGCCTCAACATCCCTTAACGGGCTGATGAATTTCCCACTTACAGGACTGAACTGGTAGTTTTACTTTGATTGTTGTTCATTAAAAATAACAGAAGTGCTGTAACAGGTGTTCAGTGGATGATGATTTGGATCTCTGTGGCAGATAGGGTAGGTATCACTGGTATGGGTTAATAAAATGACAGAGCCTCATGACTGACTTTGAACCTCAGTCTTAGGGAAAGGGGAAGAATGTTATAGGGTTGGCTCCAAGGTCCTGGATTCTCGCTGTGGAAATACCTGGATAAATCCCAAATACTTGATTTCAATAACTTTTCTCCCTCTTAACTCCAAGCTAAGCAAGACGTAGACTTGTCCAGCCTATCTAATCATGCTTGGTATTATGCTCCTAGTTGAAGGTTACAGGAAGGATAAAAATGCAATGCCAGCCAGATGAGGAGTGCAAATACCTGAGCTGTGATGTATCAACTAATGGGGCAAAACAGCCCTGTGAGAGCTGAAACCCATCACTCCCTCTCCAGTGACTTAGGGACAAAGTTGCATAAGAAATGGTTTTCAGCTGAAGATTTCTATTTTCACTTCAGTTATGCCCCAAAATTAAAATCTTTAATCGCATGTTTTGAAGGATGGAATCCAAAAAGCTTTGACAGATTATTTTTTTATCCCCACTAGTGAAAAGGGGATACTCAAAAGTGCCACGATCAGCCACTTGCCATGCCAATTTTCATATAGGAAGGGAAGTCAGGGGTGTTTCTGAAGCTTTAGATAATATTTTTTTTCTTACCAGCCGTGGCTACAGCCCTGCTGTGAATACACCCTACAGGGTCAGTGTAATCTTCATTCTGTATATGCCAAACAGGTTTCACTCTAGTACAGGTTGGATTGGGTCACAGCTTTAAAAAGGCTGTTGATGGTTTTTCAACCCCAAATGCCGTTGTTGTAGTTTTGTTGGTTTTTTCCCACTAGGATAGGAAAATGGCAGCTCCTTGTAGGTGTCTGTAACAAACAGACAGGTCTTTTTGTCTTATGTATACTGCAGATGCAAATGGACTGGAGATAAGGGTACACAGAAGAGGTCTTCAATAACTTCTGCATCTGCTGTCAGGAGAGGAATTCATGTAGCAAACCCACTCCATGAATCAGCAGTTGTTAAAGCATGCATACAACTGCTGGATGGAGTTGGCCCCACTTGGCTTCCTCACCAGTCCTGAGGAACTGGAAGTAAGTGATCTCTGACCTCCGTCAGCAGAGAGCATGTGTGTTGTTTATTCCACCTGTCTTTGGAAATGTGCAGCTCTGAAGGACTGATTCAGAAGACATTTATGCTCAATAATTCTGGAATAGCTCAGCTGCCTGGGATAGGATCAGCCCTCTGTAAAAGCCACTGGGGAAATTGGGTCAGAATTCAGCTCTGCTGCTGCTGCTTCGACCAGAGAATAAGTTCGAGTGACTCTTACTTGGAACAAAATAGGAAAAGATCAAGGGCAGAATTAGTCATTTTCCCCGCGTTACATAACAATATTTTAGCAAACATTCTTCTCCCTGAATGTTTAAATGCATTGCTTGAATAATCACTGAAGACAATGTGGTAATAATATGTTCCTTATGTGTTGGAAGCAAAGCATTCATTCGGGTTTTACTTTTGAAAATGTATTAAACTACTTAGTGTTTGCTGATGTTTACTCACAAGGAGTGGAGGGGGGGACGTTTTGGTTTTTTACCGCTGTTTCTTTAAGGGAGGACATTTTTTGTCTGATTTGGAGGCAAGGGGATTTCTGTTAAATGGGTTTGATGCTTATGGTGGAATTCATTCCAGATAACTTCATCTAGCTGCAAGCCACGCGCTTGGGCTGATATTCATGTGCCTGGAGAGTGATGGTGGAGACTTGTTGGTACCTCTTAGGGAGGAATATTTTAACCAGCCCTACCTACAGCTCTCTTCCAATCACTGCAGTGTTGGTTTACCTTTGCTCAGTGTATTTAAGGCAAGCCACATCTGAGTACCTAGAAAGTAGGTTTTCCTCCACCTCTAATTCCTGTGTGGACTGGTTGTTTAGTCATGCTCTAGTTCACTCTTGTTCTGGACTGACTCCACCAGAAAAGGCAGTTTTGACCATTTTCTTCAACATGGTCAGGAAAAGAAAGTGGAAGCAATATGCTGAGATTTGTTTTATGAGATGTAAGTGATTAGGAAGTGGGCCCCAGAGATGAGTAGACCTCAGTTCTGAAACTGCCTCAACTGGAGGCAAAACAACCCCAAAACTGCCCTTTCCGAGATGTGAGGGAGACATGAGAGAAAAGACTGCTCAGGAGGGGGGTCTTGTTGCAGCTCCAGATGAAGCCAGCACACAGAAAATAACCCAAAAAGTGCAGGGCCAGAGGGAGGCAGGGCAGGGATGGGAATGTTCTTTGGGAAGATGTGGGTCAGAACTGTGCCTGTCTTCCCACCACAGACTCCCAACCTGCTCCAGCTCCCTGCTTGGGAAAACACAGTGCTAATACTGCTGACTGCAAAAGGAGGTGGAAGAGGGGATTAATCCTCGTGGTGGACCCCATGATGAGCATGGCAATGCTGGAGGGGTGAACTGAATAGGCTACAATGCTACCTGTGAGGATAAGATGAGTTAGGGAGTCCTGGTGTGGTTTCTTTGGCTGGGGGCATCAGGGGTTCTTATTGTCAGAAATGGATCTTACTGGGCTAGAAACTTGGATTAAAAACCATGGCTATACTAGCTCCAGACAGAGATGCATCCTGGAATCTTGGAAACTGTTTCACTGCTGTCTTTGAGAGGAAATTTGGCTTTCCAAGTTACAAAATTACTGATATGTTCTATTTGGGCTTTTGAGAATATTTTTTTATACACCCATGACTCAAATCCATTTTAATTTTTCCTTTCAAAGCATGTATTTGTAAGCTCTGACTAGCATAGCCTTGCCTTGGATATTCTGGCATTGGTCAGTGGAGGATGGCGGGGTGTTTTTCCACTGCTACGATAGCGGTCTTCAGCTCAATGTTGCAAAGCAGAAGTTCCAGCAGAATCCACCACACGCAGATTGTCACTTCCCAGGAGGAGCAGACACAGGGGTTTTGATCCACAAAGACCAACATTGCTGAATAAATGCATGGCAAAGAGAGGCACAAACTTCGCCTTTTCCTGTGACCATCTCCTCCCTTGCCTGAGTTTTGCTGCTTTTATGTGCTTAAGTAGGGTCTGTCTTTTAATTACATAAATCATGAGGGAGTTGGCTTCACTCACTTTCAAGCCCTTTGCATAGTCCCACTGTTCACTGACCTCAGATATAGAATATTTGCCCAGTCTTTCTCAGATGATTGGTGTCAGCATCTCGCTTTTTCCTGGATGAGCATCTCTTCTTTGCACAGGTAAATATTTTCTGGGCCAGAGCAAGGCAGGTAGAGGAATTGATACTATTACTGTAAGGTCAAACTGTTTGCTGGAGAGAGAGGACATTAGCCTTCCAGGCATGTTCTAAGAACACACTGCAGATACAGCTCTGCAAACAAGATACACAAGGGCACATCCCATTTGTTAGTTGCCACCAGTCCTGAGTCTCCAGCCAGCATTGAACAGTCACCATATAAATGGTTGTGTGAATGCCTGGTGGTGAAAAATGGAGGCACCTCAGGAACTTTATTGAAAACATCTTTTCCCTTTCTGCCATCTGCATCAGCTCCCCAAGAGCTTGAAGAGCTGAGCCTGAAAGCTCATTTGCCACTTCGTGTGCTACTGTTTAGGTGCCACCACAAAACTGGTGCTTGGTGGAAACACAGGCAACGCATCTCCTGGTGCCTGGGAAAGGGTGGGAGTCCACTTTGCTTTGTGGGAGCTGGGTTTCCTGCAGGGCTAAAGGGGCTAAAAACTTAATTTTGTTGCTACTGTCAACTGACCTAGCTCTGATGCACTTGTGTAAGCGATCAGCATTTTCACATCTGTGCTGTTTGCTTAACATGTCAAACCGCTGATATTTTTGCAAGGTTTCCCTAGCTCCTCCCTCCCTCCCCTTTTCTTCTTTCTCTATAAAATAATACTGCTATAATCCAGTTTGACTCAGCAGGATCCCTTTCACGCTGGCTAATCCCTATATATAGGCTTCAGTTCAGGGAGGTGCACCAGAACGCTGCAATATTTTCCCTAACATTTTGTTTAACCAGGATGACATTATTCAGACAAATTAATTCCTCCAAGACGTAAACTTGTTCTGACTGAGTGCTGCAGCAGCCTCCCTGAGAGCAACAAAGCATGATCTGACATCTTAACAGCTCTCCACACAGTCAGGGGGAGTCTTATATAAAAGATCTTCAGCTGTGCCTATCTGCAAGGTGCAGCTGCCCCTTTCTGCAATAGATTTCTTTTCCAGCAGATTTTAGTGGAAAAAACCACTTTTTTTTAGGAAGTGAATGGAATCTAAAGCACAAGTAATTTTGGAAAATATCCTGGCGTAAGATAGCAATTACCCTACCCTCTGAAATCCTTGCCAAAGACTTTAAAAATTAGTGTCTGCTTCCAATGTGTTCTTCCATTATGGATTGAATTCATCTTGCATGTCTGACCTAACATGTTCCTACACGGGATTTACAAAACTCAGGTGGTTGTGTAGGTGACATGTCAACTCTTTGTGCCTAATGGCAGCACCTGTAGGAAAGGGAGAGGAAAATGTAACAAACCCTTCACATGTCTGCCAAAAGAAGGAACTCTTGGTCTCCTTCATAGAGAGGAGGACCCAGCACGGGGAAGTGGCCCTGTGTTGGTTCCTTTCCCCCATATGGGTGGTTGACCTACCCTGTGCTTCTCCATGTCACCAGCTACCTGGGGTGGCCTGGCCAGGCTGCTAGAGCTGCATTCAACCCTCAGGTTTTCTGTCCACATTCCCCCGAGATGTTTTCTTGGTACTTGAATTACTTCTTGTACCCTGTAATGTCAAGGCTCTAAGAGACAGCTGGGAAAATGGCTTTTTCCTCCTCCTGGCCACAGTATCATTATGTCCATCCAGGCCCTTGCCAGTTCTTCCCCTCGGTGCTTCCTTAGCTCCTAGATCCATAATCCAGCAGGTCTGCTTGCTGGCCTCAAGCATGCCAAAGCAGTTGAGAGTACCACAAAGCAGGAGGAAGCAAAAAAGAAATCTGGTTAACTTAAAGTAGCTGGGGTTAAGCTGTTTGAACGCTGTTCTGGGTCAATATCTCATGTCCCTGGGTTCTATTCTGAATTTTTTGTTGCCTTATGTCTATTTTTTGCTGAGCATGGGTTGCTTCACTGTGCCCTAGTTTTACCTTTCTGAGAAATGAGTTGGTGTTAATTATTTGTTCATTGCAACTTGCATAGAGTGACTTGAGAGGATTTAGCTGAATGGGCCATGGTCTTGGGGTGCTGGGAGCTTCTCCTACCTGGATTTCTCTTTTATACCTTACCAACCCCCAGGACAGCAAGCGCAGCTCAGGGAAAACACATTTTCTTCTCTGCAGGAGTGTATTATTGACAGAGTCGATCTCTAGAGGCTCTTGCTATTCCACTTCAAGTACCTTATTGTAATATCATCACCATTAATTCAAACTGTGTTAAAGTCAGAGCAAAGAAATATAATGTCCAATAGACACTGAATAATTAAAAAGGTTTATAAAGTTGCATCTCGCACAGGTGAAGTTACAGGTGCATAAAACTAACTTACATTAGTTTCAGAGGTTCCCTTCACTCCTTATCAGCTGTCGCTGATGTTTTCCAGTTTCTTCCCAAGGTTCGTTCACATCCTTTTCTGCTGGTTCTATTTGTGAGAGAACTGGCATTAGGACTACACTTTATTTTTTTCTTTTAGGGGATAGTCTGTCTTCAAGCTCTCTCCATGCTTCCAGACCTAGAATCATCTCTGGTGATTTTGAGCCCTCTAGTTATTGCAGAAGTAGGCTTGACCAGTAGCTTTGAAAATACTGTTATTTAAACATGCCTAAACTCAACTATCATCTGCACAATAACAGCCAAAATCAGCTTGTTGCTTTCCAGGGGCAATTAGCAATTTTTTATTTTATTTTTGCCTATAGTAAGGTAGAACACTTTTTCTTCCTGTTGAAGCAATTCTTAAATCTTTCTGGAAAACATTTTATACACTGAAGTTTTTATTTCATATAGGCATGTGGAGTAACTACCACACATTATACAAACCCTGAAATGCCATTAAATCACACAGCTCATTAATGGCTTCTGCTTGGGACTCCATGTGATAGTAACTAGGCAGCCTGGGATAAACCATCTGTCCCCCAGTCGCATCTCGGGGACCAGTGCGACTGTCCCTGCCAGAGAAACCATGTGAAAGAGCATGGCTGGAACAGATTTCTCTTGTGGTACTGCAGAGCTGTGGCATCTGACAGTACTTGATGCATATCTGTAGTCTGTTATTAGCAATAAAGAAAAAAATAAGTGCTGATAAAATTAGTAGATTAGTAAAATGTCAGAGCAGCAGAATGGAGCGGCATGGGCTGATGGACATCCTGGACTCATTTGAGCAGAATTGGTTTAATACACCCAACTGTGAGGCCATCTATTTATCCGGGAACAGAAACATCATCTTCTGGCCCATCAGCTTTATCTACAGCTGGCGGCTCAGCCTGCAAAGTGCCTTCCTCAGGACGGACCAAAGCTTTCTATACAGCCAGCTAAGGGAGCCTTCCAGTGTTGTGGCAGAAAGGACTGACACCAACCATTGCAGCAAACCTACTCCTAAACACTAGGGAAGACTAAGTTGAAGAGTGATTTTACATCAAATCTAGCTTTGGGGAGAGAGTTGGGCCCTGTATCTATTCTGCCGTCCATTCCTTACAAGGACACTGAAAGACTGAAGAACGTAGAGAAAAGAGCGAAAGGTGGGAGAAAGGACACATGAAGGTCAGTTCAGACAGTTTAACATCTCAGAGGTGATGGGGTGTAATGTATAAGGTGATATGCTGGCTATTAAACCAACTTTTATAGCAGTGAAAGGCAGAGCAGTAGTGGAAGCAGTAGCTAAGCACTCGAAGTGGAAATGAGACAAACAGTTGAACAGCATGGCTGGTTACTGCTGGAACAAAAGACAAGTAACCAGTAAGTCTATATCCCTTGACATCTTCAGACTTTGCCTGGGCAATGTGATGGAAGTCTTGATTTAGTCAAACCTGTAAAGCACTAAAAATCCTAAGTGAATCAGTTGCCAGGGATTCTGCGCAGAAACAATGCTGTGGTAGCACCAAGACCCTCACAAACTGTGGATTCAATTATCCTTGGGGGTCCTTTCCAACTCAGCATATTCTGTGATTTGGAGTAGAAGGAGTGGTGCCTTGGTTTGCTTTATTTTTGTCAAGTTCCTGGAAGAGAGCAGAGAACCTGGGCACAGTGGGAAGTTGGGCAGCTTGCATGTAGTGTGCTGACGAGATCCCTGTGTCCTGTTCATGACACTAGCTAACACATTAGTCCAGTTAGGCCACTGGCATGGCAGGTCCAGATGCCAGTAACTCCAGCTGATACCACTGAAAAATAATGATTTATGGCCACTGGGTATTTGTCTGCCCTTGCTCAGGGAGCACAAGAGAAGCACTTAGAGGTTGTGCTTGGAGTGGTCAGCTATCTAGGTCAGAAGAGGTAAAAGCTTCTATTTTCAAGTATTGGCCTTCTTTCCAGGCATCTTGTGGTTTGTCTTCTCTGTGAGAGACTATGGGCTGCTTTGTTTTTTCTAGAATGCTCAACATACCTTAACTCAAGCTGCAGGCATGGAGCATCTTCAAGACAAGGTGGTTTGAATTAACCACCCTAAAATATGGAATGCCCTGTCCTCAAGGACACTTTGCAGTGTGTGACTGTGAGTGTTTGATAGTTAAAAGGAGAGTTGTACCCAAAATGAATTAATTCACACATCAGGCCCTGAAAGATCAGCTCTACACACAGCTGTAGTCCCAGGAACGCCAGGCAAACAGTGGAATTTAAAGTGCACGGAAGCAGGAGAACTAAATGGGAAAGACAGGTCTTTGGTACCCAGGCAGTATTTTCTCACCAGCAGATCTCAAAGCACTTTCCAAAACCTGGTAAGAACAAGGATATGTGGGGTCAGATGAACCCTGGAGTGAGTCTCTCATTTTCAGCCACACATTCCGAATCTCAGCTCACATATTTTTGTGTTTTTTCAGATAAGTGCAGAAGGACCCAGGAGCCAAAAGTACTGTCAAAAACACCCAGGATAATTAGTAACCTCCTGGAAACATGTGGAATTTTAATAAAACTTAAACTCTAGTTCTTTCCCACAGGTGGAATCCAGCAGTACTATAGGCAGTATGCACAATTAAGCTATTTTTATTCCTCTTCATCTAAAAATGTGAGTGTTAAAACATATGTAGGTAAAGCAAATGGAAAGCTTAAACTTGCCTGCATGCCATTCTCATTTGAACTTTTGCATTAGCCTGGATTGCTGCTGAGCAGTGTGTGCTCCAGCAAAGGTTTTGCAAAGGGAAATGTCTTCACCTACAACCCTGGCTTCTTAAAAAGCCCCATGACTTTGCAGCTCTAGAAGATATTGACTTTCCTTGCCAACCACAAAGGGGAATAAATGACTCTGGGAGGGCTCAAGTAATTATACAAAGTGCCTGGATCAACTTTTCCATGGGGATCCTGTAGCTACTGGTCTGATGGCTTAATAATGTGCTTCTGAAATGGCTGCTTTCCACTGCTGTTTTTCTCTGGGGCCAGATTTCCAGCAAGACTCCTTAGCTGCCCTTGCAGAGCTGGCAGGACGATGTGCGCTGGACTCATGCTGCATATGAAGAAGCCAACATTAAGTTTTCCATAGGAAAACTTGCAGGTAGGGCAGAGTTAGGCTATGCTGCCCCAGCAGCAAACTTCGAAAAAGATGACTCAGTAAGTGCTAGGTCACTTCCTTGTTCCCCACCCTTCACTGCCACTCCCTGTCCCTCTGTCCTTCTCCCTCATCTCTTTGGAACCTGGTGTGGCAGTGTGTGTAGGGAGGGGCTGCTTTGCACAGCAGAGTAGTACAGTGCCAGCAACAAAATGTGTTCCTTTCGTTAGGAGACCACCAGCACTGTATTAGCCGGATCACTCAGGTACAAGAGCAATGTTTTGATACCAGGCTGTCTTGTCCCTTTTCACCTGGGTCTGGCCCATAGCTAGTCTGATGAAGAATGGCCCTTCCTTCTGCTTTTCCTCACAGGTCTATTAAATCGGAAAATACGTATGGAAAGATGTGGGCTGTACCGGTTTTACTTTGCATGAGCTGCTTGGCAAAACATGAGGGTCAGATTACTTCACGTGTTCAGATATTCTGATTACTGAGGAGATGGCAATTTCTGATCCTCAAAAAGGAAAATCGGAAGTAACTTGATTTAGGCTGGAAATGAGCAATTCAGAAGTTACGTTGGGAAACAACCACTGGCGCAGGTCATCTTAGGCTTCTAAAATACTGTGAGAAGCACTGGAGCATGGTCTTTTCTACTGTTATGGAAAGAAAATCCCCATAACAAAAATGGAACAGTTACAGGACTGTTACAGAATGATCCTGGAATAATGTTGGGTTTTCCTCTATATTCCATAACCTCTGTAATTTCAGCCTAAGAGTCCATGCACTGAGGGGATGCTATTGACTAGAGAATGGACATGTTATATAATATCTATTATACATTCAGTGTGTTTATATAAACGCACATTTCTTATGTAACTATGTCACTAGGAAAACAGTGAGGTTGGACAAGTTGGTTTCTCCTGCCGTTGCTGTTCTGGTTTGCTTGTTGATTCTTAAGCACTGTCACAAGTCACTGCAGGTTTTGTTATTGCAATGTGTACCCAAGTGAATCTCTTCAAAAGCTCCATTCACTTTGGGTTTTGATGTTTTTGTTGACTGCTGTTTCTTTTTTTAAATGGAATATTTGGCTGAAAGTCTTTGGTGTTGCTTTCACAAACTCATGAGTAATCTGGTTAGTATATACTAGAGACTCATAGTTAACTGACTAGCACAGTGTTCAGTTGCTGTTCTTTTCAACTTAAAATAACATCCAGGGCAGCCTCCTCAAGTGATGTAAAAGACCTGTTACAGAAATGCCAACTGTCAGCTTGATTTTTGGTCTGCTCTGCTCTGACATAAAAATTTCTGACAGCTCAAACCAGTGTCCTTCATATTCCAAATTAATCCAAAATTTCTCATGGTGATGAAAGGGAAAGAAATTACTTGAGAGTGGAGATTTCCTGCTTGGGCCATCCTTGACTAACCCTGCTGACACCAGAGGATTACCACCTTCTTTGACATGCCCATCTGCTCTTGACGCAGCATTGAGCCTAGGACTTTCTTATTTGCATTCCAATGGTTTTACCATCCGTGGTCTCTGTATCCAAGTTTCTATGTTGTCTGTCCAAAATAAGAAAACTTTTTTCTTTTTTTCTCATAGGGAGCATTAATTTTTCTAGCTTGAGAGCAAAGGAGCAGTGCCAAGAGGTTAGATCAGCTAGGCAGAGAATTGTGTTGCAAAGAATCTTCTGCCAACAGTCCCACAACAGTATCCTGAACAGTAGGGTAGCCCAAGCTTCTGGTTTACTTTTCACATATTGTTATAGAAAGGATCTGATCTATAATGTGGATGTCTGTTGTAAGTTTAGAAGGAATAATATTCCATCTTCCCTCTCCCAACTGTACTGATTTCGAGCTGAAGCTGATTTCTAGAAGAAGCACCCTCAGCGGTGGGGAAGAATTACAAAGGGACTGATGTAAATCATATTCTCTGTCTCTCTTTTTGTGGATGAGATCATTTCATAGTGAAGGAAGGAAGGTGATGGATAGATTCCCAGGGTGGAACATTGGTCTCCAGCTTTCACTTTTCTCACATCTCACTTACCGTCTTTGGGATGTTCTCTTATCTGTGCCATGCCTTGTCTGGATTCTTCTTACATAGCTGTCTCAATTTTCCCTTTATATATCCCTTCCTCCTTTGTTACTCTTATCTCAGCAGGTGGCTCATACCTGCTTCTTCAGACCAGGAACTGAAGCAAACATCCAGGTCATCTGAATGAAAAGAACAGGGATGTCATTGCATCTAAAAATAATGCCAGTACCTGCTAGGTGATATACTTGACCCTGGACTTACTCAGCAGCCTGGATTTTTTTTCCAATTAGAGTCTGACTCTAGATAGAAGAATAGGTGTTACTGCAGGGGACAACTCAGCTCAAGCCTCTGAAGAAATCCTGGCCCCACCAAAAGTAAAATTTCTAGTCTTGGTGTTGAGGAAAAAGAGTATAGAAACATAGTTCTTGCTTTTCATTGACTCACTGAATTCTGTTTCCTGTTATTCTTGACAGTGACTAGTGCTGGTTGTCTGTGGGCCCTGCCCAATGTTCTTTCCAAATCTTTAAAAATAAACATTTCGTTCAGGAAGCTTTCTTCAGGTAATAAGAAACTTCCTTTGGAAAGACCTCAGAATACCCATAAAGTTTTTCAGTCCTCATACTCTAGCTACAGATAAGTTTTCCATTGTCCTAAAGGCTCCAAAATGTTCTAGTCGTGTCAGGGACATTAATGCATTTAGCAACTCTGTAAGAAACATATTGGGGATTTGGACGAATCATTCTCAGTGTCAGTTTGGGTAGCAGCAGCATCCACGTGTTGTGAGAGTTTGGGGGGGAGGTTTTTCCAAGCTTTGTGTGGATTATGTTATCTATTAAAAGCAGCTATTTTTATGCTGTACTGTTGCCATGACCCGTATTTCACAACTTACACGTATACACTGAAAAAATATCTTGCATTCAAAAGGTGTTTCAGTGAGAGCTCCGTGAAGTTCTGTGCAAAATCTCATTACCTTCTCGCTTGGGTTTTCAGTTTGTTTCATTCTGGGAAGGTTTTTATTTCTTGGTAGTTCCAAGTGCCAACGTGTCCGTAATGGAGACATGATTTTTATCAGAGCATCACAGGCCTCCTAATACTTTACTAAATCCACTCCATAGATAATGTGAAGGACAGAGGTGAAAAATAATGGAATATTGAAATTACTTGGTCACTGGTGGACCCAAGGACAGAAGCCAAGCACCCTTATTTTCCAGTGCTCTGCCCTTGCCACAAGAAAACATGACTTTCTTTTCTTACTTGTGTGAGATATTCAGGAGAAGCTTTGCATTCTCCTTGTTTAAGCAATTAAGGTGGAAGGGTTATCTATAAAACTGATCTCCAGCTGAAATATTTAATTTATTCAGTAGCTATTAGAAGCAACCTAGAGATGCTTTTATCTGTGACTTGAAATAACCAGAGAAAAATAGGTTATGTGCCTTTCCTTGTGGCTTAGAGAGACAAAGGGGTTTTATTCTTGAGGGGTAAAGGGGAAGGATTCTTCCTTTTTTTTTTCTTTTCTTACAAACTTTAGAACCCAGGCTGTTAAGCAGTAGCCCTGTCTTTTCCATTGATTTCTTCAGGAAATCTCTCTTGGAGAGAATAGGATTCAGAAAATACCAACTTTAAACAGGTTATAGTTAAAAGGCTGGTGGTGTTCAATGTGTAACCAAAGCAAGTTCGGCTTTGTTGGATGCTAGTTTATTGACAGTTTCCAACTAAAGTTTGTTTGCCACTTAAATCAAGAAGGTTCCATTTGCTTGATGGTTTTTGTGTCACAAATTCTTGCTTTGCTCGGAGAATCCTTCAGGAATCGCATGTCAGGCGAGAATTCATTTCTAATGTAAAAATGCCAAGAAAGAGAAGGGTGAGGGGAACTATAAATAACCACTGAGATGTCACAGAGTCAGTAATTTTTTCCTCTGCAAGTCAGCTTTAGCAGTTAAGGTCAAGATAACATTTCCATGTCAATGGTCAGTTACATCAAATTTCTAAAACAGGAATATTGAATGGAATTTTGGATTTTTTTCTCGTATTGTGCCCGGATTTGACCAATTTATAGTCCCCTTCAGTCCGCCAGCTCAGAGTTCCAGTGTTATTTTGGTTAAGCTGCTTGCCAGAGTGGCAAGCCTGGGTTGGAACATCAGGTTTATTAAAGGCTATGAAATTAAATTCACCACCAAAAGAAAAGAAAAAGAGCCCACTTCTTTCTGATAGTCACTTCTTTGTTTCCTTTGATGTGGTTCAGTTTGACTTGAATTTTAGTCTAACAATTTGCTACACAATTTTGTTTTGGTTTTGTGAAGTTCTAATCAGCTTTAAGTGCAAGCAGTTTGAAATGCCTCCCTAACAGCTTCCTTGGCATTGCTAATTAAGCTTGAAATCTATGTTGTCCACAATTGTGTCGAAATAAGGAGCAAAGTGTATCTGCTCACTCTTTGCCACATCTCTCAGCTGCATGTAATTCTGCAGCCGGTGCCAAAAGTAATCACAATGGGGCAGAACCTGTATCTTTTATTTAGGCAAAACTCCCAGGATGGTGTGCAAGGTCAGGTACATCATGTTTTGAGGGAAGGGATGGATTCAATGGTGAGAACTTGCAAGGCAGGCCAAGCTACCAAGTGCACAAAGACTTGAAGTGCTTGGGCATAGGGAACAGCTTTGCTTTATCCCACAGAGCCCTGGTCTGTAGCTGCTCTCACCTGATCTATGGGTGGTTATAATAGATAAAAACACAGGCAATGAAAACATGCCATGTATTCCCCCCCATCCCTCAGGAGCAAAGCTAATAGAATATCATAATTTTTAAAGCTACCAAGGTTCACTTCAGTGGAAAAAGAGTCCTAACAAATCCTCAAATGGGAAAGCCATTGGATGATTTATCTCTAGGTAGTGACCGCAGTGGTGTGAAGCAATACTAATCTGTTGAGGCATGGCTGCCATTGTGCGACACGGTCCAGGGATTTCCACGGTAGCTCTGTGCCAGTTTGCCTGAGCTGCAGAAGCCTTGAACAAACTGTTTACCTCTGACATTCTGGAAGGTATTTTGAGGGATTTCCTTCAAATTAGAAATCTTTGAAAATCAGTGTCTTGCGCCAGGCGTTGTATTGTGCAACAGATTGGAATGAGGGTCTGGTTGTGCGCTCAGGATCTCCTTGGATTGAGGAAATCAGAGATGGAAACTGTCTTATCAGATCATCTCTCCCTGCCAAAGCAGGCTCGTCTTCTGTGCTCCACTGGTGTTGCTGTGCTTTACAAATGCTCCTCTCCCCAGTGCTTCAAAAGCCTGCTCCAGCTTACTGGTTGGGCATTTTGTGGACCAGATGTAGCCCTGGTGTAGTGTGACTGCCTTCATGTGGTTAAGCTGGGGTTCATACCTGATGTGTGGTGTGCTCAGCAGTGCTAACAGCAAGTGTAAGTTATGCTCACCAACATGCACAATGAACTGCTTCAATTCTGTGGGGAGTGTGCAGCTCCCCTTTTCTAGTGGCAGTAGACAAGATGTGAGAGGGTTTGGAAATGCACCTTCGCTAGAAAATTACTGAAGGAACTGGAGCTGATTACCAGGATGCTTAACGATGTGCTTTTATGTAGAAGTTAAGCATGCTTTTATTTGTTTGGCTTACTGTAGTATTCCATACAACTATAACAACTGTTGTTGAATAAAATGTCATATACATAGACTGTTTTATTCTCCATGCATTTTTAAAGTCAACTCTAAGTTAGGAATATTTTTCTAAAATTAAATGTTTTACTCCTGCAAATGGCTGTAGCCACATTGGAGTACTCTGAATAACAGCTCAGATTCTGTACCTCAGTACTGCACCTCCCAAAGTCAGACCTAGTTGACTCTTGAGATGTGTGCAAATCATTAGAGATTAAAAAAAATTATTTTTTGCTGCTAAAAATACCTTGTTTCCATTAAGTAACCATTTAGGCACACAGACTACTTCACAAGTATTTATCAAATTCTACAGCATCCAATTTCTCACAGGAATAAAACTTCTGTAGCCATTTGATTTACAGGCCAGCTGAAGCACGGAACACAGGATAGCTTTACCTCTGGCAATCACTTGGTTTAAAAGCCAGAAGTAAAATCCAGGCAGTTTATCTTCTGGCCTAGCGGTTTGGAGGACAATTCCTGCATTTCCTACATTCGTAGGCACTGCTGTTTTAAAAGGGACAAAGAATTCTGTGTTGTCAGAGCAGGAGATGTTCAGAAGATGAACAGCTTTGAGTGCCAAAAAGTAGTTAAGTAATTTCCAACATGAAGCTTCTTGTGGATTTTTAGCTGGAAGGAGTCAATGTGATTGTGGTTGGACATTGAGCATAATGCAGAGCAGATCGTTTAACCCTGATGTTCCTTCCTCATGCTCAACTTGGTGGCACTAGGAAGAGATGTGGATCTTATCTCAAGTGGCAGTGAGCATCAGAGGAGCCACCCAGTCCCTGCCTGTGCTGTTCTAAACGTTAATAAGATTCACCATCAAAAATACATACCTGTCAACAGGTTATAGGGCCAGCTTTTGTGCCTGCGAGATCCAGCAGCCTTCTCTAAGTTTCCTCTCCAGAAATGTATGCTCAGAAAATGGCAAATCCACCCCTCAGCCTTCACTTGATACGACAGCTATCTTAGCAAATGGAACTCCTTTCTCCTCTCACTGTAGAGTATATTTTGACATCTGCATATCATTTGAGAAGCATTTCTCAAGTGCTGTTCCAATTTCATCATGGCCTTTCCCTTACTGCACGTTTGTGGACTCAATTGCATGTCATTCTCATCTTTGCTACTAACACAAGCTGTAAAGCATATCTCATCTTTAATAATTACAGGGCAAGGGGATCATGGATCCTGGATACTTTTAGGACTTTCTGCCAGATTCACCTCCAGCTGCTCAGAGTCCAAAACTACAAAGCTGAATTCAGTTTTCCTGACAAGAAAAGCGAATTCCAACAGAGGAGAAGCATGCCAGCCGTGGTATTGCTACTGTGCTGGGAAAGCCACTAAAAACTGAGCCAAATGGAAGAGCGATTTGAAAGCCACTGAATGTGGTAACCTCCTGGGCCTGAGTCTGCACTATGCAGATGGTAGCTGCATGCACAGCTCAGCCCCATTACCAGCGTGCTGGTAACATTGTAGGGTTGCCAGTGGAATTTATCCCAGCAGTATCTTCCTTTCCATCTCCCAGCACAATTTAAGCTGTACCATCTAAAGAACAGCCTCACTGCTTACCACTGTGTCTGAATTAGGGGGTTTTGCCAAGGAGTTTTGGGCTGTCAGGGGTCACCTCTCTTGCCCCAATACCCTGATGCAGCCATGGCAATATGGTCTGAAGGTGAGAGCATTGACCAAGGTGCTTCTGCAGTGCTCTCACTTGCTGAAACTAACGCTCAGAGAGCAGCACGAAGGGAAGGAGAATGTTACCCACTGCTAATAATGTGCCCAGCTGGTCAAGCTAAGTGGGAAAGATTAACTCATGCACAAATTCTCTCCTCAAATATGCAGGAAGAATTTCATGCTGGCAATTAGTGATTTAAATGTTATGTTTGCCAAGATTTACCCATCTGTAGAGATAGCAGTTGGGGGCCTGGGGTGGAAATCAGGTCTTGGATTTTCCTTTTTTAGAAATAGGGCCAAAAAGTGTTTAAAAGTGTTGAAATTACATCTTGACACTTAACCCCTCCACCAAAGTCTGCTTTATATTTAATTTATAATACAACTTTGTATTTTCAGACCCTAAACCATTTGAAATTGTTTGAAGTGCAGTGTTTCAATTGACCTGATCTAATTAGGGGTTTATAAATTCACCAGACTTCTTGAGATTGAAGTGTTCTGTCTTTGCTTAAGTATGGAAACGTTTTCAAGCCTCAAAAATTATCCCACAAAGGGGAAAATGTCTGCTGCTCTGCTCTCCTCGCCGTCTGAGGAAATGAAGGATGGAGTCACAAGATTTAAAGCAAGTTACTTACCACACTTTACTAAGTTACAGTTCAACTATAGTATTTGACCATGTGCCTGTTTTTAGCACAACAGTCGCTTTTGATTCATGCAGCTTAATACCATCTTCTCTGCAAAGTCGTTTCGAAAAATGTGTTTCTTCTGCAGTGCTCACAGTAAGTGAGTTTGTGTCCCTGTGCATGAGTTGCCAATGTAATTTATTCCAGCAACTGCCCTCCCGTCTCTGAGCAAAATAAGCACTACCATGCTCATGTCCCTGTGTGTGAGCTCTCCTCGGTCTGGTGTACAACGAGTGCAGGAGAGATTATTTATGTTCATTAGAGTTTGGGATGAATTGCCAACACAGAAGAGGCAATGACTAATCTGTGTGGCTTTTCTTTTGCTCTCATTGCTAGATCATTGTGGGAGAGTCCTTGTGCTGTATGGTATTGTGAGTTACACTACTGTCACCCACAAATTGGTTATGAGGGGTCTGCAGCATTAGGGAAGCAGGATGAGCTGCAGCCCTTAGTCTGTCTCTGCACCTCTGCTCCCCAAAGCTGTTTGCCACCTTGCCATATGAGATGTGAAGTTTTCAGGAGGAGATTAAAACACTTCCCAGCTCCAGTCTTCTGTGGCTCTTGCAACCCAAGAACTTTTCCCAGCAGTCTGGGTTTTTACTTCATGATCCATGTTTAAACGTAACATCTGCATTGTGACTCCTTTTGGCTTTCTGTGGTTTCTGAAGGGACAAGTATTGCTCTAGGGAGGTAAGACAATCCCACCACTACTTGCTGCTAGATACTTGTTCCCAAGCAGCTTGCTCTCACTTTGCCACTGATTGTGTTGTACATGTTTCAGTCTCTTAGTTTTTACTTGCAAGCTGATGCTTGATGTCCTGGTCATTCCAGTTCTTTCTTTGTGTTTTAGTATATTGTTGCTTGGGGTTATTTTTCTTGATGAAAATTTAAGGTTAATTATTCTTTCCATGTGAAATTCCTTTACTTTGCCATGAATAAGCAGTTCTCCTTTCAAGAGACATGGACCCAGGCTCAGCTTTTAACATTGTGCAAAGCTTCCATTTGGAAATGGATGGTTCCTTTCCTACACTTTTCAAACATAGATTGGATTTGTAAACCCAAGTGTCTCTACAAGAGAAGGGCACTCCCTGCCTCTTAGCCAAAATATGAGAAAAGGATGGTAAACTTTGCCCTCAGTGAACACCAGATTTGTGGTCCATATTCATATCGTGAATTTGACTACAGCCCCTAGACCTGATATTTCCTACCTGTTTCTCATCTTTCTTCTCTGTGCTTTACCTTATCCCTTGGTGTAGCTGATCAGATGCACTCAGCTCTATCCGCTCATTACAGAGAGGTCTGGCAATAACAACTTGGGAGAGAAGAGGGAAAATAGGACTGTGAGGTGGTTTTCTTCATCTTGTTTGGCTTTTTGAAGATCTGGAAGCTCCAGGAGGTGCTAGGAGAGTTAGCTAAGCTGTGAAAGAGAGCAAAATCAAGAAGCCAAACTTACAATTCTACAGGGATGCTGTTCCCATAATGGGTAGAAATACCTTTGTGCAGGTTGTTAGCTGCTGGGGCAGCACTTAGGCATGTGGGATAACCTGATTAAAGAATCAAAGAAAATCCTGTTAGCTCCACAGGCCAAATCTTGCCTTAGAGCAACCTGATGTCAAATGGGTGTGAATCAAGGAAGCTTTCCGTTTGGCATCATCTGGTAACACCTTGAAGAGAAAGGTCTGAGCCAGGGTTCTAGTAAGGAGAGAGGCTTAAGCAAATATGCTCGCAGACAGGGAGTGAGCTGGAGTCTGAAACTAATGACTTTGTTTTTCTTCACTGGTACAGACTTGGAAGGATGAAAAGAATAAATTTCTCAGGTCTAATTTTCAGGTTATATTGAAGACTTAATCAAGAGTTGTTTAATTTAAAAAGCTTGTTTTACTTAGCTTTGAGAATGTCAATCAGTGCGACTGAACTGAGACTTGAGAGCAGAAGATGCATGTTTTCAGAAGGCATAGCCCAGAAGGGTGATTGCCTGCTGTCCTGGTCACTGCAAAACTCCCACTGAAGTCAGTGTTAACATGAGAGTTCAGACAAGGTGGTATTAATGACCCTTAGCAGTCTTAAACTCTGTGTATTTGAATGCTGGAGCAGGATCCATAGTGAGAGTAGTACTAGACCTTGCTGTTTGGTGCTATGTAAATTCCCTTTGCAGCGTGGATTGCTGCTGCAGGCTTCTGCTCTGTTACAGTCCCAGGTGTGCTGTGTTCGGTGCTGCTGTCTGGAGGGTATGTAAGGCTGTGGAGCAGACCAGGGCAACTGCTGGGCTGATCAGCCCTCAGTGTGGAGGTAAGCCAGGGATCTCCTAGTCATGTTGTGGGTGATCAGTGTTTATCGGAATTAAAAAAAAAGTTTGTGGGACAAACATCCACTTGAGGCAGAGTCTGGGAAAGCCAAGTTCTATCTCAGGAAGTCCCTAAACCAGAAATCAGTGGAGGCTGGAAGCACATCCTAAGGAATTGCTGTGTTTTGCTTTCCCTGTTCTCATACTTTGGCCTCGATTTTTGGCAACTGTTGGAAATAAAGCAAGCAGTGACATGGTGAGGCAAATGCTCCATATCTGCACATATTCAGAAGGTGTCATGGCAAATTGTGAATGGCACAATATTCCATCAGTATCCAAAGGTATGATGCATTCCTTCCTGAGCAAAAAAATACAGAGAACAGCATGGATGTGAACTGAGATGATGGGATCTGCTTATGCAGAGCAGACTGGTAGATTTGCCAGGTTATTTCTCCAAGGGGAAAATTATTAACCTTGCTTTTTCTGGCCTACCAGCTACTGTTATAATGATGATGATGGTAACAGCAACCAGACGGAAAGGCCAGCAGTCATTCTTTTCTGCCCATTATTACAAGGTATAAAGCAAAATCCATTCAATGCTGTGCTGTGTAAAGAGGCTGTGCTCTCTTTACAATTGTGAGGCAGTTCTCATATGAGTTGAAATTCAGGACTTTTCGTATCGGCTTTTCCAAAAACAATCCTTTTGATATTCTGATATGAACTGGTAAGGACTGTTTGGTCCTTACCAGTGATGTGTAGCCCAGATATTATGTACAATAGTAAATGTATGAGTGTAGAAGTAACCTTTCGGAGCTCCTGGGTGATTCATCTCCGGACAATACATTTTGGCTGCACATGTAAGGAATGGATCTTGCCCCTGAGAATATTGGCTCCAAGAAACAATAACAATGTGGTCTGTCAAAGCACCACTTTCCCTGGGAATTTTCTGTTGCATGAAGAAGCAGAAAAACTTCAGCTTTCCTGTGTTTGTCAACACAGTCTGCCTTTCAGCAGCTTTTTGTATTTCTCCCTCATTAGACTTTTTCCTTTTGCCCCCTTCCTTATTTCTGCCAACCAAATGATAATTAATAGTGTAATTACAGATTTTTCTACCTCAGCCAAAATGCAAACAGTGATTGATAACATTATTTGATAACTTCAGGTTCATCAAATGAGAATAGTAGGTGAAGTTTGCTTTCCTAAAGTCCAGCCACAAATTTATTGTTTGCATCTATGTGGACTGCACCCTCCATTCATGGCATGTATCTTGAAAGTGCTTGTTTTGAAAGGGTGAGTTACTCAGTTGGGGTCAGAAGGGCTGGTGTGGCTCACAGAGAATCAACTGAAACAAAATTATCTTGGTGTTTCTATAATTAATTGCAAGGGTGAGTGCGGGTTGAAATGAGATGAATCATTCAATGGACCCCACTTGAAAGGTGGGAATTATTTTGGCTCCAACACTTCAGAAGCAGCTCAGTATGTAAAACCTGTGCAGCAAGGATCATGGCCTTAGAGCTGGCATTTCACAGTCATTATCTCAAACATTGTGGGCCAGAGATAAACGAACCATTTAAGTTATCCTGAACTCCTGTGCTTGTGATGGTTTGTTGCAGGGTCTGATTTGTTTTCTCCCCAGACTCAACAATATACTGTGGTGAGAGAGGAAGATCAAGATTTCCATACAAGGGAGATAAAAGTACTCTTACGGGATCTGTATTGGCAGAGCAGTTAGGGGGTCTCTGTGTAATCCCAGGAGTTTGCACTGACTGCTGTGGAGTTTGTTTCTATTCAACTCTGCTGCAAAAGGTCACTCAGACTGGCCAGGCCAGACACAAAAGCCCAGGAGTTCAGGCTGCATAACTCCTTCACATGCTTCTGGCTATAGAAGCTGTGGTGTCTGATACACCCACCTCATGGGCCATCTCTGATTGTTTGTCAGAGCTGCTGAGAGAAGGCTCTGGTTTGTGTTCTCACACTATACTAAAGGCTTGACCCAGGCCCTGTGCTGTTATCATACCCTTTGATAACTGTTGACTGTACTGCACTTATCTAGAAGAAATGAAAAGAAAGTAGCTGAAGCTTCCAAGTTGAACAGCAACAGTCTCCAACCCAGGAGACCTTTATCTGTCCTGCTGAGATGGTGCTCACATCTGTTGTGTATGTTTTATCTGCAGAACACACTGGAGCAATGCAGTGTCTGTGCAAAGCCCATCATGGAAAGGATCCTCCGAGCCACAGGGAAGGCTTATCACCCCCACTGTTTCACCTGTGTGATGTGCCATCGCAGCCTGGATGGGATCCCCTTCACTGTGGATGCCAGTGGGAACATCCACTGCATCGAAGATTTCCATAAGTATGGCCTAAGCTGCTGTCAGTGCATTGCTTATTGTCTTTTTCTTTTGTCCATAAAAATCCTCCTTTTCCAGTCTGAGTGTTCAAGAAGATCTGAACCCTCTGCCACTGCCTCCCAAGGCTCTTAAATAGTAGGCAGAGCTTTTGTCTAAGCAGGCACACTGTGGCATACAAGATTAATTGGTCAGAGGCTGATGCTGCTTGATCCCTGTTTTGCTTAGAGCTGAATTCAGGGATAACCTCTGTGTCCCTCTGTTTTAAGTGCTCTGCCTTCCTCTTGCTTTCCCCTGCACTCAGCATGTGCATGTTTTTCCTTGCTGCCTGTACCTGCACTTTCCCATCAGTGTCTCCCTGATTTTTCCACAGAGCAACTGAGAGGTCCTGTCCTGCTGCACTCTGCGGGTATTTGCTTACCAACTAGAGGGATCTCAGTGGCCACAGTCTTCTCACAGCTCCTTTTGTTTCTAGTTGCTAATTAGCTTTTTAAAGCTGCTAAAAATACAGCCCTGGTAATAATTTATAGTGAAACTGCTATTTAAAGTAAGTTGAAAGGTATAGTTGTAAGTAATTTCTGTCACTGCCATGCTACCACCCCCATCATCACAACTAATCTAGGGAAGACAGGTAGATATAATCAGAGCACAAATGTTTGCCCGGTATGGAAAAGATAGACACACTACACCCCTCAATTAACAGATGAAATCAATACTGACAAATGTGAGTTCACATCTCAACCATTTATCTCTTAATTTCTAAGGGGGTAGACTTAATTAGAGCCTCATGACATCAGTGTGTGGGTCTGAAAGCTCAAACAAGTAGGCTGACTTGACAGAAAGGGAAGCAGCCACCTTCAACAGGCATGTTAGAATCCAACACAAGGATGTTCCCTGTAGCTCAGCTAGGCTGGATTAATTAGCAGCTGCTGTGTTGCCTTGCCTTTCTGTGCCACCAGTTGTGTGTGAAGTAAAATGTGGTCCTGAGCACAGGCCCAGCAGGAGGTTTATGCACCACTTGGGCACCTGAAAGGTTTCCCTGACACGCGCTTGGTAATTTGGAGGCTGCTCCTTCCCCAAGTCCCACAGGCTAAGGGCTCACATGCTTTCACGAGAAAGATTGGGAGCAAAAGCTCCCACATTGAAGTCTTTTGGCAATAACTGCATATGGACCTTGGTGCTCTGAGAATAGGAAGTGGGAGGCTGTCAATCCAAGGAAAGAACATGGAAATCATAGAGTGAAGAATTGAAGGGAAGATGATGGGAATAGCACGAGACCCATTGTGACACTCATAATGTCTTTGGCCAACCACATCTTTTGCAGTACTTCAGCCAGGCCAGTTTTAATTGATTAGGGATGACATGTCCTCCTGATCTGGAGGTTGAGTGTTCTACATCTACATCTTCTTGATAACCGAACTGTAGCTGATGCTCACACTGTCACTCAACTACCCCATGAGCACATCCACATCCTCTGAAATCTGTAGGAGTGATCTCAGAGTCCTAGGAGCTAATATTTGGCTTATAATAACAGTAGCCTGGACAAAGCAATGTTGAAGTATTTTTAAGTACCACGTTTGTGCTAAATGGCACAAGGAAGCGCCTGCATGAAGCAGCATATAATTAATTGTGATTACAGCTCCGGTCATATCTTGATCCATTTAAGTTATTTTTCAGAGTGCTTGCTATGGCCACTGTTTAATTCATTTTTTCATTAGATCGCAGCTACAGAGACATCTTTCATCTGCTGCCAGTGAAATTAATATTTTTCTTTATTCCTAGTACAGATAGATTTTTTTTTTCCTTTTCTAAGCTAGTTAATTCTGAGGTGGTTCATGTGACAGGCTGGGTGGCAGAGTCAATCTTTACTAGGCATTTCAGAAGAGAAGGGCCTTTGATCTGCTTGTGTTCTGATGTTTGCCATAAGCTTTGACCTCTCTCGCTCCATAGCCCCTGACCCCAGCTCTCATTATATGGCAGCAGTTTCTCTAAGTGTAAGTTTCCTTTTTTGCAAGCAGAATTTGCAGCCAGGGAATTGGTACCAATAGGTTTTGAACGCAAACAGCACATAAGGATTCACCACTGGCTAAATGTTCCCAAGCATCCCCACCTGCCTAGGAGCAGAGATGGCCACTTCTCATGGGAACTGGGGGGAGCAAAACCAGAGGTAATACAGAACATAGGTAAATTAGTCAGAAGGGCATGTAGTGGGCAATATAAGGAGAAAAAGAAAGGCCTGTGCTCCTCTTGATCCCAGCGCTGACCCTGATTCAGGTCAGTCCCTTCATGCGATGAGTTGTCACTAATGCAATTCTGACCCAAAATGACTGAAAGACAAAGCATTGGCATCTCTGTATGCAGACCTGTTGCCTTTTAAGCCTGGCCAACCCATTGTTGGATAACTGAGGGTTGGTTTTAGCTAGAAAATGCATCACGTCAGAATTGCCCTGGTGCTTCTTGTTCGAGAGTGAGCACAGCCAGGAATGTGCTCCTGTGTGTGTAAGTGGGTAAGATGGCTTGGAAGTTTAAAGTGGAAGGAATAAACCTCAACAAATCAGTGTAGTGCAAGGCAATTCTTTTTACCATCTGTATTAAGACTTTTAACCTATTTGTTCCAGTCTCCAGATTTTAATATTTTTATTTTTGTTTTCAAGAGATGCTCTAGAAGCAAATCATGGTCATCTTTCTAACCTTGGGATTTTCATGGACTTTCTTAGAGAGATGATGAAGTGTTGTGGTAGTGCACAGGTACCACGATCATGGATCATTCACTTTAGTTGTTAATTAGGACAGGCACAATATACTTTGCTGCCTCTCAGATGTTCTTTAAGTCCTCTCCTAATAGTTTGAAAAATGCTCTTTAAGATCCTACAAGCCTGAAATTACATTGTAAGACTAAAGTGCTCCTTCCTGTCTTGTTTCCAAGAAGGCAGCTGTGCAAAGCTCCCACTGCGACGTGTAACATCAGTGTGTTTGTACAAATGAGCACATTTCTGATTTGATGGTCCAGTTAACAAAAACTTTTGCTCCAACTTTGAGAATGACTGTGTCTGTCTTTTCCCTCCTCAGGAAATTTGCCCCGAGATGTTCTGTGTGTAAGGAGCCCATCATGCCAGCCCCAGGACAAGAGGAGACTGTACGCATTGTTGCCTTGGATCGTGACTTCCATGTCCAGTGCTACCGATGTGAGGTTAGTATTCTGATCATGTGAACGACAGAAAGCAAAGATTGGCTTAAGTTATCACCGCCTCATGTTGCACACACGACAGGCATATCCTATTGTAACACTGGCTCTACAGTCAAATTACTTCATTGACTTCAGCATGCAAGGAATTTTTCCTCATTTATATCAGCGCAAATGAGAAGAAAATCAGGTCTCTTGTTTAGAACAGGTTCATTAGGAGAGCAAGAGAATGTGACTCAGGTAATTAGGCCTTAATATTTGAGAACTTCATAAATTATAGCTTGGACACAAACGTAGCTCATGTTTATGTTCTTAAAATGAAAGCTAATGCATGTTACAATTTGAACAAGATTGTACAGGAAACTCAGCATATGGCTCTGGGTTAAAGAATTTTAATGGACACATAAACATGATCATTCTTGTTTTGTGTAATGCTTTTTGTGCTACTTTCCCTGTTCAGTTTCATTATGCATTTCATGTAATTTTGATGGTAAGAATATGAAGACAGAAAATAAAACCCACCTTAAAGCAATTAGCATGTGGGAACAGTTGTGTTAGAGAAGCTTAAAGAATTCTTCAGTGCAAGTGCTTCCTGTTGGATAATACATCAGCCAGATGGCAAGGTAGGAAAATGAGACCAAATATATTTCTTATCACAGTTGCAGGTTTTAATAACTTTAACTAGAAAGAAAGATGGACTAAGATTTAAAGGACTCAGCTAAAATTTGAGGCATCTGGTTTACCACTCTGACATTCACTTTTAGTGTACGTACATTTTAAGATGCTGGGGCATTCCTACACTAATTTTTGTAGAGCCTAAACAACTATACAGCATGTCCCCATGCTGGCAGCTGAGATACCTAGGCTGTCACAGACAGATGTCAGAAGTAGATGCCGTAAAGATTAACACAGGACACAGACACTCACTTGGCCTTGATCTCCATGTACCTCAGCTGTCTCAAAAAGAGCCACAGTGTTCTTCCTCTTTCCACCACTTGCTGCCAAGTGTATTTACAAATGCTGATTTATGATGAAGAAGCAATTGCATCAAAGTGGGCCCTAATCCCTCACTGCAGTTCCATCAGTAGTCTTGGGCCAAGTGATTGTTTGATCAAACAGTGAGGCACAATTCCCAACTTTACTAGCAGCTATACTTACACTTACAAACTTAGAGGCTGAGGTTTCTTTAAAACCTTTTAGTGGGGTTTCCATGTGCCTATCTGACATCCTCCTTTCAGCCACAACCTTTTTGGCCAATTGTACAAACGAAGATGACATTTTTGGTAAGGGGAGACAAGCTGGCGTTTGCCTAGTTGTAACCCCTGGAATGGAGGCTGTAACTTTGTGGCATTCTCTTTCAAAGAAGATTACCTACAGCCAATATTGGTACCAAACTTTCTTCTCAGTGGTTCTTTTTTTTATCCTTTTCTGAATTAATAAGTATGTGCTTCAGTTTGATGTTTCTCCAATGCTAAAGACCTTTGCTTCCTCAGAAATGTGAAGGGAGTAATCTCTTTATTTTCAATTGGATTAAATTCAGCAGAGAGCTTGGGAACCCATCTTCTCTGTAGCATTGTCTCTTATCAGAAAATGGCTTAATCGTAAAAGACATCACGTACCTCAGCTTCATGCTTTACGATGACTCAGGCTAGATCCTGTTACAAGGTGGAGTGTGAGGAGGGAGTTTCTTTCACTAATAGATTCTTTGCTTAATCTTGCTCTTTCTTATTCACTTTGCCCTTTCTGTTTGCTTATTTCCTAGGACTGTGGTGGCCTCCTGTCTGAAGGGGACAATCAGGGCTGTTACCCTCTGGATGGGCACATCCTTTGCAAGACCTGCAACTCTGCTCGGATCCAGGCGCTGACTGCCAAGGCCAGCACTGATCTCTGAGTATCAACTGTGACCCTCCCCAGGATGCCCATTTGGGGGATATTGCACAAGCTTTGCATGATTTCTTTCCAGGCTAGGGTCTGAATATCTATTAAAAAAAAAAAAAAAAAAAAAAAGNAACTGGAAGGCCTTGGAACAAGAGGGCAGTTCAAGAGGCCATGTTCAGACTGCCCGTGTCAGGCATCTAATTTAGGCACAACTGCTCAAGAGGACAGTGAGTCAGAGCAGCTGCTGTATCTGCAGCTGATGGAATTAAGTGGTCACAGCCCCTAAGTTAATTGCCTGTATAAGGAGGTCTGAACATGGTCCTAACTATGTTTGCGTGTGATTCCTGTCCCTTAAGAAGTACATAAATGTAGAAGGTGAAAACCAGCTAAGCTAGTTATTTCTCCCAAGTTATTTTGAGAACCTAACCAGCTCTCATTGAAGTCATTGGGAGCTTCCCTTTAGTAGGATCTGTGTCACCAGCAGAAGTAGCTCCACTGCCCTAGAAGTTGTGAGGGCAGACCCAGCATTGACACAGTGCATGAGCATTAGCACAGTGAAGCTGCAACTGTACGGCACCTGAATGTGGGTATGACCTTGTATCCTTGGGACACAGACTTGTTATTTCTTAGGCCCTTAGTTGTTTCCATTCCCTTCCAGTTCAATAGGGTTTTTTCTTTTACTCATGGAATTTTACTTTGCTATTGCATAAATTTATTCAGTAGTGATGCTTCCAATTCAGTGTATGAGCAATCACAGAAAGGTGTGAGCTTTACACGCTATACACTACACGCACACACCACACAACGTGCTTTTGATTTGTCAGAGGCATAAACCAGTCATGAGAAGATCTTTTAAGGATATGGCTCTGGAAACACATTTCTGAAATCCTGGTGGTTAAAAAAACATTAAAATAACTACATAGAACTGCAGTGCAAAGCGATGCTCAAAACAATCTTCCGCCACTCTCTCATACACACCATTCTAGTGGGACTGCTGGCAGGATTCTTCTCTGTGTAGACATTGAAGCAATAGAGTCTTGTTTCATCTCCTGTTATTGCAATGGGAGGATTTTCCTTCAACTGTAACAGGGATTGAATCAGGCCTTGGGTTGATACACATTTCTGTGATACTAATGCACATCATCTGGAGTTTTTGGTTGAAAAAATCACAGATCTTGTTTCAACAACAGCAAAAAAAAGTCCTCCTAAGTACAGGCTGTTGTTCAAGTTTTATCTTAAGAAAGCTGAAGAGGGTATTAACCCCTTCAATATGCCATTCCAGAAAATAAGCATTTTTTTGACTCTTCTGTTTTTATCCCACTTATAGCTTGTCCCTGGTGAAATTCATGGCAGTAGAGTGCTGGGCCAGCAGCAGCATTTTCAGTCCAGAATTAATACATATGCCAAGGTAAATAAAAACTGGGCACAGAATCTTTCTTTCACATGATGGTTTTAGGGGTTTCTTTCAGTTTGGTTAATTAAAAACAAATCAAAAAATTAGAAATCCACAGCACACTGAGCAGCTGTAATATTCTTGTTCATGAAACCTATAATAACTAAGGTGCAAATTACATAGTGAGGGAGTAATTTTCATATCACTGAATTGACATTAATATCTTATTTGCAGATGTAATCAAAGAAAATACCTTTCTTTGCACTTAAATTAAGAAGCAGAACTGAAACAGTTGCAGGCTGATTGACCATGTAAGTGACAAACTGGCACTTTTCAAGACTAAGTTATAAAAATCTTTTTCATGTACATACTGAAAAACAATAAGAATGTGGTGCTTTCGTCTTTATATCAGGCTTCTGTTATAAAGAATAATTATATCCACTAATGCTGAAATGAAAAGTTACATGACCTGAACTGATAGGAAACAAAAAGGAAAACTTGTGATGCGATACTGCAGCTTCTGCAGATGGCAGGTTTTCTTTCAGTTTAGCACTAACCTTTATGGAAGAGCACTGTGAAATTCAATAGCTTCAGCTGTATACAGTAAATTCAAATACACAAATACCAGTCTGAAACCTCTGTTCCTTCCATGGTTTATACATTGCCAAATTCTGCCAGTGTCAGGGAAGTTTCCCAAAATTCACAGCTTGAAATGAATCCTTCTTTGTAGAAGGGTGGCATCATTGAGCAAAAGAAGTCCTTCACCACCATAGGGGCTGTACTGAAGCAGTTTGCCTTTTTATACTGGATTTCTATCCTGGCCTTCAAGAATTTTACTGCCTCAGACATAAACAGATTTTTTAGCACCCTAGCTCCTGCCAGGTTTCACCTGGACTTCTGCTCCCTGATCTGTGGCTTATAAGGTCCTTCTGAGCTCGCTTCTTTACATGCAGTCTGCACCATCCCCAGTCAAAAAAAACTTTAAAATATTGAGCAAATCTAGTTTAACCCTACAAAACCACGGGAGGTCAGGAACTGATAACACTATTGTATCCCTGTGTAAGGTTTTGCATCTCTACAAGCACAAGTGAGGATGTGATAAACTTGGATGTGATACACTCGGATGCAGAATAAGCTGTTCAGCAGGCAGCAGATGTACCTCTGATCTTCCTTACTCTTCTTAGTGTTAAATCAAGTGTCTGCTGAGACTCTTCTGAATAACAGTGGGGTAATTTATGGAAAGAAGCTGTTGTGCCTTCCAACAGAATGTGGCCTAGACTAAGGAGGATTCAAATCCAGAGCCTTTGGACTTTTTCTGGCCCTGCCATAGGCTCAGCTGAATCAAGTCGTATGGCTTGCTGTCTTCTGCTCTCTGCATGAGAGAGCTTCTTTCCAATTTCTCAGAGACATTTTGAGGATCAAACTAGTCACAGGTTGGCCCAAACTACTGATTTTTGGAGTTCTGTTTTCTCATTCCAGAAAAGTTTGCTGGTATGTAGGTTTGGGATGCCAGCCCATTTCAAAGCATAGGGCCAGCCAGGAGATCCAGATCTGAATCTGTGCTATTAGCATACTGTGGTGAGTTGGGCTGACATGCAGGGAGGTAAGAGTCAAACTTTTCAAGCATTAAATACTTAAAATGAAATATGATTGACAAAGATTGAGCAGTACTAATATTTGAGGTACTGTGGCTAGTTTCTAGACCTGACACATCTGTGCAAAGGTACTATGATTTTTTTTTTTTCATCCCAAAACAGCAAAGTCCTCTGCCTGTTGAAAAGAGTCAGTGTCCATATATCCTTTTTATTTTCTGTGGTTTTGTCTTCTCAGATTGCTAAGAATATATTAAAAAAATATTGTATGTACCTCGCAGAGCTTCTCGTCACCCATCTATGTATGGAAATCTCCCCTCTGATGGTTCAGGATTTAATTAGGAAATGCTGGTGGACTTATCTCAATTGCACTGCAATTAAGAACCACTGGGATATTGCTTCATCACAGTATTTATCATGTATTTATAATATATCCTGTTTATCTGTTCCAAAGAAGGAGTCTTTTTGCCAAAGAACCCTTGCTTTTCTTAAAGTGGACTTCTTCGCCATGACAAAAATTCACATCATCTGTGGCTGTGGTAATGTCCAAACAGTTCCTTTCAGAAAGAATTGGAAGATCACACAGACATTTCTGTGCAATTCTTCAGTTTGCGTTTTTGCTGCTTGTCTTTCTCTAGCATTTGTTGGCAAGTAGGGCCAGATCTCATGATTTGTGTGGCCAGACGGAGCCCAGGATCAGGTTCTAATTTAGGAAAATATTTAAGTCCCTGGTGTTTGTTTAAGCACAAACTTAAAGCCATTGCATGTTTTGACACAAGCCATTAATACCAGACTGATTCTGTGTCACCCAATCATAGAGATTTGATCTGGGTAGGATGGGGACACAGTCAAATTTCTCTCAAATTGCCCAGAACACATGAAATGGCTCCTGTGTCACCCTTATGCCAACTGGAAGAGAGTACATGGCCAGTGGCTGATCGAATGTAAATTTGGATGACAGGAGGATCAGTTCTTACAAGATAAGTGCTTTGTGTTGGGTAGCTGGGCCACCTTCCATATGTCACAAGTGGCCCTACAGCCAGATTTACTGTATCTTTGAGTGATGGCGTTAAAACTGTCTACTTAAAATTTCTCCAGAAGATTGGGTTGCCTTGGTTACAACCCAATCCTTGAGCATATCCCCAAGGCTAACTAACACTAGTATTTTGTGAATGTGATGATTTCATTGTTACTTATTTTAATCATCGAACATTGCTTTTAAAACCAGAAAGTAATACCAATTCTTTAGCCTATCAGATAATGCACCTTTAATTTTGGGGGTTGGCTTGGGGTTTTTTTAATATTTTAATTCTTCAATTTTTATCATGGCTTCAAAACACTTGGGTAATGACTTAATCATAGAGGTATGGTAGCATCAAAGTGTATATTACAGTGAACTCTACGTAATAGTGTTCGTCCTGACAGGAAGAGTGAGGCTTTCACAAGACGCAAGGCCTTAAACTGACTTTCTGCCTATCATAAATGGGCCTGAGAAGAATGAGAAAAAAGGTGTCTTAAAAGAAATGGTGGTTGTTAAAGAGAATATGCCACAAGTCAGTCTGAAGTCTCTTTGGACCTGTTAAAACTGCTGCCTGGCCATGGTTAGTGATGCCTGGCTTAGGTCTGATAAATGCTGGTTCCTTTTGATTTTGAGAGAGTCCTGCAGGCAAGGGATAACAGGACCCAAGAGAAGGTTCTTGGGGGAAATCCTGTGTCTTTTCTCTCTTTCAGCATCATAGATAAATGTTTGACACCTGCTTGAGGTGAATGGCTCAGGAGTTTTAGTTTATAACTGGTTTCTGTTGATACCTGGTTCCTGCAGTTGGTTCATCATGTTCATTTGCTATTTTTTCATTAAGCTGAGTTGACAACACCTCACACAGATTTCAGTACTGCAAGTCAGGGATATTGGAGTAAGGGGTGCTGAATAACTTTACTGTGGTGAAATTCCCAGGGGTGAACACTAGTGATGGTACCTGAGAGTTTGTTGTGGAAGGAGAGCAGGAACTACTCAGTAAACTAGGGGTTAGTAAAGTACAGGCCAAGAGCTGTGGGAACACTATTTCCAGTTAGAGCTGGTGGCAATTTTTACACTAAATTATATTATATTGGAAGGGCCATTTTTTAAATGAGAAATTCTCTCTTTTTGTAATGTTACCCACAACATTTTTTGATTGTTGTTGGTTTGGGTATTTTTGCTGTTATGACTAAAATCATACTGAATTTTTATCTAAATGAATTTTTGACTTGTTAACAAATATTTTCATTTCTCAAAAACCTATGTCTTCCTTCACAGTGTTTTGTAATTCTTGGATTTCTTCTGTTGGTAAATTAAAGTTTCTGTGACAATTTTGAAAATTTCTTTGGATAAAAATTCCACTTGAGAACAAGCACATGCTCTTGGAAAATGGTTCAATATTGGACCTGATGAAATTTTTAAAAGCTTTGATAATTTTGACAAGATATTTTTTCCTATTTTTAACTAGTATTGCTAACTTTGAAGTCACTGCTTCCTTTGTTAGAGTGATCCAAATAACGTGACTCTTCTTAAAATAACACTGTTACTTCTGTTAGATTCATTTTTCCTTCCCATCTTAAAGCCATGTGTTGGCTATGGGACCTGCCAGTGTCTTTTTCTGTGGCAATTGCAATTTTCTTCCTTGTTTTTATCTTGCAGGGAGGGTTTGTTGGGTTTTTTTTTAGTTTTTTCCCTGAACTTACTGAAGAATATAAGCACATTAGGGCAAGTTCCATGAAGATAAAGAGATTGACCTTCATCTTCCGCATATCTTTCTGGGCTTGGGAATGGCATTTCTCCTTAAACATTTCTAGAAATACTACATTGCTTCCTCAGCATTTCAGGTTTGAATTTGCAACAGTTGATTGCCCAGCTGGCATTTGGAGCCTGAGAGAGAATAGACTTTACACCTGTGAAATTATAACATTCATCCAGCATCTAAAAATCTAAGAAAAACACATAACTGTGGTAGGTTTCCTGGTGGATGTTGAGGAACAGCTCTCACTTCAGCCTGGAAATTTTCTGCTGTGATCTGAAAAAACTAGGCTCCACACTTGCAGAGCACTCTGGTGTACATGTGCACACATGAGGTGGTTGTGGGGCTATAAGTGAGTAGAAATACAGGCTACAATATTGCTATTGTTCCTTATACCTGACTGGGCTTTATTCTTGACTACGTATCCCTGATCTCTTTGGCTTCATGCCACATGTGGAAGCAATGGGGTTGATCATGGGTAGCATGAGCATTCAATTCAAACTTTTCTTTTTTCCTAATTTTGCTATTTGTCCACTTTTCTCAACCTACCTAGATATTTTAGAAATTGAGGAAAGAAACAGAAGGTCTCAGTTTTGCAATTACCATTACATTACCAGGGATTAGAGTCCCTCCCCAGGAACATCACACTTGAGGTGTTTCTGCTTTTCTGCCTCTGCTTCCCTTTATCCACAAGCCACTCTCTTGCCTGTTTTTTCCATTTCCTCAACATGCCCTCATCTTTGCAGTGAAGATGGTTTGTTACTTACTTCACCAAGGTATTGTGAGCCTTAGTTAGTAGTCGGAAAAACTTTTTCAGATCTTTAATCAAGTAGTTTTGTGCGTCCTTAGTATCAGTGAACTGCCATATGGATATCAAAGAAAATTGTTATAATTATTGCTTTTAAAATTATTATGAAACTGTGCCTTACTTTTTCAGTCGTGTTTAACCGTATAATTTAGAACCACATGATTGCAGGGATTTACCGTGAAGAAATATGTTTGAAGGATAGTTTGGTTTTAAAATATTTTTTCTTTAAAAATGAATTTATTAGCTTTTCCTCTTTTATTTTTTCTCTCCAGTTCTCTTCCTTTAATATGCTTGTGTAAAAGGGCAGCCTGAATTTGCATTCATGAGAGACAGAAGATTTTATTTGGTCTTGTATGTAGAGCTTTCATTTTCTTTTATGTTCCTTCAGGAAAATTCCTCTCTGCCCAATTACTCATACTGAGATGTCTTTAAATGCAGGCTGACCATTAAGGGTTTTTTGTTGTTGTTTAAGTTAGTGTGTGGTTTGCTTTGTGGTTGTGGTTTTTCTTTTAATTAACCAGATACTGTGTGCTGAGGAGGCATTGCACATTAATGCACAATGTTAATGCTAATTTTCATAGAAAAGACAAAATCAGAGTCTTTCCCTGTCTCCAGTGCAGTTTTGTTACTGCTCTGTGTACAACACTAATATTAAGCCAGACTGTAAAGGCTAGATACTCAGAGTGACCTACTTCCATTCACCAGCAAGAATCCTTTGTCAGCTGACTCCTGTTTGTTTGTTCATTTTTAAATGTCGGATTACAGAACCAGCATCTCCTAAAGATGAAAGAAAACACTGTTTTCATGTGCAGGAAATTTGGGGTTGCAGTAACAGAACATTTTCTTTGTGAATTTGGATGTCATGGTGTTTTAAGCTCCTGCCTGGAGCCTAAATCAATTTGGCCTCTCATCCAGTTCATCTAACTGGTGCTCCTGAAAGGCTGCAGCCCTGCAAAAGCTCATGCAGCATTTTTGGCTGCTTTCCCTTGCTCCCATTTGGTACATATTTGCACAATTTAACTGAGCTTTTCTTTCTGCTGAAGGTCAGATGCAAGTGATACGAAACACTAAACTTTATAAACAAGCAAAGCCATTTCAACCACAGCATTTTGGACTAGAATGGATTTTTAGGTGGCGCACTGTTTGCTGGCCATTTTGAGAGGGGATTCTGAGACTACATTGGACTGGAACAGGATGCAAAGCCACAAGCCTTGTTTTTTTTAATAAACTACTTACTGTAATCCAGCTACACAGTTTCAGCCTCACACTTCAGAAGAAGCTTCCAGCAGCTATGCACGTACAGGCACTTTCTCTCTTGGAGAAAGTGAAACTTTCCCAACCAGAGTGAATTTAACCTATTGCATAAGATGCTGGAAGGTGGTGGTTTTTTTTTTCCTTGGGATTCTCACTGTAACCTCAGTGTGCAGAGAATGAATAGGGGTTTTTTTCCCCCCCTCTTTTTTTTTTCTGACAAGATTAGATGTTGCATATTGATGAGCTAGCATTTCAAAGGTCTATGGGGCTTTGGAACGTATTAAGAATCTCTGAAGTTTAATATTCACCATGTTTTAAATATTCAGAAGGAAAAATCTGCATAAAATGGCTTTTGATAAATATGTTCTAGGGATTCTTTCTATCTTACACAAGCGTTGTGGGGATTGTGGCTGTGCCAGTTTTGTTCCAAAGTGTCTTCAGTTTCAGCATTTCCGAACCATTTGGGTCCCATTTGTATGCCCAGTGCCTGTACTGAAGTCTCTTTTGGTTTGTACTGGAACTGCACAGCAGGCAGGTGGATGTGACCAAGAAAAGGCTCAATTGAGCATCAGAACTCCTGAGTGTCTGCTTGGAGCCCTCCTCCTTATGACACCTGGCCACGTCCAGCCCATTTCTGTGCCTGCTTCTCATGATACAGATTGGGATCAGTCCAGTGGTCAGGCCTGAGATCTTTCTGGAAAGGTCCACCACACTACTGGAGATTTGAGAATGGAAAGGACAAGAGCCTGGATGCAGGAGCAAAGCAAAGTGTCTTTCAGTGCATCTCAGATCTCACAGGGCAATTCCTGCTTCCTTGGCTGTCTCTGGTAAGAGTCTCAGCAGTAAAAAGTGCCTTTAGGAGAAATCCTCCCTTGAGGATGCACCATGTTCCATGCTCTTGAAAATCTGATCTGAGTTTTAGATGAGAAGGATCAGTTGTGGGCTACAAAGACGCAGCTATTTTACTGTATAATAATGCATTTCCTCACCCTCCATGTCCCATGGTACATCCCATGGTGTTGCAGGACAGCTCACGTACAGCCTTCATTTGTAATGCCAGTCCCTGTTGAATCAGCACCTGGTACATGTTCTCAGGACTGCTCTAGCTCAGGCCAAGGGCATCTCATACCTCTATGCAAAAGGTGGTGCTGTTAGGTTTTAGCTTACAAATAATGCAGCCCTTTCAAACTTACCTTTCCCCTCTCACGTATTCTTGACAGAAGTAGGATTTTAAATATTTCATAGTATTCTTCTTCCTTTTTTGCCAGATGCCTTGAAAACATTGTCAGATTACGATCTGGAGGGGATCAGGATCGGTTTCCTTTCCTTCTTGATTGCATGGTGTAGGTTTGCAATGAGGAATTTGTCCTTTTTTCTTTTTTTTTTTGCTCAATTTTTTCTTCTTTTTTTTTTAAGTCTTACAGAACAGATGCCTTCAGTTTATGCAGAGAAAGATTGTCTATGATTAGAGCTAATCCAGGATGGCGGGATTGGACCCCCACAGTGAAAGCTAGAAAAGTGATTGCAAAAGTATTCTGTTTCTCCTTTATTAATTGCACAGGAAGTTTCCACGGAAGGCTCATGTAGCCCAACTGGCCTATGTAATAAGTAGTAGGGCCTGTAATTACAGTCTGTCTTCTGATCCTATCTGTGCTCTGACTTTCTAGGCACTGCAGTTCTATTTACATCTGGGTCTTTGTCACCTTTTAAATTTTTGATTGGTCACTAAGGGAAGGAGAGCACGAGCCATGAGCCCTGCAGAAGTGCAGTGAGTATGAACGAGGGAGTCCTCCTCCTTCTCAGGTATCTGACTGATGCGNAATTGGGATCAGTCCAGTGGTCAGGCCTAACTGAGATCTTTCTGGAAAGGTCCTCCACACTACTGGAGATTTGAGAATGGAAAGGACAAGAGCCTGGATGCAGGAGCAAAGCAAAGTGTCTTTCAGTGCATCTCAGATCTCACAGGGCAATTCCTGCTTCCTTGGCTGTCTCTGGTAAGAGTCTCAGCAGTAAAAACTGCCTTTAGGAGAAATCCTCCCTTGAGGATGCACCATGTTCCGTGCTCTTGAAAATCTGATCTGAGTTTTAGATGAGAAGGATCAGTTGTGGGCTACAAAGACGCAGCTATTTTACTGTATAATAATGCATTTCCTCACCCTCCATGTCCCATGGTACATCCCATGGTGTTGCAGGACAGCTCACGTACAGCCTTCATTTGTAATGCCAGTCCCTGTTGAATCAGCACCTGGTACATGTTCTCAGGACTGCTCTAGCTCAGGCCAAGGGCATCTCATACCTCTATGCAAAAGGTGGTGCTGTTAGGTTTTAGCTTACAAATAATGCAGCCCTTTCAAACTTACCTTTCCCCTCTCACGTATTCTTGACAGAAGTAGGATTTTAAATATTTCATAGTATTCTTCTTCCTTTTTTGCCAGATGCCTTGAAAACATTGTCAGATTACGATCTGGAGGGGATCAGGATCGGTTTCCTTTCCTTCTTGATTGCATGGTGTAGGTTTGCAATGAGGAATTTGTCCTTTTTTCTTTTTTTTTTTGCTCAATTTTTTCTTCTTTTTTTTTTAAGTCTTACAGAACAGATGCCTTCAGTTTATGCAGAGAAAGATTGTCTATGATTAGAGCTAATCCAGGATGGCGGGATTGGACCCCCACAGTGAAAGCTAGAAAAGTGATTGCAAAAGTATTCTGTTTCTCCTTTATTAATTGCACAGGAAGTTTCCACGGAAGGCTCATGTAGCCCAACTGGCCTATGTAATAAGTAGTAGGGCCTGTAATTACAGTCTGTCTTCTGATCCTATCTGTGCTCTGACTTTCTAGGCACTGCAGTTCTATTTACATCTGGGTCTTTGTCACCTTTTAAATTTTTGATTGGTCACTAAGGGAAGGAGAGCACGAGCCATGAGCCCTGCAGAAGTGCAGTGAGTATGAACGAGGGAGTCCTCCTCCTTCTCAGGTATCTGACTGATGCGGGACACAGGACAGAGCATGAGGAACGGGGATTTTACCAGCCGTGCAGCAGAGGAAACAGGCTGTGTGCCAACTGGGTATCTTTCAAGATCTCAGAGTCTTTGTAGGAGTGGAAATTTGAACCTTTCACAGGTCTTAACTAGTGTACTCTCTTGTGAGGGAGTTTATCAGCATTTCTTTGCTCAAAGCTCTTTCTACAGGATTTGACCTTTTTTCTCTGTAAGATTCAAGGTTTTATCATTGCAAAGAGATCCTTCCCCATATGGCATGAGGACAGAGATGGCTTTTGTCATCATGCAGAGAAGCTGTGTTAGAAACTGGTATCAATGTAATGCAAGAGTAACTTGAGTAGAAGGGAGAAGGCAGTGATTACACTTGATTCAGCACCAAGTTCACCAGCTCTGAGCACCAGTGACCACAGCCTCAAGCAGATGAGCTTGTTGGGGTGTCAGTCCTGAGACCTGGAAGTAAATGGTCTTCTTGTGGAAGTATTTGGTGCTGGTCACTTTGGCAGTAATCTTTTGGCTCTTTGGAAACGTGCACTGAAGTTAGGGTAAAGCTACAGAACGGTGGTCCCCAGTCTTTTTCTTCAAGGCAGACTCATGTGCTATGTTTGATCGAGGGGAATGAAAGCCATTGGGTAAATACTGTACTTGGTGCAAAAATACCCGTTAACAATCCAGTACAGGTACTTTTAATGTCCATTAAACTGTTGTGCAAATTGTCTCTTTTCTGCAGTTTGCAGTGTTATTTCATTATTTCTAGCCTGACTTCTGTTTAAGCAACCTCAATTTTTCTTTTTTAATTTTTTTTGTAACTCTGCTTCTAAGAAAGTTGATGCTTTAAAGGAAAAAAAAAACATTTTCATTTCAAACATGGGGGTTTCAGGCTTCGAAATTAATAATTTCTACACCTGACCCAGTTCCTGCAGCTGCCAAAAAAGAAAAGAGAAAGCTATTTAAATTTCTCATAGAACCATTTATCTCTTAAAATATGCCAAGGCAATTTGAGGTGGGGGTGGAGACTCAGCTATTTATCTCAGCAGCTTGATTTTTCTCTTTATGTTTCTAACTGTCAGGGGGAAAAAACCGGTAGGAAGCTATTCTTGGGCTATTATTGATGTATTGTGTTGCCATTATGCAGGATGTCTGCTTTGCTATATACGGAAGGACATTAATAATAGCCATCTCCCCTTCCCCCACTCTGAGTTCCTCTTTGGGAAGATATGGTTTAACTGGAGCATCTGCTGTGTTCAAATTGCTTCTCCTTCCTCTCCTTTCCCCAGTTCATTCCCAAGCTAGTTTTAGGAGCCAGGGCTAAGGGAATAAGAAGACAGATTATATTTGCCATTTTTCTGCCCACTTCTGTGGTTGCTCAAGGCAAATAATTTCCATGCCATGTACCTGTCTGCCCTCTTTTCCTTCCCATGTATTGCCCCTTCTTTCATTTTAAGTTCATCAGGGCAAAGAAATGCTTTCTTGCTGCCTTTTTCTCACAAGGGCTGGCAGAACGGGCTCAGCAACAGACCTCTGATTTGTTGTTACTCAGCATTTCATATCCAGAAACATTGGTTTCATTATTTCCCATAAGTAAGAAAATGTATTCCTGTTCCCATCCCTCCTCTCCCAGGTTTAAAACGGTGTTATGAGACCTTGAAGGGCTATTCTGCTTGTTTAAAGACTCGGATGCTTTTTTTTGTTGTTTTTGGAAGCAGAATGTATGGTGAACAGGAATAGTTTGATGTTTAAAAAAATAGCCCCAGTTCAGCATTACCCTAAAGTGTGGGAAGTCGTGTCTCCACAGGTCTGTGCCAGCAATGTGACGGCCCAGAAAGCAAAGCTGACTTGAATAGGAAAAATAGTGACCTGCCCCATTTCATCTGTGAGAAGGAGAGGTGAAAATAATAAATGTGGAAGAAGATAACAGGCAGAATTGCTCTGATATTTTTTTAATGGCTGTTCCTACATCTCCTGCTAATTTTGTTCCATAGAAGCTTTGCTTATTCAGCATTTTTGGTAATCAAGACCATGTGCTTTTTCATGGTATCATTATTTTGACTTTTCCTTCATTGAGTCATAGTCATACCTTGGTCCCCATAGCATATGGAGCCACTTTGGTTTGGGTACTGAACGAAAAGTTAGGAGCCCTGTCTATGAAAGCTTACCTAGAATTCAGAACCAGAAAATGCACTCAGAATATTTTCCAGTTCTGATACAGAGAGGTTTTCAAAATTGGAATCCTACATGAGAGGAACGCCTTAATTGGGGGAAGTGCTTAGGTTTCAAAGTGAAGGGGAGATGGTCATTCAGTGTAGTTTCTTGTTGCTTTTATAGTCTTCATTGGTGGTGGCCAAGGAGAAAAATTACACCCTCTGAAGTGTTCCCTAACTAGAACCATAGCCCAGCATCTTCTCTGCAAACACTTGCTCCAGCTTTCCACACTGCTGGGGCACGGGAGTGAGGAAAGCCTGCTAACGGAGCAAGATCCATCTCATCCTGTCCGTAGGCAGCACTGCTCCCCATGATGAGTCTGCATCCAGCCTAGGCCTTGATCCTGCCTTCCCAATGCAAGTATTTTTCCAGAATCAGCTGTTCTGTCTTCTATTAGCTATGGGATTGTGTGCAATGATGAGGATTTGCAGGGAGGGAGGAGAAGATCCTGTTCCAATTAGGCTGCCTTTGTGCTAATGTTTCATTCAGGGCTCTATGAGATAAGAGCAGTTTGCACTGAAATGCACAGCCGGAGGTTGTAGTTTGCTTTTCAACTGTGTTGAGATGGTACCCATTGAAAATACAGAACTGGGGCACTTTTTTTTGCATCTGCCAGTGCTTTACTGACAGCTCTGTGTGGGCTGGAAACCCATTTCAGTTTAGCAAATGGACATTTTGTGCCTTGTCCCCCAAGTCTGATCTAGTTCTTTGCTATATCCACCTAAAAAGTAGCATTTCTAATGTGCCTAATGCCTAAGTAGCTAAGCATCTCAGCAGAACCACCAGCAAGGTGATGAGTAGGCTATTGCAGAGCTCTCTTTAGGAAGTTTCTTCACTGTGTGCCTTTTCAGAGACCTGCCGTGCTCCTTTAGGGACAGCAGAGAAACTGCCCCAGTGCCGAGAAGGGATGGGAAATAGAAGGATGATGGAAAGAGGTTAATGTTGAGCATCTGTCCTCCATTGGGATAAGCAAAGCAATAGCTTATCCCATCAGCACGGCTTGTCATCTTGCTTAACACACCCTGTTGTCCGCCAGGCAACTGTTCTGTAGCAGAGGTACTTAGCTTTATTGCCTCAAAAATCTCTGCCTTATCAGAACTCCAAAGTCACTCATATCTGCAGAATTTATTCACTTAATATTGTCTCTTACAAGCTCTCATCATTCATTTTTGTATAATGTTAGAAGAGAAAATTGGAAGATGAACCAAAGGTTGATTGGCGCTACTGTATTAAAAAGGCAGATATACCGTCATTTTCAATTCTCAAAATACTGTTTCAGCAAACTCTGCCCTGCTGTGATAAGAGAGGAAATGCAAGGTGTATTGGAAGTGCAGCAAAGGGAAAGATTTGATGTTTTGATGCTCTATACTGCAGCACTGTGACCTCCTCTGCTGTCTGTCTGGAGAGTGAGAACTGAGTATTGGTAGAGGTATGGACAGAGCAAAGTAATACTTGGACTTTTCTCATGGTCTTGCTAGAAAATATCTGCCTTGGTGAGATTTCAACTTCCTTAAGGGTTCTATACTTTCCCAGGCCACAGCTTGTGTTTTTGACCATCAGAGGGACTGGAGTGCCTTCTCTCCAGTTAGTCAAACAAGAGACCTGAAGTACTAATTCTGTGGTTTTAGTAATGACACTTTCCAGCTCAGAACAAATAGCAGAGGTTTGTTATGTATTGGAGCCCAATCTCTCATGCTGGCTTTACCTGTGGGCTGATATGAGGGGTCTGAACCACACATGGGTCAATCTAGAGGGATTCCTCCTGGCTAAATGACCCATGGGAAATGCCCCCAAAAGCTGGGAGATTGACTTAGCTGTTTCAGGCTGCAAGGAGGAAGTGCCCCAGGAGTGTATTTGTCCTACGTAGCTGCTATGCTTTGGTCTATCCCTACCAGTTGCAGATCTGTCTGCTCGAGGGTTCACCAGCAATTATCTTTGTTGGATGTGTAGCAAGTCACAGTGGATGACTAGGCCAGGTCTGAGGTGGTGTTTCAGTGTTTTATGGTAGTTGTTGGTTTAGCCCTTGAGATGGAGAAGGTTTTTTGTAGTTGCCTTTGTTGCAGTTGCAAGGGGAGCATGACTGGCCTCGCTTCTCCTTGTTCTTCATCATCAGACAGAGGCTCTCAGTGGTATGGGAAGCATCTTCCTTTTAAATGTGAATCACTAGCCTAGGTGTCTGGGCAAGGAAGGGCCACAAAGAAGCGTTCCCTATATGAGGAATGCCTTCTGCTGCACACTCTGTGCCCTCAGATCCTAATGAAGTAACATTACTTGAGCTTTTAGGACTGGTCTCCTGTCTATCAGAGCTTGGGGGTACCAGAGTTTTACTCCTTGCTGAGCAAAAGTACTACCCAAGTCTTTGAGGGGCCTAATCCTGCTGCCATTGAAATTTTCCCAAATCCTGTGAGTTGCTGAGTGTGCCTCCTGTGAGCTGCTGAGTAGCCTCCCTTTGGCATTGAATCCATCAGACCACTTGTCTCCCTCACTGACTCCTTCCACAGGGCTTTGAGGGCACTCAGGAAATGCAATCAGCACCTTACAGGATTGATCTGCTAGGCAATAAATGAAGTTTTTTCTCTGGTAATTTGTGTGCATGAATTGAAAATCATTTATTCCAATTTGTTATGAGGACAGATGCAGCATATACACATTTTCTATATTTATAAATATATATAGATATATATATTTTGTTCTCAGCTAGTTACCTCTTCTAAACTGCAATTTTCAGAGCAACCGGCATATATTTTTTATTCAACACATAAAATGACTTTTTACAGTTAGAGAATGAAAGCTGTTTTAAGCATGTGTTTTCTGTATTTTTATTATGCATTATCCAATTATATTGAGATGTATTTTCCTCTTGCTCTGCTCTTTCAGTTGTTATCCTTTTTATCAGTTATGCTTTTCAAATGTTTTGTAAGGGAAAATAAATATGCAAAATCGCCAGATGCCTTTTTTTCTTTGCAGAAGAAGTATCACAAATGCTTTTTTATTACATTTTACCAATCCAATAAACTTCTTATAAATTTCATTTTTGTTTGCTAGTGTGTGAAATTATTTTTTCAAGTTGAATGGTATTTACTTTCTTCCACCCCTCACCTGCAATTATACTTTATATCCTCTACCTCTCTCTCTCTTCTTTGGGTTCAAAATTTCATTGTGTGGTTCCTCAACATACTTAATTCAAGAGCCTGTTTCATTGTTGGTTGAAGTAAGGATGCCAGCAATGTGTCCCAAGAGTGGCTACCCCCTGTTGTACTGGCTATCTCTTGATAAATGTGCACTGTTCCTAAAAACGTGTGCCTTTGCAGGACTCTCTATTCCTAAACCGTGCAGTAATCTGATTCTATGGGAAGTTGCCCACAGGTGTTCTCAAATTTGAGTGGTGATTGGTTGGTAGCAGAGCCAAGCACCTTGCTTTGCAGCTGAATGGAGGAACATTGCTCAAGCTGTTATGGGAAGAGTAGAAAGAAGTGTGGTTAGCAAAGCCTGTCTCTTCTAGAATGTTGTTTCTAGGCTGTCACTGCAGAATAATCACGATTGTACCTGGTCTAGTCCAATCTACTTAAAAAATATCATTGATCATTCACCTCTCCACTCAGAGAACCTGGCACAGCACAAACCATCACCAAATGCTTTCCCTGACCAAAATGCTTCAAGTGATGGAGAATCCAGTGTGTCTTGGTAAGCTTTTCCAAAAATACATGCTAAATATCTGCACTCTGCTCATAGCTTCTGTTTTATTGCCCTTTCTATCCTTGGAGCTTTTTATAAAAGCGCTTTTCTCTCAGAAAACACCTACTTCAGAGACTGTCTTGAAGATGGGATTCATCTTGGTGAGCTTCAGCAGCGTGGAAGACAGCTTTGCTATCCAAGGTTGCTCTCTAGTCATCTTTTCTTTCGGTGAGCATGTGAGACAGATTGGGTTTGTGTCTTTAAGTGTTAAATGAGATGAATACTGTCCTCCCTATTGGCAAAAGTGGTTATCGTAACACAGTCTTTGAGAGTTGTAGAAAGATCACAAGGCACACAGTACAGCTAAACCCGTTACCTGTTTCTCATTCCCAAGAAAATTTTATCTAGTGTGACCTTGAAGATATCTGCAGATAGAGGTCGCACAACTTCCCTTGGCAGTACCCTCCGTAGCAATGCTGTCTTCAACTGTGGACAATCTTTCCTACTGTTCCGACTAAATATTCTTGGCTGCAAGTTAAATCCCGTCCTTACTTTCCCACCACCAGGGAACATGAAGGACTTCTTTAGTAGGTTATGTATTGTCAGGGGATGCTTTGTTAGCCATGGAAGGAAGCACAGGCAGCAGTTTCACTCCCAGCTCCTCCTCCCCTTCCCCAGGGGACTTTAGGAAGGGCCTGTGTTCTCCCTCAGGAAAGGACAAGGTCTGCAGCTTGTTCCTACAGGACATGGTAGTCTGGCAGGCTTTGTCTTGGCAGTAAAGGGAGTGTGATGGTGTGGGCTTTCAAGTCTATTCAAACTGGTACATAGTTTTTCAAACTTGATATTATTACTTCCTTTATAGCACAAGGTACTTTTTCCTAAACTTGTTACGATGGAAAAGTTCCAGGGATATGTGGTCCTCATGCAAATCAAAATGCATTAGCAGGCCAGGGGCCAGAGGCAAGGGCCAAGGGTGGGGGAGCTATTAATTTGATCGTTTGGCGCAGGTTTGCAAAGACTGCGAGAATCCTTTGAAGACCATGAAAACTTTGGGAATGAAGTGTATCTGAAACCCAGGTGCCAAGGGGAGCTGTCTCAGAGCTAAGGGTGGGATGGAGGCAGTGTAGACTATTTGGCAGCCCCAGAAGTTGCTGTTAGTGATGTCCCTGGTCAAATGAAGAAGCAGTCATACAGCTGTGTTTTTCTGATGTAGTGGCTGTCTCCAGCTGTGGCTGCTATAGATTTAACCAGCTGGCTTTGAACAAAGGTGGATCTGGGATGCTTATTTTGAAGATATCAAGGCTAACTTGCTGTATGATTTCTTCATGTCGCAAATGGAGTCAAGGATGGCTTTTGCTTTTCAATTAAGTTTGAGAAGATTTCTGGGGCTTTCTGAGCTTCCTCAGGGATTTTCAAAGAAACCTGAAAGGCTGAGGAATCCATCCACAGTGCTGGTCTTAGCAGGCATTATGGGTATTCTGGGCAGGGTTTGGAAGAGAAGAGCCCAATGCAGGTGAGCAGATGGACACTTCCAAAGGGCTATTCCTCCAACATTTCCTTGACACCTTCTTTGTAGGAGGGTGAACTGCTTTCTGGACACATCTCTCTAATGCCATTAAATGTCAAGGGACTATGAAAGATCAGACCAGACCTCTTCCTTTCAGACTACTGAAATTGGAGAAGATCCATGAACATGGTGAGTGGGACCTTTCACTTCTGTATTCCCCACAAAATAACAAGTGACTGCATAACACAGCACCACATCTGCTGCAAAAATAAGCAGGGAAAGAGGGGAAGGGGAGTTTGGATGGGGCTGTCAAGCGAATTCCTGCTGCTGTCAACCTGCCAGGGTCATGCAATACTAAGTGCCACACCTCCAGTGACACAAAGGAGCTTGTTCTCCAGGGAGTTCTTATGGGCAAGATTGGGAGCTCTCTACCTGTGGTCTTCCAGACCAGATCCAGGCAGTCCTGGTAATGGTGAGTCAAAGGGCGTGAAGCCTACACTTCCTTTGCTGCTAGGAGTTCTTGGGGACAACATTTTATTGATACTGAATCCACTTAAAATACACAAGGTCAGCCCTGGAGTGGAGCAGATTTGTAGCAACTGCTTTTCAAGTGATAACCACCTCCAGTGTGGTGTCACCAGGAGATACACAAGACATTTTTTTCCACAAGGTAAGGAAAAATAAATAAGTTCAAATCATTGCACAGCAGAATGGTCTGCTTTTTTATCTTGCAATATTGTTGGTGTTGGACTGAATCTGCTGTCTTAAAGTATAAATATAAAGACGCTGCTAAATCATCACTATTTCAGCAACTAATTAAGGGGTAATGCTCATGGTGCAGCCGTATATGAGGCAATAAACGGCTTTGGCCGCTGATTAAACGCTGGCATCGAGGCATTTAATTACAGCAAAAGCCAATTACCATGTGCATATTCTGACACCATGGACATTACTCCTGTTCTATGACAGAACAAGGAAAGGCAATAAACTCAGCTATAGAGATACATAGTACAGGACCCTCTAGCTTTGCCAAAGCCAAGACCCTCCCTCTCCATTCGCTCTGAGATGGGGGCTCAGTCTCCATTTGGAAGGCTCAAAACAAAGTCCCAAAGTAAAAATTCTTTGTAATTTACAGGACACATTTGAGATCTAGAAACAGAGCCAAATATTGCACATCCCCTCTGCACTAAGGTGCATTTGACCATTGTAGAAGATAATACTCCTACACTCAGGTAACAGGTGCATTTAAAACCTCACCTGAGTATATTTAGCATTGATGGGCAAGTCAGTGGCACTGATGGAAGAGGTTATGTGTAGCCTTTTCTTCCTTCAGTTATTGCTTTGCAGAAAGCATAATCAGTTGCAAAACACCACATGCCATTTTTCAGCTAATTAATTGATTTAAAAGCTGGAGTCTGATTTTCACAGGCTTTCAGCTCTTGCACTATCCATTTGACTTAACCAGCTCAGCACCTCTTCAAATTAAGTCCTCGCTCTCTTTAACCAGAAGTGAATTCTTCCTTTTAAAGGAGTTTCCTAGAGAAATTCTCTCTTAGAAAATCCTTGGCACGAAACCGTAGCCAGCCTTGGCATGCAAACCTGCCTCACGCTGGCATTAACAAGCCTCTTATTTAAATGTTGATGAGCTCTTTGCTGCCAGTTAGCAACGGGAAATGCAGTCTGTGTGTTAAACGAGAGCTGGGAATGACTTCCAAATACCAAAATGTTTGTTAAACTCGGGCCCACCTCTTCCCTCCTTGGGAGTGGGAAGCTTCCCAGCAAATTGGCCCCATTTTGCACAGAAACTGCCAGGCAGCATCAGACCACATATCCCTCTCGTTCTGTGGCCTATGTGGGAATGCCACGAGGAGCACCCCGCATACCATTGGTGTGGCCAGTTGCCCCGAGGGACCCTTCCCTGACCCCATTAATTGACTGGTCTCACACTTTGAAGAGAGGCTCCCTGCACCATAGTGTGCATTTGGGTTTACTTGTTTGCTTTTAACCTCTGTCGGTCTGCAGGGGGTCTGCTGTCACCTGTACTGAGAGCTGATGAATTGTACCCCCAAGCCCTTCTGGACACATTTTGTTCTCTGCAGTGCTTTATAGAACTGCATTGCACAAGCTGATTGTGGTATTAATTGATATATTGCTTTGCTAGACAGACACTCCCTAAAGTTCAACTTGAGACTGAGAACAGTTTCTATGTATTTTCTTGCTATCCCATGGAGACCAAATGTCTTGTTGCCTCTAAATGAGTAGTATCATATATAGTGGGCTCTTCTGTTCTTCTAGAACTCTTCCCTCTCACAGTGAATCAAAGGATGAAATTCAAATACTAAATGCCAAGCAAGGGAATCTCCATGTATTCTTGCACAGTTGCTGCCTTCTGAAATCCACATTTCCCCAGCCAGGGAATGTGTAAATTCTTTTGGCTACCACTCAGTTTTGGATGAATCCCAACTGTGCATATATACAATGGTCAGTTTCCTCAGTGTTTGAATGAACTAGAAGGGCTTTGGCTGCTATAGATGGGTGCTTTCAATCCCATTTATGGTACATTATATCAGTCTGAAATAGCATCTGCGAGGCTCTTAAACTGAACCACCATCAGATTTACAGCCACCACAGAGGAGTTTGCAGGCTGGCTCCAGAGAGCGATGAGCAGTAACCATACTCTCCTGAAATATTTGCTTTCTCTGCAAAGTTGACCTGAGGAAGAATGTGTTTTTCATTTGAAGATCTCAGTTTGTTCATTTATTCAGAGAGTGTCGTCACTTCAGAATGTAAAGAGATGTGCTTCAGAGCTGAAAGCCAAAGACATGATTCTTGTTATCACAGAGCTGGTGACAGCTGCACAGACAGGGAGCTTCCCATGGTACATCCACACATCTGCAAGGTAAAACATGAATGATTTGAGTTTTTCAGCATCATGGGATGAGCAAGGCAGTTCAACCAAGCAAAGTCTTCCTCTCAAACCTCTGCCCAGAGTATGTGTGCGACCTAGTCTGAAACTCAAAGCAAAGAGAACTGCACATGCATGCAATGACATGTTCTCTCAGTGCTTAGTCTCTCTATTACTTTGAAGAGCACTTGAAGCAACTTGGGAAGGCTGTAACAGCAGAGCCAAAATAGGGTGCACCAAAAATCTCTCTCAGGAGCCTATTCTTTTGTCACTTCCATTCTGTTGGTCACTTATGCTCTAATGCAGACCAATCTGAGAGGAGTTATCCCACCTACCACCTTCACTGGAAACATCTGGGGAAAAGTTGGTTGTTGTTTGGGCGGAGTTCAGGAAGCCAGCTGGGACTAGGAAGGTTTTTCTTGATGCTGTGCAAGACATGGCCAATGACAGCCCATGCCTCAGGCATTCCCCATCTAAGGAGGGAAGACACATGAAGAGTGGGCAGAGCTGCCAGCTCAAGCTGCCAGAGCCCTGTGTTTATGTGAAATTCTTGGCTTTCATTTAAAATAATAATCATCATAAAAAAATCTGACCCACTCAGTTGGAAATATAATCCCAAAACAGTCAGAAACCACAAGGCCACTCAAAATGGCACATAATTCATGTGTATATGCTTATAGCTCTTGATTTTTAGGCCAAAATCATGGTGTTTGGAGGTCCAACTCCAGACTTATGAATTCCTAGAGGCTGAGACTACCAAGTGGGGAAGGGCAAAATTAGCACATGGGGGAAAAAAAAGAGTTGCCAAAGGTATGACGGCAGGTCAGTGGGAGAGTCAGGCCAGCTTCCTCGCCCCATGTACCCACCACATTGCCTGGCCTCCTTCCACAAAGGAAATTAAGAGTCCATAAAGCAATCCTGACTATTTTAGTCTTGTGTTTCCATCTTTCTTTTGATGCTCTTATTTTCAGCAACACACAGATCTTGCAGCATCCTGCTGTTCCCCATAGGATGTTATTCCATCTCTAGGGCTCATGGCCATGGTACTGTGTGCTGATGACAGCTGTGGGAGTCTGCAGTAGCTTAGTATTTGCATGCCATGAATATGCAGTTCTGATCATGGCCCAGTTCTCCATGCAGCCAGCCTGTGCATGTTTGCCAGGGATAGCAGCATCCTGCATGTGTCTAGGTCCCTGGAGACACAAGTTTCTGGAGCCTTTGCTGGCATATTTGTGTATGCTTGGCTGTTAACCATCACAAGACCTGGATAACCAGCTTTCTGTTCAGTACCCCGGGAAATCTGGGTTCACTGTAATCACAGCAAAATCAGGGTCTTTGTGGTTGAGCAGCAATCATCACTACCTGAGCCTTTTCCGGGATCTGATCTCTGCTCATGAGCAGAGCACCGAAACCTCCCGGCACAGTGCTGGCCAAGGGCACAGCCTGCCAGTGGCTCCTCTCCCTGTCACACTGACTTCTAATTTCTGTTTACACCAGCACAATGTCAAACATCACAGCAGCAGCTCTGGCGGAAGGTGAGTCTGTTAGAACAGAGGTGTCGCTTCCTCTGCTGAGACCTCTCTAATAACGCCAAGATGCTTTTCTAACTAATTAATTACAGGGCTTTGGCTGAGTTGCTTTAATGATTCCCATCTTCCTGCTGCTGCTCTGCAATCAGCACTACTTGCAGTGCTGTTCAGAGCAACACTGATGCCATCAGAGCAGACAGATGAACGATATGGGGCAGGGGGGATAATTTTTGTAAGCAAGACGTACCGTGAGATGCTTGAGTTCCTGCTCTCTGATGTACTTTCCTAGAGAAGAGGATAAAGATAGAGTAGCAGGCTGTTACCCCTGAGCAAGGTTGCTCTCTCAAGGGAAAAGCTTATGCAAAGTGTAAAAGGGTCTCAGCTTCTCACTGAAAAGCCATAAGGCCCTCAGGGTCCTGCTTGCATGCGCATCCAATTGGCTTTGGTGGGTCAGCAAAAATTGAAGCTACAGTCTGGAAACTTTGCTACTGCACCTTGAATATTGAGACTGGCCCTAGATGGAAGGGTTTGATCAGAGTCGGTGCTCCAGCCCACCTGTTATTTATGCTTTGATAGCACAGAGCCATAGTGTGTGGCCTCCCATGCTTATACAAATCAAAAATTTGGGTTCAAAAACTTTTAGACTCAGTAGACAAAGGCTATGGTGTGACTTGACGTGGCTAGGCCAGGCCATATTGTATTATAGCAGGACTGTGTGCAGGGGCAATCCCCAGTGCAGTTGCTACTTACTGCCCATTTCATTAATCAGCTTTTCATGCTGCAGTAAGAAGCCCCCTGCCCTAGGCTTGCCTCATGCCTGACTGCAGTGATGATGCCAATTCCTCAACTCAAAAGAATGATATGCAGACTAGAAAGTGAAAGGCAGCAAGAGAACGCAGCTGGGAGAGCAGCAAGTCAGCACAAAGGCAGCAGCCTCAGGAAAGTGCTTCTGAATGGCTGTGGGTCATTGTGGAGCAAGATGTCAGAAAGAATTTGAAGGCAGATACTGGTGTCCTGCAAGGCTCATTCCAGGAGTATACACAAAGAAATATGGTATTTTTTCTGAGATATATGGGATGGACTAGGTACACTAAAAGAAATTTTGGGTTGTTTTTTTCCCATATAGTTACTTCTTATTATTTTTCAGTACTTCTAAATGTCTATATGGGTACGTATTCCCATTTCAATCCCTGTATCATGAGCCAAACAGAGGTGATGAGACAAAAGGTTTTGAGTTCTATAATTAACAACTGATCCCTTGAGCAGCAGAAGAGATCAAACCTGCTTTCTTATGGATCTATGCCATATGTGGATTCTTTGCTAAGAAGGGTGAACCCTTTCTCCATTTTTTTCTTTAATAAAGGCCTTATTGAAGTACATAATTCTCTCTGACTGAGAACTTGCTGGAATCTAGTATCTTTAAGATTTCTCCACACTATTCCTTCCCCTCCACTTTGAGGGAGTGAGATTGGTGAGGGAGTCCTGAAGTTATTAGAGGGTGGGAAAAGTGAATGGTAGGGAAAAGCTGACAAACAGACGAAAATAGATAATGGCATAATGTATAATAAGAAACCTCTTGGAAGGGGGGATGTGTATATCTGAAAAGAGATAAATCAAGGCTAGAGACACATTCTCCATGATTCCTTCCTGGGGTACTTATAACACCAAATAAATGACACACTGGTCTCCAGCACCAGCTGAACCTTCTGCACATGGTACAGCTCTTCGAAATACATTCCTGCAGCCAAACAGCCAAAGACTCCCTGCATTGCTACAGCCTCTATCCCAAGCAGAAGTTCAAACACAAAGTGCTGTGACCTCTCTCTCAGTGTAATTGAAAAACACTAGCAGTGCCTTTGTACTGTTTTGAAGCTTTCGTGCTGAATTTACATCTAATAAGAAGGAGCCTTTTAAGGAGCAAATAAATAAATAAATGGAGGAAACCTTCTCTTTGAGCTTATTTTAGGCACATCCATGCTGACAGCTGCTCTTCCCTGATATATCTCAGGCACATCCTGGAGAGGCCAGGGGGACTAAGCTCTGTTCATGCCACTACAACTGAGAAAAGGCCTTTGTTTGTTTTCTTTTTAAAGGACTGATGGTAGCTTGCTTCCTAGAGCATCTCTTCATCCTGGCTTTTATAACACATTATAACACAGGTAGGAACAGGGGCAAGAAGTCATGGCACTTGTATGGGTGTCCAAGCCATACACATGGCTATGGCTATTGCTATTGCTGGGCTAATGGTGTCAGCTGAGGTCTGCACTCAGTGGCCTTTTTCCATGTTGCTAACTGGGGAAGAAATCCTGGAGCACCAATATGTGAGCCCTGGAGCTATGCCAAATATCCAGTGAACCAGTCTGGCACTAGGGATCACCCTGGGGAAGAAAGGCCTTGACAAGCTGCAGATGTGTGAGGCAGGACCTGCTCCCATGGGCATCATGTTCAGTTGCCAGTGACTTGACAGGTCTGGCCATACATCTGGTGAGGTGAAGAGCAGAAGAGAAGGCTTCTTCCTCTTCTAGGTGTGAAGTAAGCCAAGGTCTGCAGCTTGCATTTCTTTAGTCCCTGGGCTAAACCTTTTGTCTCTCCTCACCAAGGATTCCCCAGGAATACAAATGGATAAAACTGAGATGAGCATGGTGGGAAAAGTCCCAGCCCATGTCTGCTTGGAGACTGAGAGACAGCACTGCATAGATACTGCTCTTTGATCTTCACCTGTAGCTTTTCTTCCCCCCGCTGCTCAAATTAGAAACTCAGGACTTGTCTAGCTTGGATGATTGTTTCATTTCCTCATCGAAAAGGTGATTACCCCTTTAGTTCTCATAATTACCTCATCAGGAAAAATCAAATCAATCAATGTTAATTTCAACCCTAATAAATATTCTCTGCTATTCTATACATTTATGTATATCTCAAGACTCATCCTAATTTCAAGGAAAATACGATTTCGCAAGACAAACCAACATGCTCAGCATCAGGCATCACATCCTGTGAACACACAGCAAGAGGACAGCATGTGACAGAGGGAAGCTGAACACCTGGAAACTGGGATGGGAAAGTTCAACGTATAACACGAGGTCACCTACCACACGATAGGACTAGCTGGACCCAAGCTAACCCAGACAGACTTTTGCCTCTGTCCGGTTCCTGTAGGGTTTTGAGGATACAGATGTCATAGACCCTGTAGACAATCTTTTCAGGGCTTAACTGTTCTTATTAGTTGCAACATTTAGAAATAGGGCCAAAGTTATGCCCTCCTTGATGCACTTCAAGCTTATGCTTCCTGCCCTGCCCATCTTAGACTAATGAACTGTACTCAACCTGGGTTGCTTCTTCCTGTGGATGATGGATCTGGGAGTGATGTTAAAAGGTGAGAAATTGAGCCTGGATTGACTGTAGTTACTGTACAAAAGCTGCCTAATGGTATCTGTGAGTTCGTAAATCCACTAGCCAAACAAGACATAAGTGAGGCCTTTGTTAGTCTCCAAAAACAACAAAAAAATCTCAGGTTTTGAGATTAGTTTACCTACTTAAGGCAAGTCATGTGGAGGGCCCCGTTGGTGCCTGCTTGGTTCAACCTGCTCCATAAATAGGGCCAGAATATTTCTCTGCCTTAATGTTGGTTTACTGGCATGATCTCTACTCCAACACAGATCTGTGGGGAAACAGAGGAGTGGGAAAAGTATCATGAACTTAGCAGTCTCCGACCTGCTATTATTTACCCTGATAAGGGCGGAAATGCTTCTTCTGGTGTTGGTAACAGCAGCAATATTTAAATTGTAGTTGTTCCAGCTTAAGTCTTCTTGGCATTGTACCAGATGCTGAGATGCCTCTGGCAGATTTTTCCCCCTTTGCACATCTGTGCCCTCCCTGCTGATTGAAAGTTGCTGCCCTTGAATCCGTACTGCTGGGGAGCAAAGTGGCAGGTCCACTGGGCCAGGACTCCAATTGCACATTGGATTCATGCAGCATTGAGCACAGTGTGCTCTGATGTGGGCTCATCTCCATAGTGGGGTATCTGCTGTGCAAGGATGTGAGCCAGACAAAGATGATCAGGCTGACTTGGCTGGAAAACTGAGACTGTACATGCCACCACCCACCTCCTTTTGGAGAGAAGGCCCTCCTTCCTTCCAGCAACCTGTGCCCTCCTCCCAGCTGTCCTACATCGTGGGCCTGCATCTGGACCTTCTCATCCTTTGGAGGAGGCTTACATGTGGCTTAGAAGTCAGGAGGGTTGCATGTTTGAGGTTAGCCACGGCTTGTGTTTTAAAGGATGCTTTGGCCCCTGATGACTTTCTCTGTGGGGCTGGCCTCGACGACAGATGCTTAGCAGTGAAGTAATGCAGTGCCAGATTTTTAGATGCTGGCATTTACTGTGGTTTGGGGGGAAGTTCCTCTCCACAAAAATACACTTTTTTTTTCAGGACTTTCCTGATAAACTTCTGATACAGGTAAGCCAGAATCATCTCTTTATTAGGCTGCACGTGGTGAAAAATCCTCCTAAACCCATTTCTGGCAAATGCAGTGAGCAAGCGTGGGCTCCCAGCACCCAGTCCCTGCGTGGCAGATGGAGCTGAGCAAGAGACAGTTTTGTGCTCTTTTGTGTCTTTCAAGGAAATAATTCCTGAAGAGGAGGGAGGGCTCCACTCCAGGGAGATAAGCAATCCCATTGAGCCAGACCTCTGTGTTTCTTCTCTTTCCATTTTACAAAACAGCATCCTGAGGGATGGTGCAAAGGGGGCCTGTCGGAGCAGGGTGGGAGCCCTGAGGTGCTGCCCAGGCTCCATCCAGCCTGGCTCCATCCAACAACTTTTACAGTGGGAGCAGACCCTCTGCCTGGCACACAACCTTGCTGTACCACAATTCTGGAGACTAAACCTTTCTCTGACCCCTGAGAGCAGATCCTGCCTGACAGCTCCTGCAAGGCCATGGAGAGCAGTGCTTGGACCAATGCTGGCATGCCCATGGCATGGGCCTGACTGTGGGCTATCTCAGGTCCTGTGGGTGGGCTCTAACACCTTGCATATGTCAGTCCACTCTCCTGAGCTCTCCCCAGGCCTCCTGCTTTGCCTGGTAGAGTCCCACCTTCACTCACTGCTCCTGACACTGTCCATGCACACCCTTGTCAGAGGTGGCTCACAAGGCTCATTCCCCAGCATGCCTCCTTGCAAGAGGCCTGCGCCAGCAAGCTCAGCTTGGAGTGTGCTGGAGCAGGAAAGGAGACCCTCTCCACCCAGTGTCCCAGACAGGCCAGGCTGGACCAGGAGAGACAACATGGGAGCAGGCAGACATGGCAGGAGCAGGACAGGAGAGGAATGGTCTGGGATTTGGATCATGGTGAGGTGGCATGGCTGTCTGAGGTGAGCTGCTACATCAGTGTGGGGCTTGGGCACCAGTGTGGGGCTCTGCCAAGCATGGCTTGGGACAGGACACCAGAATTGTCACTCGGCAAAGCTTGCTGGCACATGTGGAGTGTATGATCAGGTTGGCCTCCAGCAATGGGAGACACCTGCTACTAACAGGTTTCACAGCTCATCCACTCTGCAAGCTGCATGTTCAACCACAGCCAGGAGAGCCTTCCCTGTGGTTCAACCTTCCTCCCCTTGCTGTGCAAGTGTCTGATCTGAAGATCCAAGCTCACCAAGCAGCATCTTCCACTCTGGGTAAAAAAAGAGAAATAAAAGACCAGGCAGGAACTTAATCGACTTCACTTCCCCCCCCCATTTTCTTGTCTAATCCCCAGCTCCTCTTGGAATACTGGACTCTCATTCAGGAAAGAAGCTACAGTTCCCCAACAGTATTTGTCCTGGGCACAAGGGCATCAAAAGCAGGAGCTTGACTGTCAGCAGATCCAGGAAGCGCAGACTTGCATGGTCCCCAGGGGGGAATTATTTGCTGATTGCATCTGTTTCCCAGAAGCATCACTCCAATTCATCCTGGGATTCACGTTTTTATCCAGCAAATAAGCACCTTGGGAGCTTCATTTCCATCTTAGTTGTTAAATTTAGAAGTGGTGCTTCCCCTTCTCTCACCCTCTCCTGCCCCCTTCCCAACAGCTCCGTATCTCCCCTCTAGCCCCCACCCTCACCTCCAGCTCTCCCTCTTTGTCGCATTACATAGTAATCTGAGATGTATTGGCTGAGCTCCAGGGAACAGAATGTACTTGGCAGGGAGACGGGTCTTGATGTCTGCAAAATGTCGGGAAATGCAGCCAAGAGCTGCTAACTGGGTCATTAACCTCTAGAAGAAGAGCAAGTTGTGGAGCTGTGCTCTGTCTCCCTTCATCTCGCCAATAAAAATGTCCCAGCAATGAGCGAGGGAAGAGGAGGTTTACAGCTTTAAGTCCTAAGCAGTCAATGTAGCCACCCCTCCCTGACCCCCCCTCTCCTTCCCCTCTCCCCCAGCATAGTATTAAAGCTTATAAGTGGCCTTTTAAAAACCCAGCAGTCCCCGAACAGCTGTCCCTTGGTGCTTGTAAAGAGGCTACTGGAGCAAACCAGTCACTTCCAGTGACATGCTGCTCCTGCTGTTTGCGGTTAAGGGGCTCAAAGGAAAGGCCTTTTCCTGGGTTGCAGCCCCCCTCGTGCAAGCTGGGACCAGGTGCTGCTATTGCTCCAAGGACCTACGTACCCCTCTTCTCTGTCTCCATAATAGCTGTATATGGCGTTTCTGGCCACCCCATCTGCACAAGTTGCCTTCCCGTGTTGAAAGCACAGGTTGCAGGCAGAGCTGGCTGATTCCTTTCCACAGGGAGGGATGCCGTGCTGTGAAACAGCAGCCAAGAGGGCAATGAGAGGTCTGAGTTCAAACGACACAGCCTGTGATGCTTTGTGAACCTTGAAATAATGAAAACTTTTTGTCAATGGTAGTGAGGGCTGGAAGGGGATGGGTCACCCAGGAATAGGGGTCTTGGCCAGACTTTGCCAAGGGGCAGGAGGACAGTGATTTCTGGAGATTTCCATGTCCTGAAACACCCATCTCCCTGGAGGGCTGTTCAACAAGCAGGTCACAGGATTGAGGCTAGCGCGGTAAATGGGATAGGGGAAGAACGGTGCCACAGTGCCAGGCTCCTTCCTCAGAGGTGCTTTATTTCCATCCTTGTCCTCTGGAGGAGATCCATCCTTAGGAGAGATTTGTCTGGGCTGATAAGGACCCCACTACTCGCTCCCGTGCCTAGCACCTTCATGTCGGGACCTCCCACGAGCCTCATCCACCCGAACACGCGTTCCATTTGCTCCTAATCCATTCCCCGTTTTAAACGAAGCCGCAGCGCTCCCGGAATTGGGAACACCGGCGGAAAGCGGCGCCTTCAGAGGCTCGGCCCCGCCAGGTGAGCCCCGCGCCCGAGCAATGCCGCTCCCCTACTGCCCTCTGCCGGCCGTCCCGCGCTGCTGCGGCCCGGGGGGCTCGGCGGGTGCACAGCCCGGGGCCGGGGGAGGCAGAGCTTGGAGGGATTGCGGCTCTGCCGAGGACAGGCTGGGTCTGTGTGTCCCTGGGGAGGTATCGGTTACCGAGGAACCCACCTCTAGGAAATACTCCGTACGTGGTTCGCTGCGGTTTGTTTTAACTTAAAAGTTCTTGTAAAGTCGGGGAATATTAATTTCTTTCCCCCTAGCAAACGTGCAGATTAACACCTCCTCCCTTGCCCAGCGAGGATAACTTTTTCACCTGCCAAAAAAACTTTTTATTGAATACAGCCTCCCTTTTTGCAACATGGAACCCTCGCAGTCACAGGCAGTGGTAGTAAAGCTGTGCTATAAATTAAGCTACTTGATTCCTCCTCTTTCCCACCCCATGCTGTAATTGCCAAAGCATAACCTACCCCAGTTCCTCTGGGTTTGCTGGGTGCCTTGAAAACTGCAGAGCAAAGGCTAAAGTTCAAGAAGCCCCTACTAGGCTCTGCTTCACCTGCACTTGCTCTGGGATGTCCAGCACCCCTGCTGCGATATGCTTCAGAAACACGGGCCAGGCAAGGCCAGTGTTTCTAAGGTAGAGTGATCCCAGGTATCTACTAATTGCCTGGATAAGTCTATTTGGAAGAAATGTTGTTTCTAAGGGAGGAGTGAAGGTCCTTTTGAAATCACTGACCCAGATGAAGAAGCAGGTAGTGACATCCAAGCCCCCATGCCTATGGCAGCAACCACAGCCACACTGTCCTCCTTTCAGCAGCAATTCGCTTGGAGGAAATGAAAGCATCGGAAAAGGAAACAGGGCTGAAAAGACTTAGATCCCCAGCGAGCAGGCCTTTGTTTTCCCATTGTGCTAGCCCAGCTGAGCCTGTGTTGGAGCAGAGCCCTACTGCAGCTGGACCCAAAAACAGCAGCCAAAAAGAAACCCCGGCAACCATCTGTGGAAGAGGAGGAAGGATGAGCAGAGGCTGGAGCACTCACCGTGCTGGGGAGGAGAGGTGAAGAGCTGGTGGCATCCACAGCGCACATCTACAGGCTTAGCAGGGCATGGCAATTGCCTACCCTGGGGCAACGGGACAGTCTTTCTCATTTTGAGCAGAAATAGGGAAGGAGCTTACAGGGTTAGGTCAGAGGAAGAAAGGTACTGGAGAGCAGGACATAAATTTTTTTGTTAGTCCTGGACCACACCAGCACTGACTGAGGATCCTGAAGGCCACAGCTATACACAGTGATACCATCTCTCAGCTTCCAGCATGGCTGCATCCAATGAGCAGCCACTCCGTCACTAGCCAGTCCAAAAACACTGTAGGCTGTGCTTGTGCTTCTTGACATGCAGTGACAGCCTGTTTCTAGACATCTCAAGGGGTGCTGGGACCAAAAGTGGCTTTTGAGAATCACCACATGTTGGTGATGTATGTGCCGAGTTCCACATGCAGAGCTGGCAGTAAATCTGACAACACCTCTGGCAAAATACTTTTACATAACGGCATGCCCAAAACAACTGGGCATGAGCAAGTATCCTGCAGAGCACAACCCTGTCAGTGACCTCACTGGCTTGCTGTCAGCACAGGGAAAATGCTGCCGTCTCTTTGAGTAAGCAAGGGGTTAAACTCAGCTGTGCATTCCTTTTGCCCTGAGGGAATGGTCTGAGAATTAGCCATAGTCCCACCACCATCTCAAGCTGAAGGACTGTGAATTCCTTCCTATCTCAACTACTGTTCTCTGTGAGGAGACATAGTACAGATGTTGATCTTAAGGTGATTTGCACTGAAATGACCAGGTACCTTTTGAAGGGATGTTGCTGCCCAGTGGATGAGAAATCAGTGCTGAGTCTGGGGGAGCTGGGCAAGTGGGCAAGAGCTGGTCCTTTCTCTCTCCGTAGCATGCAATGCTTTGGAAGTGGCAAGGATTCCTTATGGCTTTTCATGCTGTCCTTGGGCAGAACAGGCCTGCAGGACCACTTAAGTAGCTCTTCTCAAGCTGAATACTGGGCTGTCCTCAGCTACCAACAGAGCTTCCTCAGGTGTCCAAGCTGCCCTCAGGCTATCTGGCAAACCAGAGGTGGCAGAAACTTTTTCTTTTCACTTGAGTGAAGCTGGACAATGATGCCTTGGGAACTGTGCCTTCCAAAAACCACGGCCAGTCTTCCTTGGCCTAGATCTGAAAGGCATGACATGACTTAAAGAAAAGCAGCTAGAGACACAGATTTCAGAAGGATTTCTTCATCCCCAGACTGAGGGTTGTCTCCTCTAACTTTGTACCTTCAGGAGGCTGTGATTGAAGGACTCTGCTCACTAACCCGGATATTTTACCACAGATGCTAAGGGCTTTAGGAACAGAATAATGTTGCTGTTGTCACTGCACTGTCATGCAAATGTCTGGCTGAGGAAGGGTCCCTGGGGTTTCTGCTGAAGTTTCCCAGTAGCATAACATTTAGTGACTTCTTTAAGCCCTTCTTCCTGCATTTGTGTTATTGCTTGAATGTTTTTATTTATTTTTGGAGAAAGATCTTTTAGGCTGCATAATTACTGTGGAAAAAGGCTTTATTCTTAAAGGCTCCCCAAAGTAAATAAATTAAAAGAACCAACACTTGAAAACTCCTCTTGAAGCTAATGATAGGAGAGACTGATGGCTGGGGGCCTCTGAACTCCCAGAGCCAAACAACACTACTTCTACTTCCTGGAATGTCTTTTCCTTAAAGGACTTGTGTTTTCTTCAGTTGATTAAGGTTCTACAATGTTTTATTCATGCACAACCCGGGATTATCAGCAGTGTTTTACATTTCAAACCAGCTAGTACCACCACTTCCCGAGCTGAAGGAAGCTGCATTTCCTCAGTGTAGCTTGAGGCTACTCCTAGAGAAGGTGTCACAGCTATTAATATTTGTTACCCTTATTTGTTAACCTCTGGGATGAACTGTAAATGCTTGTCTCTGGTGCTGCCTTGGCTGGCTTACTTGCCTTTTTTTTTTTTTTTTTTAATGTGCCCAAAACACTGTGGCAAGTGATCATCTTTGCATGAGTCAGTGCTAAACTGGTTGTTGCAGTGAACAGTCAGATTTTCTCCAAATAAGGAACTGCACTTTGGCACTGGGTTAAGCATTGCTTGGATATATGTGAATATGTAGACAGCAATCTTCAGCCATCCATGGCTACCCAGGGTGTCTAGCTGGTGCCTCTGCCTGTCCAGGGACCACTTGAAGGTTCAAGGCAACTGCTTCCTTTTCCAAATTGTTACCCCTCCTACAAGTGAGAAATTCCCTTTTTGTTGTCAATCCTGCAGGGACTAAAACACACAATGATTTCTGATGACTAAAGAGAGGGAATGGTCCATTGCATTTGTAAATAATAAAGGCCTAACTGCTGAATCTTACTGAAGACAAAAATGGCTACAACAGCAAGTAATTCAGGCATCAGAAGGAAATACATGGAGAAACCCCCACCCCCCTGTCTCCTGCTGTATGGTTACTGAACACCAAAGAGGGTCATATATTAAAATTGTGAGACTGTTTAAGCACTCTGTAATTAACTGCTGTCTATTTAACCAGACAGCTAAAGCAAGTTAATTCAGTGTCAGTTAGGAGACTTATTAAGTGTCAGTGTTTTTTAACAATTTACTGGTCCATCATTAACTACCCCTAGATTATCTTGTCAAATTGATAATTAAATGCCTCAAAAATTCATTACAGACTCAATATATTAATAGGAATATAATTAAGTAATGTTTGCTTATGTGATCTGCAGTTTATTACCTGCATGCTGATTTATCTCCAAGGCATTTACTAAACCTTAGCTGTAGCCTATTCAGAATCAATACAGGCCCAAGAGTCAATAAATGTCGCATTACATCCAAATGAACTATTTAACTGGGAGAATGCACTGAAGTTATCTTCTGGATCTCCAGTGAGTTTGATGAGGGGACCTTACAAACACCAGCTGAAGAACCTGCAGTTGATGATTTATGCCTAGGTCAGAATCCCCCCTTGAAGCACAGGGGGGTTTGGTCTAGTTTTGCGGATTGTTTGGTTTGGATTCTGTAGTCTGTTAGAAACTGCCTAAATTGGTCTTACTGTGCTAGTCAGTTGGTGCAGTGGTGAATCAGAGGCTTTCTTCTGTCTAAAAAGTCAGAGTTAATTCCTCTTGTCCTGTGTAAGGAAGAGAGTCCAGTGGTTTCCCTAAATTGTAACCCTTGGACTTTGCACGCCCTGTGAATTTTTCAGAGGGCTTGCAAGCTGCTCCATTAACTAGCTGGATTAATAAGAAACTTTAAATTTTTTAATTATGAGGGTAAAATAAGTAATTCTTCAGCTTTGAATCACTGTAAAGCTGTAAGAAAATAACAACTGAGATTTGCTGTACTGTTCAAACACATCAGCTTGCTATTAAGATACATTATCAGTGGTTGCTGTCTGCTAGGATTAGCCTGAAGATAGACTATTGATCAAAATAAATCTGTGGAGGAGCAATGACCACCCTTCCTCTGCATCTGTGTGTCCCAAGGGATGTTTTAGTGTTGGCAACTTGATGGGAGGAGGTGGGTTGAGAGCGTGTCCGAACCCTGGGACTGGCTGTAGCTACAGGTGCCAGAGCTGTGCCCAGCTGCAGAGCCTGTGTTCCTGATGAGTTTATAGTTTGTAGGCTGGAGCTCTATGTATGGTTGTGTAGCTTTCTTGGTAATTTGAAAGACTACGGAATTCTCATTAGGATGGATTTCAGTACGTGTGTATGAAATGCATGTTTAAAAATAAATAGCAGGCTGGCTCAGTTATTGCAAATCACAGTGTCATAAACCCCATGAGGTAGACAGTTACATAGAAAAGAAATTTTAAAAGGTTAAAGTTAAAATAATATAACTGTAGCAGTACTCTCAGGGACTTGAACTTCCGTCTGCTATTCAGTGATGTTAGGAATTAACTATGTTGTCATCAAGAAGATATTTCAGTGTTCTTGGGCCCAGATTAGGTTATATTATTTTTTTGCATGCATATCAACATATTTGTTGTACTATTTTCCATTGTGGCATTATCACAAGCTTGGGGGAGAGAGATTGTGACTGGTTTTGCTTTGCTGGCCTACACTGAGCTATGGTACATTTTCTGGGGAGAGGCAAGGGGGAAGAAGCTGGTGATGTATGCAATGATTCCTTTTCCCCAGTGCCAAACTGATGTTAATCACAAACAACTCACAAAGGAGTGTGTGAATACAGATCCATGATAGGCTTTGGCAGTGGAAATGTTTTTTGAGCGTATCTGGGGTTTAATTTTTTTCTCTAACTTCAGGCAAATACAGATTTGTTTTTCACACTTAAATATATTTGGACTATTTTGTTTTCAAAAACTGGTGTTCTACTGTTTGAATTATATGAAAAGCTGGCCAGATCCAAGCTGAGCATTCCTGGGGGAGAGTTCCCAGCAAGCATGCTTGTATGCGTGCAGCCTTTGGTGTCTGCCAGGCTCTTCCATAAAATGATTATACTGCTTCGAAAACAACAGGGGAAAAAAAAAGAAAAAGAAAAAAGGCTGAATTCTGCTCTGAAACACATGCAATTCCATGGAAGTCTGTTGGCTGTGGGAGTAGAGCTGAGGGCAAAACTTGAGCTGGTATCTATAGGGCATTTTTCCATGTGTTCTAGACGTGGTACCTTGCAGGTCCTGACAAGGAATATAAAACTATTGTAAAATTTACACATACTTGTCTACTAAGAGCCTTTGCATGAGGAATTTGGTTAGGAAATATTTTTCTGCTTCATCCTTCTCTGAGCTTTACTGGAATCAAATCTGAACCAAACTTTTCTGAAAACTCTGAAATGCTTCAGTAACTTCTGTTTGTTTTCCTCGTGTCTCTGTACTTGGCTTCTGGCAAGGACTGAAAGCAGCAGTGAGTCACTCAGTAAAGAAGTCTGTTTTGACAGCATCCTCCTGGCCCAAGCAGGAAGTTCTCATAGTTTGAAGACATTGAGAATTCTGGATCTTGCATGGTTAAAGCCCAGATGTGCAAACCCTTAGGGCATCAGGAGGTATTTCACATTCTGGAGCTGCTCAGACCACGCAAAATGGGAAAACCTCATCTAACACTGGAGTTAGTTGAAAAGGTGGCTACAGTAGAAGCCCTTAATCATACAGCATTTTTGAGAAAGAGTCAAATTCTTTGAAGTTTTTCTATTTTCTAATGAGACTGTTAAAAAAACCAAAAAAACAAACAGAAAAGGGGTGTGGGGAAAAAACCCTCCATCTTACTCACCAGCTCTGCAGCCTCTGTGTGTTCTGAGTCATAGCTGCTGGCTGCACTGACAATGGCAAGGGCTTTTTAATTTGCTTTCTAACCTCATTAATGCAGTAAGAGGGGGCTCAGAAAACACAGGGACAGAGGTAATATTGTGTAAGAACCAACAGGACAATAAATTGGCTGATTGGTTTTCCTGGTGGGGATTAATAGTAAGAAATACAGGGATGGGGAGTTGGTTAAAAAAAATTTTAAAAATTATTACGTGACCCTGTGATTGGCTCAGATGGATAAAGCATGGTGTTCATGGCACCAGGATTATGGGTTTGATCCCTGTATGGGCATTCACTTGGGAGCTGGACTCGATGATCCTTGTGGGTCCCTTCCAACTCACAGTATTCTGTGTGATTCTGTGTGAACAGCCCAACTTGACTCTGAGGCTCTAGTAAGAGTTTGCAAGGTAGAAATCTGGAACAAGAATTAAGGAGGTGAGCAGAAGAGGAGGCCAGTAGCTCCACAGTAAAGGAAAAATCCACTTATGAACAGTTGATGTGTAACCTGAAAGACAGCCGTGTTCCCTTGTACAAGTCATGTTAGCATTGCTTTACATAAAAGAGGCGCTGAAATGGATTTTCTCTAATGAATGTTTCCCAGTGGTGCTGGTGTTTGTGACCTTGCAAGGGAAGTCATAGAGGTCACCCCATATGAATGAAGCTACCTTCTTTCATCTGAGATGAAGAAGGAAAAAATACATAATATATGTGAAAGGGGAAGAGTTAGATCTCTTTTGATATTTGCTAGCCATGTGCCTGCCATGAAAAAGTGCTTGTTAACACTTCCTACGCGGTGGGATGTGGCACACCACACTCCTCACCCCGCACACAGAAGAGGAAATCACTGATAACTGATAGCTTGTTGTTGGGGCTACCTCCTTCTAGTTATCTAAACTGTTATAAGATATACGACGATGAAGAAAGGCAGCCCCATTTAATTTCATTTTATTTCAGCTGAATGCTGAATACTGCTCTGCTTCCTGTATGTCAACATGATCTGTGCTGATCTACACCATGAGCTGCCCGAATTCTCACCCTAAAGAAGTTGTATTTTAGTAGTGAGTGCAGCACTTTGTAAAGTGAATGGCCACTTGCCCTAGACTCCCACAGCCAAAAATCTCCAATAGAATATATTTTAAAGCAGTTCCTATCATAGCGTTTATAGATGACTTTGGGTACCATCTGGGAAAAATTGGTCTTTTTAAATTCCTCTTTATTCTCCCTGGGATATGTATTTAAGGCAGAAGATACTGAAAGATGTACTGAGGACTGTAAAAGCAGCTGAAGTAAAGATGTAGGAGGAAAAGAACTCAAGCTGTTTTTCTGCTTTTGCAATTGAAAGGAAACTCATGATATAGCAAATTTTAAATGGCACAAGAAATTCTGCTGTCTCCTTCAACATGGCACTATTAGGCCAGCAACAGGGGGAGCAGCTGCTCAGCCATTGTATAATTGACATCACTGATAACGACCTTGGATACATAATTAGGGTTCCTGAGGACCAGGACAGGGAAAAAAATTTTTTAAAAAATCCACCCTTGAAAAGGTCACAACCAGTGTAATTGAGCACACTGAGCACATTGGAATGCAATGAAGGCTGAAGAAACCCTGCCTGTCTCAGGGCCTTGTGGGGGGTGAAATTGTATGTGCTTGAGGTTCCAGCTCTCTCTTGATGATACTGAGCAGTTGACCAGAAGTGCTGACACTTTAGAAGGCCAGAGAAATTTAAATTAGAACACACAGCTGTAAAAGACTGTATTTTGTTTTCAGGGAATGAATAAGAAGCGTCATGCCAGTAACACCAATCTATTGCAAGGCATGCAGGGCCTGCTGCCTCCAGGTATAATCAGTGCTTAAAAAAACATGGTTGCACATGTTTCATGTGGATACCTCCTTCGTCATATCTATTTGAAGTTTGGGCTTTGATTGCCACCTGAAACTGGACACTGGGTTTCTTTCCCCGATCACTGAGTCATTTGGTTGTGATCCTATATATTTTTGTAAGACTCCTTGCAGTCCCCTGTAATCCATATCCATTTCTCGTTCTAGCAAAAATGTATTTCAGGGAATTCCATACTTGCACATCTCTATATGATGAGATTTGGCACAAAAATATTGATGTGACATTGACTTCTTTTTCTTCCCTTCAACTTACAGTGTTTAAGTTGGATTGCTTCACAAATTCAAAGAACACATCCTGCTGGATCATGCTGGTCAAATGGGGAAGAAACCACACTGAGTCTTCTGCTGTAAGTTGCCCTTACAGAAAATGCCACAGTGTTCCTGTGCATAGGGAATTGACCATTCACTTTGCATTGAACTTGTCTTGAGCTGAAAATAGCCAAAACCCATAGATGGATGTGGTAGTGCTTGCTTTGGATTTCTCTTGGGTTTTGCCCTACACTGAGGACCCTCTGGCCATTCAGGGAGGGGACTCCAATTTCCTTTAGTAAACAATGTTTGCCGTGTTTGGGAAATGCCAATCATGTTTTGATTGTACTAAAAACTAGTGCATAAGAAAAGTAAAGCTGAATGAACACAGTTTTCTTACAGAAGTTTGTGTTGCTTTCCCCTTTCCCCTTCTTAGAGAAGTTTGTGTTGCTTTCATCTGCCTTTTTTTACTGCGGGGTCAGAGGTCTGAACCTATTCCTTTCAGAGCTGCCTTGAAATTTCATTAAATAGCTGCTTTCATGAGGCTGATTCTTAATCAGATGACCTCTGGTAGCTTGTGGAAGACGGGTCCTGTCAAACTAAACTTAGGATTATTTGTGATGAAATTAAAAATAAGGTCAATAAAGATACTTGTGGTTTGAGATGCATAAAAATATTTGTCTTGGTACTCATAACACTTAAACTAGAATGATTCAAAATCAATGTGACAGAGTAAAAGGATTAAACACTGGCTTGGAAGCACATCCCAAAATGTCATTGTAAACAGGAAATCAGAACTAAGGGGGAGTATTTCTTGTGGGGTCTCCAAGATGCTTTGCAGCCCCAAATAGCCAACTGTTTTAAGAGCGGTGAGGGAGAAAACAGGGAGGCAATGGTCAGCCAGGCACATGGCACAAAGCCTGGTTGAGGACACATAGCAACCTGGGCCACTCCATGAGCTGGGCAGGCAGAAGGCTCTGCTCTCTGGAGTCTCCCTGCGTTCAGATAGGAAAGGTCTGGCTGGAGCCCCTTCCTTCTGCTGCAGCCATTTGCACGTAGCTGCCTGTGCAGTCCAAGAGCACATGCTCATCTGGGAGAAGGAGGAGAAGGAGCAATAAAATGTTTCAACTGCAGCTGTCACCTATGAGAAGCATGTTAACTAAATAGTAAACAGTGGCAGGGTGCCAATGTTCCTCTCTGGCCTTCCAGTGCATATTAGAGGAAGAGGTGCTGGTACAAGGATGGGCCTTACCAGTTTTGGACAAGAGTGCACTAGAGAAGAAGTTGAAATGCAGAGGAAAAGTTCCTTATAGTATGTAAAGAATGAGGCTGTTGTGGGCAGCATGCCTTGAGGTCCCTGACCTCCTAGTCAATGAAGAAAGAGCTCTTCTTTGGTGCCAGTGTATGCCTGGGTTGGGACAAAATGGGGTTCACTCCAGTCAAACATCCAGTCATTTTCCCTGCAGCCTTTTCCCTAGGCCTTTGGAGCTCAGGAAGGAGATTTCTGCTCTTAGAGTGCTGCTTTCCGCTGCTGCCAAGTTAGTAAAATAGGAAAATTTTACCTCTCAGCACATGGTGGACTGGTGGAGTTGAGACTGAGACATGGACCAAGAAGCAGAAGATAAATGTGGCATATGAAAAAATAAACAGCCAGGATTAAGTACTGCACAGGTTATGGGGCTGAAGTAAAGCTATTCCTTATAGGATAGAAATTACAGTGGCACGCATTTCCAGACCTGTACATGTAGCTGGAAGGACAAAGTTATAGGGCAGTAGGATCTCCAGCTCCAGATAAAATATTAACAGCACTCCCATTGCTCCCTCTTCCCATTGCTTCCCTCTTCCATTTCAGTGGAAGAGATACTCTTCCATCAAAATAATTAAATAGATGAACTCTACAGTCATCCTTGTGTCTGCCAATGCAGGGGGCAGGTTTAGCACTGGGATAGGTAATGTCCCCATTTAAAGCCTGGTTCATTTCTGTAAGAAGACACATAGGAGAGTCATGGCAGAGGCACAGCTCGAGTCTGGTCAGTTTGAGACCTAGAGCAAGACCAAAGAGCACTCATTTGTGGGGAGCTAAGAAGCGACCGGGCTATGCTCACACATTGCACATAAGGCATTAATTGGGTGGTCTTGACTACAACCATGATGTCTTGTGCATATCCTGCTGTTTGGCTCTTCTCCTGCCTCACCCTCTGGTGCTGCCTGGATGCAGAGGAGCTTGTGGAGCATGGGCAGCACCAGCCCTTGCCTGCAGACGGTGGGAATATTTCAGGAGTAGGGAGGTCAGGCTGGGTTTCTGGGCCCTGTGAAGCTTTTTTTTTTTTTTTTAAAGGGCTTAGTTCTGTTTAGTTTTGCTTTAAAGGGTGAAGACGGGGAAAAAACAGCTTCCAGAAAAAAACAACAGCTCAAGCTCCAGGAGCCAGATCTTAGCATGAGAACCCGACCCAGCGTGGGGGAGGGCTGTGTCAGATCACTGCATGCCTGAGGAGCAAGAATTCACTGCCTGCTGAAAAGCCGCAGAGCTCAGACCCTATTTGAAAGAGTAACATCTTTGATATAAAAAAAACAACCAACCAACAACCCTAAACCACTCAGCCAATAAAAAGCCTCAGACATACAGGATCCCATTCATGGTGGGAGGGATTTAGTGGAAGTATTTTCCTTCTTTAAGGTTTGGCAAAGCCTTAAAGGAGTCTCTTTAAAAGCTTCCAGAGCCGATTATATTTTGGATTGTGCTTCAAATCACCCTTCCCCCCATGTTTGGTGGGTCCTCAAACAAGTTCCCAGAATAAATTAGACATAACGGTAGCGGGATTTATTATTATTATTTTTCTTGAGGAGAAGGAAGGAATAAATGACACCAAATTCTGTAATGGAAAGAAAAAAAGAGAAAAAAAAAAGTGTGTATCGGAAACTGCTGCTGAGTGACTCATGCTGCCAGACAAATGGAACCTCACTCATCACTCCATCTTCATCCTCCTCTGGTGAGAGAAAAAGTCTTGGAAAAATATCAGCTCACCCCCTCCCCGCCCTGCTGCTTCTCCCATGGCATCCGTACACAGGGAACTAGTCCAAGCCACAGTGATGGCTTCATGCGCTTCTTGGGGCAGGCTTCTTCTTTTTTTGTTTTGTTTTAATAGCCAACTAGGAAAAGTCTCTGAGGTGACCTTGGAAAAACGTATGCATCAAAGGGAAAAGCTGTAGAAAGAGGGGGTGGGGGGCAGTGTTGGAGTCCTCGTGTGCTTTATGTTTGCAGACTCTTTTTTCCTTCATAATGTTTTTCCAAATTTCCACTGTAATAAATTTGCAAGTTATTATTATTTTTTATGAGTGGGAAGAGAGGGGAGGATGTGCCATGAGAAAGGCAGAATGAACTGGGCACAATTCCGACTTAAATAAATGCTGCGTCATAAATGTATAAAGGGTAGGGCAGGGGGAAGGATGGGATGCAAAAAAATGGCTGCTTCTTCCCTGTTTGGCAATTAGATTTTTTTATGAAGCATATAAACTGCATGCAAATAAAATATGTTTTTATTAGCATAAAAATGGGGGGGGAGTCTTTTTTTTTTTTTCCATTTCTCAAAACATCCTCTGCAAACATTTGGCACTGCTTGCCAGAAAGCCACTTAAAATGCAGCTTTTCAGACTGCCAGCTCCAGCCAGCCCTGCTGAGGGCATGAGGGCTATTAGCCACTGGTAGCCACTTCCCAGCAAATGCCTTTTCAGCTGTAGGGCATCGGGGTTGAGCAGGTACATACAGTGGCCAAGCTCTGCCTTGCAAAAAAAACCTTGCTTAAGGAGATGCCATGTTTTTACACGTTGTTGGTACTTCTGTTTCATCAACAAGTTAGTTTGCCCTCCAACAATGAAGAGGTGCATTATTCTTTTCTTCCCTGCTTGTTGTGTTTATGATCAATCATGTGCCCTTTTGCAGTGCTCCCAGTTTTCCCCCTTATCTTCTCACTATAATTCTTGCCTTCTTCCCTTGCCCTTTGATGTCTCCAGCTCAGGCTTGCACATCACACCACCTGCAGCGCTGGAGGAGCTCCCAAGGCACTAGGTACAAGTGGTGGCAGGAGCAGAGGGTGGCCTGTGACAGCAGTTTGGAGTTGGCCAGAAGACATCTGAGGATGCAGGAAAGCAGCACTAGGCCACTTTGCCTAAGCAACTCCCTGACATCCCAGAGCCTGTGGATCTTATCCCTTGTGCTCCTTCCCTCATCCTCCACCCTTCCCTGGTCTTCACAGCGCATGGTATGATGCTTCAGAGCCGGCTGCTGTCCCCATCCATCCCCCTCTCCATGCTGCTCTGCAGGGACCAGCAGCCAGCCCTGCTCCCCAGCCTCAATGCCCACGGGCAGACCAGGGAGAAGCACCCGGCCATACCTCCCAGCTGAGGCCTGAGAGCAATTGTGGCCGAGGAATGACTTTCATCTGGACCGCATTAGGCATGGGTGGTGCCGCAGAGAGAGGGCTGCCTGTTTAAGGCAGTCTCTGCCAGCTGCCTCTGGGCTATTGGCAGTGGGAGCGTCCGTGCTAAATTGGGGTTTTAGGTGCTTGCTTTCGGGCTAAGGTCCTTGCGAGAGCTGTTCCTCTGCTGGAAAAGCCTTCCTGACTGTAAGTGCAAGGTTTCATCCACCTTCCCTCCCCTATCTCTTCCTTTAGCTTCATTCCACCAGAAAGCAATTATAGTATCAAGTGTTTCCTAATAACTTTTTAGGTTGGTGACTAATTTTTCAGCCATGCTGAATGATGGGTAATAGTAAGATATTGAGCCCTGCTGTAAAGTACGTGTCCAAGTGAGAAAAGCATCATGGAAGCTGTGTAGGAGCTTTCAGGCAAACCTCTGTTCAGAAGGTTCTGTGGCCCAGAGGCTGAAATCAATCCATTGCTAGGTAAAAACTCATAAAACGAACACTGGTAGAGCTCATGTCTGTGTCCTTGTCTTGCTGGTTATGGGAGGGAGACCTAAGGAGTTTTCTCTTAAAACACTCATTTTACACTAGGGAAGGGTATTAGATTTCAATCTAGGTTTTGCAGATGGGCCTCAAACAAACTGGAGAGCTTGTGAAAAATATGAGGAAGTAAGATGTGGGTTTGGATTCTGAAATTCCTGTTCCTAGCAAGGAGCCATCTGAGTGCTGCTTTGGAGTCTTTTAGCTCTGAGATGCTAAAGTGTCCCCATTTGCGGTGCATTGCAGGCTCTGAGTGCTTTGTTGGACGTGTCAAGCTTGCTGCTTTGGTCTTATGGTCCCCATTTGGGACCTGTAAGCTCCTGATAGGCCTGTGCTGTGCCTTCCCTGCTCTCCAGCTGCAGTCTTCCATGAAAATTTAGCAGGGGGCAATGGGGAAGTGAGAAACAGAAAAAGACGATTTCATCCTGTTCTAAGTCAGCTGATGTGCAGTATAAAATGCAGGTCTAGGTTCTCAACCTAGAATTTTCTTTAATAACAAACCCAGGTCAATGAATGTAAAAGCCCCATGCAGAGCCTTTTACTGTGTTAGTCATAGGTTGAATCCTTTATATTCCCTCTTCTAATGGCAAGTATTATCCAGCGTGCCTTGTTACAGTGCAGTCTTTGGAGGGTGTGGAAGTTAGTAATGATGATGCCTGAATGCTGTTCCAGAGATCGCTGCTACAATTCACAGCAGATAATAGGAGCCACAGCCAGACGGATAATAGAACTGACTGAGATCCATTTATTGCTAAGAGACTGTCTGAATATTTGTACATAGCCTGAGCCACTCCACCCTCCTTCATCACATTTCCCAGGAAAGGAGAGTGGGGGGAGGTGGCAAAAACAAAACAAGCTTAGGACAGAAGGGAGAGGAAAGAAGAGATTTGCACACTGATGCCTTTGTAGGGCTTTTCTTTTTTTATGGCCCCTGTTATAATAGCGCCAGAATGGTGTAAGTTGCTAATGTATTTACAGCCTACCTATACAAGTGAAAGTGTGGCATGACCACAAGAAGCAAGGCTGGGTAGACTTGGGATGGGAACCTGTCTGAAGCCTGAAATAAAATCTGATTTCAAAGCCATCTTCCCGCACAGGTAAATGAGCAGCATTATGTAAGGTTTCAGTGATGGGCTGCAGGCAAAGCCACAGTCTAGGATAACTGAAGTAGCTAAGCTAGAAAAACTTGACTTAATTCAGACCACCACAGTTCATTGTCACTTCAAATTTTCTTGGTCTTCATATGCTTGCTAAGCTGCTTAGGCCTTGCAGAAGCTGTCTGGAGATGTAATTTGTGTGCCAAAATGTATATATCTCATTGAAGTTACTCAGAGTGTTTGGTGTTTGACTGACCTTCCACTCACCTTTTCCTGTCTGGGAAGTCATGGCAGTTTTGAAAGAGCATAAAAATTTGGGGGATTTTTTTCTCAGTTTCAGTGAATTTTCTAATGTGGTAGTTGTGCATGTAGAAATTAAAATACTGGTAGCTTATACTCTTGGTCGTTGCTCTTCATCTTGCAAGGGGGCCCATGGCTGTGTTAGCCCTCTCTTATCCTGCTGGCTTTGTCTGTTTAGTCTCTCCTCTTTTTAGGATGTTGGTGAGGAGCAAGAAATAGGCAATGGCGAAGTCCAGCCCAATGATGGCACCTCCTCCTACTTCTTTTTTGAGGTGGTGGAGGATAAGGAAGTTAAGTTGCAGTGCTCCTAACTCTAGGGAAGGACTGTGGTTTAGTTTAGGTTGAGAAGAGAAGCTTTGTGGTAGTTAACTGATGGTCACTGCTGACTCCTGGCAGCAAGCCTGACTGTGCTAATAGAGGAATTGAGGCCCTGATGGAAGTGGATGATGTGCTGCGAGATAGCTCCCTACCTGCCTGCTGAGCAATGACTGGCTTGGTTTCCTGGCCCCTCTGTCAGCACATGTCTGGATGCTGGCAGTAAGTAAATCCAGCTTTGCCCCCACCTTATCCTTTTCTTTGAAGCACTTTGTGGTGTTGAAAGCATATCTGAGTCTGTGATCTGAGGCACTCATGGCTCCCAGATGTTAGAATTGCTCAGCTGGCATGGAGTCCTTGCCAAGCCGATCTTCTATGACCATTCATTTTTACATTCCATGTCTTTTTTTTTCCTCTTTCCCCACCCCCCTCTTCATCCCAGAGGTCCTAAGGCCTCTTCTTTGCAGATCAAACAGCTTGTTAGCAGCACTTTGTTTTTCTGTGGTTCTTGGAGGTCATTAAGTTTGTTCAGTAGGGATATAGGTTAGACTTGTGCTAAGGAGGAAAAGTCAACTCTGTTTTAGTGTGCAAATGTGTTCAGGTGCAAATCTTTTCTCACCCCACAGATCTGATCATAAGGGCTCTGACTGCAAATCAGGGCTCCTGGGCTCTGTTCTTGGCTTTCAACAGGTGTGAACACTGGGCACCTTGTGTTACCCTGCTGTGTCATCAGGACTGGGGGCTGATTTGGGCATGTACCACCTCTGTGTGCTTGAGGCTGACTAGTTAGGGCTAACACATGCTGCCTGTGATGGACAGAGAAGGAGTAACAAGAGCTTTCACCCACATCTCTCTGCCTGGGGGAGATGTGTATGGAAAGCAGAAAAACAAGCAGCTGGGAGCTCACTTATCCCTGGATACAGCAGGTATACAATGCTGAGGAGTCCTGACTTCCCCTGTGCTACCCCAATAAGGGTGTGAGATGCAAGATCAGAAATAAGAATTCTCCATTTTAGGCTTCTTCTCCCACCCATCCCTTCTTTTACATTTTCTTTGGAAACCAGAGATTTGCAATATGGGGTATTGGACAAATCTGTAGCATAGCTCTAAAAAATCCTCAGTGTCTTCAGTAAATTAATGAAGGCGTTGTTTTGCAGATGGTTGGAAAATATCTTTGTCTTGGAGAACCTTTTCTCTTGTGAGACTTCCCCTGGGAGATTATGTGCAGTAAGTCTTCTGCTAGCAGCAAATACTAGTCTTGAAGCATTTTTCTGAAGCTTTTGTAGAAGGTGGTAGGATGGGATTTCTCTTTTACACTGAAATTAAATGTCAACAGTTTATGACCAACCACTTGGCCATTTCAGCTGAAAGATCTCACCAATACTCTGGGAAGACAGTGTTCGCTTTTTTTTTTTTCAGATGGTGTAGGAAGGGCCACTTCAAGGCACATGCCAAGAAAACTGAATTACTCTGATATTAAGAAATACGTTTGTCACAAAAGATACAGGTACATTCAAGGCTGGATTTTGAATTTTCTAAGATGTTCTATTACCCTAACTGAAATGTACAGTTTAGGTAGTGGACATTCCCTTACTCCAAGATTAATTTACTACATTTCTTTGCATATGGTCTGGCTCACTACCCAAGTAACAACTTGTAAGATTAGGTCAAACAGGCATATATGTTAAGGGAAAAGGAATGTCTTGAACTGTGCTCAAAAAGAATGACTATATAGTTTAAATATCATTTTGAGGAAGAGAATTTATATCCCAGAGGAATGAGTTCTAGCAACTCCAGCACTGATGCTGTGCATGACAAAGTATTACTAAAATGTTTTTCAAAGACTGCACTGTCTCTCTGGAGATGAAGCCCTTTCCTTACTGTCTCTCAGAATGATGGTGGCCAAAATTTTTCCATACTAGGAGTTGGTCAGTGGTCAGTCTTCACCACAGTGTCTGCATGAAATTACTATGACTTGTGCTCCCAAATCACTGAGGCATTTTTTAAATGTTACTGTTAGGCTCTTAAATTGGGAGGCACTTTAATGGAAGAAAAAGAACAACCACCCTATTTTTGTTAAAGTTCGGGAGTTGGCTGAGGTGGAGGCTGCCTAACCTTCAAACAGATGCCTGGCGCTGAAACTGCTTTCCTAGTGGCCAGGAAGACCTGAGCTCTAACTGCAGTTGTGGCTATAAATGAGTTGGAGACCACAAGCAAATTCTTGTCCTTGCTCTCTCCCTTTCAGAGTGGGTGAATTGGTTCTTAGAAACACAGTTTGTCCATCCTTCGTGTTGAGGACTGTCAGGATGTGTGTGACCAACTTGCTCCAGTGGCAAGATTTTATCAGATTCTGGGTTCCTTAAAGAACCAAAGGAGAAGAAGGGTGTGGAGGTAAGGGAAGGGCACCTTACCATGTGGTTTTTCAGTTCAAGCCTGAAGTACCAGAAAACAACCACAAGTTTTGATGCAGATTAGGATTCCTGAAAAACCTCATATCTGATTTCTTTTTTTAAAAATTGATGGACATGCTTAAGTCCTCCTTCATGCTCAAGATCCTTTCTTGAACCATACCTTGCCTCTGCTCACCCTGTATAGTCAGGGAATGTTGTAGAAGAGCAAAATGAGAGTGCAGCAGCATCAACATCACAAATGCAAAAGTAGGACAAAATTCTGGTAGAAATGCAAGACCTGAGCATGAACTTGCCTGCAGAGATGATCCAAAATGCTGTCTAAAATATGGCTGCCTGGAGAATTGGATGTGACCACCCAGGAACTCCCATGGGTTTTACGCCCAAGCTGCTGACTACAAAGCTTTTCACTTGCATTGTCTACCAAATGCATGTGTAGTTTCAAACCAAAGTATCTGAAAATCATCTCTATTAGTTTTATTAGCTGAAAGTAGGGATCTCTGTTACTTTTGTTCTAGATCCAACAAATGTCTCAAACATGAAGAATAAGCAGAAAGTTATTATAAGGCATGCATGATTAATTCCAAGCAGCCCTGTGCTTTGCTTTCTGCTATCAATATAATGGCTATAAACTAGTACTTGGACTATGACAAATTAATTTGAATCTGTACTTTCATATGACCACAATGATATATAGACTTGGTGCATGAAAAATTGAGACCTGTGACCATTTGTCCTTGCTGGTATTTAAGGTTTAAAGGACAGCTGAGCAACACTTTGGAAGGTCTTTTTTCTGCCTTTCCACTTAGATCAACCCTAAGACAGCAGACTGAGAACTGCCACTGTCCTTTGAGCTGTGTAGGGGAAGCTGGAGGGTGTAACTTACGAGTATACAGCAAGAAAACTAGTCTATGATCACAGCTTGCCTGAGTAGTCCTATGAGGGAACTCTTTTACACCAGTGCTCTGAGGTCATGCAACTTTCCTGTGCAACAGAGTCTAGTATAACCCACTGAGCTTTTTCCCTGGCTCTGGTCTGGTTCAGGTTTGCTCCTCATTATGGTCTCTAGTTTTTAGCTCTGAGTGATCTGGGCACTGATGCATTTTGATGCTTAACTCCTGCTGAACTTCTCTTTATACTACTGGAAGAGGCACCCAAAATTTCCTGGAACCTACAGCATAGTTAGAACCTAGAGCCACAGTGGAGCTGTAACACTAACCTCTAAGGGACAGCTAACTTATTGTAGCCTGATTTCAGCCTCTGCTTCAAATCTGGGCTAGGTGATTTGGTGCTGGAGGTTCCTCACAGTGGTCTTAAAATTAATCTTATGATTGTGCACAGTTGTAAGTAATAAGAGGTATTGCCTGTAACCATATAGATTAAAAGGAAAGATATCCATATTTTGCCTAAAAGTACAAACTACTGCCCAGTTATTCAGGCCTGAACAGGAGGCCTAGAACTTACTTTCTCTCTCTTCTGCTGCTGTTAGTGAAGGACAAGTTTAACAGACCATTGCTCTCATCTGTTTGGCACTTCTGACTTTCTGTATCTCCACAGAGTGATCTCCAGGTTTGGTCCTCATCTGAAAAAACTATGGTGAGAGCCTTTTATTACAAGCTTTGAGATTGATCAGCTACAGATTGTAGTAGCTACAAAGAAAACCCAGGCCAGGAAAAGTTGGAAGGCTGCTAGCCAGGAAATATCCCTGGATAGGAAAGGAACTTTCCTGAGTGTGGTTTCAAATCCGTGGTTTGTATTAATGGACCTGGTTCCATGTCTTGTAGAACTGTAGGCTTGAAAATAAACTGGAGTGTAAAAGAGAGAGAATTTACTCATGGTAGCTTAAATTCTGCTCTTTTGAACCATGTGAAATGTCAAGAGGACAGGAAGCTCTCCCAGGGGTAACCCCATCTGAAACTCTAGCTGCCTCTGAATTAACAAAGATCCAAAGTAGACTGATACCACAGGATGCAGATGTTTTAATTCTGGCAAGTAACATGAAACTGCAGGCCAAGTTTATGCTACAATTTTGTTTTTTTCATTAATGTTACTTTTTTTAAAAGAAAAGTTAAATATTCACCCAGACTATAACTTGTTTAGAAATGTGAATGGGTGTATGTTCTCCTGCTGGCTTGGTAATTTGGTAGATGTTAACACAATGTAAATACAGTACAATACAGTTTGGCATGGTGTTTATATGGACATATGGGAACTATCATTTTTATGCAACCTAGTACTGGGTTTAGTGCTTCTGAAGAGCTTCTGCTTTGACTGCGTGTGAGCTTGACTATAGTAGGAATGAATTATGGAGAGAAGCAGAAGATTCGTGTCTTGTAAATTTGGTAACATTGAAAGATCCAGATAGATGGGTAAATGCTGTTCAAAGCCAAGAAAAAGAAATGGCAAATCTAAGGGCAGATGACAAAATCTTTGAAATGCAGGACTGCATGTTTCTCTTCTAGTTCACAGGAGGATTTGAGAATGTTTTCCCTATAGCAGGAGGGGGAAATAATCTTTGATACTGCTTGTCAGTCTAGTCCTGCCCAAGTTCCCAGCTACAGATCCTACAATGAACCCATGTCTTAACTGTTAGTGATTCCCTTGTGCAGCAGAAATGTTGGACATCTGTTGCTAGCTAGAAAAAAATCCCCAAACCCTAGGAATGTGAGTATGAAATGTTCTGTCTGAGTCAATGAATTGAAGTTACCACAGTCTTAATTTACTGCATATGAGATGTTTAGACTAGCAGGGTCTTCCTGACCTTTGCTAATATAACATGTTGCAGAGCATCTCTTTGTATCCCATGATAAAAGATGAGTGAATGTATGCAAGGGAAAATGCCAGCAAAAACCTCCCAGTGCTGTTGTGAGGGTGTTTGCCAGGAGAGAATGGCTAGATGATAAAGAGGATATATCAAACTGCAGGGAGAAAATAGAGACAAACAAAAGTTATTTATAACAGTCACTGCAATCTGACTTGGAGGAATTTTTTTCCTGTCCCCAAATCTGGCACTTGGTCTAACTTTGCATGGGTGAGGAAAAACAAACTGAGTGAGTGTGTGGGAGCCTTCTCAATGCTGTGAGGAATTCCCCACCCCCTTTCCTGGTTCATCTGTACCAAAGCTTGGTCTCTGCTCCTTCTATCCAAGCTGAAATGCTCTGGGTGCCCAGGCTCATGAGTCAGAAGGAAAACGTCACAGTATCACAGTATAGATAATGCTGGAAAGGACCTTGGAGATCATCTAGTCCAACCTATAGTCCAACTAACCTAGCATCGACATCTAGATCATGTTGCTCAACACCTCATATAGCCTACCCTTAAACACGTCCAGGGTTGGCGAGTCAACCACCTCTGCGGGCAACTCATTCCACATCCAGATCACTCTTTCANTCACCTCTCATGGCCCATACTGTAGTTGGAGCAAGTCAGAGAAAAGTCCACTACTTGCCTTTTGCCTGCAAGGGACAAGAAAGCATAATTAGGAAGGGTGACAGCACAGGGGTTTGATTAGGCAAAAGGAAGGTTTCATGTGAGGCTGAGTTACTTTCATTGCTGTGGAGGCTTGATGGCACTCTACTTTTTGGGTGTGGGCTCAGTCCCCCTATTGAGACTTGTTTATTCCAGAGCTCAGTAGGTTTCTGGGAAGTGCTGTAATAGCTGGGAGGAGATCCCATGGAGAGGGTGGATTCATGCTGTTTAACAATGCCACTGTCTGCAGAGAAACAGAAAATAAACAATGCAAAATCCCTGCCGTAAACCATGCACGAACACCAGAATATGAATAGCCTCTTGGAATGTGGCTAGTGCCAAGCAGCTTTGTTGCTATTGTTTATTGTGGCAGAGGACTAGAACCACCTCTTCAGAACAGGCCAATATTGCCCATTCATAATGGGTTAATGGTTCCTGCAGCTGAAAAGGAATATAATGGTTCCCAGTGAAATGGAGGAAACATCTGTAGAAAGCAAATTTGGAAGCGGTAAAAACTGCAATGAATTAATTTGATTTTATTCAGACATCTTGGGCAGGGCAGCCCAGTTTGAATAGCTGTTGCAATTGTAAGTGATGAGGGCTGAGGGATGGTCTCCAAGAACTGATCATCAAAGCACCAGGCAAGAAAAGCAGGTGAAAGCAGTCAGATGTGTGGAAGCAAAGCATAGCTGGAGTGGCTTTGGAATATTACAGCTCAGAGTATTCTGTGTCACTGAGCCATGTGAGTGGCTCTGTGGAGTAAATCAGATGGTGCTGAGAAGGTAGATAGAAGGGCTATCTGCATGTCCGGGGTGTTTTACTCTGCAACAGCTCTGCTTTGGAGGACTAATCCTTAGAATTGCATGTGGGTGTCTTGAGTGCATTTTGATGTGCTCTGGTATGTATCTCTGTATAGCTTCATCTGAGAAGAGTCCAGGTTGCACCCTCAAAGATCATCCTGTGATGAGAACAAAAATGCAGTAAGTGGGGACAGTTGGACAATCTGATCCTAAAACACCTGTTTGTCTGAAATCAGATGCTTGTGGTGATAAGTGCTAGGTGTGCTACCATGTCTGAGGATGTAAGTAACTCCTGGAGCATGCCAGCTGTGCATCTGTAAAGTCCAAGGGCAAGTATTTGGGCTGGAAGACTACAGAGTGCCTTGATGCTGCCCATTGCCTGTTGTTTATTCCTTACTCATGGGCCAGCTGGGAGAGGATTCTTTTACTCTTTTGCCTGCAAATTTTGGGCAACCTGGGGAATCTGCCTTTTGGAAAGCAGCTGCCTGAGCCTTTGACATGGCCACTGAAACTTATATCTGGATTCTAGGGAAGGATTCTAGCTCTTGAGCAGTAAGCCTGTGCATATTCAGGGCCGAAGTGGTGGTGACTCTCATTTACCTCATACTTATCCATCCCAACCATTTGCGAGGACATTTTATGCCAAGAGCAGAGAAGCAACTGCTGTGTGTCTGAGTGAACTGTAGACAAGGGCTTTCCCCAGAGGATCCAGGTCACTCTAAAATAGGATAAACACCACCTATGCTAATTGCAGGGGAAAACTGAGAGCAGCTTGTACTGGGCTGCTATGTGTTGTCCCTAAGTAGAGATTCAGCAGAGCACCTGGGTTCCAGGAGGGCTCTGAAAAAAGGTGCTCAGAAGGGAACAGTGTCTTCTGCGCTCAGGGACAGTTTTCAGGTGTGGGGGTTTTTTTGAAGATGTATTTTTAGGAGCTGCTGGAGTCTGCAGTTAGGTTGTGAGCCCTGGAGCCTGTTTTCTATTCACAAATGCATTCTGTAGTGAAGATCAGTTTGTCAGCACTTTTTTTTTTCTCCTAACATATGACCCACTCTGGGTCATATGAAGGAGACATGGATGGTATGTGACAGGAGAGAGGCTGCAATCTGCAGCTGGCTCTCCAGCAGAGCTTGGTACTTGGAACATTCCCAAATGCAGCCTCTCCTGCTCCAGCCCTATGGGCCAGTGCACATGAACACAGCACTCCATAACTGGTGTATCTGGGACACAGATGGATGGGATCTTGGTGTTGTGCTGTATTTTGGTGAAGTGTGACAGGTTGAATCTTCAGCAACTCCAGTCCCAGCTACCACCATGCTCGGCAGGAATAGATGCCAAGGGGTTACTCAGAGGTGACTGAAGCGATATGCTTTCCCCTGAACAGCAGGAAGGTAGACAAGCCCTTATGCATCAGTGGCTAGTAAGGACAGTGACAGTAACTTCCAGGAATATCCAGCTGGATCAGGTCCTAAACATGCCTACAAGAAGCTCTCAAAGCTTAGTACTGCACCTTAGAGCTCTTTAGCTCCTCAGTAGCAGACACTGTAATTATTAAAGCTCTGAGAGAGAAGATATAAATGGCTGCATCTGCTACAGGTGTTTAGAGCTGCTCTTAGGTCAGATATTTACAGCTTGGTGCAGGGTTACACTTCTGCCAGTGAGTCCCACTGAACATTATCCCAAGGCACACAAATACTGCCAATGTTGATGCCATTCTTGCCAAACCATGTCTACATTGGCTCCATTGCAAACCAGGTCCTGAAATGAAAAGAGCAAAAATCATGAGGACCCTTTTGGGCCTGACCTGCAAGCATGGCAATATGTTCTGTTTGTCCTGCAAGCTCTCCAGCAATGAAGAAAGCAAGTATACCAATCTGGAAATAGCTTGTCTTGACTCTCCAGTCTTGCTAGAGTGCAGACTAATACTGCTTGCCTTGCTGCAGTCGTGCTGAGTTGGCTGCCAAAGACAACCATCCTGGTGTTTCAAGAAAGCCGTGGTAAAGCAGAGCAATGTATCCTGAAAATTATGCTAGGAAAGCTTTTGAAAGCTCAAGAACTAAAGATGAGAGACTCAAAAGTTCTTGAAGGATTATTTAGGCTCACAGAACAAATCAAATTCTTGTTATTTCAGAACTAGATATTTCCAGATTTTTCTCTTAGGTACTCTTCACTGAGTTAGGCGTGCCTGAGAGTCTGCTGCACAGAATACCTTGAAGAATTAGGAAAATTTCATCTCTTCTCAAACACCAAGGAAGTGAGACAAATTAAGACTAAAATTCCCATCCTCAAAGGAATGTAGATTTGTAACTTTCACTGCAAAGTGGTGGAGACAGCAGGAGTTCCCCAGGGTTAGGGTTAAGCTGATTGACTTTTCTGGTGTCTAGGCATGCAATTGACTATCTTAGAGGCTCTAGGTCTAAGTGTTTTCCTTAGATCACGTCTGCAGGGGAGGCCAGAAATGAGATGGTGTCTCCTGAACCAGTCTTGCCTCAGTGGCTTCCCTGAGCCACTGCTGCTGCCTGTGCTGGTGGTTCTTACCCTTACCTCTGAATCAGCTGATTTGTGGGAGCCAGGTGGGCTCTGATTTTGGTGAATTTATTACAAGAGTCATCTTTCAGACTCCAAACACAAGACCCTTCTCTTATTCTTCCTGTTATTACCTTGTTTTCAGCTGTGTAATTTGGAGTGCCTGGACTGGCCTTGCCTAACCTCTCACAAGCAGCCACGAATTTTTGAAAAGAGCATTGGTTTGCCCTGCCAGCACTGCTTAATTTTGCCTTTCCTCCTTGCAAGCCACACTGAAGCAGTACTTTGCTATTCTCCGTGTGGAAAATTAAAAAAAAAAAGTAGGTCATAATGTCATGTAAGGCAGCCGAGCGCTAACGTGGAGCCAGGCGAGAGGAGCGAACCGCCCCCCCCGTGGGTTCGGAGAAGATGAATGACCAGCTGTGCGGGGTAAACAGGGATGGAGGGATCGATGGGGAGCCCGGCGGCCGCTCCGCTGCCGGGGCTGGGGCGCTGCCGGTGGACAATCCGCCCTCTCCTGGCACAGGTGAGTCCCGTTCCTGCTCTGCGCAGCGGCGTTTCTTGCTCTTGCAAGCCGTAGTGGTGGGGTTTATTTTCTTCTCCAATGCTTTTCTCCCTCTCAGACCGCAGTCCAGTTCGAATAGCCCATGCAGAAAGCATGGGACAGGTGTGGGAAATCCCGCTCAGCAGACCAAAAATCTATGGTCATAAATAATTTTATTTTATTTACCCCCTTTATAGATGTAAGTCCCCTGGTTTGTCAGTTGTTTGTTTTTTTGAGCATTAATATATGAAAACATGAGGGAGTTTTTATGCCCTCTGGCTTCCCTGACTCTTGCCCAGCATCACTCAGTGGGCCTGGAATAGATCTCCTTGGAAAGTGGATTCAAGCCTGACCTTATCTAGGAGTCAAGATTCCAGTCAAGTGTATAAAGACAGAGATTCAAGACTGGAGATGTGCCCTATCCCTTAAATTGATGTGCTGATTACAATTTGCTGTAGATGGTGATCTCTGCTGCTTCCCTACTTTAGAATTTTAATCTATTAAAAAAAAAAAAAGGTGAGAGGCAACTTTAAAAGACAAAATTGTTCCAAAACAATGCTGGCTGAGAGTTTGGGATGTTAGTCTTCTAGTATTCCTGTAGACACAGGGATTGAATTTGACTTTCACCTGTCTAAGGTATCGCTGTTATCACTCAAGACAAATTCACTAGGAATTTGTCCTGGGTCAACATATGTTGCAGTGCTTCCAATCCTTCAAAACACATACAGCAAGGCAAGGACATCATTTGCCTATCCATCAGGTTTGAACTCCCAACCTCAGAATAGGGGTGGGAGCCCACTGGTAGGAAGTGACTCTAGATTAGGGAGGCTCAAATTACCAAAACCTAGAAGTGAGGGTTCTTTTAGAATTTGAAGGGCTTGATTGTTTCTGTAGCCCTGTTCTGAAAAACCCTGAAGTTTTCTCTGGAGGACTGGCATTTAAATCCTGTTCATAGCTTCTGTCTCTACCCTGTGCTGGTGTTCCTGGCTCCTGCTGCCATGCTTGAAGCATGTGACAACTTTGTGCCTCCCCTTACAATGGCACTGCTTGTCCTTAAGTTACTAGCCTGTTTCATTGGAGGAAACTGAATCAGCACATGGTGCTCACCAATGTAGGCTATGAGCCAGCAGTGTGCCCAGGTGGCTAAGAAGGCCAATGGCATCCTGGCCTGCATCAGGAACAGTGTGGTCACTCGGTCCAGGGAGGTTGTCCTTCCCCTGTACACAGTGCTGGTCAGACCTCATCTTGAGTACTGTGTGCAGTTCTGGGCTCCCCAGTTTAAGAGGGATGTGGAGCTGCTTGAGAGGGTCCAGAGAAGGGCAACGAGGATGGTGAAGGGACTGGAGAGCAGGCCCTATGAGGAGCGACTACAGGAACTGGGATTGTTCAGCCTGGAGAAGAGGAGGCTCAGAGGTGACCTCATTGCTGTTTACAACTACCTGCGGGGAGGTTGCAGCCAGATGGGTGTGGACCTCTTCTTCCAGGCTGACGACACCAGAACGAGAGGGCACAGCCTCAAGCTACGCCAGGGGAGGTTTAATCTTAATGTTAGGAAGCGGTTTTTCACAGAGAGAGTGATTGCATATTGGAATGGACTGCCCAGGGAGGTGGTGGAGTCGCCATCCCTGGAAGTGTTTAAGAGAAGACTGGACGAGGAGCTTAGTGACATGGTCTAGCTGGGGGGTGTAGGGCTGGATGATCCTGGGTCCCTTCTGGCCCGGAGTGGCCTGCTAGACTGTGAGGGAACTAGGTTTGTTCTACCGCTCTGGGATGTGCTTTCGGTCTCCATATGGGTGTTAGATGGTGAGTTGGACTAGATGATCCTTGTGGGTCCCTTCCAACTCATAATATTCTGTGATTCTGTGCTTCTCCTACCTGCTAGGTGGGAGTTTGGAAAGTAGTTTTGAAATAAGCATAAAAAGGACTTGAAAATGTACTAGGTCCCTTGGAGTTTCCTGAACCTGTATGTGTATTTTGCAAGTAGAGTATCCCAACTTTCAACTTGCAGCATTTAGAAGCACAGCACAGTTATGTGACTGTTACAGCCCTTGTGAGACAAGGACATGGAAATAGTGGTGTAATGTGGGGTGAAGGGAACCTTTTTGAAACAGTGGTAGATTAAATGGTATCAAAGCATTAATGATGTTAATTTCCTTGTCCAGAGGTCTTTAGTCCTTCTATTAGGCTCTCCCTAGTTATTTCTAAGGTAATAAATCCAATCAGAATACTGAAAGATGTTCACCCAGACCAAGAGTTGCATTTTAATGTTCCTCCTAGTATTTTCAATTATTAATAATTTTTAGAAAACTGGCCAGTGGCACTTTTCCTTTCAAATCTTCGGCAGGTACCCTAATATCCAGGGTTCCAGCATTTACAGGGCTCTGTGCCAAATCTTTACTCATTTTTCTCCCCTTACTCTTTAAGCATTAGGAGTTGTAACAAAGCCTGCTGTCAACCTTTGGCTTGGATTCTAAATACTGACCCACATCCAAATATTGCAATTGGTTTCATTTGTTACAGCGGGTGGAACTAACTTTCTGAATCCAAGTGCAATTAGATTGAATCTAAATCATAATTCTGAGCTCTGAAGCCCCCCAGAAGTTAATTTCCCTTTATCTTCGGGCTCCATTGAATAACAATAGTCCAGTACTAGCCTTTGCTGTTCAGAAGTCTATTATGAGTCACCTCAAAGGCTAATGAAAGGCCATAAAGGAAGAGCATGACAACCTGTGAGGGAACAGGATGTCTTTATGTGCTTGCAGGACCCAAGTGGTGGAGGAAGCTGGAAACACATGCTTTCTGGAATCCTCAAAAGATCCTCTTTTAGTTTTGCTTAATATCCTGGCCACCTTATTTTAGTCTGCATTGGGGTTTTCGATTACCTATTTTGACTTAACCTGTTGTGAACTGCACAGCAATGGGTTTTGGCATTTGTCTTCTAGCCAGCAGCTGAACCATTGCTTTGTGTTGCAGGAGTGATACAGGCCCTGTAGCATCTTGTCAGTGTTGAGAATGCTCTGGGGCTAATACTTCTATGCTGGTGTGGAAAGATTAAAAAGCTGCTTATTCTCTGCAATGCACAAACCAGACATCCCTGCTGCTGTGTCTGTCCTATGGAGGAGAGCTCAACGCTTTCAGTAGCATCAGTTTCAGGATCACGCTGAAAATCTGAGCGGCCTAGAACTTTTAGGTTAATTACTGTTCTGCTAAAATAAAAAACTGAGCTCATGGGTGACCTTATGGCGAGACTGTTGCACAGCTTGTTTGCTTTTTGGGACTGATTCATAAAATAGGCCCAGAGGAAATAGCTAGGAACACATGCTGCTCATAATGGTGCCTCCAGAGAATAGCTCATTTCTTTTTCTCTTCCAGTGGTATTGTCAAGCTTCAGTGTACTTCATAACAGACCTGGCACAGACAATACAGATAAGTTAATGAAAGGTTGAAGAGGGTTTGGGGTTTTTCTCCCTCGAACCAAAGATACTGGTAACTTCTAATGAAACTCTTTCAGTTTCTAACATCCCTTACTTGTAGTTTTGAAGAGCTTTTCCCATGAGTTCCATACCTTGAAGGACAGATGCTAATACTTGGAGTTATGTAGCTGCAGGAGAATGAATAAATCTGAGATTTCTAAAGGACCATGAGTTAGTTACTTATGTAGTGTCAGGAGAGTCATATATAATTCTTTTACTTTACACAGTCCTGGGGAAACAGCTGGAGCATTGTGTAAAATTTGCTGAGCACATTTCAGGGAAGATGTGGACAATGAGGAGATGCCAAAGGAGAACAGGGAGAACAATTACACATCTTGAAAACTTAAACTGAAAACAAGGAGGGGGAAAAGCTGATTTAACTGTAATGAAAATAAAGTACAACAGGGGTTTCAAAATATTTAGAGAAACTCATGGAGAGAGGCAGGGGAAAGACGCTTCTTCATAGCAATGAAGATAGTTTGCGAAATAATGCACTTTAATTGTGAAAAGAAAAAGTAAAGTTGGATGCTTAGGAAACCTTCCTAGTGCTAAAGATATTGATGCAGTAGTTTGAAGTATTTGGGAATGTTGTAGGATCCCCGTCACTACAGGTTTTAAAGAAGAGGTTGGCCAAACACGTTGAAAATAATGGTCACTTCTGATAATTGATCATGAGGTATCTTATTTGCTTCGGACACTTACTAATAACTGTCTAATGCATAATTGTCATGATTTGGCCCTGTCTGGATGCCAGAGATTCACCACAACCTCTCCTGGAGGAGAAAAAACTGGAAAATAAAACTGGTCACAGGCAAAAGCAAGGCNCTGCCCTTTTTCTAGTAGGCCTGGGGGGCCTTCATACCTTTCAGCCTCTCCACACAAGTTCTGTTCTGGCACACTACATCTTACTACTGAGTTGGTTTTTTTCTTCTCTCCCAGATATGTTTATTCACAGAGACGTCTCTATCTCTATAACCTTGAATGCCATGGCAGCGACTGAGGCCCAGGCAAGAGCTGAGCTGTTAACTCCCTTGCTACCAGAGCAGCAAAAAAACTAAACCAGGACAATAATTCAAACATTTTGAGTCATGAGAAACTTAGCCACACTATCTTTACAAACCTTAACACTTAAAGTGGAGAAAAAGCTTTGCTTTAAGCTAAGCTGCCTTCTCTATTGACTGCAGCAAAACTTGGATTGTGTTTGCTGATAGCAAGTAAACCAAGAAAAGATGCCCAAGGATTTGATGCTTGAGACCTCAGCTGAAATTAGTGCTTTGAAATGATGTAAGAGGAAGCAGAATTACTTAGCTGAAATGTAATTCTCATGGTGTTTAGTCCACATTAAGCCCAGAGGGAAATGTCAGCTGGTTTTCCCAACATTGATGCTTATTATTTTGTAAAATATTTTTTCCCTCTGCAAGGTACTTAGAAGTGAATTGGACACAATTCTGGAAAATGTAGGATCCCGAATGCTTTGGGGACAAGAAGTTCCAGTCAGCTGGGGCATATGAACTGGGTTGTTTCTTATTTTGTCACTGTTTCATTGTGTACTTGTGTTGCTTTTATTTTGAGATCTACAGTTGGGAAGAGCAAGAAGTGGTAAGATACTGACTTAAGGGTCTCAAGTGGTGTAGGATCTAGTCCTACTCCTGCTTCCAGATATATTCTGTGTGCAATTTAGCAAGTGATGCTACAGCAATAGATTTGGGTACAAATTCCTTTGTTTGGAAGGTAGTACACAGTTCCAGTTTGTCAGAGTACCTGAGACTAATCACTGGTCTATGGTTTGTTACAAAGTGCTGATACCTCAGGTAATTCCCTGCTGTTCCACTTTTAGAAGGCAGCACGACATTCATAACAGCTCTGTAGGGGTTATTTCCATCACTCACCTGTAGAAGAGGCAGAAGTTAAATGAGAATGCTGCCTTTTCTTGCATGTTGGCCTAAAGTAGGTCTCAAAACCTTTTGCTCAGAAGATAGTAAATTTTTTAGTTTTCTTTTTTAGTTTAGTAATTTTTAATAGTATGTAATTCTTTTGCATCACCTACAGAGATACTACTTCAAATGGAAAATTATTCTTGGAGCAGGGCTCTGGAGTAGTATCTCTTAAGTGGCACAGGGGGTGTGCAGTCTGGTATGATCTGGCCTCATTTTTAATGCTTTTCAGAGAATAGCTTAAAATTGGCTGGTGGGTTTTTTGTTCCTTATTCTCATGTAGAATACCACATTCCAAAACATGCTGGATTGACTATTATCATGGCTAACCATGCAGCCTTACTTTTGTTGTTAGTGTGTCCCTTCCATGAGCAGGGTTGCAGGCGTGCTCTGACTTCTGAGGGTGCACCTAAACTTAACCAACGATGAAGATGTTTAAACAAGGGTCTTATACATGTATCAAAAAAGAATATTGCAACACTCCAAGTACTCCTGAATCAGATGCTCACATTAGAAGTCAGAATTTAGGCTGATGGTGAGATTTATTTTTCATAGGCCTGGGAATAAAACGTAAGTGGATCTGGAGAAAGTCTAAAACACAGGCTAATGATCTAGACTGGTTTATTCTGGTGTTCCCATTTGGAAAAGGCAAATCCTTGGGACCCACCAGAATACCTTTTATGTTGTTCCCTAGGTTTGTGGGTCCCAGACTTCTGGATATTTGGTTTCTTTGTCTGCATTTTATCCTAGCTTCTCACAGCTTTATTAGACTCTTTCTTGTGCCTAATCGAAGACTTTTGGCTGTCTTTCTTATAAATCTCTGTAATGCAGAGATAGAAGCTGCTCCAGGAGGCTTTCTGAGTCAGCATGAAGCCATACCAATATTAGCATCTGAGTATGTGACCTTCTTAGTTCAATATACACAAGGCAGATATTTTTCCTCTCTCCAATGTGTTGCTTATTATTAAGATATGTTGTATAAAACATACCTTAAATGTCTCTCAGCTGGAAGGCTTACCTTGATATTAACTTACACATCGTAGGATTTGGGGACAACTTGAGCCACAGCTTAGAGCAAAATTCTGGAAACAAATGATCCTGTGACTTGGAGCTAATTTTGTATGACACTCCATAGCCATTGTATCAACAGCTCATGAGCCAAATCCTGAGTAACTGGAGTAAGTACAAGAATCATTCTTAATGTCATGGTTTGTTTCTTGTGCAACTTGCTAGTGGACAAGCTAGAGGTGCTATTTCCAAAACCATCAGGCAGAATAAGTAGCCCATTGCTTATTTCCTGAAACAAAGATCACCGGTCTAAGGGGTAGCTGCCTGGCAGGAGCCTGGTTGTGCTTTTAAGCATATAGGAATGTTGGGACTGAGTAGAGAACTAGGGTCAAGTGGATACACAGAACCAACTGAAGTGTGGTTTGGGCTATGAGACCTCTTTGTCAGGTGTTGGTGCCTCTTCAATGCCTCTTTCTGTTCCTTGATAATAAAGGCCATGTTTGTGTGGGATCTGACCTCAGGAGAGGTTAATGCTTCTCCTACCAAGGAAAGCCAAGTCACACTCCTTTCAATCCTGGATGTTTGCCGTTGCTTGCAAGGCTGTTTCTATTTGTGTTGTCCTTTGGGTGTGATGCCTACAAGGTGGCAATTGCCTCAAGCTTGGTTTGTTTGGTGAGAGAAGGAATGCCTGTTTGTCAGGTATGTTCTCTTCTGAACTTCTGCAGCTTTTGCCAAGTTAATCCCAGTCCTCAGGCTAAAGAGACAGGTGTGAACTGAGGTGAGCTGTAAGAAGAAAAACACCCCGAAACACCAGAACACATGGGGTGGGTTTGTGAATGGGGGAGGAGGAGGTTTGATGCAGAGCCTGGGTGGTGTGGAAGGCAATGAGAATCTGGACCTGTGTTTCAGTAACCAAGGGCTGAGGCCCTGTATATGCCTCTTGCCGATGCTGCAGCAGGCAGCTGGAGAGCAGGGTCTCTCATGTAGGAGCCCTCTGGCTGTGCCTGGGGTTGAAGAGGCTGCTTTTCCCCTTGTCTTTAAGGATTTAGTCTGCCTAGACCAGGACAAATAGTGTGGGAACTGCCCCACACCTGTCCCTCCTCTCTGAGCAGGCTGACAGACTAGAGCTTTCTTGTTAAATGGGCTTTAAGGTCACCCTTCAAATCAATCTTACACTTGAATTGTAGCCTTTGCATGTGCAAGACAATGCTTCTCTGAACTACCTCAAGGAGCATCTTTGGACATAGGCATCTCTTTAATGCTGATATTCCACATAATGCCATAAGAGAAGTACTTGGAGAATTTAGCGATGACAGGGATGAGTCTGTGCTAACTTTGTGTTTGAGTGGACTTGAGAGAAGGATTATCTGAATACCAGTTCCTCTTTTGCAGAAGTAGAAGTTGCTTAAGCAGCTGATGACTCAGTTTCTCTGGCTGTAAGATGAAGATGAGGAATGTTTCCTTTCCAAGTAATGAATGCTTTTCCATTTGGGGCATGTTTTGCAAAATCTAGGGTGCTAAGAACAGTAGTATGAAGATCAATAGGCAAACTCGTATTTAGTCTTTGACTCTGTAAGATGACACAGCCATGTAGTAAAATCTTCAATCTGATGGTACAGAAGATCATTAGGTTTCTGTGCTGGTGGTGTTGAACAGCAAGGTTGAATGCAGAACTTACTCTTTCACAGAATCACAGAATCACAGAAAATTATGAGTTGGAAGGGACCCACAAGGATCATCTAGTCCAACTCACCACCTAACACCCGTACAGAGACCAAGAGCACATCCCAGAGCATAATAACAACCTAGATGCCTCACAACCTGGCAGGCCACTCCGAGCCGGAAGGGGCCCAGGGTCATCCAGCCCTACACCCCCCAGCTAGACCATGTCACTAAGCTCCTCGTCCAGTCTTCTCTTAAACACTTCCAGGGATGGCGACTCCACCATCTCCCTGGGCAGCCCATTCCAATATGCAATTACTCTCTCCGTGAAAAACCGCTTCCTAACGTTAAGATTAAACCTCCCCTGGCGTAGCTTGAGGCTGTGCCCTCTCGTTCTGGTGTCGTCAGCCTGGAAGAAGAGGTCTACACCTTTCACAGAAGCTTTTAATACACAATGGTGTAAAGAGAAAGGAAATACAGATACGGGGCTCACAAATCTTCCAGTGATGCCTTAGGAGTCCCTGTAGCATGAAACAGGCTCTAAAAATGTTTTGGTGGTGGGAGCTGAGTTACATAGTGGGGAAATGTCTTTTACTTCATAGCAGGATATGGATTCTCTGCAGCAAGGTCTTTGCTGCACTCTTGTGTAATACTGACTCTTTCCCTTTTAAGACTTTGCACGTAATGACAGTCTTCAATAAAGACTGAAGCAGAGGCAGCTCTCTGAACAGAAATTTTGGATGATGTTCCAGAGGAATGATGAGAGTTAATTCCATTAAGTCCCTTCCCAACACTGTGGCCTGTAGTTAGGCTCATTTATGAATTCTCGCAACAAATCAAGAAAGGCTTTGTAAGATACCATACAGAGCTGTTCCCTGAGTGAACTTGCTGTGCTAGGTCACTGTTACCCACTGATGTCAAACCATGAGTGGAGTTTAGTGGATGGAAGAAGGATGTTTGCCCGTTGGACCGCTATTGGTCATGGAACACTGCTATGAGGCATTTGTCAAGGCTACATGGGCAAGTATTTTATTTATCAGTTAAGCAGATGAATTATTGCTGTGTCTCCCCAAAATGGTGTTTCATTCTTGCACTTTTTTTCCCCCAAATAAAAGTATCCTTTTTTACCTACCAGGCTCTCCATTAACATGTAGAGGAATAGTGCCTGGCTAATCTTGCTCAAGAATAAGGAAATGCTATCCCACAAGAGCAGGCATGTATACAGGGATGGCAAACATAGTGCTTTGTGTGAATCCGTATATTATGGAGGCTGGCACCTCCTGACAAAGGTCTTATAAACTCTAGCAGTCATCTTGAAGGTAAGAATTCATTCTGGTTAGTCTGCCAGCAGCACTGACTGCCTCCAAAGTTATGCATGTTTTCCCTTGTAAATATTTTCAGTGGGCTGTTTTCTTATGACCGTTTTGCTTACCATCACCTTCATCCTCTCCATCTGCATAGCCATATTTTTGACTTAAAAGGGGAGAGGATGTTGTTTGTAGCAATCAGTGTTATAAACACACACTGTGTGGTTATTTTGGAAGATTAACAGTTCTTCCCATCTCTCTGTAGAGCGACTAGCTCCCTAGCAGTCTTCCTAGTTTGTCCCTAGGAATAGGACAATCTTGTCTTTCACTCGGCTTTTCTCCTCAGTTGAGAAGAGAAAAAACAGGAGTTGGAGCAAAGATTCACTATGAATCATGACTCCTTGCTTCCCCACCCTACCTCAACCCAGAGCTGCCTGGAGGCTGCTCTGGCTTAATGCCAATGGCAAAATTGCACTCCTGCCACTCTTCCTTGCCCTTACTTGCCCTCCCTGTTAGGGTAACTGCCAGGAATCCCCAGCTACGTATGTAACTGTGGGGGTGACACAAGCACAGCTTTGTGCACAACATGCCATTTAGAAGCTGTTTTCCCATTGCTGATGATCACAGCAGCATCTGTCTCCTTGTTTACAAGGATGCGATTGTAAGATGATCAGAAAAGCTGGGTTTCTGAGGCTGCCACTACTGAAATGGATTCCTGTACCAGCAGGATGAATCTCATAATATATAGATATACCTTCTAATCTGTTTTGCATTAGCAAATGATGGAGGCTGTCCAAGCAGCAATAGTGAAAGCTTATCTGATGGAAGGCGGTCAAGATCTTTCTAGCTTGTTCTTGGTGATTTAAGCTGGGCTGAGCGCTGTCCTGCTTCGCTCTTAGGCACTGAAGTTTGACCTGGGTGGTGACTGCAGATCCTTGCATGCACCATTACTAGCCCTGCCTGGGCTAGTTGACCAGTATGCTTGTCTAGGCTTTGCCGCTGCTGCCTCCTTCAGTGTGATGAAGACCATAAAAGTTGTATCTTTATCACTAGTACAAAATGTTGTCCCTAGTACTGAGGAGAGAGCCATAAGCTCTCTCTTTTTACAAGGAAAACCAAGCCATTAGCTTGAACTTAGTTTGGGCATGTGCACTTTCAGGGGCAAGTGCTTAGAGCAAAGTTGCGCATGAGAACTGCTTGTCTCAAGGAGCCAGTCATGATTGAGTCACTGGGGACATCTGGGTTTGCTGTATCTGACAACTACAGAACAAGTGGTCCGTAAAACAAAAAGAATCAAAGCCTTTTCCTGTGAAAGAGAACTTGTCACTGGTAGGTGGGTAGTGGGGAGGGTCAGCAAGCAGAGATGGCTTGTCCAGGTGTTTTACTGTCTTTCCAAGTAAATGCATATATGCTTAGGGTGTTGACTGCAGAAGGCTCTGTTTTCTTGTCAGTGGACTAACTTACATATCTGTCAGCTCTTCAGGAAGTATTGTGTCAGTTGGAGTGTAGAGTCTCCTGATCTCTTTTAACTCTTTGACCTTACTTGAATACCCAGAGTTCTCCTCAGACAGAGATTAAATGAATGCCTTTAGGCATTCCATGTAGACTCACACAGCAGTGACCTATCAATTGCCACTGACAAGAGCAAGAAGAATTGTAATTTTGAGAGTTTACAGATACGGGTTTTCATCACCATGTTGGAAGCAGATCTTGTCCCACGGGTAGGGAACATGGTGTACAGAAGGAGATGCTGTTGTTTTCAGCACTTTTGGAGGTTTGACTAGCAAATAGATACTTGGAAGAAACTAGCAAATTAGTCAGTTGACAGTAGATGAAGAAACATAGTTGCTGGCACATTTAAATATGCTTGTTTTCAGTGTAAAGGCTGTACTGTTGTTTGAAGTGTCTTCTCTGTGGCCTGATTTGTTCAAGAGAAGGGAGTGTTGGCTGAAGAGGTGGAGTGTTTGGATGTTAGGCTGGAGTTCAGGAGATTAGCTGTATTTTTGGGTAGTCTGCCAATGACACATGACTACAGGCAAGCCATTAAACATGTCTATGATCAAATCTTAGTTACTTGAATCTCAAGCTCTTTAGAATGAAGTCTGTTGCTGCTGAACATTTGTAGAGTGTAGTGTAGTGAATCTGCTTTCTGGATGCTGTTATAGAAGCAGTAGGTCATGCCCATCTCTTTCAACTGTCATTGCGTGCAGAAATCCATAACTTCTGCTAAAGCTTCCTTTGCACCAATTTTGCCATCTGCATGTTTGGAAGGACTGTGCACCTAGACATCAGCAGAGGAGCTGAGAGGCCTCATCCTCTGTTTAAATATTCGTGCACTTTCTTTTAATGTGCATGGTCAGTGCTGGCTGCCTTTTTCCGTGGTCATAAGCAAAGTGATCATTGCTCATCTAGGTAATGTGTTGTGTCCTTGCAAAGTCATTGGCACAGATTTCCCTGGCACTGGGTATTACCTCAGTGCCAGATTCCCTCTGTCACCTCGATGGGCTGCAGTTACACCCAGCAATAATGCTTTCCACAGTGCTGATTCCTTCCTGATGCTGATTCCTCTGGGATATATCCTTATAGGTCTTTATCACTTGTTCACAGAAGCTTGCAGTGTCACTATCACTTACACCGGATGATTGTTTTAAAGCCATATAGGTTTTTGTTCTGCCAACCTGTCTGTCTCCCTTGCCTATCCAGGCTGTAAGCCCTCACAGAAAGGGTTTAGCTATGTCACTTCTGCTATGCTCACACCTTGTCACTTGGTGGGGAATAGCCACTGAATTTTCACTGCAGGACAGGTTTGATTACATAGGGCAAATCTAATTATAGGGGGAGCTGAGATCTCCAGTACGGTGTCCAAGCACAATAGTAATATACATAATACTTTGTGTAGCTGCGTATGTTCTGAGACCTCCTAATAACCGGAGGAGGAGCAGGTCGTATTTTGGCTTTCCCTGAGTGTACATTTTGATAGAAGGCAATGGGGATATCTGCAGTGTGCTTGTCCTATTAAAATTGCTTCTATTATGAGATTTCCTGTTTGGATAGGTGATTATGGATACAATCCTATACAATACTAGTTCACACTCTCCTGATCCTGCAGTGGGTATTCTGTTATGGGCCCAAGAATGTAAAAACTTGTTTCCACATATTTTTGCTTTCTAGGTTCCTCGGTAAAAGAGCAACAGAAACACCTGGTACACGTTTTACTCTGTTCAGTACAAATCCAGCATTAGCCTACTGGCTACTGTATTTACCAGTACTTTTTCTATCATGACATACAGTCTGGCACAGTCTAAACTTGCATCAGTCCAGCACTGAGTATGCAACTGCTGCTGGATCCCTGAAGTGGCCTTAGAGGGAATCACTTCTGCATTAGTGTGTGAGTGATCATAAAGGAGAAAAGTTATGCTGATAGAAAATAAAATTAATCTTATGTGTGGTAAGGAAGTTGCTGCCTCAGACGAAGACATCAAAGTTCACTTTTGTCATTCCATGGGAATTAAAGAGGAGACTCTCACCCTCTGTCTGTTCCTTGGGTAAGGCCATGTGTTGTGCTCATGCCTACTAGAGGAGTATTAAAACTGCCTCTCCTTGACCTTGTGATCTGTATTTTATCTTTTCATTCTAGATGTGCCTGAAGCACACTCAAAGTGCTGGACTGTTAGTTGCATGTGTCCGTCTCTGGTTGGAACTACGATGAAGAACAATGTTTACTTGAGAAGGATAAAGCAAGACAGCCCCTCTGATTACTGCTGAGAGTTCAATTTAGGTGTGCAGTCTCTCATGACCCTAACTGGAAGCTGACTAAGGACACTCAGGGAACAGTCCTGCGTTGAGGTGGAGTGGTGTAATACATCTAAGGACCAGAGGAACTTGGCTTTATTTCCCTTAAACTGTTATCATTGTGGGCTAGGGGGGTTATGCTGTTTTTAGGTTTGCAAGGAGAGGCAACAGAGTATCGTTTTATTAACGCAAGTCTCTGGGGGAGTAGAAAGGAGGCAGTTTTCTCAAATCCTTGACATGTCGCACCCTCTTACTCTTCTCCAGCTGTCTCATGCCAGCAATACAGATGTTTTCTGCTGGCGCTTTCCCTTCTATCAGGGTCAGTTTGTTTTACTAAGTCTTTCCAGCCCTGTAGTTGACGTTTTCCCCGCAGCTTCACTCCAACATAGGACTTCGCCGTGCTCTGCTCCCGCCGGAGCTGCGGGAAGCGGCCTTCAGCACTGGGAGAGCTCCAGCGGGACATCGCCGGAATCTTCGGGGCGGTGCTGGTGCGAAACAGCCGACATTACCCGGCAGATGAGGGATGCTCGCTAATTAGTGTGTGTTAAGCAAATTTTAAATAATTAAATTCGAATTAAAGGTTTTGCTTTGCCTAGCTCCATGCTGAGTCTCCAGCTGAGGCTGGAGCATTGGATTTTGGTGACAGTGATGGTTTTCCCTGATCTCTGTGGTTACCTACTCACCAGCTGCATTCGGAGCAAGCAAAGCCTGTGCTGATCCAAGCCTCACTACCATGAGCAAGTTTCCTGCTACTTTGATCAAGGCCTTGTTGAAAAGGGATCGAGTTTTGTCTTAGATTTGCTCTTCACTACATGGAGTGCAGCACAGGTCTGTCTTTAAAAGGGGAGGATCTGCTTGCACATACAAGAATCCTTTAAAAAAGTGGTTTAACAAAAATAAGAATAGGGCAGAATCTGCAGGTTGGAGAAACCCCTGTTCCAGAAGCTAAAGGCAAGATCATAGAAAACATGAAGTGATGAATAAGAGGAGGCAACAAAAGCTTCAGCTACTGTGCATAGGTAGAGCACATTTATTTTGGCTCCTGTCATGTATTTGGAGCAGCACTTCCTTCTGTCGATGTGAAACAGAATGGCATGAGGTTTTAAGTTCTCCATGTGACCAGATGGGGTTTGCCGCAACAATAGGGTTTCTGCTTAGTTTTGGGAAGGGCAGCAGTTTTGCTGGCATTACACAAGTCTATGTGTGATAAAATAAGGAACCTTCTTTCTCCAACTCTTCTGATTTATGAAACTGCTGGAAATCAAAACTTCTTTGCCATTTGGGTAATTTTTTTATTCCTCCAAACTGTACTGGATGTTCTTCACATATTAATTTGTGGATTACAGAATGTTCTAGGCAAAACATCAGTGGGACAGTAAAATGTTAATGCAAGAGTTCAGCTAACATAAAATAAAACCACAGTGTTCTTCTATCCTGCTTAATAATGACTCAAGTGAAATGGGGACAGTTGTGTGGTCTAGTGGCTAGTGAGGGGTGTGGTCCTCTGGATTCCTGGAGCTGCTTCCCAGCTCTTCTTTCCCATGCTGAGTGACCTTAAAAAAGTTTAGCCCTTTTAAATTGGAGCCTGATGTCTGGCTAGGAAGCTTATTAGGAAACTTAATTTTTGAGAGAGCATTTTGGGAACTTGAGATGACAGGTGCTAAATAAAGACACTTCTCTCTATTAAGTAGCTCTAAGAATACATACTCAGATTCCAATTTTGTGTCATTGGTATTTAGGGAACTCATCTTTTGGCTTTTTATGAATTGAACATTCTTGATCTGGATGACAAACATGGATACTCCTGACCATTTTGCTGGGATGATTGTTTCAATTTTCAGCACTTTGGTTTATTGGCTTCAAAAGAACAATGGTTTAATTTCCGCGTCAGCAAATTATTCTGGACTTAAACAGGACTGTGTGGCAGTGGTCTCAAGCACAGTAAAAGGTGCCCCAGAGCAAGGAAGTTAAATTGATGGTAAATGGTAGTGAAGCAGATCGGCTGAGCTTTGCTTTCTGAGCTAAGTGTAAGGTACCAGTGGGGTAAATAAACAGTAGGAAAAAGTATGTTGCAGTAAGTGAAAACTGAGTGCATGAGAGAACAGGGATATCCTACAGAATACCACAATTAGGACACTTAGGCTAATTCTGCAGTGATGTATCTGTTGAAAAGGAACAGCAAACCTCATCTATGGCCAGAAAAAATCCAGATTTTTCTCTTCCTCCCTTATATGCATAAGTGACATCATGTTGTTGCTTTCTTGTCCGGCCAGCAATTTGTCCTGGACCAGCTGTGAGCCAGTGGGTGGAAATGCTCCTGGGAAGGGATGTTTGTTGATATCACTGTGCTGCAAGCTGGTCCTTCTTCCTCCTGTCCTATCCTTTGCTACTGAGCTAAGAGACAAACTCTTTCCTTCTAGGTTGTCTGAAGGAAGGAGATGTGCACTTAAACAGAGGTCTTTGTAATGCTTCTTGTTCTTAGTGCCTGTCACTCTGTAGTGAGGCAATGACTGGCGTCCTGGACACTTTCACCAGGATGAAACAATGAACAGAGTTGTCATCCCCCTCCAGAACTGGCCCAGGTTTTACAAAGCCCACAGTAGTGTCCCTATGCAGACATATGACTAGTTCATATTAATGCACCAGTTTATAATATCTAACAGAAATTCCCAGTTCTCAGCAGAACAGAATTCCCAGCCTGGGACTCTGCCACAGATAGAAGTGTTACCTTTTTGCAAAGGTAGAGCTAATGATATAATAGAATTATTTAGAGAGCTGGTGGTAGGATTGTGACTCTCGTGTGTCTGACTATCAAATCTATGCTTTCCTATATCTGTCCTCCTAGACATTATTTAGAATAATTTCTTCTTCCAAACAAAAAATAATTTTGGGAAAGACAGATTCCCAATGCAGCTATGAAATGTCATCTCTGTGATGGTGATGATTATGGGATGCAGCAAATGCATGCATAATGATTCTCACTGCTCACAGAGCAGCAGATAGGCCCATTTGCTGCCTCCTGAAATATATAACCAAACACTTTTCCTCATGCTGTCTGCTCTGTGCATTTTCATGAGCTTGTTCCCTAGGGCTTGTTGTGAAATTATTCTAATTTTTCGAAGTAGGGAGAAAAAAATTGAAATCTTTCTGTTGGAAATGGCATTGATTTGTCTGTGAAGTCATTACAGCTGTTTCTCTCTTGAAGGCACAAGAGGAATTCCTGATTTATTTATTTATTAATGTAGGAAGGTGGGGAGAAATCTAACAGTAAGAATGCAGTGAATTTTGGAAGCAATTCTTGAAGTGCTTTCATGTTATGCATGTAAGAATGCAGAATATAGATAATAAAGTAAAGAGTATTTTCTGACTTTCAGATGTGTAGCTTGGTCTGTGTCAATAGTTATAACTAGATCTTGGTGCAGGGTAATTTATTTGATGCAAAGGGTTGTGTTTGACAGCCTGAACTTGTCAGCTTTGAGTCACATAAGTGAAGGCCTAGCTGAATATATAATGCAAATGTTCACATAATATAATAAAAAATACCCTTCCTGAACTATTTTCCATTAAATATGAAAATTGAAATTACTTAACAAAACACCTTTCTGTTCCTGCCTTTTAACAACAAACAAAAGCTCTGATGTGCAGTCTAAAATTGCTCATCAAGGGAAGAGACCAGGCTAGGATTTAGTAAATTACTTTTTTTTTTTTGAATAAAGCAATTAGTTCTAAAGGGAACATGTCATCTTCAGTACATTGCTAAGGTAGAACAGTCATTGTACTTTCTGGCTCTCCATCAAGCTGCTCCTTGTGCATAGTTATTGGAGAAAGTGCATTTACACGTTCTGTCGATGTCCGATGCCGGGAAGAGGTTTCTTAAATAACACGACACAGGCTATTATGTGCATTAGCTTTATTATTTTTTAAAAAGTGTCTTAGCCTTTGGGGACTGAAGGTACTTAATAATATATTGCAATTACAGTGTGCCAATGTGTTGTCGTCATATCTCGGGTGCTTGACAATCAAACAAGTGCCTGTTAACTCTTACGCATCCACTGAATTTTGAGCTAGCTGCTTTTATATCCAGGGTTTGTGATGAGTCCACAGTGCAGTGAAGGCCAACATACACCTGTTGCTGTCCCAAGAGGAATGTTCTCCACCACTCCCAGGTATGCTTAGCCCACTTGGGAAATATGGGCTTCACGCTTTTGGTTTGGATGGCTCTGGACAGGGAGCGTGATCAGTAAGATTGCTCTCTTGGAAAGCATGTGGTTTCGGGGGGTTGTTGTGATTTAGCACTACCTGGAAATCAAGTACCACAGCCACTTGCTCATTCCCTGAGCCCTGGTGAGAAGAGAGTAGGAAAAAAAGTAAAGTTCATATGTTGAACAGAAATAAAATTAAACAATAATAATGGTAATAATAGTAATAATAATAATTGTAAAAGACAAAGGAGAGTTGAAATGGAGAGAAATAACACTGAGGCTGTACCTAGTAGCCTGCTCAGACAGCAGTAAGCTAACAGTGAAGTCCCAAGTCACAGAATTGCAGAATCAGCTAGGTTGGAAAACACCTCTGAGATCGAGTCCAAACTCAATAAGGAGAATTGAAACAGTGGTGTAGATGAGATCTGAACTAAAATGTCTCAGTCCCTAAATGAGGCCAATATGAAATTACTTCTGAATTGTGGGTTTTTGTTTATTTTCCCCCTCCAGCCTCCATGGTATTGAAAAAGCTCTGTTCAGTCTGGAAAAGAGGAGGCNTGTCCAGGAGTTGTCCTGTTGAAGTATGACAGGTACATCACCCTTAAGCTATCTCACAGAAGAGATCCATTTTGAGTTGATCTCTACTAGATTTTCAGGTACAATTTGTCATTCATTATCTGTACTCTGTATTCTGTAACTTTATAGGTGTGGACAGAAGGAGGCAAAGGGAGAAACAGCTGCTGTTTGTAGGTATTAAACAGCAAGAGCTCAAAGCAGACAACTTTTGTTTGCTGGACAATGTAAGAGACTTATAGGTGGTGCATAGTATTTATTTTTTCAATTTGTGATTTTGTTTTCCCTTTGGAGCTTGAGTACAGCTCAGAGGGAAAGTTTTGATATGCAAGAAATTCAAGTAATTTTTAAAGATCAGGTGAAGAGGCGAAGCAAAAGCTCAGAAGAACTAGTTGAGGTGTCGCTCTCTGAATGGTGCCTGGTCAGTGCTGTGGTTATGAGGACAAGAATACTACAGTAGTAGACACAAGAGCACTTCTTTTTCTGTTTTTTTTTTCTTTTGTCTGTGTGTGGGTTTGTGAGTGGATTTTTTGTTTGTTTGCTTAATTGTGAAGAAGAGTTGTCTTGCTGATGAAGCTTGGTTGGCACACAAACAAGTCCTACTTACATCTTTGGGATGGCTTTTCTCTGTGTAGTATGAAATGAGGGGATGTGATGGTGCAGGAGACAAACTTGATGCCTTGTTCACAGCAGAATTGTTCTCATTTGAGTTAAACCTTGCAACTGCAGTTAAGCCAAGAGTTGAACACTGCTGGGCCCAGGGCTCTTCCTTTATGCTGCAAGAATATATAATTCTGCCCTTTTGTGCTGACCATTCAGCAGAGCAGTGTCACTCTTCAGAGTGTATGTTAGGATCACCAATGAGGTTAAGGCTCTTCCATCAGAAGCCAGTGTTTGCAGGAGCTCACAGGTTTCAGAGTTTAACTGCTTTAGCCTACTGTGCAAAAGGTTGTTCTCTCCAGTTTTGGTCTTGGTTTTGTTTTCTTTCTTTGTGTTTTGGAAAGTTCCAGTTAAAGTGGTTCAGCTGTTTTGGAGAAGGAGACTGGAAATGTTTTGTTAATAACAAAAATAAGCTTAATTGTCCTCCTCAAGCTCTATATTTTAGAGCAAGATTTTGGGCTTTAGAGGACAAAGGATTCATGGGGTCCCTGTGGTGTTAAGGAGATGCCTTGCATGACATGTTTATGGGAAGCTGTGTGTTGCCAATTTATACATCTTTCAAAAAAAAAGGAAAGGGGTTAGGAGGGAAGCAGCTTTATTGTGTTCGGTGTCTGCCAACAAATCCTCTTGATATTCCCTCTGCTGGGATGGGAATATGGGTGAGACTGAACAGGTCTGTCTTTGGTGTTGTTTCTCCCAGCTGAAGGGAATTATTCCAAGGCCACATTCTAGGAAATGGGAACCATCAACCAGGTGGACATGGCTAGGTATTATCAACCACAAATGTTTGAGTTCAATTTCAGAACTTTGTTCCAAAGTGTAGGAAATATGTATCGTAACATCTTACTTAAAAAAAATAATATGGACTACACAGCTTTTATCTTTCTAGTAGATGTGTTACCCTAAAATTAGCCTTTTATGATCATGTTAGACATATCTTCCCTAAGTCTAAGGAAAGCCCTTCTGTAGGGTCCTCTTCTGACAGAAATAAGAGTTATGCTGCTGGTATTGATATGAATGAATCAGTGTCACTGGCTCCTTTCCCTGGTTTGGCTCCCCAGACAATTCTTTCCTGGCTGTGGAAAGCAGGATTTACATAATTTTTATCTTTATTCTCAGAGCTACATGGATTATTATAGTCTATAAAATGACCCAGCGGTAGTATTTGACTTCACAACTTTCACTAACAGTGAATTTTGTGGGTTGGGGAAAGCTTTTCTTTATTCTTGAATAATGTGGGAATCCTTCATAGAGATGTCAGACTGGAAAAAAGACCTTGAGAGATTGTTGATTTCATTTATCAACACTAATCTAAGCAGCTGAACTGTGATGCTTTCTGGTGAGGGAAAGAGGAGGAAGTAAAAGACCTCACCTGATTCATGTGGAGCAAAGGATTTATCTGTGGCATAAGGGCTGTGTTTACATGCAGTGCATATGCACCCATGGCTCCATTTCATATTTAAAAGCACTAAAGTTATCTGTGTATTGGTGCTGGCCTGGGAGCTTCGGAGAGTGAAACTCTCCATATCACTCTTCACAACATTGCCAGGCTTCTTTACATTGTCCTGGATCTGTGACCCAGTGGCTTAGGCCAGTCAGTGAGAAGTCCTTGGCCTCCTTGCTCATCAAAAGGTCCATTAGGATGAACTGAGCTGAGTATTTTTTGTGGCAGAGACCCTGGAGAGAGGCTGCTGAATTGCTTTGGTTGGTCATGCACAAGTAAGCAGAGAAGAGGTCTCATTCTCTGCCAGTTCTGGGAGGATCCACTGGGGTATGTTTTCATCTCGGTTCATTATGAAGTCTGCTGTAAGAGCTAAGAGGTGCACTTTGCAGTCAGCCCAGGGAGACACGGCACACTCCGACTGGAAACCCATCTCATCTCATGTTGACCTATTTTGAAAGAGTAAATTCCTCTCCTCTGACTTCATTTACGTCCTGGCTGTCAAGTTACAGAAGAAGCATTTGATGGTGCTGATGCTGTCATTTGCAACAGCAGGCAATCACCAGCCTTGCAAGAGTGTGTAAATCGACTAACAGCTCATGACATTATTATTCTTATTTATTTCTGGCAGAAGAAATACAGCAGCAACTTTCTTCCACGGCATCAGCTCCAAATGTCTGTGGCATCCAATCAGCCAAGACTCTCTTTTAAAAATTCAGCCCTACTCCCCCACATTTTGCTAACTTTACAGTCTCCCATGGCATCTGTGTGCAGTGAACTGAGCTGTTGAGACTAAATGCAATTTGCAATCAGGCTTCTGTTAACGTGGAAATGTACCGGCTGCTCTCCTGCAGTATGGATCCTCATTCTGTCTAGCATATGGTAGCATTAAATCCAGTCTGGAGTGCCTCTCGTTACCACACTGTTACTCTTTGCAGTGTAGAGAACCCTGAAAAACAAGTGTGAGAGAAATATATTTTGGGAACTGGCTTTCCTCTAGCAGAACTTGCTGGGACCTATCAAAAGGACACCATACCTCAAAAACTAGCCTTGACAGCCATCTCAGCAAGTACAGAAAACTGACTTGAACACTGATGCAAAAGCCATGTACTTCCCAAGGCATGTATCACACAGGGAGAAGGGGACAAGGAGAATCAAACAAGATGAAGTTTATTATTAACAAGTTAAAAAGCTAGAAGCAGTCTATTCTCCTGCTACCAGTATGGGAAAGATTGTGATTCAGGAAGATAGCCTCAAATATGAAGCCAGCAGTTACGTAAAAACTTGATATAATTGTAGGCAAAACAAGAAATATATCCATCCATGGAGAGAACAAACAGGTGAGCCTTTAAACCATTAAGTATTTCATTCCAGCTTAGATCATGCAGCACATAAAAGTAGCCCTGAAATTTCTTCAGTGTTAGCATATCTCCCATTGTCATGTAAGGTAGTTTAATTTTAATTTTGCTATTTGAGTGTCATGAATAATTCAGAGTGTTTTCTCACTGTTGGCTCTGATGGATGTCCTCGGCTCCTCTTCCCTGAGGCACTCAGAGCACTGGACTTAGTGAAAAAGATACAAGCTGGATCTGAAGAGAATTATGTTTGAGGCAAGAAATAGAGTATTGCCATGGCCCAGCAGAACATGGGTGTCTGAGTCATGAGCACACAGTGTTGCTTTTTCATTGTTCTTCGGTCAGTGCCATCCTGAGGATCACAAGCATCTGTTCCGTTCACGCACATCCATGTTATTTTTTACTTGAAAAACCACCAATTTGCTTGGTGCCCCGAGCCTTTGATGTGTGAAGAATCCTGAAGTTGTGGGCTATGGCCAGAAGTAGAAGTTGAGTGACCTTAACATCTGCCTCTTCCTAAACACTTCTCTGAAAATTTCTTATGAGTACAAGTTCTTTCAGTGTCGGCCTGTATCTGGCTGTTCAAAAGAACTGTAGAGAGAAGTAGTGTCAGTGTCACACAGCTCAGGAGTGTGATTACAAAAACTCTGAATCCTGAGATGCAGGAGGAAAAGGTGGCAGTAGCTCAAAGTCTACTTTTCCATTCTGGAAGCCTCAACCCTGTATGTCTGAAGCTATGAATGACTGTAGCATCTCAAAGTGCTTCCCGGCTGCATTATGTTTCGATAAGACTAATGTGCCTGTTGGATATAGCTGCTTTTTTCTTTATTACACTTCTCTACAGTTCTTAGTAGAACTAGGACATAGGAGACTGTGTATTTCCTGGCTTGAGCTCTGGGCTTCATTGGTTCTTACATATGCCATGTCACTTTGTGAGTACTTTAGTGTCCTGACCCATAATGCTGTAACAATCTGAGATTGGGACAGCTATGGGCAGAATTGTGAGAAAAACAGAAACTGGCTCTTGGCTAATGAGGGCTTTTTGCCTCAGACAGTGCTTTTAGATAGGAAAAAGACCTGGACAAGACAGCAGATGAGGTAGACTTTGGACCATCCTCAGTTCCAGATGGCCAGAATATTCCATGTGTGCTCACATGACAAAACTCTGTACTTTACATGAAGATAAAAAATAAGTTGCTCATCCCAACCTTGGCCCAACCTCATCTTTGTCTTCTTTATTTCAACTAAAAATGTGAGGATTGGCCTGGCAGGGTCTCATTTTTGAGTTCTAGCCTATTGCAATATTTGCTTGCTGTGACTGGTGAAAATGAGGGGTAATATTCATCATGAGAGCTGAGTAGACCAAGAGACATCTCATCTCCTCTGGGAGGTGACTAATCCAAACTTAAGCCAGGAAGATAAAAATGCAGTTTAAGGAAGTATTTAAGCACAGGTTTAAAATCTGAAAAACATGTTGGAATTTAAGAATAAACTTGTGTGTTTATGTGAATATGGCTAGAAAAGGGAGTATTTCCAAGTAACTTCCTATTTCAGGTTCTTAAACCTCTTTCCGAGAAAACCTGGATGTCAGTTTTTTCCTGACTCTAAGTGGTTAGTTTGTCCTCAGTAGCTGGAGGACAAGCAGCTCTTGCTTGTCATGTTTATCCTAAATGTGACAACAGACAATTCCTAACTGTGAAGCTCTCTCTTCTCCTCCTCCACATGGCATACTCAGTTGCCTCAATGATATCCAACTGGGCTCCATCCCAATTATTTGTTTTTCTGGTAATCATCCATATTTCCATGTAAGAAAAAAATAGCATTGGGATAACTGTGGTTTTGCAAAGTAAATAACTGAGCAGAAACTCTATGCATCTGGAAAGGGAAAAAGGGAGAGTTCACTTTTGTGGAGGTAGTTTCTTTGGGTTTAACCTATATGCTCAGGTTCCATCAACAGAGACCTTAAGCTGGGCTGCTCCTGTGCTTTGGTGCCCTGTAACACAAATAGACAAGACCTGTTAAGTTCTGCAGAGGGCTCTGCTGGCATTGATGTCACTGTGTACCAGGAGGGAAGTACCTGCAGTGCTCAGACCTCAAATGTTTGTGGATTCAGTTTGGCAGAGTTCACTTCAGATGATTTAGATCCCTGCCTACATCTAGTTGCAGTTTTGGCAATTCAAATAAATAAAAATTCTTGTAGTTTCTGCAAACTGTAGTGAGCTGTAAAGCAGCTGGTATAGAGCAAGCAGTGTGAAGAGTTAAGTGCTGCACCGTGGGCATTTGGAGAGTACTGGTGAAATGAAAAGGGGGAAAGTTTAAGGCATATTTTTTGAGACCCATGGACCATAGATAATGGTGTTGCCATGGTGTTGATTACAGAAAACATCAGTTAGTTTACTTGAAATGATCTAAAATTTTTTTAAAAAAATTAAAAAGAATATGGTGGTCATGACTTGAAGCCACTGGGAATCACCAGCCAGAGGTATAGAAAACGTGTTTGATATACTTTGTTGATGTACTCTGATGCTGTGCACAGCAATTCACAATTTCTTAGAAACATGTTTGAGGAGAAGTGTATGTGATTATTCATGCTTGATGGAATTCTTCTGTGTAATTCTGGAGAAAAATATCAGAGGTTTTGGGAACTTAGTAGTGGAGCCATAGGTTCTCTGATAGGACTTCAAAAGAAGAATTGTAATACTGTAAAATTTGTCTTTGACCTTCATCTCTTGGTCAGTTCAGTTCCCCTTGTCCAAATTTAAGATAAAGCAAATAAATTACCTAGAGATATTTACCAGTTCATAGCACATGAAATGCTCTAATCACAGGCAATTTTGAATGGCCAAGAATAAGAACTTCTCACTTCAGTGTAGCAGGGTCTGTTTACAGAGTAATGAAAGGAAAGATGTCTCCATAGTAACCTGTAAAGCAGGCAAGTCTACTTCTTCCACTTCAACACAGTCTTCCACAAACAGATTGTACATCTGGTTTTTAAAAAATAACAAACAGAATAAACCTCACTTGTGGATTATGGGTTCAAGATCTGTCCCTCTGCTTATCTGTATTTGTTACATTTGAAACCCAATAAATTTTAACAGGTCTATGTTGCTGTTACATCAAAGAGTCTCTACCTGAAGGGTTCTTCTGCAGGTGAAGAGACAGGGCACTGTGAATAGTCTTTAAATATGTAAACACATACTGTGAAGAGAAAACATTTCTATTTCCTGTGGATAGGGCCAAAAGTCTCAAGCTTACCTTGAGATAAAAAATGTGATCAAGCCTACACATGTGATACTATGTTCTGAGGGTAAGAGGAGTTAATATTTAATGGATTTCTGACAAGGTTATACAATTTTTCTTGCTTGAGAACTAAAAACCAAAAAAACCTGCCTTCCCCCCTGTTCCACCCTACCCCCTGCCCCCTAAACTTCACCTTCTGAAAAACCCCAAACTCAACTCTCAAAAAAACCACACCAGAAGTTCTTTAAGTGGAGATAAACAAGTCTTGAGACACTGGAGGTGGTGTGGTGCACTCTGAAATGCATCGTACAGTGAATCCCCGCTGCATCGTGATCTCTCCTTTACGACCCTGCCCATTTGCGAAGCAATTTTTTCGCAGTCCGGCTTCCAGGGTCCGCGAGGTTCTCCAGAGCACGCATGCGCAGTGCCTCTGCTTTGCTGAGGGGCGGTGCTGGCTCTCCCTGTGAGGGGGGGTGAGCCTGCCCCCCAGGGAGGGCATGCAGGGAGGGCGCGCAGTTTCTCCGGCTAAGCCTGGCGTTTAGAGCCCTGCAGCAGCCACCGGTGGGCCAGCAGCCCACAGCAGCCCTGGTGGCCCGAGATGCCATGCCGGGACGCGGTGGGTACGCGCACTGGGGTCAGGGTGGGGGAGCCGCGGTGCGGGATTTGGGCTGTGGGAGCATGGCTGCAGCAGCCCGGAAAAGCTAACAGATTCTTGGGGGGGGTCTCCTGAGTCAGAGGGGGCTCAGAAACGGTTCCCTTTGCCCCCCTGTGTTGACAGTCCGAGGAGAGAGGCAGAAAATGGTCTGCAGCGCTCTGGAGTGCTGGGGGGTGGAGCAATGGGCGTGACCTGCATGCATATTAATGACCTGTGCTTCTTTGCGAGTTTGGCTTTCTGCGAGACTCCTGGGCTGTCCCCTTCCTCGCAAACGAGGGGGTTTAACTGTATTTCCTAGGGGGTTCTCCTAGGAAACAGGTATGGGGTTTTTTTCTGTGAGGAGGAAATGAAAACTGTCTGTTTTCTGTCTGATGGCACCTCTGGCTGACAGCTATGTGTGAACCCCTTCTGTTGGAAGGGCGGTTACTGTGTGACACAAGTGAAGTCCGACACATGAAAATAAAAACGGAAGATTGAAGGAGTGGCTTCAAACATCACTGCTTGAAAATTCAAGTTTTGCTTGGGGGTAGAGGAGCAAATTAAGACAATAATGCACTGCCTGGAGGATAGCTGTGTAACATGGGCATCTGGATAGGGACCCAACCACCTGACTCTGGAGGTGGAATGAAAGGTAGGGCTTGACCCACAGGGTGACCCAGTCCCCAGTTGGACTGGTGTCTAGACTCTTTTGTGTCTTTATTTCAGGACACTGTTACCAAACCCTCCAATTTCACAGAATCACAGAATACTGTGAGTTGGAAGGGACCCACAAGGATCATCTAGTCCAACTCACCATCTAATGCTCGTACAGAGACCGAACGCACATCCCAGAGTGGTGAACATAAACCTAGTTCCCTCACAGGCGCACAGGCTACTCCGAGCCAGGAGGGACCCACAGGACCATCCAGCCCAACACCCCCCAGCTAGACCATGTCACTAAGCTGGCAGGTGGCTCTGGAGAGATGACTTGTAGGAGCTCTAAAATCTAGCTGGTTTTGGGGATTTTTTGGTCGGAGAAAGGTGGCCCTAGGGATACAGAGAGGACAGGTCTCTGGGACTCTGTTTCAGCTGGCCTGGTCTGACTGCCCATTAATATTTCCTAACCTGGCAGACAGAAATTACAAGTTGTTGGAAAATAATTCCACTTACTAATTTTATTTTTTTTAAACCTTCAGAAAAAGTTTTATTCTGGTGAAGAATGACAGATGATGCAGGGGACAAACATTTGTGGATCCTGATGTTATCTGACCACGCTTCTGAACTGTTGAGAGCATGCTGAGAACTGGACAGCATGTCTTCCTCCTTCCCTGGAACTGTTCTAAAATCATGTAGGTGTGGTGCCTAGGGACATGTTTTAGTGGTGGACTTGGCAGTGTTAAGTTAAAGGATGCACTTGGTGATCTTAGAGGTCTTTTCCGACCTGAGTATCTCCTATTGCCAACTGTAATCCTGCATTAATCAATAATAATCAGAGCTTCCTAGCGGCTGCCATCTGTTTTCTCGTTACGGGCTGTTTTTAAAACAACTCAATTTGTGGCAAAGCGCTTCCAGGGTGTGGCGTGTGTGGATTTGGATGGCGGCTCAGAGCTATCGGGGCAGGATGGGGAAGACAGGGCATTCCGGGAGGACGGACGCTCTCGGGGAGCACATCCCGCCGTCCTTGTCTAGTCCCTGGGAGTCGAGGAGGGTTTCTCCCCGGGATACTGGGGTGTCCCCGGGAGATGCTCTCCGTCCCGGCCGGGTGCTGTTGACAGCCGTCTGCTGCCACCTCCCGTCCGACAGGCGAGGTCGTGCGGAGAGGGACCGCGGGCGCTCGGCGCTGCCTGCGCGGTGCCAAGGGGAGCAGATGGGGAAACCACCTCCAGCCTTCAGACATGGGATTGCCATCTTGACAGCCGGTGCCTGTGTCTGGTAAGGGCAGCGATGATGTCGGCTCTCATGGATGCTTCTGCTGGCTACTGACCCCTCTCGTTGTATTTCTCCAGTTTCCACCATGCAGTGGCTTTATTTCCCTTTGCAGTTGGTTCTTTCTGGGTAACTTGGCTGCTTGGATTCCCCCACCAAAGAATGACCAACACCTTGAAGACATTCAGCCAGCAGCAACAGCAGGAGGTGGTGACCTGATCCCGTCTCTCCATTGCCTGTAGCAGGGTAGCAGGAGGGAGCAGCGGCACGACTCTTCTCTCTTTTTCCCTTTAAGGCAGTTTACAGGATCTCCCAGCTCCACTGGCCTTCCCAGTCAGCTTTGGGCTGCTCAGCTGGGGCCTGGACACCAGAGCAGGGTGTGCCACACTCCTGCGCCAGAGCTGCTTGTTGGCAGCCCGGCTCTGGCCAGCAGACTGTCCTGCTGCTGGCTAGCCCACAGTGACTCGCTAGGACGGGTGATTAGTAGCTGCTTTTTAATTTGGATCCTTGTGCCTCCTTTCTGTTTTTGGGAGAGGGCAAGGGCTATTCTTTGTCTCTGCTTACTTTTACTTCTTTAGCTTGTTGTCTAATAGCTATTGCAGCTTCCCTGCTGCCTGTGGTGACTACAAATTTGAGTTGAATTAATCCAAGACAGAGATTCAATTTGAGGCAGACTCCTTCCAAAATCTTCAGTTTGAAAAGGCATGAAAGCAGCAGGGTCTTGCCACCTACCTTTCCCATGTTGGTCTCATCCCAGGCAGAGGTTTGTTCTCTCCCTTCAAGCAGGACTGAGAGGCCCTTGGTGCTGTGCTGGGCACTGACCAGGCAGACACAGAAGGGTGAGTCTGTCTGCCAGACCTCAGTGAGCAGACAAACAGAAAGCAGCAGCAGCGTGGCTGGCACTGACAGGTTTTGCTTGCCGCCCTGGAAGCAGCCCTTGGTTGCAGCAGAGGTGTTGCTCCTTCCCCAGCTGGCCCAGGCTGCTGGCGCTGCTCAGACCCTCAGCCTGTCCTTGTGCAACCCCGTGCTGGCCATGTCCCATGCTGCTCAGTTATCCCTCTCCATGTCTCCTAGAAGCATCAAGATTTCAGCTTTGGTTTCTCCCTGTTTCCTTTCTCAAGGAGTCTTATTTCATGGTGTCCTGCCCTTTAGTGCTGAGGTTTGTTTTCCTGCTGCCTAGCTGAAGTCAGCATCTGTTCCCACAGTTCTTGCCCAAGGGGGCTCTCCAATACCTGATAACACAGTTGCAAGACCCAGACCCTCTCTGATAACAGCGGAGTGTTAGACCCCAAAGCAGCCAGTCCTCCTAAATCAAACATAAAGAAGTCCATCACTTTCCTCCTCATGTCCTGCTCTAAGCATGCCTAGTAAGTATTCTAAGTATTCCCCATAAAGAAAGTGTTACAGCTACACTGTGGGAGGCACGACAGCAGAACACCCTGCACCCTACCCCCATCAAAGGAGCCTCGTGGTTGGTGTTCCTGGCAAGAACTATTCTCTGAATTTGGATGCTGCTTCCTCCTTGGCCTGAGACTAGCAGAGAGGTCCTTCCATCCCTATGCCTGTGACAGGTAAAAATCCTCTGAGCTGCTTCCTTGTGGGATTTGTTTTCTTTTATTTTCTTTTCTTTTCTTTTTCTTTTTTTTTTTTTGCTGTGCAGCTCCCAGTGCTGACATATTTCAAAAGAGATTGAAAAGCCAGAGCAAAAAGCACAGAAAGTGTCTGAATCCCCTGTCACGGTGCTGTACTGTGCATGTTGCTGTGCCATGTAACAAGCTTTTTCTTTGGAATTTGTAGATAATTGCTAGTCCTGTCAAGGGCCAGTCATTTTACTAGTGTAAAAATCACTGTGGTTTTATTTCAAGCTTGAGAAACCACTTTGTCAGACTGGGCAAATTTTACTAAGCCAGTATGCGGGCTGTGGGCACAGCTGGAGTTAAACAGAAAGAGCCAGTTCCACAAATACTAGTTTTTCTCTTGGTTTGAAACAGGGAAATAAAGTAAACAAGTGAAGGAAGGACTGGGGAAGTGAAGAGAGGGGAAGGGTAAAAAACTTCCTCCTTTCTGACAAAACTGGTTTCACCCCTCATTCCAAAGAGAGTTTTTCTGACATTAGGAGTTTCAGCTATTTGTTTGCTCTGCCTACTTGGTTATTTACTGCTCTGAGAGTCTGTGATGCTTTTGCTGGCATGCTCAGTTTTTCAGGGAATATGACGGAGTTCAAGGCTGTTTATTTATTTCTACCAGCACTTATTTAGCCGTGAAGTTGTTTTCTGATCCAGATTTTGTCAGGAACTAGAAACTGTAGCAGGAATTTGGCGGTGGGGATCTTAAAGGAGAACTATTGCCTCTTTTAGGCAATATAACTTTTATTATATGCTTTGCTATCACTAGTGTGCATTTGACTCATGGCAAAGGGTAAAGTTGTTTTATTCCTGAGTTTTTTCCACATGAAGAAACACAGGACTTTGCAGAGAAGAGGATGGAGAAGGAGGGTGAGGCAGATGTTTATCAAAAGGCCATGCAGAGCACCTATGGGAAAGCCAAAATCAGATAGGAATCTTTTGCTTCCCTTATCCCTGCTTGGTGAACATCTACCATCCTTACATGTACCCTCCATCAGCTTTTCTCTTCCAACCTGGTCCAGGCAAAGGCGGGTTGTGTGCTGTTCCAGGGATACAGAATTGCTGCTGGCCACGGAGGCCCTGAGGAGTTAAAGGATGAGCCTGGTCTTAGCCACCAGCTTTGGGCTAGCCAGACTGGAAACTTGCATTCACAGACTCTGGCCTTCTAGACATTTATGACCCTTACTAAGATTCATACTCCTTTCAGCACTTTTCTGTAGGGCTGCTATCGATTCTCAAGGGCTATGAGGTGAACACAACTTTTCCTTCATCCTCTTAAATTCAGTGTTCAGAAGGACCACCTTTGCTGCTGAAGCCTATTGTAGAACACCTGTCAACTAAACAGCAATCTCTGGACAGCTTCAGGCTGGTGCATTGACCCAAAACTAAGAGGTCTGCTGTTCCTTCAGAATGACCCATTGTTTTCTCTGTTTTCCTACAATAGGGACAATGAATTCAATAAAATTTTATTAAATCCAGAAAGGATGATGATGGCCATTTTGCCCAACATCCTCATCAATGCTACCCATGGGAGTCACTGCTTCCTCTCTGGATTGGATCAACAACGTGCCTCTGACCCAGGATTTTTCCAGGTAGTAATCTGAGTGTTACTAATGCTGTCTGAGCAATATTATCCTACAATTCTCAATTAATTTCATTTTACTCTATTTCCATTTTGTCATTTAAATATCATAAACTTCAGATCTTTCTTAACTGTCTTTCAAGGAGGCAATGACTGCTTGCTATGTACTGGAATGTGATGTGTCCTTTATATTTCATATCAACTAATGGGGACAAAATTACTCTTGGCTCTTGATATTCCTAAGTGGTTCCCTTTGGGGCCTGGATTCCTTCCCAGCAAGTGGCAGCAGCCACCACCAAAGGTGAGTTTGACATTGCTGCAAACTCTCCCCAAAGCAACCCATGCAACTGTGCCAGCACTAACTCCCTTTGTTCAGATTATTTATTGAAGGTGAACTCTGAGCATATAGAGCACAGAATGTTTTTGTGAGTACAGACAAGGACCCCGGAGATGTGCTGGAAGAAAGGTTCTCAAGGTCAAAACCATGTCAGGCATTGTGAAGCCTGTAGGCTGCTACCGCCACTACTTTTGGCTACTTGGTTCCAGACAAGGGGCAGCTCCTGTTTTCCTGAAAGAGTCTGTTGTTTCCAGTAACAGGGAAAGGGTTATTGTTGATTATGGTTTAGAAGGTAGGGAGAGAAAACTGGGCTACTTGGCTCTCTGTGCCTCACTTTCGCTGTCTGTAAAGTGTGGGTGACAATATTTTACCTTCTTCAGAGAGACATTTACAAGCTAATGGACAGAAAGTGCTTAGAAACTTCCCACCTTGGCAATTGGGACCCATTGAAAATCTGCCCAATAGCTTTTAGACGTGCCTTACTTAACCAACAGTGGTTAACAAACAATACAAACATGCTGTCTCTAATGTGCTGCTCCCTAGGTGCTGTGTGGTCTCTGTATCTGCAGACAGTGCTGCTCTTTTATTATGTTTTGGGAACCTTCTCTCCTCCCTCTCTTCTGGGTTCCACAGAAGCCTGCCTGCAGCTTTGCTGGCAGAATTGCTTTTTTAGCTGAGCAAGAAGGTTCCTGTATTAGTGCATCACCATCAACTCCAAGAAAGTTTGGCTAATGGGCCATGGTGCTTTCAGGCTCCTGAAGGCCAGAATCTTGCTGCTCCCAGCATGGGACAGCACCTGCTACCTCCTGTCTCCTGCACGAATCACAAATGCTGACATTTTTCATGGCATTGCAATTATGATCTCAGAACTAACCCTCTGTCCTGACAACAAGGGATTTCTTTGGATATTTATGCCAAGACTGGGAGCAGAATGCAACCCTGAAGCCTTGAAGCAGTGTTAACGTGCCCTCATTGCTAGTGTATGAGAAACCTGCCACACTGTCTGTTTGATATCTTTCTTGGATTTCCTCTGCTGCAAGGCTTCTCTGATCTCTTCCACTAAATGACACAATCTAGAACTGCACTTAGCTCTGAGTTTAAAACCAGAAGAATCTTTCAGAAAGGAATTACTTAGACCATTGATGCTGCAAGAAACCAGGCAACTGGGGCATACAGGAGAAACCCAATTGTTCAAATAGTGGGAACATGAAGACAGTAGTGTTAGTGTCAATCTTAGGTTAATTGGAAAATATTCAAAGGGCTTTGTTTTGCTTAATTTTGAGGTTAGAACTTCCCTGGGGTTCTATGAAAAGAATGCCACACTGGCAGCTTCTTTGAAATGAGTGGGAGTATGCTGCAAAGCAAATAAGTTGTTAGAGGGGATGTGACCCCCTCGTGGCTGGCTGGACAAGCAGCAGGAAAGTGATGAGAATGCTTTGCAATTACTCTTGCTTCAAAAGAAGTCTGTGGTGTGACATAAGTGGATAGGTATGAAGACACGATTTTGAAAGCAGATTCATCCTCTGTTCGTCCCAACACCCAACATCAAAGATGAGGTTGCCTAGCCCAAGTTCTCCCTGGATGCACACATGCCCTGTGGGAAGCACCAGACATACCAAGTGTGTTGTTACTCCACTGGTCTGTCAGAAACATGACCTTTAGCATTGGTGGTAAACTTAGCATTGCTCTGTAACAAAAGGCCAGGTTTCTGGATTAACTGTGCGCACTCATTAAGGCCACCCCTTTTTTTGTTACCCTTTGGTTTTCTGTTTCTGCCTAAACATAAAGCGTTTCCCAGGGAGTGTCTTAGCTTACATAATACGTATAGAGTATCCTGAAGAATGGGAACCTGCCCATGGTACTGAGGACTCTTGGCAGTGCTGATTTTAACCTGTGTGGGTGGGAGGACTTGCCCAGCAAGCCTGGAGCCTGCAGAACCAGTTCAGATCAGGGAGTCACACGGGGAAGCCTCTGGGGCTCTGTGCAGTGAGAGGGGAGCAATGCAGCAACCAGCTTGTCTGTCCTTCTCTCTGTGCCTTTTACCAGGGTAATTCCAGCTGAGGACTCTGCTACACCATTTGTAGTGGGGCAGCACAAGTAGGTGGAGGCTTTCCATCATACTGGCTAAGAAAAGGTTTGAGAGCAGCTCTTTCACCCGGGATTTTGAAGAAAATGGAACTCTCCAACATCGTGAAGCTCTGCCCCACTGTATTGCCTCTGAAGCATTTCAAGACTTCGTTGTACTGAAAGCTGATAATAATATTCAGGGGTGCAGTGTTTAACCACATACTCAGATTCAGGACAGTGGTGGTGCAGCAATGGGAACAGGGCAGCAAATAGACAAAAGTGCCTGGGAAGTGAGCACACTACCAGGCTGAAGCATGACCTCCGGTAGACCTCTTGGAAGAGAATCCTGTGGGCTTCTTAAGTGTTTCTCAACCCTTTTGGCCTGTGTGCCAGTTCTAGTGATTGAAAAGTCACTTCTATTGATTGGAGAATCACAGAATAAGGAAACAGTTTCAGACTTATCTTGGTTGGGTTTTTTTCTTCCCCGCTTTGAACCACTGTATTGAAAGCTGAAATGGGCTGTTCTAGTTTGATCAACTTTTTAAGTCAAGCCACCAAAATCTGCATGGTTACTCTTCCACCAAAAGTGGGGATCCCTGCTCCACCTCTGGAGAGGTGTTCAGTCGTGGGCTGCAGATATTAAATGAAATAATCAATCATTTCTCTTGTCTTGAACCTTCCCACCTAACCCCAAGTTCATGATGCAAGTTTTGTTCTTCTTCTGAATTTGGCTGGCTGGTTCAGGCTCCTGGCTCTCACTCTTTGCTCTGCATTTTATCTGGGGCTTTAAGTGCATTGTGGTAACAAATATTTTTACATACTGAGAGAACCAGATAGGTTTTAGGCTGTCGTGAAGTTGTCCATTGATCTTCTCTTTTTGCTCCTGCAGTGCTTAGAAGGCTTTTGGAACACTCATTATCAGTGTTGTCTAATAGGCACAGTGCATTCCAAGAGTCAGAAATATGTTGTAAAAAGGCCAAAAGCCAACACTTGTGTGGACTGGCTCTTTCTATACAACTAAAAATGTAACCCCTGGAGAACTTTAACCTCATACTGCCTGTTACGTATCACCATTGGTTTCTCCTCTGTCATCATCACTCAGCTTTTTTTTCAGCCTAGGTTCAATTCAGATTGAACACTGCATAACATATAGAAGAGAAAATTCTGCTGGGGAAAACAAACCTTACACATTATCTATAATTATTGACTGAACATTGTGTTTATCATCTTAGACTGGGTACAACTTTATGTGAATCCAGAGTAGTATCACTTCTTTCGGAAGACATTCTTCTTAGCTGGTTCTTTTATGGAAATAAATTGTGATGTACAGGCAATAAAAGCATACTTGGAAACTTTGCTTTGTATTTCACCTCTGCAATGTGCAGACCCTGAGCTTCTAGCTTTGTTGACACCTATTTCTTCTGTTAATACTGAAGTAGATGGGCTGCTTATGAAGCCTTGGTGACCAAAAACAACAGAGAGGGAAGGTGTTCCTACCCCCTGATTGAAGTGTCGCCTAGAGGGAATCAAAGTCAATGTAAGCTGCAGTTTTGGCCAGAGCTTGGAGTTAACAACATTGTGATGAAAAATTCCATTAAATAAAAGTCCATGACGAGTTTTACAAAAGATGCGAAAGAGAGACATGAGTCAAAGCCAAGCACGTTTTCTGTGCCTTGGAAATGAATTGCCTCCAATGAGCCCTCCTAGGAAGTTCAGGCTGTTTACCATATGGAAGTTACCATGGCCTTATCTTTGTGCTCATATAATTGTGGTTAGTAACCTCTGCAGCTGTACTAGTGCTGCAGTGCTAAGTTGATATTTGCCTGAAACCTGGGCGAGTTCAACTTACGTTCATCACCACAGTGTTTAACTGTGCAATGTGCTGCCCTCAGCCTCCACGCCACCTTTTGTTCCCTGCTAAATGCAAATTAAGGCTTCCTGTTCCTTGGTTTATCTGGGTGTGCTCAAAAGGATAAATTATTGAGATTTCAAAAAAAATCAGGGGAGAGAAGGTGAGTGGTTTAAACTAGTGTTCTAGTTTTCCTGGTTGCTTTCTTTTAATTTATATTAAATCTGTATTGGTTTAGAATTGGGTCTGGTGTTATTAGCATTGCCAGAAGTGGCATACAGGTTTGGATGATGCTTTGGACAAGCTTCCAGAGGTTCAGGCATATGTAAAAGCCATAAACTTTTATTTCTCTTGCATGAGTCTTTTTCAGAATTCTTGAATAACCTTAGCCAGAACGCTCAACCTTTCTGAACCCAAGAACTGCACTAAGCGCTAACCTCCTATGAGTTAAGTGGCATGGGATGAGATTCAGCTAATATTTGTAGAAGAGTAGGAGTTCTTTAGAGGTATGAGAGTCTTAGCTAATATTTGCAGAACACTTTGAGGTCTTGGGATAGATACTGCTACCAAAGGGTGAAGTGGTATTCACATGCTCTCTCATGTCTGTTGTTTACAAATAGAGTAGAATTATGTTTTGAAGGTCAGGGACCCTGAGAACAATAGTGGGTTTGAAGCGCTCATTTATTTTTACCAAGTTCAGATGCCTGGCATACACTAGCATTTCATTTATATAAAGGATCTGATCAAACATTTTGGTTGTTTAGAGGGGTTGTTTTGCTTGTTTTTAGGCTGTTGAAATGTCAGATGGTGAAAACAAGCAAGAGTTCCAGATGGAGCAGCTGGAAGAGAAACACGACAAAGATGGTAATGGGAAAGCTTCAGATTCACACTAGATTGGGAGTCCCGTGCTTGGGATTGGGAGTCCTCACCTGTGACTTCCAAACCCACTCTCTGTGCAAGCCTTTGTACAAAGCAGCATCCCACGAGGAAGCTCTTTATTACCATGGTAAGCAAAGCCAGTAACAGTTTATTTTTACTGTTCATTAGTCCATCTATGCTGGGAATTGTTTGGGAGCTGGAATCTCATCTGGAATATTCAGCTCTTCTATGGCCAAGAAAATTATAAGCCCTCTACTTTAATGACCCCAAATTCAAATTGGAGTTTCATGACTTACATTAACAGGATGAATAAGTGCCCACTAGTTTGATCTCATTCACCAGCATTCATGCTGTGATTTGCACCAGTAGATCAACCTCTGCCTTCCTAACTTCTAGTGGGGATACAGGGTAAATCTGTATTTAAATAATGGCGGAAGATGAAATATAATAAATGCTGTAAAATCCCTGGTCATTGATGGAGAAGTAAAAGCTGGTAAAAAGGGTCTATATAATTAGACAGCTCATTTAACACAAAAAGTTTGTCTCACTTCCCCTAGTCTGTGGCCAGCTTTCTTGAAGACAAAGAGAGGCATAATTTGTACTGACAAAACTAACTCTGATTTAAAATCAGAGTAAACAGTTGGCACAAATTGCAGCTTTTGTTTGTTTACACTTGAAGCTGTGCTAGTCACTGAGGGCTGGAAATTCTTAATGTATGTTGCCATCTAATTTGTTCTTTTGATGATGATTTACTCCCTAATGTTTTGGAAGCAGAGTACAGTAGAGGAGACTGAAATTACCTTGCAGTGACCAATTGAAACACCTTCTTTGATGGTGGTAATTGTAATATGGAAATGTACAAGGATGGTATTAGGAGGTACTTGGTCGAACACTGCCATTTATTGTGTCAATCAATTATTTTACCGGCTTAATTCTAAGTGCTTTAAAAACTCCTATTTCCTTCACTGAGACAGAAGTTGCTAATCACCTTGCAAAGCCGTGGCTTCAGTTTCTGTGCCAGTCTAAGGGATGGGTAGGGAGGCTTTCACGAAGGAAAAAAGGTGCATTGAAAGCCACTAATCTGTGACACAATGCAAATGTGGTCTTTAGTTCTGTCTTGGAGACTGCTGTTCTAAAACACCACCTCAGGAGAACCATGCTCATCAGCAGAGATATTCATAAGCTGTCATTAGTGACTGTCCATGAGCTATTGTACCCAAAAGACTAAGGGAAATAATGATCCCTGAATTTGACAGTACAGAATATGCAGTGTATAGAGGAATGGAGCTAAATCCTTGGGATTGGTACTGTCTAATTAATGGCTCTTTGTTGCTATGCCATAGCCTGTACTGTGCTGTGAGCAGCACTCTCTAATAGGCAAGTTCCCTGTGCTTAGGTTTGGATCTTGCCAATTCTGGCCTGTTACATACTGCCAAAAACTAGTCAAGAGATTTCAGCCAACATAATATTCTGGCTATATGAGCCAAGTAACAAGAATGTATGAAATCAGACATGTAAGCATGCTCATAACTGAGCCTTCATTTTAGAGGTTAGCATTCAGATGGTTAAAACCACAAGCATAATGATTATGTGAGGAAGTCATTACGTATTTGCTGGCTTGGAATTCAATGGTGGGAGACAGATCAGAAGTGCTTTAGTATAAAGGTATAGACAGTAACTTGCAGATCTGAGTCTTACTTCTAGTAGAAAGAATACCTGACTTTGTTAATTACAGTCCTTTCTGTCTAATTCCTTTACTTTGCCTTTCTCTGTGGAAGAAAACTTTATCTCTTCCAAGGAAGATGATCAATACAGTCAAATCAGAGCTGTGCAGAAGAAATGTTAGGGAGGCTGAAGCCATTTAAAATGGTCCTTATTCTGTGTTTTGTTACTGACATGAAGAGATACTTATGTTGAAGTTTGTGGTCTTTCTAGGCAGAGGAACATGTGGTCTGGGGCCTTTACATACCTCTTGCACCTTCTCACATCTCAGAAAAGTCTACCAGTAGCTCCATATGTTTTTCTCCTCCAGCTCTACCTTTTGTGTCAGCTGTCAACAGTAATGTTTCATGTAGAATTTTCTTTCCTTTCTTTTCTTATTTTAACGTTGCTTTAAATTTGATGTAGTTTCAGGAAAGCTGCCGATATAACACACGTGCAACAAGGAATTCCCTTAAATGTGTTAGAAACTTATTTAAACCAAGAGGTGGTGGTAGTAACCCATGAGGCTCCCTGTGCTTCCACCTTGGGTTCTGTTATACCAGCTCAAGGTCTTAGAGATTGCTTTGGTGGTTTCCAATGTTTTGTCTTTGGTATCTGAAATATTGCTTGCCCAGAGCTAATAGGTCTGTCTTTGTGATGAATTCGGTAACAGTCAGTGAGAGTGTCATGGCTGCCTTATTGCAATCTGCATGAAGCATGCTGGGACAAATAAATTTTTTAAAATTTATGTGTTTATTTATTTTTGTTTGTTTGTTTTAGCCAGATAGAAGAGAGGTGATGGGCTAGCTGAGAAATTTTTACTTGGCTACTACAGGACAGGATGTAAAGCAAACTACTGTTAGTGGCTATCTATGAACACTTTTATGTTGAACTGATGAACTGGAAATGAAGCCAAAGTATGTAGTTACATTTTTGCTGCAGTCTTTTATTGTCAGTTCTACCTTACTATTCTTTTGCAACATTCCCTTATTTTAGCCAGGACTGTTTGACTGAGCCATAGAAGTCCATGTCATTCGGAGTACAGAGAAAACTACTCCAGCTTCTGGAATTTGACTGAGAGATAATGAAGGTGCATATGCAGTCGGGCTGTGCTGATGGTGTGGGTGATGGGTTGTTGGAAAGAAGACCTGGCAAGGCTGGGAGGGGTGCTGCTCAGTGGTGCTCATGAGGTATGTGCACAGAAGACAAATGCCCAAGTAGTTGGATTATGCCAGCTTTGGTGTTAGCATTGCTTCACATGGAGCTGATATTTGGCCTAGTGCATCTAGAGGCATGCATATATTTAGAATGCAGACCTATTTTTAATAATAATCTTTCTGAAGTGATTGCTATATAAGTCAATTATCTCACTCCTCGTAGAATGGAAACTATTAATTACATGAGTTATAGGCACAGAGCAAAGATGATCAAAGCAGATGATGCAATGGGATACTAAGATTCACACTGCAGTTTAACACTGATGATGTCTGTTTATGAAAATCTTTGAAGATGGGTGATATGTAAGGTTTCTAATTGATTATATTAGCAAGAGTGTTATCTGGAGGGCATTTGATGGGGATTTGGGATATCTTGCTCTGTTTCTTGTATTTCATTGGCCAGCTGAGCAAGTTAATTCTTCTTCCTGTGCCTGAGTTGTCCCACTATTAAAATGCAGATAATTGCTCATAAAACTGAGATAATTACACTGTCCTTTTTCAAAAGTGCTCAGAGACCTACTGATTACAAGTTCTGGATGCAATTTTGAAGCTATTACTATTTTCTTTGTTTAGGCAAGATAATAATAACAACACACATGTCAACATCAGTGAATCTATGATTTGATCAGAGCAGGCAAGGGGAGTTTCACTTTAAAGGTCTTTACTAGCAATTTCTTTAAAGGAAACAATAGAGGTTGGTGCTAGAGCTCTTCTTTTTGCTGCAGCTTGGTGCTTCTCTGCAGTGCCTATTTCTAGTTAAGAGAATCCTAGCATTTGGTAAATGACAACTCTTCAGTCTAATAGGTTGCACATCACTCTTGTCTGGGAGTGTAAGTGTTCTGTACTTAAGAATCTTTGCAGGTGGCACCCTCGATTTAGTGGAGACAAGAATAACATCTACTGCCATTCCTGACAATTCTGAGGTCTCACAAAGCCTTTTGAAAAGTGTAGAAGTAGATATGTACTGGAGGATCAGGCTTAGGTACTTTGGAAAGCCATTATGTACAAAACAGCTGAATATAAGCCTGAGACATCATCTACAAAATGTCATCCCTTAAGAGAAGACCCTTTTTTTTTTTTCTTGCATACTGCTTCCCTTCTTGATACTTCCATATTGATACTTGTCATGTTCCTATTTGTCATCCTAAAGAGGGGAAGAAAAGAAGTCCCTACCTGATCATGAGTTAGTGAAAGTTGACGTGGCTGGAAGGAAGGTGGCCATTTATACCAGTAAGAGAATGGAGAGCTGCAGGGAGAGCCAGCATCACTGATAGAGAACTGGCATTGATACGCTCACTTGTTATTCAAGGCACCTGAAAACACTGTTGGAAGGAGAAGATACCTTAGGTCAGAATTATTCCAAGGTATCCATTCCCATTACAGAGTTGTGGCAGTAAATGCTTCCCATTGTTTTCCAAGGTTGGATCTGACCTCAGTACCAGACCATTTTGCAGGTGATTTGCTGCTGAGGCCAAGTGCATAAACAAAAATTACTTTCTGCTTTTGTAGGAAGTAATATTTCACATGAGAAGCATCAATTGATCTTGTTGGAGCAGCTGAAGGCAGCAGAGTAGAGGAGGTTGAGTAAATGGCTTTCCCACTTGTAGAGGCTGGTTCCTGCTAAAACAGTGTTAAGATCTTTCAGCCCAGCAGACAGCCTTGCTACATGGCCAGAGAGTTTTCCCAGATGTCACAGAAATACTGTCTTATTGTTAAATTGCAGGTTGAAGGTGCCACGCCTGCCTTTTATGTGGTCTTGACTGCAAGAGGCCAAAACTGATGCTGCATTTCCAAGTGCTGGGTGAGGTTCACAAACACCTTGAGCCTTAGCCAGTCCCTTCTCCAAAGAATTTACGATTGGAACCACCAGACAAAGTGGGGATGAAGAAGCTCCCTTTCCAAAACCAGTTTTTAGCTGGTATGGGCACAGAGGAAGCTGCTCTCAAAAACATTACTATTATCCAGTTGATGTGGATAGCATTGGGAATGCATCCAGGTTTCTGTAACAACTTATTTGATCATTTGGCAATAAAAAGACACACTTTCAATGGGCTTCTTCCTCTTCCTTTGGGAATACGGTAGCCTCAGGTCAGTCATCTCTTTAAAGGTCTGCTTCTCAGATCTATACCATTGTACCAGATAAGCCCTTAGATGAAGGGAGTTTCTGGTAGAAGGTGGGAATGTAGATCTGAGGAGTCTTCCAAATACAAAGAAAAGCTTTCTGCTCTCTTGGTTGGTATTTTGTCCAGTGCATTCTGTCTCCTGTCCTTCTTTGCTGTCAGCCCATCTGCATTCTTCCTGGACCACTGGAGACAATACCTCCTTTTAGATGTGATCTTCAAGTTCGCACTTGTCTCCCCTGGAAATCATGGATATTTGCTTTATTTTTTAAATAGCCCATCTAGCAAAGGAGGGTCGCTCAGGGCAGCTGCAATGTGACCTGCTCTTCCTTATGTGAAGAGCAGCTGAAATGCTAAGGATGTCAGGCAGGCTTATGTGACTGTTTTCCCTTTGGGACAGGCTGCTGCCATCCTCCAGGTCCTGCACTTTGACACATCTTCACAACATGCACCAGAGTGGCTTTCAAGCCAGTTCAGCTTAAGTGGTGATTTGTGTAAGGTTGGAAAATGTTCAGGGGGCATTCCTTATAAAAAGTAGTTGTGTTAGAAAGAGTTATATGTTCTTTATATATGTTTGTGTATAAAGAGTTATAAGTTGTTATTAAGAGTAACAAGTTTGCTTTAATTTCTGTGTATAGACAGAAATTAACTGCTGCCTGTCAAGTGTCTACCAGATATGGGTAGTGCCAATGCAGTGTTCACTGAGACACTCTGGACTCTAGAGCTTTTGAGATTTCTTTGTTGGCAAACACTGGGGCATCAAGATACTAAAAATGTAGCCCAAAAGTCCACTGACAAATGAGGGGTTTTTGAGACTTCAAAATATTCCCTCCTTCTCCAAACATTGAAACTTCTTCAGTACTTCTTCAGAGCATGAGCCCTGTGGTTAGCAAGCTGTGTGTCTGAGAGTATCTTCTAAAAGACAATACTCAAATAATCAACTCACAATAAAATGAAGCTAGTTTGACACTGCAACTTCTAAGTGTCTTGGGAAAAAAAACCCTCTAGAACTATAGTTAAGTACCTACAATTCTCTGATAAAGCTCATCTGAGAGGTACCTAAGTGCTTCCCAGATCTTGCATAGAGCCTAGCATTCAGGTGCTGTAGTCTCGGTTACTCTTTTGGAGCAAAATTTTCACAAAATTCCATTGAAATACTTTGAAAATGGAATATATTATACATTTGAAAATGTTAAGGGTATTAGTTAAGGCTGTGTTTTACGTCGCACGGACACTATCACTGCTGTTAACATAAAGTCCATTTACTTGGTGCCTTGCAGCTCTTTACAATACAAACCAGCTTAGTTAATGAGTATGGTTCTGTGTTATTAGCCAAAATCAGCTGGGAAAGCTGTTGGCTTTTATTTCTGAAACAGAATTCAATATACTCTATCTCCAATGATGGGAATGAAGAATCATTCTGTCAGTTCTCTTCCTGCCAGCTGATGCCAGGGTCAGAGAAGTAGGTCACACCTCTCTAGTTTTGAGATGGAGCAATACTCATTTTAGACCAATTTGCTCTGAGCACAGAGCTCATCTGCTGGGTTGAACCAGGGCATTGTTGCTTTCTCTAGTGTATTGTTCTGCTCTCCCTCTAATTAGCTCCAAATGTTTCTTATGCCTGAAACACAGTGGCAGTGATGAATAATGGGTTCTCTTCTCTTAACCCTTCAACCCCTAATTTGGCTGTCCACTCTCACCTAGATACTTTCACTTTCCTGCCTCTGTGTGTTAGTCTGACACTTGCTTATATCAGACTTGCTGCCCCATAACCTCCTCTGTCGTCCTCTGCAAATTGAGTAGGAAAGGGCAGGAGCATGGTCTTGGTTCCAGCATTTGCTGTTAAGATCATGATGATTGCTTTATATGTGTATGTGGATAAAGGTTAATCCCTTGTACCCTTGGACCTGGGAAGGGGAAGAGCCACGGTCATAACAGACCTTCTGCTTTGGAGATGACCTGCCCAGAGGAGAGGTTCAAACTTGGTTTGTAGAAATGCTGTAGTTACATGCCAGAAGAAAGGTGTTGCAGTCTGATCCTAAGGGACGGGGTTAAATTGCTGATCACTTTGGCTAACTGTAGTGTCTCCCAGATGTGGTTTCCTTATCAACGGTAGGCTGCAGAAATTAGACAGATCATGTGTGAGCAGACTCATGAGAACTGAAGCTTGAAAAGAGTAGAGGTGACATCTATGGGTTCCTACAGGTAACTGAGGTTAGTGGAAAGGAGAGGAGGAGACTTGCTGCAGATGAGTCATAGAGCAATGCTTGGAGTAAGCTGGACCAGGACATAGCCTGTCCTACAAAACAGTGAAATGTCCAAACACATTACCCTCCTTCAAGCTTCAAATACTCTTTAATTTGATGGGAATTTTTTTTTTCCAGTTTAGAAAACCTGAGACATCAGCAGCACATGTGGAGCTATGGCAAGCAGGCAGACCTTTAGAGACCTGGCAGATGTTGTCCCCTGGGCCAGCAGCCCTATTTCAGATGAGGTGCCGTTGTCCCTTGCCTGGCACAGTGTGCCATGTCTCTGCTGTTTCCCAATGTCAGCCCTCAGCTTGCTGGCAACATCTTTCAGTATTGACAAAACACTCAGGAGTGTCTGCAAGCCCTTCCTCCACAGAGGACTGTGAGCTCCTGTTCTCTGTCTGCCCTCTACCTGCCTCAGTCCTCCACCTCCCCATACTGCTTCCACAGAGAAATGCCCCTAGTTATTGCAAAGGCCAACAAGTTTTCATCACACTCTGTTTGCTTTTAACTGTCTGGTCCTGTAAAGCACTGACATTTGGTCTAAGCTGGAAGCGGGTTACAGCTGGAATAGCACTGCTCCATGTCTCTGGTGGGAAAGGCTGAGCTTTTGTTTATGATGGTGGTGTCTGTTCAGCAGCTCACAAGGGTTGGGCTGAGGCTGGGGGTGTTTCACTGGTACAATGCTTTTGGATGCTTGAATCACAGGTCTCTGGCTGTCTGAGCAACATGCAACTCCCAAGGAGCTGTATCCACTATAAATTCCTTTCACCAAAGATCTCTCTGTGGTACAGCACTGGGAAGGGAAAGGGTAAGCATTGCAGACATTACTTTCTGTGCTACATGACCTTTGTGTGACTAACATCTCTGGAGGCTCAAAACACTGAAACTGGCCCACACCTCTTCATCACTCTCACATATTAGTTCTTGTCCAAGTATTTTCTCAGCTAGTACCACAGCCCAGGAACCAGTGCTCCATCTAGGGTACAGAATAGCCTGTGTTGGCCCTGGACATTTTGGTGTAGTTTCTTTAAACTCACGTTTTTTTCTCTGTAGAAACAGGTAATGACTGGGCAACAGAAACTGCTCCATTAGCTAAAGGCCACCTTTGCTCCTAGTGTGACAGAGTCCTTGGATCTGCTGTCACTGTTGTATCGACACAATCTGTGTAGTTAGTTTGCAAAGATGGGAGTCAGCGCTTACAGCTGAAAGACAATTCTCTATGACAAGAACCTTGATATTTGTAGACTGTAATTACATGAAGAGACCATGCTGCTATTCTAGACTCACCTTCTGCCTCATTTAGATGAGACCTGTACCCATAATGTCTGCATCAAGGCTAATAATTCACTGTTAAGCTACAGCACATATTTTAGGAAGACAGCAAATCTTGTTTTAAGTGCTCTAAGAGTGGAGAATAAAACTCTCCCCTACATGATTTGTTCAAGTAATTAACCAATGTCATTATTGCAAGTTTTAATTTTTAAATGCTCTTATTATTTCCTGTTTGATTTTATCAGCTTTTACTTTGAGCTTCTGGATCTAGTTATAGTTTTATTTGTTAGATACTTGATGTCCTCTAGCATCTCTCACAGTGCCCCACTGAGAAATGTTAATAGATTTAGATCAAATCACCTCCAAACCTTCCCAAATAGATCAGGCTGCTGAAGTCTTCCCATCTCCCGTTCTCGCTCTCTGTAACATAGTACAGTGGTGAGTGTCCCCACCTCTCATGCAGGAGACTGGAGGTTCAATTCCCGACAGGGGGGCAGTGGTGCCATTTAAGAGTTGGACTCGATGATCCTTGTGGGTCCCTTCCAACTCAGGATATTCTGTGATCTGGAATTGAATGATGTGTTAGGTTGGATCAACCTTCTGTTCATAGTGGCATATGACCACCTATTTGATGATGCTTAAATACATCCCGCTGAAAGTATTGCTTTTACTTGTGGCTGTTTTCTAGACCAAAACCATCTGTGAATATTTTCCACTGACTAACCCGACAAACCAAAACGCAGAGCCGAGAGCAGGCGGTACCTGCTGCTGCTCGGGGGCCGGCGAGCCGGGGGCTGCGGCGCCCCGGGGCTGCGGGAGAGGTGCGGGGCCACCGGCACCGTGGAGCACCGGGCAGCTGTGGCTCCTGCCTCGGGAAACACAACTTGACCATTTTTTACCAGTTCCTCACAATCGACTTCTTGCCTCCAGTTTTCTGTCGCTTGTTTGCTATTGCCCTCTAGTGGAAATAGGCTGGCCAGTGGCTTGGCTTCCCAGGGTCTGTTTTATCCCAGTTTTCCACTGCTTATTGCCCTGGGATAAGCGTCTTGGTGTTGCAATGCATTTCAATATTACTTATTATTTACCTGGATTTTAACGTTCAGCTTAATTTCTCAGAGTTCTATGCTATACAAGAGTCAAAGATTTGCTTTCTGCAGTTGATAACTAATGTCCTGCCATGTCTGAGAGTAGAACAGACTTCCCTGTTGTTTGAAATGTTTTGGCAAAAGAAACTGCAGAAGATGCTGCCGTTTTAGGCTTAGAATAATTTAGTCCTGCAGAGTCGGTAGTGTGTACTGCCAGCACGCAACAGCCTGGTATATGGAGTTACCTTCTCTTGAAGCAGAAATACTGTCTTTTACTATTTGTATTTCTATCTAAATCTTTGATTTTATTATAAAAAGTGAACTATTTAAAGCACACTCTTTTCAATCAATCATTTCCCTTTGATAAGCCAAGATCATTCAATAAATGATTTGGCTTGTCTGACAAAGTCTGTCTTCTTATAGAGATCCTAGAAGATGGTTTATTAATGAGACCTAGATTTTTTCCCTTGGTTCTAATGCAGAGAAATCTTAATAAGCAATGAATTGCTGTGTCTGCAATCATTTTTGAGAGGCTTAAAAGGAAAACAATAATGTACTATGACTAATATGATTGCTCTCCCTACACTGCCATCCGGTGGATGTAAAATTCATTTCCCTTTGTAAATGGGAAGGGAAATTCTCCTACTGATATCACAGCTTACAAACTTGCACCAAGCTGACTCTCACTTGTAAAACAATTTGCAGACCAGTGAGGAAAATGTTGGTTATTCTTTCATTTTAGTGGTTTCACATTAGGAAAAAAAAAAAAAAAGATTTCCAGTCTCTCATCTACAAAAAATATTGTCTACCTTGGAATGGAAACCTGTCTGGATCTTGAAAACAGGCACTGAAAGCTTCCCAGACTCTCTGCTCTCAGTATCTGGCATGGAGAACCCAAGCCACTCAGCGCTGCTACTCCAGCTGCTTTTGGAAAATGAAGGTCAAGCTCCTATGCTGATTTTCAGATAATCAGTGTGTGGGAGCAATCTAGCAACAACAGAGCCTAGGGTCAGATGCAGGACTACACAGTTGGTTTTGGGAGGAGAGGCATGGGGCTTAACCTTTTGCTTTTTTTACCCCTAGGACTGGTGACTGAAATAATTAAGAGAAGCATGTTGTGGTGCTTACAGCCTCCTACCTGTTGGTCGTGAAGGGGAACTCACCACACTGAACTGCTTCCCAATGCAGTGAATCTTGCTGACTACCACTGACTGTGTTGGCCACTTCACTGTTCCAGAGGAATCTGGAGAAGTGAGTACTGGGAGTGAATGGAGGCAATGTGAGAGACTGAGACCCTAAACTGAGCACACAGATGTTGGGACTCTGTCATTGCCTGCATCTTTCTCTGCTTCTGTACCCTACATGAATTTATCCAAAAGCTGCAGCAATAGCATTTCGTCTGCCTCTTTGCATAAGGGCTATGAAAGTGGAGAAAATCAGCCATCCCCAGAGAAATGAGCTGGGAGGACCAACTCTGGCATTTTGGCTGCTGCAGGTGGGTCAAGTATACACCAGGAAGTGGCATCCATCCTCTGAAGATAACGAGCCATTCTGGGCATGGTGCCAGTCCTTATCAGGGAGCCTTGGGTTTTTCTTCAGGGCACACTAGCTCACCAGAGGGACTCTGCAGTGGGGTATTTGGGGACAGCAAGGTTCCACTCTGGAGGTGGGAAGTCCTGCCACGTTCCAGTTCTGAGTCATTCCCTTGCCTGTTTGTTTTTGGTATTTATTTATTTACCCTTGAGATGTCAGCCCCAGAGTAGGCTGACTGTGCCCAGCTCCTTCAATGGCCTGGTGGCTGCTGCCAGCTCTGTCAAAGACCTGCAGTGTTGGGAGTGTTTCACCCAAAGCTGAGGGGGAGAGAGATCAGGTTCCTGCAAGAGCAATGCCACTGCAAGCTGCCACCAAAAGCATGCTTGGCTCTAGGTAATGAGTGTAGTAGCACAGGGTAAACTACTTTCCCCTTCCCCACAGAGCCCTGGTGCCCAGATCTTCTTCCTGAGCTGGCTGAGGAGGTGGAACAAGGTTAAGAGGCATATCCTTTGCTGTAATTATATCCTGTTGCTAGAGATATTGTGCTCTGCTTAAAAAAATCATCATAATGCAGCCTCCCGGAGAAGGTAATTACTGTGCATCTTACGAACGGCTGCATGTGAATGTCTGTTCAAGCTGCTGTCAGCAGCAAGTTTCAACACATCTTACATACCACACATTTTACAGCCTTAGTTTTATTTGTTTTCATCACCCCTTGCTTTGTGCTTTACTTTTCATTAATGGATCTAGGGGGTTTTTTTGTTTGTTTTCTTTTTCTTTTCTTTTCTTTTTTTTTTTTTTTTTTTTTTTTTTTGACAGGCCAGAGTTTATGTCTTAAATGGAGCACTTGGTTCATGGCCACAGCTTTTATATGCTGTATTTCCATTGCTCTGTGGTGGCTTGAGGGGAACTGTCTGGAAGATGTCTCCAAGCTGCTGTTCTCATATGGTAGCATCTGAGTAGGCCTTGGTTTCCTAGTCTGATCCCAGATAAAATGGTCCATACAACTGTTGACAAAATGTGGTGTCACTTTACATCTGGCATAATTGCACAGATTTAAGACCATGAGACAACTTATTTTTCCAGTTCTACTTGTGAGTTTTTCTCTCATACTGAAAAATAGTTGGTTGGATGTTTGAACTTCCTGAAACCCCAATGGCTTCTCTGCCTTGGTTTGTGATCAGTGTAATATGTCACTTCAAGGTGGCTAGATCTTGGAACATCACAGCCTGGTAATTCTGTGCACAGAGATTGCCATGCAACTGTCTTCAGAGCCTTATCCCTTGGCTTTGCAGGGACATTTGAGCTAAAGACATGGGGGAATGCCAAAGAGCCCTGGTTTACCACAGTAGGAGTGATCCAGCTACTCTTCCTTTCTCAAAGGTCACTCGTGCCTGCCTTTCCCCAGCAGTATGTGTGGGAATCTGGCCTTGTGTTGTGCGTGTAGGGTCACAGCGTGTGATTGTGACACCCTGCATGGCTGTAAAAACATCACGTCCACCTCACAGCCAGCTCAAGAGAGGATTTGAAACTACACCTTGGATTGTGTCTTTGTATAAATGGCTGGGGCTCACTCTTGCAATGCTGCAGCAGAATTGCCTTAGTACCCTCAATGATTTGTTGTGTTTGTGGCCAGGCTTCTGTGCGTGCTGAGCATTTGCTGTGTTGCATCCAGAGGTGGCTCCATCCTGGTGCTGTGTCCTTCTCTGTGACTTTTAGCAAAGCCTGAAAGGCAGCCTCGCTCCTGGAGGATGGAAGGTGCTATAATAAATGTGAGCTCATATTGTTATTGTTCAAAATAACTGGAGCTAAATTATAAAGAAAACACATCATCTTATTCAGTCCTAGCCCAAGGGGGAAGTGGACATGAGGAACTGGGCAATCATTCTGTAAGTTGTCTTTCTTTAGACTACATTTAAACCACACAGAGAGCCAGACTCTCAGCTGGTGTCAATTGTTGTTGACTTCAGTGGAGTGAAGCTGGTTTACACAAGTTGAGGCTGCTAAATGCCAGCATCTGGATGAAGTTGAGACACAGCTGGAATTACTTTTGCAGAAACCTCTAGTCTGATACTGGTTAAAAAGATCTGAGCCCTCCTGAGTATTTGAGCCATCAATGCTCTGATTTAACAGTCTTTTTGGGAACTGAAGGGTTATGAAAGGACTTTGACTCAGGTCAAAATGTGCTCTAATCTTGACTGGGTTCCACAACGCTTGTGTCTGTCATTCTGTTGTAGTGACTGCTTTAGCTGAGCTCCTCTGAAAAGCTCTGCAAAACCTTCTTTACTTGCTACTCCACCAGCATCATCTCCTGTCTAGACACTTTAATTATGAGAACTAGGGAGAGTACAGCATGATGTGTAGATAAACCTGGATAACTCCAAAGCAACTGTGTGCTGCTTCTATCCCTCCCCGACTGCCTTCCAAACTCGTTTTGCCAATTTTTTGTCTGTTCTAGCATGAACATTAGCAAAATCGGGACTGCACAGTGCCACCTGGGCAATATTCATTTAAACTTTGCCTTCAGAAGTAAGTGTTCTAAGCCATAGGAATGGAGAGGCAAACCTCAAATTGCAGTGGAATCTAGCAATAGTGGGGTTTTGCCTTCCCTAATTCTGTTTTTCTCCATGCCCCAAAACTCTCTGGATTAAATAAACAGCCTTCCCCCCCTCCACTGTCAGCAGAATGCATTAAATCTATAAGCTGATTTAAATATTTTTTGTGTACTCATTGTATCCACTCTAATTCTTTTCTTATCCATGGACTTGTTTTTTATGTGCGCCAGCACAGACTGTATCCAACTTGAGCTCTATCTATTTCAGCTGTGTCCTTTACATAAGAGCTTTTAAAGCTACTGATTTAACATAGACCATCAAATAATCAATATATCTAAAACACTGGAACACGTTTGCTTGATTCAGTTGCTCTCTGAAGTTGGCCACCTCCAGGAGTGTGTAATGAGAAGAAAAAAGTATTTTTTTTCCTATTGCGCTTCTTTTAATATGTCATCTTCCCTGATTCCTTGCTGTAACTGGTACCAAAGAGAATTGTCTGATACTTCGCAGGGCTCCTGGGATTCAGACAGTTTCCCAAGTCTCTGCATTTGCCTTGGGGTACTGTGTGGGTTTCCATGGGTCTCTGCACGGGAATAAACTTTGTTGCATTTTTATTTTAAATCAATGTGCTTTGACGTGATTATAGGGAGGGATTTTTCATTTGTTTTGGGGTTTTGTATTGATCCTTGGTGGAGATGCCACCAAGCAGCTGCTTCTGCTCTGAGGGAGGCACCTTTTGCACTCCTGGCAGTGACATGGGTAAGTGAATACTCTGAGGACATGCATTTAGGTTTCAACTCTTTATAGTCTGGATCAAAAAGTATCTTTTTATGTGTCCTGGTAATGGAAACACGCTGCGAACATGGATGACTTGAAAGAAGGTGATACCAGAGCCAGTTAATGGGTGGCTTGGATGAATCTCCTAGCTTTGGGCTCTGGCAGGAGCTGCTGAGTCCAAGCTGCACAGTGCTGCCTCTTTTGGAAAACTGCATGGGTTTAATTAGATTTTGTTTCCCAACTGATGGAAAAATCTATCTGAGTACTCTTCATTCAGTGCAAGCTTGGAGTTTCGTCTGATTCACTTAGGACACATTGAAGTGTATCTTCTTATAAAAAGAGATTAATTCGATGGCTGATGTACTGAAAGACTGGACCTTCAGTCCTGAGCCCCTGAAGTCAAACTCCAAACAGGATTTCTAGCCTAGGTGGGGATGTCCTTACCCTGCATCTAGCCAAATCTGAGACTCCAGCTGGAGTTGTACTCTTCCCAAAGGAGATTCAGAAAACAACGCCAGGCCAGCTCCAGTCTTGTATGGAAGTGGGAACCCATCTTTCCATCCCCAATCCTTTCTACTCTCAGGCTGGTGATTTGCTTTGGCTGAGGATCACTGTTAGGTTGGCTTGTAGGACACTTGCTCATATGACAGTATCCAGTGCACACACATGGGCCCAAGGGAAAAGGAAGGTCCATCTGAAAAAACACATTCTTTCCCTTTTTTTTTACTATCACTACATCATTACGTTGTTCACAACCAGCCCACAATCAGTTTCCCATGCACCCAGCCAACAGGAGCACATCATCCCTTTTCCCTATGTTGGTATTTGGTTGGATGATCTTTAGAATGGGACAAACTTTGCTACCTTTTGAATTGTACTGCCACTAAACCTGCAGCAATAGCAGGAAGCTGGTTGTCGTGTAATCTGTGAGAGTTGTAGGAAGAGTAGGTTTGTACTTCCTACGCTGCTTTGAAGGTGAGGGTGCCAGGATGGGTGTGCACTGAAGGTCCCACTATGGTTATTTTACTCCTGTCTTTGCTGGGGGATGTTTCTACAGTTTGTACTATGGCAGGCTTTGAACCAATTTGGTTTTCCTTTGTTTACAATTAAATTAGTTCACTTGTTTGATGTACGTTATCCATTGGATTATTTACTTTGGCACAGAGATCCATATGCTTTCTGAGACGTGGGGAATTTAGCTACCAGAGCTTGTTTTGTTTAGTTTGTTGCATTGCAAAACAGTGGTGAGGAAAATGTGTGTGTGGGGAGGCTTTAGGACAGGATTTTCTTTGTTTGCTGCCTCTGTAGTTTCCTTTCTTGTTTGTTGGCTAAAGCAGGGTGAATTATCACAGAAAGAAGAAAGACAATACATTAGAACAGATATGCATTTTGTACACAAGGAAAAAGAAATATAATTTGGACTTCAGCTGTCATTTTGTGGGCATCATTGCCGAGGTGGAACTCCCACTTCCTAGGGCTGGTGGAGGTACAGAGGAACCACGGAGGCCTTGTACATCGACTTGGGTCTGCCCTCCTGACTCCTCTGGAGCCCTGTGGGTGTCAGCAGACCTGTGAGACATCTGTGATGTCATTGTCATGCTGCTGCAGAGCACAAGGAGGGAAATTTTCATGAAATGTGTGCCCCTGGACTGGCTGAGAATGGGGTGAGGCCATCGCCATCATACTGGTGTGTCCTTTCAGTGTTAATATGTTTAGGCACAGCTGTCTGTTGAAGTGAGGAAGGGCTGTTGTCCTCAATGGAAAACTGAAGCAGAGAGTAGAGAAGACAGGACCCAATGAAGGTTCCACAGAGGGTGCTTGAAGGAGAATGAGGATGGATGCCTGCTCTGCTCAGCTAACTGTTTGAGCCTTGTGTCAGGTGGATCATTTTGGAAAAGGCCAGAGTTTCTCTGTTCCAAGTGCTAAGTCACTGCCAAATTGCAAGGGATGCCTGGAAGGCTCTGCCATGTCCATTTGAGGTGGCTTATGAATGCTGGGTTGTAGGGCTTTGGGAGAAGTGCCACTTTCCACTGTCCTTCCTAACAGAGAGATGTTCTCATAGGCTGTGCAACTCTGCTTTATAGGTTTGGGAAACATGGCCAAACTCTCCACAAGCCTTCATGTTCCTGTCTCTGGGTTTGTTCCAGGTGGCCGGTAATTCCTTCTTTGCAAGATCCTCACGGAAAGGATCTTGGACTGGTCAGCCCTAATCAAACTTGGCACTTGCTTAGGGCAGGATCATATTGCCCTGCATATCTCTGTGGACATGGCAGGCAAAGAATTCTTCATCATGTCTGATGACCTTGCCTGCAGTATGAAGTGCCAAGAACGCCCCATGTTTTCTCAGGGTGGGGTGCTGTCCACCTCTAATGCCTGTCAAAGTGTGATGACAGGGTGAATACACGCCAGGATTGCTTGTGCATTTGCTGGTGGGCTTGGTGGGGGGAGGATCCCACATGCCACCACCTGGTTATTTTGGGCAATAGGCTGAGCTGCTGAGCTACATCCTTTGCAGCTTCATCCAATTTTCTGCCCCTGCAAAAACATTTATCAGACATTAATGTTTTGCCCATCCAGGTGTCATGTTTCTGGAATATTTTTATGCATCCCACTATGAGCCCACTGTGTATTCTTTCACTCTTCTTCAAATTTCACAGCCTGCAGCTCTGAAGGTGTTCAAGCATTTTGCAAGGCTCCAGTGACAGAACACTATCTATCTTGTAAATCAAAAGGTTTTCTGTTGGTTTATTTGCCTCTTTTTTACCAAGCTAGCTGGATATCGTTTGTTTGGATAGATGCTGCTGAGGCAAGTGAGGAGTTTATCACCAACCATTTGACCCTTGTCCCTCTTAGATTTTTGGAACTTCAGAAGTCCTATATCCCTCCAATTTCCATATGAAGAATTGAGGCATAGTGAGTTGCAGTGGTTTGTCTCAAGGAAATCTAACTAGGAAAGTGCTTGAAATTAAAATTTCTTGCTAATCATCCTGAGTCTGATCAGAATGCCCTTCTGTTTCTCATACTAGAGCCTGCTGGTGTCTATGTGAAGAGGGAGGACATCCTGCACAAAGGCAAATGGAAATTGCCTGGAACATGATATCTTGCTTCTCCTAATGTGCCCAAAATGAACAAAGAGTTGGTAGAAGCAGGAGCAAACCATTGTCATGGATGGATTAGCTATGGAGGATAATGAAAATAAGTGAGCATCTGAGCAAGGTGGTGTTTGCCATATATGGTGTAACCTCACAGTGCACCATTGCAGAGTGGTGACTGCTAGGTGAAATGTAGCCTCCAGTGATCACCCTGGAGCAGTGCACTCCAGGCTGGGCTGGATTTTGCTCTGCTTTGTATGTAAATGTGGATGCCAACACCTGCATGAAGAAAAGGCATCATGCTAACAGACCTGAAAAGCAGCATCTGGTACCTGTTTGACCACGACAGGGTGCACAGCCAGGTCAAAGTTTGAACAACAGCAGCATTGAAGGTGAAAATGAAGCCAGCGGTTTTAGGCTGTTGGTTTTCTACAAGGCTCCAGCGCTGTGTATCTATAGTCTTCCCTCCACCACGTACTGGAGCACAGTCTCTTTTAATTGTCCATCTGGACCAGTTTACAGATTAAGCCCTGCAACCAGCTGTGGGAAGCAAAGAGGTATGGCAACATGCAGCACATCCAGGGATGGCCTGGCCATGCTCTTCCTGAACTTCATTTGCAATGCAGGTAAACTGTAAAGGAGAGGAATATGTCTCAGTGTGTCTGCATTTTGCTGCCTGTTTATAGGCTCTCCAATGAAAGGCAGAATAGTTGCATGGCTCTTTGGTATTATGGGTTTGCAGTTTGCCTCTTGAAGCCATTAGATGGGGATCACAGCCGCATGTTGGTAGATACTACACAGATAGCTACCAAGGATATCATCCCTGTCAAGGCTCAAGACTAGATACCATATGAAAGGCCAAAGCAGGACAGCTCAGGTATGTAGGTGGAGTAGAGCTCGAAGGAGAAAGTGATAGTGCAATGGAAGGATGTAGTAGAAAATCAGGAACTGCACCTTGCAACTAGTCTGACCAAGACCCTGGGGAGAAAGTTTTCAGGCGTTGTGGAAGCAGCCTATCAAACTTTTATAGGGAGGTTGATGTTTTATTTTTCCATGCATATGAATGAGGACAGAGGTGTTTGGCAAAGAGCTAATTCTCAAACTTTGGTACATTACCCCAGTTAACCATTGATCAGTGAGTGCTGCAGGACACCACCGCTGCAGTTCATGGCAAAAGACCATCAGAAAGGCAGAAAAAGATAGTCTATAGGAAAGGAGATAATTTCAGGAATTCTCGAGAAGTCCTTACCTTGTCTGGCCATTTCAGACCCTGTGTACTCTCTAGCCTGCCCTCTTGGCTGCACCCATCTTGGTGTCAGTGCAAAACCTCACTTGTGTGTGCACTTCAGAGACTCTTTCTTTTGAGAGGACAGGACAGGTCAGGATGTTCATTGGTAGAGGTGAACAGGACAAATACACCAGGAAGATATGGTGTGTTGGTAAGAGAAGGGCTGTAGGTCCTGCATAGATTTAAGTTGAAGACTACTTTGTCATCTGGTTGTGCAAGTGTCTGTGACAAAGGGAATGTGTGCAATGGATAAGAAGGAGGAGTGCCTGCATGGGTGCATAAGGAAGTACTTGCAGCAGCTGTTGTAATTGTTTTAATAAAAGAATGTTTCCCTGAATTTCTCTTTTGGCACCTGAGGGCCCTTCCCAGGATGCCCTTGCTAAAGCTGCTGTTTGATTTCCAGGGCAAATGCAGTACACACACACACAGAGCCCCATCTCATTCATGGAACCCACAATCCCATCAGCACATGACTCCTTTTCCATTTGCTAACAGGGAAGGGGGCTACGGGGGTTGAAATAATGACAGAGCTGATTATAATTAATTTTTTTTAGGCAGAACTTTCACTCTTCAGACATAAGTCCCCCAGCTGAGGACAAGCCAAAGTACTAAATCCCTGTAGGGGTGTGTTTTATTACTGACGCTATGCGTGTTGAGGCTGGTCGCGGGGTCTGATGCTGTGTGTGTGGAATTTTTGTGGCTACTTCCTATTGTGCCAATGAAATGCAGGATCCCATCTGTATAATGAAAAGGAAACTTGAAGGTTTCCACGCCTACATGGTGGTGAATGCTTAGAGCATTAGTGTTTTAATTGTTTTACCTTCACATGACTTTGACAGAATCACAGAATATTCTAAATTGGAAGGGACCCACAAGGATCATCAAGTCCAACTCTTGAGTGAATGGCCTATATAGGGATTGAACCACAACCTTGAGTGTTATTAGTACCATGCTCTAACCAACTGAGCTAATCTCAGTTTCCTGTATCATCCCATTGCAAATAATGGAGGAGATGCCACTGGAGTCAGAATATGATGGGATTCTCAATGACTCTTCTGAAAAAGGTTGTCTGCTCCTGGTGTGTAGCTGGGTTGTTCTATAATCTTGTAATTCTTCATTGGGCAGAATATGCTGTGTTTGATTCATCGCTACTCCTCTTTCAGGACCAGGGCTATGCCAGGAGGATGGGGACTGGGAGGCACTGATTGCTTCTTAATCCTCTCTTACTCAGCTGAGTGATCTCAAATACGTCTTTTCAGCTCCTCAGAACTCCGTTTTATATGTCTGCCTGACATCACACAGCAGATTGAAGGCTGAGTTGGGTATGGAAGCTGCCCTTAGCCAGGCTGCGTACACAGGGCAATAGTGAGGCAGCAATGGGACAGCTGCCCTTCCCAAATCAGTCCAAAGCCACATGGTGGAAGCACTGATTGCTTCAGTGGACTGAAAGTGAGACACACTAAATCAACAGAAGAAGAAGGTAGTTTCCTATGTGACACCTTAAAGATACCTTTAACTGGGAATAGTAGCAGTGCTGGCTGCAATCCTGCAAGCTTTCCAAAATCATCCAAGCCTTTTGGATGTGAAAATGTGGAGACCCCCAGGAGCCTTGGGGACCTGAATTGTGTTTGCACCTGTGCAGCAAATTGCAACCAGCAGAGAATATGCGGCACTCCCCTTAGAGAGCGGCTGCCTGGACACAGTCGCCAGGAGCTTTCAGATGTCGCTCTTCTCTATCTTCCTCACAAAGAAAGGGTGTGTTGTCTCTTGCCACCTTAGCAGGTGAGAGGCTGTTAGGACACAGGCCTATGGGTGATAACTCAGAGCTTTCCTAACCAGCTTCAACCTTGTCTCAGGTAAAGAGGAGGATGTTTCTCTATGAGAAACTCTTTCTCACTGTCTTCTCTTGCCTTGTCTATCAGCAGAAACTTGACAGGGCACACAGCTGAAAAACACCAGCTTGGTGGCAGCTCCCTCCATTCCAAGGTGGGTGTCTGTCTCCCACATAGCTGGCCCATGTACTGGTTGTTGCTCAGCCTCCTCCTTTCTGCTGTTTTGGCCCTGATGTGGACAAAAACAGCTTATAAATCACTTCACTGTGAGCTTCAGTGCCTGACCCTGGATCTCCAGTTTGTACTTGCAATATCCACAACACCCAAGTGATCTGTAATCCAATGGTGAGATACTCTGGGCTTCGAACTTTGCATCCCAAAAATACATTCATCTCTGACAGAGGTCTGAGGCTTTCTCTGGGATTCTGTTATTGTTTTCCCTGGATTTTTTTGACCTTCCAAATCCTCTTTACTTTTTTCTCATCCCTAGAACAGCGTGCTCAGCATCTAAAGGACAAAGTCAGTGGGGGCATGTAGACTCTGAGCAGTGTAGAAGCAGCAGGGACACAGGAAAGGCAGCAGAGTGGTTGTGACAGAGCACACACGGCTACTGCCCTCAATTAGCCTGTGTGGCCATCGCTATTGAAATGAAAGTACAGCAGGTCTCCAAGGAGTTGTCTCATGGGTCTTGCTGAACTTAGAAGCTGGGACCACAGTATAACTTAATTTCCTGAAATGTCAAGTGGCCTATACTGGCTGCCTGCTCTATTGGTGTTTTTCTTATGAACACATTGTACTCCCATTTCCCGCAAAAATTTCTATCAGTGCTTGATGATTGCTTAATAAGACAAATCAGTAAGGACATGGAAAGTTCACATCCTGCAGATTAATGTAATGACTATAAGCTTTCTTCTATGTTGCCAGTGGCTTTTTTTGTTGTTGTTGTGGTTTGATTTATTTGTATTTTTATCCATCTAGCTGAGAATATTGATCTGAAGCTGTATCCTGAAAATGCTGAGCCCATTGATGAGCTGTAGGAGACCTTTGGCAATCATCAGCATCACTCCAGAACAAAAGGGTAGAATCTCCTGGTTGATCAAACTGGAAAAAGGTATATCAGACTGGGAGTAATCACAGTTTTGAGGGCAAAGTTGTCACGCTCATGTTTTTATTACCTGTCTAGTGATAGACTGTGGGTTTTGTTTGGTTTTGCAAGAGAAGAGGGCCTGTATAATCATAGTGTGGATGTGATCTCTTATGAAGGTGACCGTAAGGCTTGCAGGCAAGCCTGAAGGATCCCAAATAGATTTGTTGTTATTTTTTATATCCCAGTTTCTAGACAAGTCTTTCTATCATTTCTTTGGCATGATTTCTGAGTCTTTATGGTTATTTATTGAAGATCAGTCTTTTATCATTCTCCCCTGAGTTAATAATCTTTTAGACCTGGAGATACTGGGTTTATAGGGAATCTGGTAGAAAATTTTAAAAAGCCTTTTCTTCATGATAACTCTTACGACTATTTTCAATGCTCTTCTGTCTAAAGCATTCCAACCTCAGTGTGCGTCTATCAGCTAACTTCACACCTTAGGTAAATCACAGGTAAATAAAACTCCCTGCCATTTGGAGGGCATTTAAATTTCTCCTAAGCCTTTAATACCCCCAGTTGGCACTGTGTCTCTGAGGAGACCTGAGACCAAAGTATAGTGTTGAGCAGGGAGCCCCTGAGAGCCGCCCTTTGGGAAATATTTGGCAGAGTGACTGACTGGCAATTTAGATTGTCTGAACATACGCCTGGAAGGAAAACCTTGTCTTGTGATGACTGCTGGCTTTCCAAATGTCTCTTGCAATCTGTGTCCTGTCCCAGCTACGCTTCATGGTTCTCATCTTCATTCCTTGCACAAGAACTTCATCTCCAGGGGTCTGAGGGAGGAAAGAACTAGCCAGTAATTGTGATGGGGACCCTTCCCTGATTAGATGTCAGGAACATATTGAAAATACATAATATGTACAATTTTTGTGCCATTCCCTATATTTCAGAACCTGAGGACCAATAAGAGAGGAACTGGTCAAGCAAAAAATAAAAAAAAACCCAAACATAATGAGCATTTTAATACTAAAGTGACAATCAGCCTTGGTCTGCAGCTGAGCAGTGCACCAGCTTTTTCTGAGAAGGAACAAATCATATTTTCTCATCACACCACAAACCTAAGCGCGTTCTTTTGTTCAGCTCCTTCCCATCTTGGTACGTTACATATCCCATATGCAGGGCTAATCACCTGATTACGCAGTAATTCACAGAATATTCTGAGTTGGAAGGGACCCACAAGGGTCATCGAGTCCAACTCTTAAGTGGCAGCACTGCCTCCCTGGTGGGAATCAAACCCCTGGTCTCCTGCATGAGAGGCGAGGACACTCACCACTAACATAAAGTGGATTTTCATAACGTCTTGGTTCCCTAAATATTGGAGAATATTAAGGCACTGAGATAAATAAACCTTTGCGTAGGGTTCTGTCTGTTGCAGAGAGAAGATTCATTGATTTTTTTGTTGTTGGGTCCTTGTGTCATCCATTGGTGTGGATGTGTGTAAGCTGCCTGGCTGTAGAAAGTACTAACGTCTAATCACGTTCCACAGAAGAAAATTTGACATGATTTAAAACAAAAATCATTTAATTTTTTTAAGCAGTATAATTACAAGCAGGCTCTCATAGCAGTGCAAAGCTTAGACAAGGTGTTATGAATGAAAAAATACCAGGCTTGTTGTTTTGAGTACAACAGTCGTGTGAAAGTCTTCAACACCATTTCCCATGGTAAGCTTCAGAAGAAACTCTCAGAGCGTGGATTGGATAGGAGCATTCTGTGTTGAATTAGGAACTGGTTGGATGGACGAGTCCAGAGAGTGTTCGTAAATGGTTCCACATCCAGCTGGTCACTAGTGGAGTCCCACAGGGATCAGTGTTAGGCCAGGTACTGTTTAATATCTTTATTGATAATATGGATGGGGGAATTGAGTCCACCATTAGCAAGTTTGCAGATGATACCAAGTTGCAGGCAAATGTTGAACTGCCAGCGGGTAGAAAGGCTCTTCAGAGGGACCTTGACAGGCTAGAGAAGTGGTTAGATTCTAATGGTATTATATTTAACAAGTCTAAATGCCGAGTTCTTNACATGGTCTAGATAATGGGATGATGGGACAGGGAATTAGGTTATGTCCACGGCTCTGGGGTTGTGGGTTCAATCCTTGTATGGGCATTAGCTTGGGAGTTGGACTTGATGATCCTTGTGGGTCCCTTCTAACTCAGAATATCCTGTGATTCTGTGAATGTCCCACCATTTGCAGTTGCCTTCTAGATCTTCAGGGCCTTTTTGACTCAAGGGAGAGTCAATATGCCCTGTCATAGGGCAAAGGATGGGTTCATGTAAATCCATGTACTTCTTCATCAGAAAGGCCATTACTTTGCAGTAATCTAGCCACTCTCACTACGCCAATTTCTGTTACTGCAACTTTACGACTGGCCACCTGAACTGAGGATAGACAGAATTTTTGCACTTCACAGATAAATCATCTTTGGGGGTCTACTGGCATGCTCTGACCCAACTGAGTTGGAAGGAGCTCTCAGTGCGAGAAGCCAGCTGGGGTCACCCACGAGCATTGCAAGAGACTCCCCTGTCTCCTCACCCCAAGGGGCTGAGATATTTAGACAGCTGCCTCACTATGAATGGGACTCTCTGGCAAAAGAATTAAGCAAAGATTAAAATCAGTTTTAGCTGTTAAATGTGTGCTTTGCACAGCATTTAGCAACTAAAAGTCTAATTATCTTTGAACTTATGCACGTGCTTTTAGGAGTGATCCACACAAGTTGCTATTTTTTCTATTGTCTGCAAGGAGCTGAAAATCAGGATAAAAATGAGATGCTGGTGTCAGTAAGGGCACAGCTTTTTGAGTAGGCTGGAGGTCGTGACTGGCCTACAGGGAAGTAGGCTGCCTATTGAATGAGAATAGGTTAAAAAAAATCACTTTAACACTCATAATTTAGACTCTCCTATTTAATGGAAGTTCTTGTTCTCGATTAAGGAAATGCAAGTGTACATGAAGGCAGGAGAATGAGACTGCTTTGAGAGAAAGCCAAGCTCATACCTGGAGGGAAAACTGTCTGGATGTTCATGCTTGCAGGGCATAGAGAGTGAAATCTGGGAGGTAAGGAGCATGGAAAGACCTATATAGGTCAGTGCAGATCACAGCAGATTGAGTTTTAGAAAGTTCTGCAGAAATACAGGAAGATAAGCCAGAGTTTGGTGCTAAATTTCAATATAATAGAGGCACTCCATGCCCTGTGCAGCCTGCATGCTTTGGAAAGCTGCATCAGGCTCAAGATAGCCATGTCAGTGAATACAGAGACAATGGGAAGAGGTAACATGGCTGATATAATTCTAATTCTGCTGCCATTCAAAAACCCTTTAGGGAATCAAGTAAGCATTGCCAAATTGTGATAAAAATTCTGGATCTTCTCATACAGCATGAGCCAAATCATGACATAAGACAAGCTATTTTCAGGTTGGTTTTTTTAACTTCAACTTTTTTAACCTTCAGATTACACTTAAACTATATTTCAAGCTTCTTTCTTAACCATAAATCATACAACTGTTACAGAGATCACTCTAGGAATCAAAAGTGAAGTTATCATACAACCATTGAAGAGGGATGATTGGAAGCCCTAATGTCAACCCAGTTTTTGCCTGGCCTTTTACACAGTTGAGGATGTCCCTCTTCTTCCCTTGAACCAGCTCTCCCCATGCCTAAACAGGCCAGCTCATGTGGTTGTTGGAGATCATGTATCCCAACCTTTCTCTTTCCCTGGACTCTGATCTGTTATTTTTTCTTCTCTTTGTATTGCAAATGTTCTCATGGAAACTGGTAGATAGTGGTTAAAGAGCTGCCTTGGGTCCAGAGTTCAAGCCACCTTATATCAGTTCAGGGGTAAAGTCACAGCCTGACCATTCATGAACTTCCGCAGCTTGTCAGACATCTGTTTTGTCACATGTAAGGTGTGGATCAATGAAGTTAGTTCTGTGAGCAGTGGCGAAGGTTTCTGCATTGATGTCAGAGAACCAATGCTATGAAAAGGCCAGATTTTAGAAAAAGTAAAAGAACTTTTTCCTTCAGTGTTATGCCAGGTCTGAATGGTAGGACAGTCAGACTTTGTGACTTACGAAGTGTAAAATATAGATTACAAACTTGAGAAAACCATTAAAGGTAGTAACATGCCTTAATAAATGAAAGATCTCAAGCTCAGGCAGCTTTGATTTGAAGATATAAAGGGGAAAACAATTTCTTTTAGCAACTTAACGATGTAAATGGGTTCTGAAATGATAATAAGATGAATATTCTACTCAGAATAGAGCTGAGCAGCAAAGCGTTGGTGTGTCAGGGTTCACAAAAGGCAGCTTTGACAAGCACCAGTTTGGGCAAGAGGTTTTCACTCCAAGGAGAGGTTCAAGATCTGCACAGTACATGTTCCTCATGATTCCACCACTCTGTCCTTATTTCAATAGCTCTTCTGGTTACCTACCACCTTGGAGAGGTGCTGCAGGCAATTTCTATTAGGCTTATGTCATTGGTCAGAGATCTCTATGTATGTAAAATTAGGGAGAGATCCATACCATCCCTGCACAACTGATGTTTGTAGATGATGGGTGAGGCAGTGATGTCCCAGAGAGCTACACTGCCTTGGGCTATGATCTCATTAGTTAATCAGGGTTGGGCCTGTTTGTTTTTGGAAGGGGACTTAGAAGGAGAAGTTGATTGCTACAGTCAATTTGACTTGGTAATTCAGAAGGTGGTGCTCTTCCCCCTAGGTATCACAGGCTGACATGCCAGAATGATTAGGCTCACCACAACTCCTAACCTTCTGGAAAAAATGTAAACCCAACATCCTCACCTTTCCAGAATGAACATCACGGGACTCTGCTATTACCCCAAAGTCCCAACCAAATTCCCTTTCAAAGCAACCACACCCTGCAGATGGAGATCCACCCTGCCCTTGCAGGCGGATGCAGTAAAGTGCTTTCCCTGCTGGGTTACATTGTACCTCCAGCTGAACCGCTGCAGAGCTCGGTACAGATGGCACCACTATAACACTGACAAGCAGCAAATGCCCCTTCTATTAATCTGTGCAAATGTCCTCAGTTTAAAGGGAGGTGTTTAAATGGGAGATGTTTTCCCATCAGAGGGATTTTGGAAGCCTTGGTGGTACCTGGTTTTGGGAATGGTCTCCTTGTGCTGAATCACAGAATCACAGAATGTGGAGTATTTTTTTTTTCCCTTTTTCCCTTTGGTTCTTCATACAGCAGCACAGTGCCAGGCTCTCAACACAGGCATGCTCTGCTGCCTACTGCCCTCTTAGAAGGGAAAAAAAAATTGCTTAGCTGTTTTACACACCTCTTCATATGCCACTGTGGCTACTTGGACCAAATTCTGGAGTGATGCAAGTTATTTAGCAGTATGTAGGTGTAAAGTGTAATGGTCTTGTGTTTTGAGTGGGTGGTAAGGTAGGGGTGCAGCAGGAAAAGCAGCAAAGAGAATGGCATTAGATAACACACTCTCTGTGTGAAGGGCTGCTGGGAATGGAGCTCTAGTTTCTTTGGCCGTGTCTAAAGACAGATTTGTTCTGTAGTTGTTTGTTTTCAAAGCTGTCAATGTGCTTGTGTGCATGCTTCTCTTATAGTTTAACTTAAACCTTTCCTAATCCTGTTAGCAGAGATAAACCTCCCTGAACCACAAGTAAGTGTCTGCACTGGAGTTTGCACGAGCTGAACGAAATCTGTGTGAAATCATGCAGGGTGCCTGTGTGAGGGTAAACACAACCTCATCTTGACACCTTCCTTCCAGCATCCTTGTCTTTCTTTGCCGTGCTGCTCCTGCTCTCCCCTCTTGTGAGGGGAGGTCACATTGAAGCTTCTTGTTGTCAGTTTCCACAGGAAAATGAGCAACTCTCCCCTTCACCATCACAATGACTACACAAGAAAACGGTTGAGTGAACTAAAAGTAGGCTCTCCATTTGGGGTCTGTCAAGAAAGGCTCACTGAAGAGGAGTTTGTGTGCCAGCAGGACCAAGTCACTGCCCTAGTGACATGCAGAAGGGGGGATTGCTCCCAGTACTAGTCCTGCTGATCTTGGCTGTCCTGGTAGAGCACACTAGGAGAAACAAGCACCTGGGTTTAGTTTGAGCCTTTTGCATATCGTTTACCGTGCGTGTCCTGTCTTGACAGTATTTATGCAAATTTTCAGTAGAGGAAAAAGCTGTCACATAAAACAAAAAAATCATCTGAAGCCAAATATGTAGGTTGGTTGGCTTGTGTGGTTTTTTTTTTCCCTTCTATTGAAAATAAAGTAACCTATAAAATGATGATCTAGTTTAATATCCTCATTACATGTTCCAGGCAGTGTCTGAGTCATGCTGTTTGCACTGTGCTTTGTACCCCTACAGGGGATGTAAATGTTCCATTTTTGGGATATTCCTTGGTCCACAGCAGTCAGATATGCCAGGTGAGAGTGCCAGGGTACAAGTTTGTGGTAGTGAAAGTGAATTCTCTCAAGGTAAAATTGCTGTCAGGGCAGGACCCAGAGATCACTATTTAAGGTAAAGGGGTCTTCTGGCTTGCTGAGCCATTTGAACTGTGCATTTTTGCAGTGATAATTAGTAAGATGATTGCTGGTAAACGCCAACTGTGATAATGGGGTTTGTGATGCACATTCTCATTTGCTAAGAGCCAGAGTAAACCAGAACTGCCTCCTGGAATCTGCATACCACAACAGCCCAGAGATCACAGTTATGAAGACTCAAGGTCATGGTTAAGCTACACAATCTAATAATTTATTGCTGATCAGCTCACAGCCCCTGTTATGAACCAAGGTGCCAAACCTGCCATTCATATAACTAAGAGTATACCGAGGGTTACCACTACCCAGCTTGTGAGACAGCCCTTGTGAACCTTTTCCACCATTACAGGATTATGGAAAACAAGGCTAAACATTATCTTCACCTTAGAACACTTTGTACCCAATCAGAAGGGGCTGGAAATGGAGGCTCTCCTTTGGGCTGTAGATCCCCTCACCTGCTGTATCTCCATACCCTTCCCAGTGTGATGAGCTCCAGGGACTTGGCAGATCTAAGCCCTTTTTCCACTAGAATTGCAGTTTTCTCCTTGGGCTGTGTCTAAATTTCCTTGGCATGGAGGGAAGGTATGACGTTACCACCACTCCAGGGAATGCAGTAGCATACAATTACTATTTTTCAGATATGCTATAGAGATACACTCAGAAATCTCCATTCTTTCCTTCCTTCAAAACACATGAATCCAGGGTTTTTTTGCTGTGGGTCTCTGACTCTTTAATGGTTTGCCTGCTCAGAGCAGTGGCAGCCTCAGTAAATGTACCGACACTGCCAGACGTACCAGGCTCCCAGCCCATTTCTGTGTCTGGTGTTGGGGTGACCCAGCTAGACCCTACCAAAAGGAGACCTGCAGGACTGGTCCCAGAAGACAGCACAGCACTGTGACATTTGGCTTCCTCCTGCCCCTTGCAGTCCTTCCATGCCATCCCAGACCTTGTGCTCTTGGCAGTACACGCCACAACCCCTTCCCTCTTCAGGACATACAGCACTGCCCTCAGCATCAGGCAATAAAATCATTGCCTTCCTGGGCTGCTACAGAGCTCAAATCATTTTAGGCATGTTGACTTCAAGCACACACAAGCAACTATTATGTCTTAGGGCCACAAGGCCAAGTGCCACATGTTGTGGTCATGGCTATTCTGCTCCAGAGCCAAGATAGCCCTGGGCAGTGTCGGCATGAGATGTTCTGTACTACCTGTCCTAGAAGGCTGGAAGTTGTTCCCTAGGGTGGATGCCACTAGAGATATAGATGCAACATTTAGCTACAAACTAAGGAAATTACTTTTCCCAGTGCAGGGGTATACCTGCATGCTATTAGCTTTGGAAATTGTAGTTTCCCCGCCTGCTGCTGATTTCAATGAGGCTATTGTAACGTTATCTGAAATACTGTCTTTCTGATTTTTTTCCTGAAAGTTGACAGCCAAAATTTCTTTCTTGTTTAATGCCTAAAAACTTTCCTTTCTCTGATTTACCCTCTTCCTCTCCAAAACCATGTGCACATTCTAGAATCATATGCATACACACAAATATTTGACTTCTGGAAGTCTGGATGCTTTCCTAAGGCATTTAATAGCACTGAGGACATGAAATACTGTACTGAGTCCTCTGGGAAACCTACAATTAGTGGGATGAAAATACCTTCTGTAAATGATTGAGCTCTTGAAACAGTGTGAATAATTAAAATGCTGTACAGGACAGAGCTGAAAATCCTTACAGGATTATCAGTGAGGCATTGTTTAAAAAATGTCCTTGGGTTGGACAGTGGCAAGAACATTGAGTGCAGGCATTACTCAGAGCTCCTGGGAATGGAAGGTGGCAGATACCATGTGCAGTACCTGGTTAGTCTTGTGTTTTTCTATCCTCACTGTTCCAGCTGAAAGGAGGTCTTCATAGCTTATTTATTTCATCCTGGGAGGACTGCAGATTGATGGATTTGTTGTTGGGAGGGGTTTTTTTGTTTGTTTGATTTGTTATGGTTTGTTTTTTAAACCAGTCTGTAATGTTGGTTAGGAGTGCGGAGCCACAGAAGGCACAGGTGTTCTCTGTGCAACTACTTGTGTGGTGGTCCTGGTGCACGTGTGCGTCTAATCTTATCCATGGATAGCCACCAAAGAGCTGCCCACAGACCTGGTTGAACATTTAATGTCTCTTTCCAGTTTCTATGGCTAGTTTCCAAAGGCATTTTAGTACTTGAAGATGCCTACAGAGCTTTCACAGGGCTTTAACTTGTTGGATACCAAAATTGCTGTGCCTTTGATGGGACTGAATTGTCTAACTTTATTAGAATCCTTTGAAATTTCCACTAGGATTCCATTTGCCATGCACCTAAAATCCTTTCAAAGTATAATCTGGGTGTATTTTTTATTTGTTTTTCTGCCTGGTAGGAAAGGCTTCCTGGAGGTGCACATCCCAGCATGGCAAGTCCTGCACGGCAGGGATAGAACAGCTTGACAAATTGCAAAGGCTTGAAGGTACTTATCCATGATGATAACAATTTGGACAGGATTAAAAAGGACAGTGAAAGATTATGCAAGTGATCAGTGGTTAATTTACTTTGTGAAGGTGTTTAAAGCTCAGCAATGTTTTGGGAAGTTTATTATGAAAAATTTATTGGAAGGTAAGGTCACATTTTTGTTTCCTGGGTGCAGACTGAGGCCAGACAAATACATAAATACAGTTACAAGGACAGTTAGCAGATGCCTGCATCCTGTGTGATGTAAGGTGGCACGAGTGAGCTGATGGGTGTAGGGTGGGGAGGCGATGTGAAAGGGGAAATGCTTTGCACACAGTAGGCCTGGAGTGAATTTGAGTTGAAAAACTTTGCAGGGAAGACAGGAATGAGAGAAAAGGATTGAGAAAGGGTCAAGGTGATGGGACTGGGGGGAACTGGTGTGGAGGTGTGTTTATGAGTGGGCCAGACCTGAGCAGTGCACATGGGCAAAAGGGAGCTGAGTTGGGTACGAAGCAGATTAAACAAGGATGCATGGCAATGAAAGAGAGGGGGAGCTGAAGCAGGTGAGTCCAGCATGACAATGGAGCTGGTGAAATGGCTGGCAGGCCTTTCCTTTTCCAGAGGCTGTTGCTTATGGCTACCTATTATGTCTAGCTTTATCTCTCCTAAAGGAAGCTTTCCAAAAGCATGAATAATACCTTATTAGGTAGATGGTAAAGCCCCTCTGTTTTATCCTGCTTTAATTCATGCTTCCTCTGCTTTGGTGGCTGCCTTGTACATAGTGCTGTTAAAAGTGCAATTATCATTCTTCCTGGTTGGGCGGTATGAAGGGCGTATCCTCTCACAGCATCTCCTGGAGGCTTATTACTCAAGTGAGAGGAGTTGTGCACTAAAAGCCAAATTAAACTGAGCAAAGAGGAGGCCGTTTCCACCGCAGGGATTGAACAGATAGTTTTGCTGAAGACCAGGCCAGGAGCTGGTCTATGGGAAAATATGTAGCTGGAAGCCTGTGAATTCGTGCAATGGAGATGGAAGAGAAAAGCCTGTGGTTCTTTGTGGCTTAGCCTGGCTCCCTGTCTTTCGCCCACTGCTATAGGGATGTGAGTTGGTGAGCATCCTGTGCTTGACAGTGGAATATTGTTCTGCACAGGCTGCAAGGCTAGAAGTTGTAATTGTGACCCTTTCCTCTGGTCTTCTGCAGGATCTTGAGTGTTACTTCTTAGAGAGCTATCCAGACTTAGCTTCAGGATCCCAAGTGATGGAAAATACAGTGCATCCTTGAAAGAACCACCTTCTCCTTTCCTCTTTTAAAAATTATTTCTTTTCTCAGTATGCATTTGTCTGGTTTTTAGCTGTCTTTTACCATTGCATCATCATTGTTTTCTTTCTGCTTTTTGGCAAGACCTTCTCACACACCACTCACTGGTCAGCTTTGAGGGGTAAATGGAGAATCCATCTCTATTTGTCAGGATTCCAGATGTCTCTGAAGCTTTCCAAGCAGCAGACAGCAAACAGTTAAAGCAGCTGAGCCACAGATCTCAGAACATTTTGCTAGGGAGCCAGGTGAGCAAAGAACAGATAAAGGCAGCACCTGCCTATGGGTTTGGAACAGCCTGGGGCCATGGATAGAATGTAAATACACTCTGAAAATCTTATTGTCTGACACTGTGCCAGCGTCTTCTGGGCTCTTGTCATGGAAAATATTTCAGCTGAGGTCATTCAGTCAGCAAAAAACCAGCATTTAATACCCTCTGAGGTGCCAACTTGCTTCTTCCTTTATGTCGACAAATAAACAAAGTAGGGTAGCATTTCACATTGCCAGAATGATCTTTCTTTTATTAAGAAGGGTTTAGAGGTTGTTGATTATTTTTTTCAATTTTCTTTTCCTTCTCCTTCCTCCGCTTTAAAAGCAAAGACTGTGTGTTTCTGCTCGCTTTCTGTTTGCTCCTCCTGGCTCATGCACACACCCAGCCTTTAGAGTTAGAACTGCTTCTTTTAAATCTCTGCTGGCTGCCCCAGGGTGTGTTTTTAATTCCTTTATTCAGCTTTGAGATGAGTAGGAGAAAGGTGCAGCTTTTTGAGATGATGGAAGTTGCCATTTCCCTTCTTCAATTAGGCGCTTTGGTTGTTTTCAGCTGATTCTCAAAACTTTCCATTGATGATAGTGCTAAGGGGCGTGGGAGGAATGCTGAGGGGAGCTGAGGGATCTGGGAGACAGAAGAGAAAGGGCTGGTAACTGAATTATCTACTGGTTGAATGACTGATTTGCTGCCTGTGCCTCTGGGAGAGAGAAACAACCTGACTTCAGAGCTGTATTCAGAGCTTCAGTCAGATTTATGGCTTTCGATTATATTTGTGCAGTGCCTGTCCTTTCTCAAATGTGACATGAGACATGGTGATCCTGTCAGTGCACTTGGGAAAACTATTGCTTTTTCTTCCAAATACATACTTGCAATAGGAAATTCCTTCAAAGATTGCATGGAGCTTCCTGTAATTATATGTCTTTGAGACATCCTTTAGCTCCAGATCCACCCATCACTGCCCATTTTGGGTAAGTCATGGATGTGTAGACACTGTGGTGTGAGGAGAAACCATTTGCCTAGAGGTGATCCCTACCTACTGAAAACTTATTTCATCTATTTTTTGGCCAACAGTCTCTTCCTGTCTTCTCTGGGCCTTGCTTTATGGCCTGTAATACCTCGTGGATGGTGACTACCTCATGTAGATAATGTAGAGAGCGCTACAGGGTCCTGCAAAGTCCAACAACTATGTTCCCTTTCTTCCACTGTGTTTCAGCAATTGATGGGAGAGAAAATCATGGGCTTTGCCTTCTGAAACATCATCTCTTTCTGCTTTCAGGCAAGGAAGGAATGAGATCAGTCCTTCCACATCAGCAATTTCTTTATCTTGTTATTTTCTGCCCTGTCAGGGTCTGTGGCTCACCTGGTAATGAGTCTGCAAACCTTGGGGCTGGGAATCATCTCACCTGATTTTGGTTATCTAAAACCTAGACATAAAGTTTAAGATTGTCATCTAAACTCTCTGCTCAGTGAGGAGTGATAAACAACCCATGCCATTCACCTTACCCATCCTGGACATCTGCCTTAGGTTGGGATGATTCATACTTTGGAAGCTCCTGTGCACTCCTCAAAGTGTTGGGGAGGCATAGATGGGTATTCCAGTCTGGACATCTAACTCTTCATCTGAGAAATCCACCACCTGTCTTCTTTTTACCATTTATCATGGATATTGTTTGTGTGCAGGTTAGAATTATACTGTCCCTTGTTTTAAAAGGGGATTGATCTGTGCCTGTCTCACTGCTGAGATGTCTTTGTGGTGATTTTGATGGAGACAGTGTTCTGCCTGTGATGGCTCAGAGGTACAGAGCAGGTTTTTGAAGTGAGAAGGTAATAAATACATTGTCAAACATTGTCATTCTGCTATGAATTTTTCAATCCATCAGGTGGATTTTAAGGCTACCAATTTCAGAGCTGATGAAAGAACATGGGGTCCTGGTTTCCATCAAAATTAAAGATCTCATCTGCTTTGTATTTACCCTTATGTTAATCTGTGATGTGATTGCTTATCCCTGTGTATATCTTTGAGGGGAAAGACTGCAGGCATTCCCCAACCCACAGGAGAAACAGACCTCAAAATGTAGAGGGGTAAATAGAGCTTGGTTCTGGGTTCACCTTCTTGGATTGCTGCTGAGAGCACAGTGGTGGCAAATGCTGTGGCAGAGGACCGTGCTCTTCAACGTAAGACAGGAACTAGGCTGTCAGGACAATAATAGTATGTTGGTTCAACTGGCAAACACACATCCCTTTTGGACGGGCTCAAAATGTTACATTGAGAAGCAGTTAATACACCGTTGTGTAAGGTTCCTAATGGACTGGAGCCAGAATGCTCCATTAACCACACACATATAAAATATTCATTGAGCTTGGGTTTTGTTGCCAAGATGGAGAAAGGGGGAGAAGCTTTGTGTATAGAGATAACACTGTCAGTATTGAGGGCTGAAGGGAGGAGTTGATGATGTGTTCTGAAATCTTTTATTCTTTTTAAGAGGAAAAGTATTTCTGCTCTTTGGCAAGGAGCTAAGGGGTGCAAAGAGGATTAAATGCAAGACTTGCCAGGGTTTATGTTTCATCTTTAATTGATCAAGGGTAGAAGGTACCTTCTGTCTCTGTGCCAAACTCCCTGATCTGTTTTGTACAATGCGCTCTCTGCAAATTAAACACAGGGTCAGTCTTTAGAAAATTTTAAAAAAAAAGTGAAAACCACAATTGTGTTTCTCAGAAGGTTGGCTTCTACATAAAAGAAAACTTCCCTAAGCACAGGAAAGTGAGGACTGCGATGATAGGAAGTATAAGCACCAAAGTTTCTCTCTGAAAAACACATGTTCACCTGTTTCTGTGCTAGTTTTAGGTGTGCGGTAAAAGAAGATTTCTGTTTTCTGGGTGCTGAATGTACAATGGACTTTTTTTTTGTTTGGAAGAATTAGCTCGATTTGCTGTTGGAGACAATAAGGCAAATCATAAAATTGTGTTTCAAACTGAATGAGTAAACATGTGCACAAAAGATACTGCCCATGTGACCCCTCTCCCTTGCCAGAAGGCGACTATGTATCCGCTTAAGCAAGACACATGCTGGAAGAACCACAGTCCTGCTGGGTAGGAAGAGCCAGGCTGTGGTGCTTTGTGGGATCGATAACTGGGTGTGCAAGGCACAGAGAAAGCATGTAGTGGTTTCCCTACGCTCTGGGAGCTTTGTGTCTTGTGGTGTCTGGGCTGCCTTTGAGAGGATACAGAAGAGGAGCTGGTGACTTTTTTCATGTGTCATATCTGATCAGGGTTGCATGAGCACCAAGAAAATACCAAGGAGAGGTCTGGGAGGCAAAATACAACACTTTGATAGGAGAGGATGGTAAAGAACAGGAACTCCATTATGGCATTCAACAAATAGTTGTCCCAGACAATGAAAGACACAATGTGTCTGACACAAAGTGATGTGGGAAGAAGATAGGAGAGATGCTTAGGAATGGATGGTAAGTATGGTCTCTTCTGAAGTGGGGGCACTGGGAATGAAAACAAACACTGGGAAAGTCTTTAAAATTATTTTATGAGGTCTCAGAGAAAAAATATTCATCCTGATGACAAGTTTCCCCCCCTGCCTTGATATCAGGATAGAGCGACTATCAACAATGTTCAGATAATACAACAGTCTAAGCAATCCGCAGTTGAACCAGGCACATGCAGACGGGCAGCTGGACTCTAACAAAAAGTATCTGTGCTTTTCTATAAATATAAAATATATATAAAGTGAGGATGGGTGAATTTCAATGTACTGGCCTCAAAGAAATCTTACTAAATGAAGCTAATCAGTACAATATTGTACTGCCAGGATAATTATTGTGTGGAAATAACAAGAATAGATTTTGCCGTTGGAGGAGTGATTCACAGCCAGTTGGAAATCAGAGTCCAATAAGATAAATCAGTTATCTGTATCGTCGTTTACCACCCACTTTTTATGGATCGAATGTTGCCATGCCAGATCAAGAGAAGCATTTTAATAAACTTACCTTTCAAACAGCTGACTGTGGAAATGAAAATATCCATGAAATATATAAGAAATGTCAGAGGCAATGGAAAGAGGATCTACAAGAAAACAGACCAGGGAAGATTTATCCTAATTAATATACTATAAAGAGTAAATTTTAGTTTACGGTTTTGAAAAGACCCTCTTGACTACGACTTCATTTTAACTATAACTATTGCACTGAAGAATTGCTTGGCAGTAGTGATCACTGCATGGGCAATTTCAATACTTTAATAAGGGTAATGACATTAGGAAAGCCCTAAATACCATGGCAGTACTTTTTTTCTTTTGAAAGCATTTTAAGATTTAAGACATTTCATTTATTTTAATATCATTATTGAGCAGCTAAATTAACGAAGAATGTAAGTACCATGCTTGTAAAGTGGGGAAAACAAAACTCATCTGTTCCCAAAATTCACCTAATCCTCAAAAAAAGTTACTACAGTTAAACAGTGGAGGAAAGGGGTCTATCAGAAATAAAAGTATGTCCTTTAGAAAGTGGAAATCATGTCTAAACTAATAAAGCAGAGAGGAATCTAATTTCTTGTAAGTTAAATGTAAACCTATAACAATACAAACTAAAATAGTTTGAAGAGTGACTCACAAAAGACATGGAAACTATTAGCAAAAGTTCCTCCAAATACAACAGAAGCTGCCAATCTGCCTGCCAATGGTGAGTTCTGGAGATGATCAAGGTGTGAAAGGAGCAGTGGAGCTCAGCAAGCCCACGGGTGGCAGAGGCACTAATCGCACAGAAAGGGGAAATCCTTTAGGATTTGAGCCCAAGGAATGGCCTCTAATTGAATTGTTAACAGAAAAGCTTTTAAAACAGATATGAATGAAATGACCCCTAGCAAATCACCAGGACAAGTGATATTCACTCAAATGTTCTAAATTACTCTGGTGTGAAACATTTGGGTTCAGTCAGCCTCGATCCCAGAGGAGGTAACTAATGTGACACCAATCTTAAAAAGGGTTCCAGCAGGGAATAAAAAACCTGCAGGCAACTCAATTCTGGCTTCTCTACCAGGAAAAACCGAAAGGAAATTACAACAGATTTAGTGGCAGCTTGCATAAATACGATATATTGAAGGTGTGTTAACATGACCTTTGTGAATTAAAGGCATGCATTGAAAACCCTCGAGATCTTCAAAGCATGTGGAAAAGCATGTGACAGAATATAGTGTACTTGGGGTTTTGAGTGGGTTTGAAAAAGATCTCACCAGCTATAAAGAAAAAGACAGCTATAGGTAACCAATTTTCACACTCAAAATTTTTCATGCTCCTTTATAATGATCCCTTGGGGGTGCTGAGAGGACGGCAGTCCTTAAAGAGTTTCTAGCGCAGGGGAAACTGTGAACTTCAACAGCACTACCTGGAAAAAAAATTAGTAGGGAGGACAGGGAGTTTAATCATGCCCAAAAATTGCTATTACAGTGATAACTAAAACTTTTTTGGTACTTTTCAGGAGAATCTTGGGAGACTGGGCAGTACAGTGGCAGACAGAAGTCAATATATATACATAATACAGGGGAAAATAATCTTGCCCATTGGTGCCTAGGTAGCTATGTTTTCTGTGGTTTCTATATTCAGGAAAATTATTAATAAAATAATCATTGCTCATTTTCCAGAAATATCAGACAGGTACTAGATGTCCTATAAAAGATAAAGAGAATTTTTTGGAGGTTGTTTAGGAATTGACAACAAAATAAAAAGCTTATGCCACTGCAGTAATATTGAGGAGAGAGACAGAGATGTTGATCTTTTTGTAGTGTTCCTGTGTCTTGGCTGCTGCATGCAGGACTCTTCACTAATTTCAAAAGTTATGTATTAGAAGTAGAAAAAGTGTAGAAAGGAACATTAAGTGTAGCTAGAAGTGTGAAATATCTCTCTTTTATGGAGAAGTCTAAATAAAGTACTGCTCCTCAGCCTTGAAAACTGAAGAAACATTTGACAGAGGCTCATAAAATTGTGAGTGATATGGAAGAGAGAAATGGAAACTGATCATTCCCTCCTCCTTGTAACCCAAGAACTAAAGATGCTCAAGAATGGATAGTAGCATCAAATAAAAGGAGTACATTTATTTTGTACATTTAGTTTTATTGTGGAAGTGATGATGATACTGGAAATAGCAAAATGAAATAAATATAAGATAGGATCAGCCAAAATCCTGTAAAATCCATTTATCAGAGGCTACTAAACACAATGGCTTGTGTGGGCTTGGAAGTTACTTCAAGCTCCTAAATTGCTAATGGCCAAAACCTAGAAGATTGTTCATTCTGTGCATGGACTCTATTGTGTGTGGCTGAAATAGCTGCTCTAGAACAGTGTTTTAAGTCAGCTGCTGGGCTAGATAAGGGTTAGCTTTACCTGCACCACCATATTTCTATCCCTTTTCTGTAAGGTTGAACCTACTCGACTCCAAAATTTTTTTCCTGCTTTATGCCATCTGGAAGTTCACTTGGAAATATTCCTTTCCCTTTCTGTAGGTTTGTGTGAGTTTTTAGCCCAACTGCCAGTACTCAGGTTTTCCTGCTTGATGTGCAAGTTTCTGCATCCTGAGCCTATGGATCCCTTCTCATATTTGCAGATTTGTGTGTTTTCTTTTAATAATCACAGTATTTCAGCTAGATTCACAAAATCAGTTGATTTATAAGCCGTGAGTGAACAATGCATGTAAACAGAGGACTAACTTTAAGCATATGCTTAAGTTCTGTGGACCTCAACCACATGCTTAAATGCTTTGCCAGATAAAAATAGAAGCATGATTTAACAGTAAGCCTGACTTTCCATTGTGCTATTTTAGTTTTATGCTGATTTAACTCCAGTTAATTCAGCCAGGATACAGGACTTGGTTTGGAGAAGATAGCTTTGGTCTGAAAACAAGTTATTCCAAACCCTAGAACTGGAAGAAGTTCTCTAGGACCAACAATTTTTAAAAAAGGGTGTGATGGCAGAGTTTTAAGCTGCTTCTTCTGGATTCATGGTATGAGTTTCATGCAGGAATTGCACAACACCCAGATACAAGTGAGTGTCTGGCCATGCTGACAAAGTTAAAAGCATCCAGATGTGAATGTTTTGGCTATGGAAACTTTTGTGCTTTAAATATGCTAGCCCAAATTTCTTGGGAGAATATTTGGACTTATTCCTCTGCTGAGGTTTTTTTTCAGCATGACTTAAAATGTTGAGCACTGTAGTGACTGCCTATAGTATAATCTAAAGATTTGCCCCTGGAAAGCTAATCACAGGCCATTTCACCTGCATTTCCCTAAAATATTAACAGCTATTAGGAGAGAGAAAGAAAAAGTACCACTCCTGTTTTGAATTGAATTGAAAAATCAAGGAACGTCAGCAGTGCTTGAGAGAGGAAGGGCAGAATATTGTAAACATGCTAGAAAAATGAGATGCTGCACCCACCCCACGCTTGATAGCAATCCAAAAGGCATGTAAATGAGTCAGGAGACTGGATTCTTTAATTTGTAATGTTGAATGCTCTTGAATCAGAGAATTACCAGTCTGACTTCGCTTGTATTACAGTTCGCCCAGCCATTTGAAAAAGAAACATCCAACAGAGTCTTCACAGAATAATCTAGATTTGTACTTTCAGCTGTGTGTGAATAACTGCCCTAGAGTTTGAAAGGCTACTGACTTGAAATTTTTGAGAACTCTTAGAATCATGTTATTGAATGTACCTTTTTTTTGTTCTGAATTGGTTATTTAATAGGGGAGAGGAGAAGGAATGAGAAATCCCTCAAAACATTTGAAGGAAGGATTGGTTGTGCTTCACTAAAACCNGCTTCACTAAAACCCTTTGTTCTACACATGTCCCCTGTAAGACCTTTAGTGAACATCAGTCAAGAAATTGCAGTAGAAGTTTCATTGCACTCTGACAGGTAAGGGAACTGATGGATCCAGACAGCAGATGGAAGTCCATAGGTACCTAAAGGATGATGTCCTGTTTTGAATCTGTATTGGTGAACTGCCTCGTGTAAAATTTCTTGTATTTCCTGATAGAAGGACTAACTGAAACAACTTCCTTTTAAACCTTGCAGTTATATGACAATGATGAAAAGTCATATCAGAAAAAAAAAGAATTGAACACAGAATAATATTTGCTATGCTATGCAAGTGGTTGGGGATTTTTTAATTTTTTGCTTATAGCTCTAATGGAGCCCTCAAAGCTCAGAAATGTGATTTTACAGAAAAAAATTAAAGGAATTCCTATATTTTTGAATTGCATGAGTGGCTTACCCACTCACATTTATACTGAAATCTTTCAAGACTAGTAAGATTAGTTTAATTCTTGGGCTGGGCAAATAAAAACTAATGCCAGATTGTGTAGGCAGGTTTGGATTGTTGTGAGTCAAACATCAAAACTCATCAATATCTGCAGATATTTTCTTGACAGCAGCAGAAAATGACATAGCTAAAGCCTCAGGGTGCTGGGATAGATATTTTTGCCAGCCCATATGGGAAGGGAGGTAGACCTCAGAATGTGTTGATCAAGAGGTAGGAAGAGTCACTTGCATGGAGATGCATGGAAGTTTTGTCTTTCCATTCTGAGAGAAGAATGCTGTTAGAATGGAAAGACAAAAATTCCATGCATGAATTCTTCTTAAAACACTGAGGGAAATTTTACGAAAAAAGCATTGCAGACTCTGCATGCCAATGTGAAATGGCTGTAGGGATACAATGGCTAAAAGCAGAGGAGTAGGACTCGCCTTTAATGGGTACCTTGTCTGAATATATTACATAAACTTCAGGGCTTATTCTGCAGTTGTGTGTACAAATAGGAGTGTGTGCTGTGTCAGAATGTAGCAGAGACTAGCTGGGCTCACAGAAGCGGAGCACGTCATGCTCCCTGGGACCTCAAGTAGGGTTTTAGGAACATTGAGCTCCATTCCTCATTTTTTTATAAAGTTCTTCCACGTCTTTCAGCCAGTTCTGCTGGTTTATGTGCAGGTACTCATGCATAATACTATAGGCTAAAATATTTGGGCATCTGAAAATACATAAGGAGGTGTGCTATCCTACTCTTGCAGAGAAGCAGTGGAAGGATTCCTGAATTCAGTTATGGCACCCCACTACTTTTGGGACTGGATCTCAGCCATAGAAAAGTGCTGTCGGGGAGACAGCAAACAAACAGTGGCTTGTCCCCTCCTCCTGCAGTACACCCTCAAGTCCTGATGCAAGGAACCATTTCATGTGGACAGTTGCATCTCCCAAAACCCTTGCATGCTTATGCACATGCTCTCTGGGTTTTTACCACTTCATCGTAAAACACAAATGCTTTTCAGATGTGAAACCTCCACATGCCCACATCTGGTTTTCTGTGTGCCTCACTAGGAGCGACGTGGATGCACAGATAATGGCTTCTTTCACACTATAGTCGTACCAGCTTAGATTTACTTTTCCTTTTCCCTCATATTGAATTGCTTGCTAATGCCAGTATAACCTCTGTTTCACTCCCTCTCCATCCTTAGTGCAAACTGACTTGCCACAACCTGCTACTCTCCAGAGATCATAAAGCCTCAGAAGATAATTTGTTGCTGGTGCTGATAGAATCTGTTTATTCTAATGCACCAGCCAGTCAGGCCATGGTCACGTTCAGTAGAATCTCAAACGTAACAATTCTGGACAGCATCTCCCTCGTTAGCTGACTGCTGGTAATCTAAAGTCCATGTTTTCAGGGTGGCAGCACTCAAACCAGTGCAGATCAGGTCTGCCATCAGTGAGACAGAAAGTAACCCACAGATTTTTAGAGAATAAGGAAATAGCGCAATACTCAACCATGGAGTGCATAGCAGAATTGTGGCCTGACAAAATTGCTGTGCACTCGATATTTTCAGGATGCTTGGACTCCTTGTTTTCATAAGCATGAAAACTGCTTATGGTCCTTTGCCCATGAATGTCCAATTAGGGTTCAGGGCTGATGCCCCGTGAAAGGTCTGATTACGACATTGTCACCTGGAAAATCAAATAAATAAAGCAAATAATAGAGTTTAAACTAGAGAATCCGTAGGAGTTCAATTGGTTGACTGGTTGTGATAGAAGTGACAATAGTGGCACAAAAAGATCCTTCTTTATATTTTGTGAATAGTCAAAAGTTGAATGTTTTCTCTGATAATGGAATAATTTCCAATTCATTGAAACTTGGGGGCATGTTAACAATCAGGTTCTAAAGTTACATATGCAAATCATTGGATTTTTCTAACTCCAAATCCTAGAAGTACAAAGCTGAGAAGCTCCCTAGGCCTTTATTTTGGTCTCTATTAAGAAACACTAGGGAGCTTGTAGAGGCTAAAGAAATCTCAATTTAGATCAATATATAAATAAATTGCTATGATTATTAATATTAACATTAATATTAATTCAAGGATATACAAGGAATACATAAACAGTGACATACTAGAAAAGGCATCTAATATTGATTTTTGGAAATGAGCTTTGATCAACTTCAGTTAGATTTTTAAAAAAATCTATCTGGTTGATTATTACATTAATATTGGTGCAAGAAATTCCTGTGAGCCTTTAACTTGCTCCCATACATATTCTTCCATAAACTTAAATGGTACAGTATCAAATAAGAAATGGTAGATGGATTCCAACTGTTTCAGTTACAAATTTCAAAGTGGGATTTGTAAACAGATTTAAAGTGTAAACACATCAAGTATCTGTATTCCTAGCGAGATGCATTTGTTGTGTTGAGTTTCTTAATGGCGTGGCACTGGCTGTAAGAAGGGGTGAACTACACACTGCTGATTTTAGCAGCTGACGGAAAGGCTGGTTTAGCGTAGTTTGGGTCTTTTGATAGAATGGAAATAATAAATATTTTTTCTTTTCAGGATGCTACAGGTAAAGGAAATTTAAAATCTCAGATCTATATACCAGATGGAGTAGCCTGGGCTGAGAAAAAAGAATCTGGAAAAGGACTGAGGGTTTGAATGAATAGTTGGCTGAGTGTCATCTCTCACTCCAGTGCTGTGGCCAAAGGGTCTAAAACAATCCTTGGATCCTTTCTAACGCCTACTTGATATTCCCTGTCCATATACCCAGGGATCACTTTACTGCTGTGTTTGGCATTGATGCAACTGCTTTGGGAACACTATCCAGCTGTGGTACCCACAATTAAAGAAGGATGTTGAAAAATTGATGAACTTCCAGAGAGGAACCACAAGAATGACCGAAGGATTGGCAAAGATGCCTTACAGTGCAGTCCATCTCCTTAGCTTACCAAACAACAAGTGGAGAAAATTTGGTTTTCAAGTATATATGGAAGAGAAATTCAGAAACAGAAGCTGCTTTGGGCAATAGTATAATAAGAATTGGTAGTTAGAAGTTGGATGAGTTCATACTGCATATAAGTCTTCAGCATTTAATAGCGGAAACCATTCTTGGAGCAAAAGTCAGGGCTGTGATTTATTCTGTCATTTGCAGTAGAGATTGGATGCTTTTCCCATCAGTTACATTCTAGTTTATACAAGTTATTCATTCAGACAGCCTTGTTGCTGGCATCCTCTCAGAAATCAAACCTATCTGACCATGGCTGTCCTCTGGCTCTGTTAATTTATGTATCAGAGTTTTCACTCAAAATTATTCAACATCTAAAGAGACAAAATCCTTCAAATACAAATTCTGCTGTTGGATTCTAAACTCCGTTTTCAGTTTCACTGTAGGATTGGATAGCAAAAGGAAGAATTTGTGGAATTTTGTATGTGAGAATTTGGTTGATCCTATGAAAAGCTTAGGGACTAGATGTTAATTTTAAAACTATTCATCTGCTTTTACATCTCCTGTATCCGCACACAGACTTTGGCAGGGGTTAAGGCAGAAGGCAGAAGGTTTTGAATGAAAAACTAGTCAAGCCCCTTTTCTCAAAGGCTTGAAGTCATAGTCTGGCAGAAGGATCCACCGACGTTTATGAAATGGAAAAGGGGGAGCTGGGAAGAGAGGAACCATCTCTCTGATGCCAGGTCCTACCACTGACATTTCCTCTAACAAAGCCTGACCTTGCAGTTTTGACTACCAGTCAGTCTGTGTGGTGCCCTGTGACCTTGGCCACAATTCTGCCTTCCTCTACATGGAGAGATTTTTCCTGGGCAGCAAAAAAGAACATTAGCAATGGCACAGTAAGAAATTCTGTCTTTCTGCTGCCCACACTTTGCCCTGATTTTATAAGGGTCAGAATAAAGTGATGTGTTAACTTAGGATTTCCAGACTTACAAAAAACAATACCTTTTGTACTTGTATTTCTCTAGGTTTCCAGACAAAAATGGATGTTCCGATAGTAAAGGGTGAATCACCACCTTAATTAAGGTCAGCGTGCGATACCTTGTTATTATTACAGCTATTCTCAGCTGGTGAATAAAGAGTTAAAAATAGGACATAGACTGTCCTCTCTAGTCTTTACTGAAAGCCCAATTTACAGAAAGGTTCTATAAACATTCTCAGTCATATCATGTTTTTATTAGTATATTCACATTGCTATCGAGACTTTTCTTTTAAAGGCTAAGTTGAATGCAGACCGCAAACTCCATTGAATTGTGTTTGCCCAGTACCTCATTAGGAAGTTAGGCCATCAGTCACATTGGAATTTTTTTCAGCCGAACTCTGAGCTGATCGATCTTCATATTTTTAGTGCCCCTTGATAGGTTTCTGTTTAAAGCAGGTCACTAGAAATAAATCTCTTTTTTTTCTCAGACTCCAGCTGGAACAGTAGTTGAAAGTCAGGGTCAGAAACTTGAAAGAGAGGAGAAAGAGGGAAGTGGAATTCTACATGAGTGCAGCATTTTCTCCCAATAGCTTGTATGAGTTTGATTGCAGGTCCCAAGGGAAAGGATTTTCTACTTAGGCTACAGGAGGGAGCGTTGAAGTGCTGGGAGAGGCAGGGTGAGCAAGCAGCTGTGTTGCTTAGGCAGTTGTTCTTAGAAAAGCTTCATTGGCAAACTAGCACAATAATTTTGCAAAAAAAAAAAAGTGTTGCCCAAGAAGGAGAATTTTGCTGACAAGGTGTTAAGAGAAGAAATATCTGCTTTTATTTAACTCTGTTCTCTAAAGGGATTAAGCATTTTGCTGTGTAGCTTTTTCATACCAAACTAACTTTCAAAGTAAATCCAAACCTCTGCCAACACACTTCTAAAAGGTGCAACACAGCTCTATTTTCAGAACTTTATCTTGTTTAAAACACGTTGTATTTGTCGGGGTTTTTCTGGTCTAAATTGAGAGGCCAGGCTTTGGGATCTGTTAAAATAGTGGTAACATGGTTGAATCCTATAGGAGTCAACCATGCATGGAAGTTTCTAACATCAAGTTGTGTGTGGCTTCTTCCAGGATCAGAAGACCTCACACATGCTCCTTAATGCTGCATGGAGGCTGGTCTCTACACTTATCCCTCCATGCCAGAGCCACTGCCAGCGGACAGCACTGAGGACCACATGCTCTCCCTTCTAGTGCTCCAACTGGATCATTTGCACCGGGTTTTCAAGGTCTATTATGTCAGTGCTAAAAATTATGTTATTGGATTACCAAAGTGTTTGAATTCAGCTTGTTGTTGTGGCATTCAGTAGGTTTGGAATGGGATCAGAAAATTATTTTTATCCATATTTTTCCTAGGCTATCTGTCACCATTCAGACAGATGCTGTCCTGCAGATATAAGTATCGCTTTCACATGGTGGGGGGGAATAGTGAAGAGGAGTGCTTTTTGCATGCAGCTTGTATCAGCATTTAAGCACTTGTAGTTATTCTTCCACCAAAGCACACTAAGTAGGGATGCCTCACAAGGTAGTGTAAGGGCTGTATTTTATTACCTGAATGTAAAACCTGTATTAGTTTCAACCTGTTTCTGGTAACATGTGTCTAATGCTAAATTATGTCTTTCATGTGGTTTGCGTATTACGCACTAACCTCAGATTGCTTTCATGTGTTCAACTTTCAGGAGTTTTGCAGGAAGAGCAGCAAAATGCATTTTTGTCAATCTCTTTGGTTTTTGGGCCAAGCTTGGTTTCTGATGGGCAATTGGAACAGCAATGACTGCCTGGAAGAGCAGGCGTAAGCATCTTGCATGGTGCAGGCATGTGTGAGTGCATGTGCATGGGACGCAACTACCAGGGATCCCATTTGGGAAGAACTGGAATGGCACAGCTCAACAGCTACAGCAACCCAGTGACAAGCAGACCAGGATGGATTGGAAAGCAACACTACAGTGTCTTTATTTTCTTAAGCAGCTGTGTTTCTAGATATGTAGATGGAAGCATAGACTTCTCAATGGTTCTTGCTGAGCAATGCTGTGCCACGAACGTGGACTGAAATGATGGCTCTAGAGCTGCTGGACTTACTTCTTGCTAAGCTGTCTGAGTTCGACTCGGATTTTTAAACTAGAACTAGTTTTAGGTGCCTTGGGAAATGTTTTGGATGAGTGACCCCCACAGTTGTTTATTGAGATAGGGTTAGTACCAGCATGGCAATAGTCATGGAGACTTTGTGCTTGTCACAGAATCATGTGGATTTCCTAATCTTCTGCCTTTAAAGCCAAGTATCCATAATCCCTAATTCTACCTGGGACCATAGTGGTCTTTCAGAGGCTACCCATGAGAACGGTGAAGTGAACAGTTACAGGGGGTTGTAGTAATGCACATGGGGAGGCAGGAGCAAGGAGACTATACTGTGGCAGGGCAGCACTGGGGTTACAGCAAGGCTTGCATTGAGGAGTAGAGGTATGCCAGTGTGCTGAGGCTGCAAGCCAGGGATGCTTCTCCCAGACTGTCCAGGGGCAAAGGCCATCCATCACTGTGATGAATGCCATAAAGTGGGCTGGCAGACAGCATCTTCCTTATGAGCTGTCTCCCTTTTCCTCTGCACAGAACAGGAGTCTGAGGAGCAAGGCAGTGGGAAGCCCGAGACCTCCCCACTTGTAACACCTGCTTTGCTCCTCTGTGCCATAAGCCATTCCTGGAGAAAGAGGTGGAACAGTTCCTTCTCTGTCTTCTTGAGTAGGATGATCTCAGCATGAGTCACCTGCAGCAGATTATGGACCCTGTTTCTTTGGAAACAGAATCCAACTAGCAGCTGCACAGCTCAGCATGTCTTTGACACAGCTTCTAGAATAGGGCATGGCACCTTCTGAACAGAAGCATCCAAGGGCAAAGGTTGAGCATGCTCTAATTTTGTGAATGGCTCTCACTGGAGAGCAGGATGTCATGACCAGAAAAGGGTGGAGATACTGTGGATCCATTTTGCTCATTCTTGGTGCCCTCAAACTGTTCACTTCTGAGCCCACAGTTAAAGCCACAGGGAGCTCTCTACTAAAGATACCAGCTGTAACACCAAAGGAGATACTGGTTTGTTGATCACTTCATGATCTTACCTTGGGTCTCAGTAGGGTTTCTCAGTGGCTGAGGATTATTTCTGAAATGTTTGAGTCCCAGCCTGTTTGCTGTAGGAAGGTGCCTTGCCCCTGCTTAAGTCTGCTTCTCTGTTCTTCATTTTAAATGTATCTCATGAGATTCTCAAATATCTCCTAGACCAACACCTTCCTTTCCTCACAGAGAGGTCTAGCCTCCCCTTGAGTGGTTGGCAAACAGTGCCCCAAAGCCATTTGCTTGGGCTGAGTGACGTGCTGGGCAGTTAATGAACTAGCACAGCTGTGTCAAAGCATCCCAGCAATGAATACAGGCTAAAATAGAAGCCACAAGCAGGAAACATGCAAACCCTTCTTGTGCCAGAGATGAAATCCAGAGAATGCCGGGCTGAATTGCTGACTTTTCACGCCTCTCACTAAATAAATCCTAGTCTGCTGTCCACCCATCCACTCTGCCTGAGTTGGTGGCTTCTTAAATGCTTTATGGAGGTATTTCCATTGAGGCATCTTCCAGTAATAACAGAAACCCTCATGCATTGACTTTAAGGTAAACACGTGTAATTCGACTATTTTTTTTTAAAGTTGGTTTGGTACAGGCAAATGGCCCATCACAGAGTTTAAATAGCCAGCTTGCCCAGTTTTTAACCTCACAAATATTCTGTTACAGTTAATCCTTTCCTGATGGTCCCTGCACCCTGTTCCAAGTAACTTAAATGATACAGCTTAAGTCTATTTTAAAGGAGGGGTGGAGTACTTGTTCCACTTATTCCAGCGAGGAAACAAACCGGGCTAGTCAAAAGTTTTCAACTAAGATTGGATGATACTTGAAATATGAAGATATTTGGTTTGTTTAATGGTCAAAATGTGGTTCATAGAAGACAGTTGTGTAGTTTTTAATCATGTTTTTGCAATCACAGTGTCACAGTATTAGTAAGGTTGGAAGAGACCTTAGAGATCATCAAGTCCAACCTATATCAAGTCCAGCCCAATGCTACATACAGAAGTGGGAGTAGCAGTTACTGTGTAGCCAGTTGTCATAATTTTATCCTGAATTTTATCCTGAATTTTGCACTCTGATGATATTTCAAAAAAAATAATACTTTCTAAGACATTCAGTTCTCATTAAAAACAACCAAACAACAAAAAACCCCCAAGCAAGCCAAAGTGTGTTTCTAGCCCTTATGCTTATGTAGAATATGATGCAAGTACACCCCAAAGTAAAACAAAAGTACCTCACCAAACCTTATGGTTTCTGAGTCAACCCCAGTACACTCATATTCCATTCTGCATTTGACTTCTGTTGTTGGCATTTCTGGAGTCATAAGTCAAGGGATGCCTTGAAGCAACAATTTGATCTTCCTTGCCTGAGCTTGCCCCACAAAACCTATTGGTAATAAATATTATCCTAGGTGACTGTGGTGTAAGTAATGACATTCTTTGCCCAAAGATCACCTCCAAAAATCACTCTCTGTTCATGTTTGGAAAGAGCTATGGGGAAGAAAGGTGCAAATGACTCTTACCTCTTCTCTTAGTGTCAGATACAGTTCACCCTGACACCAAGAACCAGATAGATCCAGAGGGATCCAAGCAATCTCTTGTTCCTGATGTCTGACTCTATTTTTCTGGTGAAGCTCGTGTCTCAGCCTGTGCTCAAACCACCCTTTCCCTTCTTTCCTACAAGGAAGTATATACAGTGCCTTCCCATCTTTTGACCTGGAAACCCAGGCCAGCTATGCACAGATATACCAGCAGCAGCATGTCCAAGCTCACTCTTTCTAAGCAAGGACTGATGCCTTGGGCCTGAGCCTGGCCAGTGGCCACCAATATGGAGACATGTGAAGGACATCAGGCCCTGTATTTAAGGGCTCCATGACTTGGATCCTTGCTTTCAGCAGTGTCATCACTTCAGCATTGAACTGGAGAGGCTTCCATGCAGACAATACTGTAGGGTAAGCCCAGGCAGCCCCTCCCTCACTGCCCACAGAAGGTGAGTGTCACTGGTAATCCTATAAGGAAAGAATGAGTCTCCTTTTTTAGTACTCCTTTTTTTGTTCCTCCTTTTGTTTGCAAATGTAAGTGGTAAAGAGTGGGAGGACTTGGAAATACACTGCTTCATCTGTCTTTTTAAGTAAGTGCTTTGCATTTTGGGTTTCCCTGTAAAATATGATCAATTTCTTCATTAATAATTACGATGGGAAAAAAGCTTCCTGCAAGTTGCATAAGACTGGCTTTATCTAGGCATGTGGTTTTATGAGAGCTTAAATGTGATTATCTAGGAAAGACCGCAAGCTTTTGTCTAGTGATAAGGGGCAAACAAAATTATGGGAAACCCAAATTATAAACCCCCCTCCGAAGGGGTTTTGTTCTGCCACAGTACACTAGTGATTCTCACTGGGATCCATGTGTGGTTCTCATATCTTGTGGTAGGAAGATAGGCAGTCTCTGGGGAGGGCACTAAACTGTTTGAGTCTTTGAGTCAAATGATGGAAAACATGGAGTGTGATTTTCAGAATCTCTGTCTGTAATCCATCCTTAAATGTTCCCCTAGTTCTGTGCAGTTTGAATTCCCTTAATTGCGTAATGGATTTACAGTTTAACATTTCAGATATAATTACCTCTATTATCGAAAACAAAGGAGACACGTGCCAGTCTGAAAGAGTAAAGACATAGCCTCCAGGAAAGGGATTAGTTCATCATGTCTTTTCTCCCCACACATGCACGTGCAGATATTTCTGCACAAGTCCCTGTATACCTACTTGTCAGTGCATTCCTTGTCCCTTAACTTCCAGGGCTGCTCTTTCTTCATGCCTCTGGGAAGGCTCCTAGTGGTTGACTTTCATATATGTGGCAATACTAAAATAAGCTGTTTAACAGTGCTTCCCAAGGTTTGGACAACTGGAAGCCTACTGGGCACCAGACAAGAACACCAGGGTACTCAGTGAAATCACTATACCTGGTTCATAGGGCGTAGAGTTCTTCACATGAATGCTGGCTATGCAAGGCACTAAATCTCATTGATTAAATCCTCTCTTTGGGATCCTTTTTGCATTTAGGACAGGCAACTTGTCTGCAGGATCTTCCAGACCTCACTTGGTCTCTCACTGGAAACATCTTCAGAGTTATTATTGGGACCTGGCTGTCCCATGGGAGCAGGACTGGACTCCAAATGTCTGTTTGCATTTAGACATTTTTATGAAAACCGTTCCCTGACCACTATTTAGCCCCAAACTCCCAAACAGTAACACACTGATTGATGCCCTTTGCTATAGGAGGACAGCAGTGAAGTGTGTTTGTGTGTCTGTGTATATATGTAGGTAGACACATAGTCAGCTTTGAAGAATGGCACAGGAGAATTAGAGCCATTATAGCAGGGTGGTGCCATTTCTCATATCAGCCTCATTCATCTCTCTGTACCCTGTGCCAGGAATAAAAGGTTGTGATGATGTTCAGTGTCACACAAGCAGCTACCTGACAGTCCTGTTGTGTACACACCCTGGTTGTTGCCCTGGATACCTTGCAGCAGCAAGGACAGCATGCCTGTGTTCATCCAGATGCTGAGAATTGCTTGGAGAAGCCCACCCATCAGACTTTGCCCCTTTGTAGCCCTCTGCCCTGCTTACTGAGGTGGTGTCAGAGAGTTACCTTAGTACAGCATGTAGTTCTTCAAAGGAGATTCATCCCCCCAAATGTGGACACAGCAACTCCTGCACCTCAGCTGTCTAGACACCTCTTCTAACAAGCAAAAATCAAGATGTGTGTCTAAGAGCTGAGTCACTTTAATCTAACAGCCCAAACAAGCCTGGCTAATCTCTAAAAATATCCCTGTTTTTCTCCAGCAGCTATGACATGGGCCCAGAATGTCCAGGTGGGATGGAGATACCTGCACTGTAAGGCAAGCTGAATCCCTCTCCCTGTTTTTGTGTTGGCCATGGCGCAGCAACAGATGAAAAAGTTGATTTGTTTTGTAATTGTCTCCATGTCTTACAGGTCTTCTGCTCTTTCTAGAGTTGGGAAAGGAACAGCCATCTATCAAGTCAGGTTGTCACCTTGCATTTTTATATCTCCTCCTTCACCTTACAAAGAACTATACACCTGGAGGTGTGCCACAATGGTCACTGGAACCTGCTGGGCACAGTGCTGAGCAAAGATTGTGTCTCCTCCTTCTAGAGTGTCAGACCCTGCTGAGAGCTACCATCAGTTACACAAAAAGCCCCCAAATATCTTGGTGTCTCCTTTGCCCAAGCATGAGACCATGATATAACCTATTGTGCTGGGAATAAGTTGGATCCCTTAATGAAGAAAAGCCCACAGCACCAGCCTTCACAGAGGGGAATTTTTAAGTGACTTTTAAGTGTGTTGCCAGGGACCTGCTAGCTGTTCTCCAGCTCTCTTCTGCTTCCAGATCCTGGTGACAGACAGCATTAAGCAGAAGCTCTACCAGCCACTCCATCAGAGCCGCAGATTGTGGGATGGATACATCAAAGGTGAGGAGCTGGCTTTAGAGAGTGTTCATCCAACTGAAACCTGTCCACTGTAACATATAAAGCCATTTTCTGAGCTTCTCATCATTGTGTTGTGCTCTTTCTTTCTACTATATTTATATAAAGCATAAGACTTCGGGGTAGAACTTTTCTGCTTTTGGCACTCCAACTTGTTTTTGCATGCTTATATTTGTTGTTGTTGCTGTTGTTGTTGAGAAACCAATAATAAATAATGTTTTGGTGAAGACTCTTGCAATGTGTAGCTGAACCTCAAGGTTTCTCTGAGCTGTCTGTACCATGAGTGCCAGTGCTCCTGATTTAGGATTAGCTGAAGCATGGTGCAGACTTCTTAGGGCATCTTAGAGTGAGACCAAAAACCCCAAAATTTTTGCTGTATTGTATTGAGGGGGATGTAATATTCCCTACCAGAAATCCTGTGCATCAGGATGTAGACAAATAATAAAGTCCCAAACTAACTAAAAGAACATTCCTCATTCATCTAGAAAATGTGTGTATGAAAGGAGATTTTTACCTCGTGACTCTTGTTTCAGGTTAGAGTTGAACAAGCATTTTCCTTCTAGAGACAAAGTGTTTCTGTAAGTGGCAGAACAAAAATATTGTAGAGAAAAAAAATCCAGCCCTTGAATTTCAAAAATACTGTCTTCTTTCAGAGTAAGATTTATGTGCAAGTAGACAATCTCTCTTACAGAGTTTTTCCTGTCACTTGGAGTCCACTCACTGGAAACAAGCCTATGATTTAAAAAAGATATTGGAAGAGCAGCTTGGACACAGAGAAAGGAATGACCTGGAGTCTTTAAAAACAGACAAGCTTTTCAGTAGCTTGGAGCTTGGAAGAAGAAGCTTAATGTTATGTAACACACAGTAAAGTTTGAGGCATTCTTGCTACCTAAAAAATAACTATTCTTGGCTTCTCACATTAGTATCTCTGCTTAGGGATTATGTTAACTGTTTTGTGGGAAATCTGGATGGAAATCTTCGGCTGTGGTGGTGAGTTTTCTTGAATGTGTAAAAGGCTGGGATGAGTGAGTGGTTAGGTTATTTGAGGGCTGGTGTTCCTGAGCCCGTTTTGTCTGGGATTCAGACAAGCCTTCCTGTTGAGAAACACTGGCCTACTTCTTCAGTGCAAGACAACAGACCAGGTCCTGCACTAGCAGGACAGTTGAAGTACTGAACTGTTTCCACTTACAGCTACAAGCCTGTAGTGGCTTCTGGAGTTCTTGAAGCAGAGGTAGCCCAGCTCCTTTCTTGTTCTCTCTCTCGTTTGTTTTATTAAGACACTTTTGCTTCTTGCAAAATTCTAAGAAATGTTGTGGGAGCTTTTTGAAAGGAAGAAGTTTGATTTTGTTCTCACACTATAGCTCCTGAGGATTTAGAATGTCCTGCTTAGAGCTGAGGATGACTATGTACAACCCCAAGGTGGAAACCACAGGCACCACCAGCTGTATTCAAGGACACAACTTCATCTTCAGGGTAAGTGGGAAGTATGTGAGAATGTTTAATAGCATTTCCTAAAATAAAACAAAACTAAAACAACAAAAAAATGTCCCCCCACCTCAAAACAAACAAAGAAACAAACAATAACAACAAAACACCCAACTAATACCCCCAAACAAAACAAAAAAACCCCACCAAAACCCCCATCAAAACCCCATGAACCAACAAAACAAAGAGAGGCATATGTGCTTTATTTAAAATAAACAAGCCCAGATTAAAAAAATCTTGTATATCTCTTTGGAACAGAACTGGTTTATGGCATCCCAGCAATGCATGGCAGTGACTTCGCTGCCTGAATGAGCTGGTAATGTGTCAGCTGTGCTGCAAGAAGCACTTTTCTGTGTCCTTTAGGACACTCTCTAGCACTGTCTAGGAATTGGGGAAAGTGATGCAGGAGATGTTTTGTAACACCTTTAGAACGGGTAATTTGTGGCTATAAGTTGAGCTGCTTTTTGCAACTTTGTCCAAGTTGCTGTGGGTCTGCTCAAGACACTCCAAAATCTCACAGTACCACCTACTACAATGGCCTTCCCTCTATTCCACCACAGATGTCCTGCTCAGGGGCAAAACCAGAGACTTCCTTCAGTTGCTTTTAGTTTTATTCTTTCTTTTGGGTTTTCTTCTTCGTGGTATTCAAATGGTCTTTTTGTTTCCTGTCCGTTATGAACCCATGTGACAGTTTAAATCTGGCTACATAAGGGCATGTGGCACAGAGCCCATCTGTTCTCCTGATGACTGTATAGGCTATTACATATACACTTATTAAGTGTATCACATGTCTAGTTTTCTCTCTGTGAAAAGCGTAGAGGTACCTATCAAGAGATATAAATGCTTACTAAAATGCTATGATGTGGTAGAAGGGCTCTTAGCAGGAGATGTGTGGGAAGTACTCTTTGTTATGGCTGTACCACCCTTAACTAGCCCAACTGTGATGATCCCAAGCTGAAGAAACCTTTGTACCACACAGTATTTTCCAGTTAATTATATATATTTGTACATCTGGGCGTGTGTGTGTGGACAAGTGAGATCATCCATTCCTGTGAGACTTTTTTATCCTATCCAGAATATTTTTCCTCTCACTAGCTCCTTTCCAGGAGCTCAACAGCAACAATAGGGCCAAGAGCCCTTCCCTCTCATCTGATGTCTGGAGTTCACTGTCTGCTCTGGGGTGTGGGCTCTGGGCACTCCAGTGGTATCAAGTCCATGGACTGGTCCAGCTTGAGTCTGCTGCACTTCTACGCTCAGATAACGTGAGAAGTTTTCAGGCCAGCCTGGCTGCTGGGCAGGTTCTTGCCAGAACTGAAAAATTAGAACCAGGAAAACAAATACCTTTTTTTTTCTTTGTGTGTACCTAAATATGAGAGAAAAATTACAAAGAAAAACTCTAGGATTTGAGTCATCTGTCATGCCTTAATGTTGTGTAATCAAGGGTCTAGCTCACCTTTACTTCAAACAGGGTTTTTCTATAGTTTTATTTGAAAAATTCTATTTTAGTGTTTGCTCAGACATTTTGGAGTTGGTTTTGGTTGATTTTATAGAGGTGGGTTGGTTTGACTAGGGTTTTTTCTTTCTGAAAATGGCATTATTATTTTTTCCTTCCCGTATTTTCTTGGATCAGAAGGTTCACTAAGATGCCAAATTATGGCTGGCTACAGCTTCAGTACATCTTGTAATAATGCAGGCCACAACATGCCAGAGTGATGGAGCATAGTATGTACAGTCCAGGAAAGATGTGACAGATTAACAGTGCTGATAATGTTCACCACGCCGGATCTTATACTAAAATCTCCTTCCTCCAGGTAGTTTAACTCTTGAGACACTGGTATAGTGAATACCCAAAGAAAACAGATGCTTACAGACAACCATGGGAGTGGTGGACAGTTGGAGTATTTTGTGCTCCATCAGAACAAGATTTCTTAAATGTAGAGCTGGGCAACAGTAGAAATGTGAGCCACTCTTTACTAGCAGGGGAACCATAATTTCTGTTCAATTTCTGTGTAATTTTATGCAGTGTGATGGCTGGGATCTGCATTCTGCCTTTCTACTTCCTACTCTTCCTGACTACATCCTGACTTCCTACCCTTGATATTCATCATCTCCCACCTTCTGCACATAGAAAACAAAATGTTGTGCAATGCCTGCAAAACCTACATAGCATAGGGCAGGCCTTGCAAAGGTTCTTTAGTTCTGTCTTGGTTTGGGGAATATAAGCAGGTTATCTTAATAGTTTTGCTTTGGGTAAGTTGCTCATGAACTAGTGAGAGTCCTGCAGCCCTCATCTACAGGCCAGCCCGCAAGGGAAGCAGGGAAATGTGGATTATGGGATTGTTAGTTCCTAACCTGAAAGAAAAGGGGTTTTAACAAGTATGAGGTGTTATTGCCGAGTGTAATGCCCCCTTCCAGAGGAAGCTGCACTGTCATCTGGTGAAGTCTTAACCTTGTGAATAGGCAGTGAAAGCTGATTGCTGTACTCACCAGGCCCATGGCTTTCTTTGTGGTCTCTTTCACTCACCGAATGTTTATACATAACATCTATCTGGAAGGAGACACTGTAGAGATGGTGTCAATGTCAGGATTGGTAACCTGCCCTGGAGGACTCAAGAGTTCACCTGAGCAGTAGCAGGGCCCTATTAGTAAAGCTCCATTCCCCTTTTTACAACAGCAATTTCCAAAATCTGGAGAGGAAATTCAGCTCTCCTTCATTGAAATAATGGATGGCCTGGACTTGGGTTAGAAAGGCAGTGATTTTCCACCTAGCATTGGACAGCCTCAGGCCAGGCGCTGGGATGAGTCCTTGATTAAGCCCTGTTCTTCTGGTTTTAAACAATTTATCAGGCTACCACTCCACAACAAGTTTCACAAGTCATAAGTGAAACTCAATGGACTTTACTTGGCGGGATCCAAAGATGGAAAAGAAAGGGCAGATCACCAGGAGCAGCCTGAATTCAGATAGTTGCGTTTTACTGAAAAACAAAGGAGAGACAGAAACCCTTATTAGTTTGTTATTTTTTCCTACCTCATCAATAGAGCCATAGGTATAGGGAAACTAGAACCCTGTTTGTTATTTGTAAGCATTTATTAATATATGTATTTGCTTTTATCATGAAACAGAACCTCCACATTAAGTTACAGCCCCTTCTGTTTACCTTCTTGATTATCTGATTGTTTCCATTTCTATGGCATTGGCTGCTACACATAATCCATCCATCCTTGCATCTATACTGGAGAGCAAAGCTGTTGAAAGATCAGTTATTGCACAGATTTACTGCACCTTATCTGTTCTGCTCTACCCAGCCACATGCAAGCCCTCAGCCAGCAGCCTTCTAAAGGTAACAGGGACTTGGCTACCTCACCTGGTCCCAGGACAAGATCTGGCAAAAGGGAAGTTACCTTATTTTAAGTGGTATGCTCTAAAATTACACCTTAGCTCACCTTGCGGTAACTTGCTCATGTAGTCATGGCCTTAAGGCTTTTCTTTAGTATCCATGGCCACAACATCTAAGCACTTTATGGTACAGTATACACTAAACATTAATTTCAAATTATTGAGAGTATTTTCATGACTCAACAACTTTCTAATGACTGCGTACCTTGTTAAAGTCTTGCAGCTCTTTAATAACAAAGCTTTTTCCTGATCCCTTGGCATTCAAACACTCTGTATAACTGAAATGAAATGCATAGCTGAAGTGTTTTTTTAGGACACTCAATTTAAAGTGAGCCCAAAGCAGCAAAGGACTCTTTGAACATCTCCAGAGTGGACACTCCCAGAGCTGTCTGTATACATTTGAATTAATTATTCCCTTCATGGAAATCGTACAAAATGTCCCTCAGGCTCTTTTTGACTGCCTTGTTGCCCTTTTGTGATAATCCCTTGCTATCCACTGGGCTTTCTGTGGTCCTAAACTTAACATATAAAGCTATTTTTATCTAGGGGTTAGGGTGTGAATAAATGCAGGGAATGTCTCTCAACATGACTTTGTGTTTGTGAGCCTTTCTTCAACTTCATTAGAAATGCTCAAACTTTCTTGCAAGTTGCCTTTGAGCATGCTCCAGTGAAATAGCTACAGTCAGGAGAATTTCTTCTCCCATAGGTCACACGAGTCAGCAACCAACCAGGAGCAACCTGTAAGCAGAATGGAGGCTTAGGAAATGGACCCACTGGTCCCTATTCTTCAGTGCACCACTGCCACATGGAACAACCTTGGATAAGCCTCCGTGACACTCGTGAGTAATGTAGGTGTGACAGAAACATTCATCTGCAGTTATGCCAGAGCTATGCTATCTGCCTTGGCTGGTCTCAGCTCAGCTCGTTTAGCTGGGGTTTCAATAACACCTGAGGGACATGGGTTCTCAACCCTCCATTAATTTTAAATGGGTACACATGTGCCTCCAGGGTTCTTGAAAAATCCAGCCCTAAATATTTTATGGAAAGGATATAAACATCCAGGAGAAAAGAAGGATTTTGTTGTCATGAGTCCTTAGGATGGAAGCAATGCAGTGAAGCACTCAGAGGTCCCCTGCAACTAGTCACAATCTCTTATCTTTAATAATAATCAGCAGAGAGAGCACAGCAGTCAAATGCTTTGTACCAAAATACCAGTTCAGTCAGGCAGTGGCTAGCAGCAGGTTCCTGGTCTTGCAAGAGCCTTGACAAGCTCCACCTGGAAGCCAGACTTTTGAGAATTTAAAAGGTGTGCAACTCTAGTTGCTTTAAACATCAGTTGAGAAATAGCTCCTGCTAGACTTACTATAATCCAACCAACCAAAGAACCCACAAACAAAACTACCAAAACAAAACCCAAACACCAAAGTCCATGAACCACTGTAACCAGCTTGGGACCTAACCATGGCAGAGCTGCTTCTTTTTGAGTCAGTCAGATAGATGTCCTTGGGTGTCCTTTTTTTTGAGTTTTGAGTCAGTCAGATAGGTGTCCTTGGGTGCTACCCGCTCTGCTGGAGACCATACTGTCAGATTTTCTTGCTCAGGTGAACCTGGTCTCAGTACTGCCTTGTACCTGCCTGGTCCAAGGCTTGCACAAGGGTACTACAGAGGTCCACTACAAGCTGGACTGAGATGAAAGCTGGCTTGCTGGCTTTCAGCCAACATCAGTGTACTTGTGAGAGGGACAAAACACCTATTGGCACCAACACCCCTAGTCCTGTGGAGAACCCTATGTGCATTCAGAGGGCTCTGCTATGACAAAGAAATAGTGGCCTCAGATGTTCTGGGCCCATGAGACCTGTGGTCGGTCAGTTTGGGTCACAGGTAACATGACCAGCATTCTGTCGGGCCATCATCCTTCTTATTTCAATGTAAACACTTCCCACCTGTCCCAAATATGCATGCCATTCTCCAAGACTTTCCAGCATTGCTTGCATTTGCAGAACTTTATTCCCTGCTCCCTCTCCCTGTGCCGCATCTGTTCCCATCACAGCTGTAGCCACCCTGTTCTGGCTGGCTGACACCCCAGTCCCCCCCTTCCCCTCTAAGCCGCCTCCCCTTCCAAGATCAGAATACTCTGTTTTTATTTATTTACCCTGCAGCTGTCAGTGTTGTGTCTGGGTCACTACACTGCAACATGGACGGACACGCAACAGTGGAAAATTCTTAAAACTGCCAATCCTGGTAGTAACCAACATACACACCATCAACAAATATATCCCTTGGCCCTTTGCACATTTGAAAACAACAGGTCCAGGTGATGGAACAAATGATGTTGCTGGAGACTGGTACAGAGCTCATGGCTCAAACCAGAACTGTGTTTGCCTGTGGTCAGGGAGAAGCCTCAGGGCTGAAAAGAGCAGCTATCCCAGAGCTGCCCACCTTGATGTTTTTTGACACTGCACAGAAATGCATAATGCAGAATTGTGACTCTGAGATATCAGAACTTTGCTGTCTCTTTGCTCCACATGCTGCTTTTTAAGAGGAAGGAAAACACTGTAAATGTCTCAAGGTGGAAGACGCTGTTGAGGGACAGGAAGCATCTAGGATGGTGCACAGTAGCAAAGAAAGGCAGAGCCTGGGATGAGTTTGATTTTCTTCTGTTTGCTGATTCCAAGCTCAGTATGCAGCTTTGGTGGAGGTGAGGCCACAGCATTTTATAAATACAGGCTGGTATGTGGGCTTACCAGTGGACCTCTGATTCCTCCATCAGTGCTTAGGAAACTAAATTAACATTCCAGAAAACTCCAGATGTTGGGGTAACCAGCACCCTGCTGCACTGCATGCAGAATATCTGGTTGATTGCTTTGAGATGCTGTTGTGTCCGCATGGACTTTGGGAATCAGAGACTAATTGACTGGCTCAGAGTTACTGTGTATCAGCAGCAATTAGTTTTTCAATATGTTAGACCCTGTTTTGTAGGTGATCACTTCATATCTTCTACCCCACCAAAATGCAAATAGCTTCTAAAAAATAACTATAGTCTGCTCACTGCTTAAAGACACCCATGTTACATCTACACCACTAACCAGCGCTATGGTTTCCTGAGCACAAGGAACTGGGTGCAGCTGAAGGCAGTGTTCCCCTGCAGACCTGAGTGTTCATTCCTGCCGGCAGCTGTGATTCAGCCTGAGGTAGGAGCTCACCGCAGCAGCTGGGTGTGCAGCTGGAAACCAGGTCCTCTTTGGCTGCCAGCCAGCGCCTCAGGCAGTGCTCAGAGCCATGGGAATTGCTCTTTCCTCTGTACCTCCTCAGGGTGTGAGAAGAAAGGGACATCACTCTCCCCTTTTTAGCTCCAGGACCATGTTGAGAAAGGCTGGTGTGAAAAAAGGGATTTTCCCCCTTTTCTCCTTCCCTAAGAATAGCCAGTTTGTAGACATGTTAAAAATCAGAACAACAAGTAAACTAAAAGCCAGATGGGGAAGGAGCTGGTAGCAGCAAGATGACCATATCACAGGTGCCCTTGATCAACTTTCTACCTGTTAAGCATCCCCTACCTTTTCAATGGTACGTTCCCAAGCTCTACAAGGCAACTAGCAGGTACCTCAACAAGAACATTGCTGGAACGTTTGCCTCAGACCACCAGGACATGCTTTTGGCGCCCAGGCTTCTGGGAAAGAAGATTGAGATAAACAGGTTATCTGCGACAAATGACTCTAGGTAAGTGCTACAGAAGCTGCAGGATGCCCGGAGTCTGGCATTTGATGTGAAAGTGAGATTGGGAGTCTGAATTAAAGAGTGTATTTGTTGAGGACCAGGTCAAGGCACCAAACTTGCATTGTCATTGTGCATTTAATTGTCACACTGCTATCTCTTCAACTAGGGGAGGGATATGCAGGACCTTGAGGGCTGCAGAAGGCACTGGGACATGTGTCACACCCTTGTTGTCGTGCACTCGTCAATCTCTGCAGCTAATGTAGCTCATTGAGAATCACGTCACAAACCATGTCCTCCCTCCTTCTCAGCCTTTTCCCTCTCCACCTCCCAGACTTGACTTCTTCTTGTAGAAGATGACTCTTTTCTGGCAATTTGACTCCTTTTTCACTTGGTGTTCATTCCTTTCTCAAAGGCCTCCTTTGAGAAGACATAACCCCTACCAAAAAACACAGAAGGTTAAGATCTACATTTATATTTACTTGTTATTGTCCTGTGGTGTTTCTAAGTGATGAAAACAGCTGCTGGCAGCCTAGCAGGTTAGGAAGAAGTAGGTTGCCTGGAACTAAAGGTTCACATCCCAGCAGTAATAATTCTAATACGTACTTCAGGTGCAGCTAAACTTGTGCAGCTAGCAGCTTGCTGGGTGTTCAGAGATTTATGTTAATGACATGCTATGCAAAAGGATCTCTTCCGGGACAATCTTATTCCTCCTAGAGCAGCACATGCAGTTATTGCTGTCTTACACCACAGAAGTGGCTGTATGTCTAATTCTGTCTACATATAAAGCAGTTTGTGAAACATGTCAGGACTCTCCAGCATGCGAGGCATTACAGAAATGCAAGACAGGATCTGAGCTATGACAAGCACAGTGCATGGCATCATATTCCATCATGCAGCAGGAGAAATAGGGATGCAAAATATGTTCCTGAGCTGAATAAGCCATTTGGACAAAATAAGGAACGAGATGAACTTTTGTCTCCTAATTTAAACCAAAATTGGATCGTAAGACTTCTGACACAGTTATCTCATGAAATTACCCCACCTCCATTACTACTAGCTGTTTTCTAGTGTAGGAGTTTAATTCATAGTTCCAATCACTGTAAAACACCCAAAAGTTGAGGCAAAGCAAACAGGAAATCTTGTAGCTCGTCTGTAGCAGAGTGAGTAATTTCAATACTCATTGCAATATATGTACAACCTCAGACCCCAACGATTACTTTTCATTTCTCTTTTGACCTCATGGGACTTTTTATTTTTTGGACCTGCTCCGTGAAAGCATTTCAGATAGAAACATTTCCGTAGGTCTTCTTGCTTCTTCATGGTTTGTGGTTAGCACGGTGCTGGAGAAACGCACCAAAAATCGCTCATTAGCCCAATGTAACCTAATGTAGTCCAGCTGCAGCCCCTGAGCACTGAATTGCAACATCTAAGATTTTTCGGGCCAAGTAGCACCTCATCACATCCCAACACCACCTCCATCTGGAGTAAAGAGAAGGGGGGAGCTGCAGCAGGAGGTGGGTGTTGTGCTCAGGCTTCGTATGCATCCGTGGCGGAGACACCCTGATAGTAAAGGCGGGACAGTCACTATCTCTGCTCTTAAGCAGGAGGTACAGTAGTGTTAGCCAGAGCCTGAACTCTCCATCCCCTACTGATTACACTGGTGAATGTGTGGAGTCTCAGGTCTGCAGATAGTGTTCAACAGCACGTATCTGCAATCGGTGTTTCTCTTGCTGTGGAAGGGCTGGTGGGTGCAGTGCTGGCCACGTGGAAGGGCATGCAGAGGGTGATGGCTTTACTGTACTCTGTAGGGTGTGCACAGCTCCTTAAAACCAAGAATTAGGTGGCACCAGTGTGCACCAGGGTTTCAGCTCGCCAGGCTGGAGCTCCCATCAGACTAGCCAGCATAGGTAGTGGCACTGGGTGTGCAGGCAGGACAGCTGGCTTCATGTGTAGCAGTAACCTGAGTTCATTCAGCTTCTCAGGAATGATTTGCTGAGCTCTCTGTTATGTGGCTGTGAGACTGGACAGTTCAAAGCTGCTTTGGTTACCCGGGCATCAGCTGTGCTCGATGCCTACAGTCAATTGGGAATGTTTGATTGTCAAAACATTTTGGTGTCAAGGGCCTCTCCATATCCTCTGGTGTGATGTGACCCCAGGATAATAGACCGTGCTTGACTTTGGGAGCCTATCCCAGTGCTATTTAGACCTGCACAGAGAAAGGGTAAGATACCACTGTGATGAAATGATAGCTGATGTACTTGCTGGTGTGAGCGAGGTGCTGGGTATGCAACCGAGTTCATTCATCTGCTGTGGCAAATGTTTGAACTGAAGACAGCAGAGCCCACACCTGCCTGTCTCACCACGTATTCTTGAAGATGACCAGAGAAACTGTTTCTTGATTGGGGGATTTTATTCTCCTAAGTTTTAGTTCTTTTGGGTCTTTGGTCTGGGCTTGCCCAGGATCCTGGCCATGGGTTTGGGTCCCCAGTGCTCAATCAAGGCTCAGTGAATGAAGTTCAGCTGTTACCACATTGGGGTTGAGAGCTGTTCAGCTCCTTGTGCCCTCCAGAGGAGGAGCTTGTGTTGGAGCAAAATCTACTTCCTCACCCAATTCCTGGCATAGGAACAGCTGTACCATGCTCAGGGGCAGCCCACCCAACTAACAAGTGGGGAAAGCTGGCAGGTCTCAGGTGCTCCGCTCTGCCCTCTCCAGTATCTGGTGCTGTGAAGGGGCACAAGCAGCAGCTGCTGACATTCCAGAATGCCCAGCTCCATAACTAACCTGGCAATCTCCCTGTTGCTCCCCACTCCGTGTTCGTTGGGATATCATAGCCATCAGCAGTCCCAGCAACTGGCAGCAGCAGCAGGGTGACTCACCTGGCCTGGCTCTCCTTGCACTTATCAAGATGATAATCTGCCGGTAATTTTTGCTCCAGCTCAGCGCTGTAGACCTGCTCTCATGCATCCGGCTCTCCCTGTAAGCATAAAGCTTCGCCCCAAATTACCCCACCCTCACTCAGTGTATCCACAGCCTCTGGCCACTCTCCAGCACATTGTCTGTTTTGGAAAGCAAAAACCTGTGCTCTAGTACCTAATTTAAGGAATTAGGCTCTGAAGACCAGTGCAGTGTCATGGAGGGATTCAGGCAAGTACATTTTTGTGGAGGTTGCAATGCTAAGGCCTCATTCAGTCAGGGAGGGGACGCCCATGCTGCCCTGTTGAGAACAAGCATTGCACTTAATGCTGAGCAGATTTTCCCTTAAAGTTCCCTCCTGGCTCCCTTGTGCACAGCAAAGGACATGTCACATCATTGCACAGAAGTGGGAGAAGCCGCTAGACCTTTAGCAGCTCCAGGACATGGATTAAAAGCTGTGAAATGCGGATATGTATTGCTGCACTAGTAAGAAGCACAGGTCATGACTGTGTATCATGCTGTCTTCTGTATTCCTCCTGTCCCCATTTACCTTCCTTTTGTTTCTTCCCTTTCTCTCTTCTTTTTGATGTTATATGTGATAAAGGGGCTTTGTTCAAAGAGGGCCAGGCCTAGAACTCACCAGCTCATTTCATACAGGACTGAACAACTGTCAGTCCAGCTTGGCTGTGCACAGTAGAGGTGCCAAGAGATGCTTTCACGTTAAATGGTTTCATTGCTATATAAGGTTTGGAGTCTTTGTACAAAAAAGAGAGTCAAGCATGTATATACATATAAAGCTTCTACTGCACAATCAGTAGTATTAAAAAAAATAAAAAAATTAAATGGTTTCATTGCTTCTTGTGTTTCCTGGGAGGACCACCATATTGGGCACCTGAATGATTTATCAGTTTGGAGTGGGGACCCTTTATGTCCTTGGAAAGGGAGTCCAGGTCATCTCCTTTGCTGGAAACAATCCTGAAGGTCTGACTGATGTTATAAGACCATCTTGGGGCTGGTTTAGAAGCTTCTGGGGTTTATCTTAGCTGGAATTGTGATTAATGATGTATTTCTGTTTCACAGCTACTAGTAACATAGGAAAGTAAATATTACTTTCATATATGAATCCACAGACCAAGAGTAAAGATAAGTGTCTTCTTGCATACTTCCTTTCTTTGGACCCCTTTGATTTAATTTACATTATTATTAATTCAGGGTGACAAGTGCTCCACCTTGCCATGGAGGTCAATGGAAATTTAGTCATCATCTTCATGCACAAGAATTCAACCCATGTCTGTGATTAGTGATGAAATGAAATCCATGGCTTGGAATAATTTATCCAGCATATCCAATCAAATACAAACATCCTCTGTGCTTGAAAATAAATGAGGGCTGAAGACAGATTGATGAGCTCAGAACAAGCTGCCACCCTCCACCCCCATCATCAGTGACTTTCCAGTCTGAAGAAGTGGATATGGAGGCTAGAGTGAAGGATATAGTACTTTCCAATAAGTGTTGGAGTGGGAGGTGAGAAATAAGAGCTCTCAGTGGAGGAGGAGTTAAAAAAAGGTAAGTATTCTCTTCTGTTAAGCAGGGTACAATTTAGAGCAGCTAAGATGGGCTTCTGGTATGGGGGTCAGGGCAGGAGCAGCCCTGTGCTTGCAGCACCTGTTATTGAATGCTACCTGCAGGTACCAGGGAGCACAAACCATGATTTCTGGCTGATACAGTCTTTTTCCAGTCATGCGTGACACTAAGGTGCCTATGAGATGAAAGAAGACAATGAAACGGCTGATGAGGTCTGCCCTTGGTGAGATGCAGTAACACCAATACAGAAGGACTCACATCCCAGCAGCTTTTTGGGCTTAAAGCTGCAAACAAAGTCTGAGTTTGAGTTCCAATGTCACCATTCAGTGATGTTTAATTGGGAAATTCATGTTACTTGCTCTTTCCTTCTTTCCCCCTGTGGCATGCCAGCTTCAGAAGCATGACTGAGGGCTCAGGCTGTGATAGTGACATGCTTCTCCTGGGTGCAGAGTAGCTGTACCATCAGCTGAACTGAGCTGTCACAGTCAGGGTGAGAGGGTGGTGAGCTTGTTCAGCTGGAGAATGGTTATGAATTAAGCCAGGGCCAGTCACTTGCGCATTTCTGCCCCCATTTCAGTGTTCATCAAGATCAAAGTGAAATTCTAGTTCCCAGATTAGCAAAGGGAAGTTTGAAAGGGTGAAGTGTGTGTTGCCTGAAAGTGAAGAAACCAGAAAGCAAAGCAAACCTTTAACTGATAATTTTGAATATATATTCTTTGTAGGATTTAACATTTTTTATAACTGGGGCAAACCATACTTCAGAGAGACTTTGTGATATGAGGCATTTTATAAATGATGAGCTGACGCTGTAGGTTTTACAACCAAAGAAGATGAAAGAGATTTCAGGATTGATATCCTGAGTTGAGCTGTGTACTTAGTGAGTGAGAGATTTTTGAGTTTGGTGCCACTCATGTGCCATGTTTGTAAACACAGGAACACTGTGCCAGTGGGCAGTTGCTACCAAATGCAGAGCCAGGGAAGCCTGGTCTGTGCCTTGTCAGCACAGCATTTTGGGCTATCTTCTAAATTGTCCTCTATGAGCACATGCTGGAGGTACACAACTGCAGAAGGCAGGGGAAAATGCCGTGCTGATCCAACTGTATGGCTCGGGTCAGCATCTCCTACCTGGAGCCTCAGATAGTAAAAGGTGGTGTGAAGTTTTCTCTTGCCTCCAAGGGCAGCAGGCAAATTAAGCTGGTTTCATAATTTAACATTTCTGGGGTGCTCTAATTATACATCTTCACTGATACTACATCTGAAACTCCAAAGCCACACAGTGATAAGTGCCTCTTACTACCTGCCAGATGGTGTGTCCTTTCTTATCAGCTCGAGTGCTACTTGTGAGAGGTGTCAGAGCTTCACCCTGACTGCTGTAAGATCTCTTCATATCCTAAGAGGGAGACTACTGAGAAGTAGAACTTGGGACTGTCCTATGCAGGACTAGGAACTGGACCTTGATGATCCTGCTTTTCAACTCAGAACATTCAATGATTCTATGAAGTTGCAGTACCAGCAGCTGAGTGGACTGTGGTAGCTGTGGGAACCAGGTGCCTCTCCCACTCCCCTGAACCAATCTTTAGAAGTAAATTCCTGTGAGCTCTAAAGAGCCTCATTGCTGGAGCCCAATTCTTGCACAGAGGCATGGAAGCAATGCTGGCTCTCCTAAGGCACTGTCCCATCAGCTCTTTTGTGAGGAAACATGAAAGAGACTTATTTTTAGGCAACATCTGACTAAAAAAAAAAAAAAAAAAGAAGAAGAAAAATAGAAAGGAAGTGGTTAAGGGCATATTTTACTCTGCACTAATGAACTGTAAAGGATATAGTCTAAATTTTTCAGATGTTTAGAAAGCAGTGTTCCAAAAAGCAAAAACACTTCACAGAAATCTCTTTGATTTCTATGTTGTTCCCCGTGTTGGTGCTAAACCAGAGCCTTCTTGCGCTGAGGATCTTTCCTTCTCCCCCACTGCCTTGTAGCCACTGTCAGTGGGTAAAAATATTCATGTTTAAGTCCAGTACCTTTATGTGCATCTCACACTGGAGGTTTTTTTCCATTCCCCTGGGGTTGGGCAGGCCATGATTATCACTCTAATAGAGTTAATTAAGAGCCTAGAGGCCCTGATGTTTTGTTTTCTTTGGGAGCAGACCTATGGCTTGGACCTCCGAGCTACCTGCTCTGCCCCATTCCTTTCCCTGCAAAAGCAGCCAGGCAAAATCTAGCAAGTAGCTGTTCAAGAGCTGTGTGCACGCCCCAGCCTCAGTGTGTGCTATGGGATCAGATCTAGATGTCTTCTCCTCCATGGCATGTAGTGGGGCTCTGTTGGCTCAGGTAAGGAGCAATTCCTTAATTTTGAATTGAACAGTAGCTCAAGCAAGTAAAAATAACCCTATGAAGTGAATCAGCAAGACAAAGTATGTCCCCAAAGAGTCCATCTCCAGGGGGTGTCTGATGCTCAGGATGGCAGTAAAGCAGCAGTCTGCTGAGGGAACAGGTGAAGACTATTAGGTTGGGGCTGAACTCACTTATTCTTAGCACCTGAGAGAACCATCCCCCAAAGTGAGCTTTTCCCCTTGCAACAGCCTCGCTCAGTTCAAAGGGAATCTCTGAGAACAGGTAAGGACTTTTTTTCAAGAAATAGTATAGGAACATAGGGTCACTCCCAAATGTGGAATAAAATAATAAAGGGCTTTTATGTGGGAATTTTGCTGTCCTCTGGAGAGTTATAAAGATCAAAGACTTGAAAGAGTGGCTAATTGCAGGTGAGGTTACTCCTGTGAAACAATTAGCCCATGTGCACGTGTGAAAATGGAGAGGGTGTGTTGCTAGCAAACTGAGGCATCTCCTATAAAACTGCTTCAATTTTAGGGGATGTTAACTACTCCCTTGCTGAATTATGATTCCCCTATGTGACCACTTTGAATCCACAAAATCTTAGTGCCCCAATGGCTCCTGTTCCCTTTCTTGGATTACACCTGAAACACGAGTGCAAAGAGTATGCACTTGAATGATGTGGAGAAATGAGAACAAACTGGTATGGTGTTCTAGAGAGGAGACTGTGTTCTTTAGTCTTTGAGAGCTGTTAATGTAACAAAGATGAAAATAGAGATTTGAAAGATATCAGTTGGGGGCCTTGAAGACTGTCTCAAACCTTCACAGGCCTATTCAATAACTTGAAGAATGAGAGTATGCATAATTTGAAATGGTCAAACCTACAAAACACGGGTGAGAACAGTTTTCCATAAAACTGAATGTCCTCAAGATCTCTGAACTGGACAGTCACCCTAGCTTGTTTACTACTGCTGTGGAAACTATGATGAATTGTTGAAAAAAAAAAGTCCTTAAGAGTAATGAAGAGAGATTTCAAAGGCAAAAGGTTGAGCTGGTAATTGAACAACAAAACAGCTTTGGGAATTTGTGTCTGAAAAAGGACAAGCGGAGCTGAACAGGCACAGCCCCTGGATCCAGGGTAGCTGATGTTTGGGAAACAAGACTGGCAGTTGGCTCAGTGGTGAACCCTGTCTGGTCAGAGGAACAAATGAAACCAGAGCGGCGAAAGGATAAAAACCATGACGGGATGTTTTCACAAAAGTAATGGCTTAATCTGGGGTCCTGTGTTTCCACCTCAGATAAAGGAGGGGCTGAAAAAACAGTGGGAAGGGAGCTTGGAAGACAGGGAGTAGTTTTGTGTCAAAGCAAAGTGAAACTCTCTGCCTATGAGAGTTATTGAGATAGTAAAGAAAATTGTGAAGAGGGGACAAAATGGCAAGTAACAAGGAAAGTACACCTATTTCCCCTTTGCTTATCTTTCCTATGAGAGAGATGCTCAACCAATAGGTTTACAACAAGCTTGAAAGTAACCAAAGAAGAGCCTTCTATTAGCTTGTTAGGCAGTTGTTTTTTTTTCTTTCCGCCAGTATCTGTGAACCTTGCAGACTGATAAACTATGAAAAGGCTACTGACATGCAATTCAGCCTGGGGGCTGTATGGGCTTGTAAAAGGCACACTAGTCACAATGTGCCGTCATTTTGCGTTCTCTGTTCAGAGACAGGAAGCAAAAATCTATACTCTTCTTCCCTCCTGGGCTTTTCAGGTTCTATTTCACAACCGTACAAAGTTGAGGCAAGACACTTGTCCTATGAGCTTTGGAACACGGCTGTGGCTGGCACTTAACCCCTCTTTTCACAGCAGGTATCTTCTCTCCCTTCACCAGTGGCCTAATTGTATGCATGCATGTTGACACAGAGTGGAAAGAAGAAAGTCTTTAGTTAAGCAATTAGTTGCTGCCATTGGAGGCCCTGCCACAGGATAATTGAAAGCCATTAAGTAATGTTTGGTTCTGAAATGTAGCAATTATCTCGGTAATTGCAAGGACGTTCCTTGAATTCTAACCCATTTTTATTGACTTGTTGAGTGTTTCTGCTCCCATGTAAGCTGCTGTAGTGCCTGCTGTGAGACAGCGGGGAAGGGAGAAGAGAGGAGGAGGGAGGCTTGTTCTCTGGGAGAGCCTGCCAAGAGCCAAAAATTGGTGGTGCTTTTTGTGTTGCAGGCACCTGATACTGAGCTGGCTTCACCCTGCTCGTGTCAAGACCTCTCTGCCTGAGCAGAGGGATCTTCCCCTTCCTAACACCAAAGCAGAGATGGGGTAGTGGAGTGCACTCTATCTGGACTAGCGTTTGACCTTGCCAGGTCTCTGACTCCTTTCGAATGTGCAAGTCATTCTTGCACAGCACCGGCTCGCCTCTGGCCTTGGAGGTTTGTGGTCCAGCGTCTGTCCTGTGCCAGGAGTGATCCGAGCTCCAAGAGGATGGGATTGGCCACTAGAGGGTAGCACAATTAAAAGCATAAGGAAGTCTTATTTCCCAAAGTCGGACGAGCTGTTCTGGGGGATGCACAGCAGGGATGGTCATGCCTCCAGGCTACCTGCTGCCCAAGAGGTGGGCCAGTGTGGGAGCAGAAGCAAGCTCATGGTGAATAAAGGACTTGCCACGGTAAAGCAGAAACACAAGGCTCTCAGTGCTGCTCCTGCTCTTCCTGGCCATATGCTCCCTCTTCACCAGAGTCCAGGGTTCTAAAGCAGCCTTTTGGCCTGGTTCTAGTGTTGATTTATTGTAATTTCTTGATCTGCGGCTCTGACTCCAAGTTCAGATCTGGGATATCACCATGACAGATGGACAATACCAAGGTCTTTCTTTGTTTTCTGAGTTAACATATCTACAAAAGACTTCTTAGGTTACAATTACTAGAGTACATACTGTTCTGCTCTTGGCCTTTACTGGTATGTACAAAGTGCTATGCACACTAATAGATGAGAATGCAAAATGTTTTTAAAATCACACTATTGTGTGAATGGAGGGAAACGAGTGGTGGGTCCCAGGAGAATCAAGGTTTTAATTTTAAAGCATGCCTCTGGAGCCAAAGGTCAGAATAGAGCCATCTTCCCTTGAACAAAATCCCCACCACAACATTGTATTAACATGATACTTAAAAATGCAGCTGCACTCTCGGGTTAAAGTCCTGGCTCTGCAGAGAGCACACTCTGGCAGGATCAGTTTCAAGGATGGAGAAATGCGGTGTCTGACGCACACTAAAATGTCTGTCTCCTGATCCGCTGTGCAGCAATGCATCAAGCACTTCTTGAAACGTGGGCTTTGCCAGCTGCCAGCACACGCCAGGGACAGGGGTTAGTTATGATGTTAATGTAGTTAATTGGGGATATGGAGAAGTCTGTGAAGGAGAAGGCAAATGCTTTTCTTATAGTCGTGTGGCTCATTAGAGCAATTGCATAGCACTGGCAGGGTGAAAAAGCTTTTTCTCTTCAAGAGTATTTGTACCATGCCAAGAAGCTTTATTGCTTTATGGGGGTCATGATGATGTTTCCTTGCTGTGTTTTGGGCAGCAGTGGACCATGAGCAAGTGCATTGCAAAAGCACAGAGCAGTGTTATGACACTGCTGTAGAAGAATCCAAGTGACTCAAGGTAGAAATTTCTGATTGCATAGAGAAGGTCTAACTTGAAATTGATCCTCACTAGTTGCAGAACATCACTGCAGCAGCAAGACATAATAGCACAGAGTGCTTGTTTAACTGTAAATATGCCCTTGTAACCTGTGGGACAAACTGTGGTCTTTGTGCTGTGCCTGCTCATTTTAAACCAGAAGATTTTTTCACCAGATTACACCTCAGGTTAATGCATCTTCAGACATTGTCGCTGGTCAGCTGACAACAAGGGAAGCTTAATCTGCTTTTCCCAGAGTACCCTAAATGTGAAGTTGCTCCTTACCCACTCTCATGCACACCAGTTGACCTCCAGGAATCCTTGCAGTATTTCCTCTTTGGGATGAGTTTTGTATCATTCCACTCTTACATACGTAATCCCCTTACTGCAGTGGGGGGAGGCTGTGTTCAATGCCCACCTTATTCTATGGGATGCCAAGTGATCTGGGGCTCTTCAGTTTGTACTTTGGAAAGGAGTGTGTGCATGTATGCAGAGTTATAGAAATGTCTACAGTGGAGGTTGTTGCCTTCTGGAAGAAAGATGTCATTCCTAGAGACATGGGCAAAGAGGCAATGGACCTTGAATGCACAAACTCCTTAGAAACTGAGAAGCACATTTATCCTGTGCCTTCCCTGATAGCCTCTAGCTCTACTGCACCCCTTGCTGCATTGCTTTGGGCAGCCAGGACTGTCCAAGTGTGGCCAGCAAAGACCAGGAAATGAACATTCACCAGCTGGCAGCATGGGTGTGAACCCTTCCCCTGGAACCTTTGAAGCATTAGAAAGTACAGTACTGTGTTGAGCATGTTGGCTTTTTCTTTGTTGCCTTAGGGAAAAAACAAGTCTCTGATTAGCCCTCAGGTGGCCTGCTCTGGGCTCTGTGTTCTGGGTGACACACTGCTTCCCTGGCCTGACCCTGACCCTGGAGCGCAACGGGAGGAAGACGACTGGGAGGGGGAGAACATGGGGGCTATTTTTGCTCCCATATCACTATCTAGTTAGACTCCAAGATGCTGTCCTTCACTGCTGTCTGCTGCCTTGCTTGCTCTGTGGCTCTCAAGTGTTTATCACTGACAGGCTGTGAGCAGATGGACTGGCAAGAAGAGATAAATTTGACCCAAGAAGATGTCATTTGAGGAACAGCTGAGGCTAGTGTTTCACCAGATGTCCTAGCTTTAACCCATTAGCGACTTCAAGGAACTCAGCATTGTCAATGGCTTAAAACACAGTCCATTACCACACAGGCAGGACACAAAAGGCTATTGTTACAATTTGCACAATAAGCAGATATTCCAGGTTTTTCCAGGGGGCAGCCATGAACTTGGACCCAATAGGGCTGTGCAGTAGTGATGTGTACCATAGTTAATGGTGTCCTCTGCAAGCTTGACTCAAACAACTAGAGTTAGTCAAAATGTTACCAATTTAGTGCTAAATGACTCTCTTAGTGCATGAACCAGCAGATACCATGTTATGATAATACTGACAAATGTTCTCAAAGGCATCTTTGTGATTGGGTTAGCTGATTTTCCCCTCCGTGGCTCTGTATTGGGTGTCCCAAGAGGCACTGCTGCTTCTGCTGCCATATTAAATGTGTAAGCATGTGCTTGGTAGCAGTGTACCTCTAGCTGTTGACAATGTGGCCTATTCATATTCATTGTGTTTGTAGGAAATACTTCACAGTGGTGAATGAGCCCACATGAGTGAGGGGACATGCACACAGCCACTCAATCACCAAGACAGAGTGTTATGCAGAGTTGTACAGAGCACTTTCCAGCATCATCAATGGAGAGCATGCATAGCACAGACCAGCAATGTCTCTTCGTCTGCATCTGTAACTCTGCCTGTATAGTCTTCTAGGAAGGGTTGTCATCTGCCATTTGGATAGTTTTGACAAACCATGTTTAAACTGGTAAAAGGATGTTTTGACAGCAAGGCCATTCCTTAGTGCAGAGGTGTGAGATTTATGGATATTTGAGCTAGTGAGATAAATTGGTTGTGGCCTGAGAGAATATTCCCGCAAAGTGGAAGTACCTCCCAAATTTCACTGATGGCTTTATGCTTGTTTGTCAGATGCAAGTCTAACACTGGGGGTTTTTTTGGTGTGGCAACTCCTGCACTGGGACCGTGTCCATGGTGGCTGGGACACAGGCAGGTATCTTTCACTTGCCCATGCAAATTCTTGTTATCAGTGCTGTGAAGAGCTGAGCATCTTGGGGTTGTTTCCTATGTGTAGTCTGAAAAGACCAAGTGTACAGTGTCTTATGTTAAATCCCAGCTTGTCACCTTTAGCCATAATGAATCCACTACTATGTATGCTTTCAACTGACATAGCCAGAAAGGCAAAGGGAAACTGAACTCCTCCTCATTAGCTGATGTTTGTTAATGGATGATTTTTACCCCAGGCAACACTGAGTTTAATCAAATTGCCCTTTTCAAATTAATTGCTTTGTTTAAGGCCTAATCTAGGAGGTGAAAGAACAACTCCTCTCCCTTTATCTGTGAGAGTGTGAGGGAGTGTTTGCTGCTGTATGAGCCTGTTTCAAATGCAGCACTACTCTTGCTGGACCTCTGCTGTGATTCTGGGAAAGTCAAATGTTCAAATTTGCCTCTTTCCTCTAAAGCCCTAGAAAGGAACATCCCTCTTGGCAGCAGTCTGCACAGTTTTCTACCAAATTTTGTAAGATATTTAGGGCCAAATTTTTAGCCAGTATAAACCAATGTCATCAGATCCACATTGATATGTCCTTTCACCACTGAAGGGATATCATATATTTCTTGAGCTATTCCTGCTCAGTTGGGAGCAACAGGAGTTGTGAACTCCTTTGGGAGTTGGGGAACTAGGTTTGGAGTTAACACTGAAGTCAGGAGCTAATGTGGACCAGCAGTCTTTCTCTTGCAACCAGGTTAATTCAGAATTCTTCAGGGAAACTGCTTCTGGGCTTGGTCTCAGATTTGAGAGCTCCCTACTGCAAGGATTGCACTCCAGACAATTTTTGTACTTGAGAAGGGGTCCAAATGCTTGGCTGTGAATGCCAGCATTTACACAAGCTGCCCAGCTGCTTTCGGATGTGTATGCTGTTTACATGCAGACTCCAGCTGGTTGCTACAGTAGGATTTAGCCAGGCAGGATCTGTTGGGAAAACGTTTCCCTCTGCTACAGATATGAGGTAGTGTCTGTGTTTCTAGCAGGACAAGCTAGCTGGTTTTATCACCCTGAGACTTGTGTCCTGGACAAAAAAGAAAAAAAAAATCACAAAATCTGCCCCAGCAAGGCCAGAGATGCTGGCACTCGCAGTGCTTGATATTCCATGTCTCTGCTGCGCTTATTGTGACTTGGGAGGGCGAGTGGAAACTGAAGTACAGAAAGCAAGAAATTTCTCCTGCTGTCCTAGCAACTATGATTTTTGGCCACAAAATGGTCTCTTTTCCTAGAAGATCACCTTTTCCCAACTCTGCTTGTCCCTCTCGGTGTCACACGGAATCTTCAAATGGGGAGGTACAACAATGAGGACAGAATTTACTGGAAATAGTGCTCAGATAGGCAAAACTGGAAGCTTTTGTATACACTGAGCTGGGGAATGCACCACCACTGTGGGCTGACCTTCGCAGGCTGTCCGTGTGTGAGTGGATGTTTTAAATAATATTTTATTGGCATTTAATTCAATGTTTTGTTCAAGAAGGATTTTCTATTCTTCCCAGATATCTCCTCCCTCCCCAGAGTGCTGGGAAATTTATCCCAGGAAAAAAAGAGGGATGTGTGTCTCTTGGGGGTTTCTGAGTACTGATAAGAATTGTGGAAAGTCCCATAGGTGTGCATTTTCCTTCATTACTCAATCACACATTAATATTTCTTAGGAACTTGCCTCTCAGTGTGTCTTATTTCATGCAGTTTGATTGTTATGACATGTACAGTAGCTGAAATGTAAAATCTATTGAACTGCGTCCAACATCTTCTCAATGGCCACTGATTGGGAATTCTGTGATTTTTTTAGATACCTATTGCAAGTGATTCACACCTGCCTTTCCAGAGGAGCTGGGCATCAATAAGTGCTCTGAAATAGACCATGACATGATCCTACGTTTTAATGAGATCTGTGGAACAGCTCTGTCCTGCAATCTCATTTATTCTACTGCTTAGTAACTTTAATGGGAATTTTTTCTTTGGCAGAGAAAGCAAATATTTTGTTAGGACAAAAATTGTAGGGCTTATCAACTTCTTTCTGATTATGTTCATCCGTCAATGTTTTCTGATTAGAAAAAGAAGAATGTATTTGAAATGCTACGTTTAGGAAAAGTACTCTTAACAAGTAGAATTTTGGGAGTTTGTGGACAGCCTGTTTCTGATGCAAGACATAGTTTTTGTTTTTAAATGTTGCATAAGAAAAATGTGGATTTTTTTTTTATTGGGGGAATGTTCATTGATTGGACAAAAGCAAGCAAATAAGAGGGCTTCTCTCATTTTAGTGGAAAATGTGTTACCCTTTCAGTATTTTCAATGTATAGCCTTTGCTATGCAGCAGAGCAATGTTTCCTTCTTGATGGTGAGTGGAATGAGAAGCCACTGATGATGAATTAAGGGCAGATCCTGCAAGGGCAGAACAGTATTAACTGCCTGGTGACATCATGTATGCTGTCTTCTGGGCAAGGAGCCTCACTTGCCCTTCAGTCCATGCTCTCCTTTGCAAGCCATGCAGGTGACCTTCTGGGAGCAGTGGGGCAAGAAATCAGTGCCCTATGCTGTCCCTTAGCAGCCATCCTGCAGTGCCAATGGCAGTTGTGTTTTGTCTGCTCCTGTGCTTCCTCCCTCCTTGCAGTTATCCCTGGTGCTGAGAGAATCATTCTTACAAAGGTCCCCAAGTCCCAGAGCTGCTGAGGTCGGTGGTCCTCTGAGTTCAAGGCAACATGGATCTGTGCAGATATTTGCTAGTGAGCTCAGGTGGCTACATAGCTTTGACAGGGAGCACATGGCATGCCCTCGGGCCCAGAGGGGCAGCTGATTTCCAGAGCAGGAAATGCCACCCAGGGAATGGCTGGGTTCACCTCCAGGACAGCTCTTGGGGGTTCACTGCAGGCCAGGCAGGAGGAAGTCACTGCTGTTGCCTGGCTTAGATCTTCCAAAACTGCTGAAGGCAGAAAGGCAAAGAAGCAGCAGACAGCAAAGGAAAGATTAATTGGCTGGCTGCCTGAAGGGCTGGTTGGGGTTGTATTTCTTGTTCTTACTTTTGCAAATTTCTGCAGGATTGTAAATCTTGAGCTGCTTCCCCAGTGGGGAGACTTCAGGTGTGTTTTTCTAAACAGGCAAACCTGAGCATACTTAAGTTCTTTGACTCAACACACAGGAATTCCCATTGGCTTTATTACATGCTGACAAGCATGCTGGGGAAAGCAGAACAGATCAATGGCTGTGTTTGAAGCAGGCCATAAATCACTCGTGACACCAGGCAGCAGATTGACTGACTCGCCTTGTTGCCCTTGTTCCTCCTCCCTTCCCAGAACACCAGGCTGACCCTGGCCTGCCACCGAGCTGCAGGGAGAGATGCCCGTGATTAATGCTGCAAGTGAAATCCTGGCAGCAGGCAAAATTGAGGGCTCTGCAGGAAGAAGTCAGAGGACAGCCATGCAAGTCAGACAAGGAGTAAATTTAAATGGATTAAATCCTCCCCAGCTCCCAGTGTCGTTGGGTCAGTGCTATACTCCTTATTTTCTCAGTGCTCCTGTGAAATCCTGGTTTTGCATAAATGTCTGTCCCTGCCCCAAACACATTGTGAGACAGTTTAACGTCACAGGTTGAGCAATGATGATGTTAAAGCTGCAAATTGGACAGGAGAGCTACTGATGCCAGACGTGGGAATTTTGCCTCTGACGGGTTTTGACTTTTCAGAAGGAGCCAAGATGGGCAGATGGTTTTGAATTTAATACTTTCTTCACTGGAAATTGTAGCCTTGGGGTGATAGAAAATCAGACATAGCCTTGGTCTAGACAGGAGAGGGGTGTGAGAACCTCCAGAATGCCAAGCACTCTCCTCCTCTGCCCCTGTGCACCAGAGCTGGCGTGGGAAGGGAGGGACAGTAAGAAAAACTTCTGGAAAAATCACACCATTCTTGTTTGAAGATTTCAGACCGCTCTTTTTTTTTTACTGATAGATTGAGATAAAAATTCAGGAAATTATAATTTAAAAAATTAAAGCAATAACAGGTAGAGCCGCTCATGCAGTTGAGTTGAAACCCTTCTTTTTGGTGGGAGGGAATAATGAGAAAAATGCCACTTCTAGCAGTCACCTCATTTTGGAGGCTTGTCACCTCACTTTGGGGCTGTCTTTGTGAAGGAAACAGTTAAGCAACTAAAAGAAACCCATCCCTGCATGCACAGAGCTTGCTCCTTCCATGGGAGCACAGAATACTGGGAGTGCCTTGTGCTGGTAGATAAGAGACAAGACGCCAGGGTTATGGGTCTGCCCACAGGCAAAATTTTAATTAAAAATTATCTATATTATATCAAATAGTTTTCTGAAAATTTTCAAAGTTGTTTCCATGTTTTGTGCTCAAAAGAAATTAAGGGAATATTTTGCAGGATCCTGACATTCATACTTTTATCATCCAAATGGTTTTTTTCTTCAAAAAAGGTCAAAGCCCTGTGTTCATGCAGTGTTTGGTAAATAAGAAATCTTGGTTATGTTGACAGAAAATTCTTTTTTCTTTAAGTCAATAAGAACTGTAGGTGAAGCAGGAAATGCCATTCATGATATCATCTTCAGAGCTTTTCCTCTTGAAAAAGCAGACCTGTAATGGACACCCAAGGGCCCTGCCCTATCTGTTCAAATAACTTCAAAATTCAGGAAAATGCAAGAGAAATCAGCCACTGTCAGGATGGAACTCTTCCAGCTTTGCAGGCAGGGTAATGTGCAGTGTTAGCACATACCAGAGGACTTCTGCCGAATTGCAAAAAGGGAGTTTGATGTTTGCTGGCACTTTGGTTCCTGTGCTCTGGGAGCGGGCAGGCCTGGCCAGGTTGCTTTCCTTTGTGGTTTTTTTGGGCAAAGCAAAGCATCCAGAAATGGAAACTCTCAGTGAGGAGATAGCTTTTCTTTCCCGTCCATCGTGCTCCTCTCAAGCAGAACTCAGTTTTACTTTACAGGGTTTCCCTTTCATCTGAAACCTTCCAATTTCAGGCAGGTTAGCTTGCCAAGGTGCACCTTCCCTTTCATAAATATTGCAGTAGCTACAGGCTATGGAGAGTTAGCCAAGCCAGCTCTCTTCATCTATCATGATCTCACCCCTCCCTTAACCCCCTCCTCTCCCGCCCTCTCATTAAATAAGAACAAAAGGTAAACTGTAACCCTCTCACATGCCACATTAATATATGGTATAATTTTCCAGTTCTGCCCAGTTCTGGTATGGCGACTGTGTGCTTGTGTAGAAAATGGGGCATCCCTCATGCTGGGAACATTACAATCTTCTCTCCAAACTTGATCCACCCTTGAACATCCTGGGCTGCCTGAACATTGACCAAATAACAACAAAGTATTGGGCACTTTTTATGCCCCTGGTCATCAGAGGATGAAGGACCCATCCCTGCTCCCTGGAACCTAAGGGGCAGCGTCCCAGACTGTTCTTTGCCTGTCCATCTCATCAAGGCTTAACAGAGCTGCTGTCTCTGTTTTGAGGGTCAGGTCTTTGGGGACACTTGCAGGCACTTGCTCTGACTTGGCCTGCTCTGGAGGTTTTCTTCTTGGGGCTGGCTGTGCCCAGCCACCCTGTGTGAGAGCAGGGGTTACATGGAGCTTTGCAGTTGGTGTTCTTGCTGCGAGCCAGGACTTCTTTGCCTCCCACCTGGGTTGCAGGGGAGTTCAGCTTAGTTCTGCAAACAGAAATTACTTGAAATACAGGTTCCCAGCACTCAGCTAAGTAGGTAATGCTTTTCATTCCCTGTGGCCTTCTGGCACTGCTAATACACAAGAGAATGGGGTTTGTGTGTACCCTCAATGCAGGTCTGTTTGAGGCTCTGTACACAGGCACACGCGTGTGCATGTGAGTGCATAAAGGAACACTTTAAATCAATGTTCTATTACCATGCTTCAAGGATACAATTACTCCTCGTTAAAGCAGCCAAAGCCAAAGATAAGCAACTAATATATTGACTCATGGAGCCATTCCTTTGCTCTACTGTCATGACACCAGATGCTGAACTATGCATAGTCCTGTTAGTGGCTGCATTACAGCACTGCCCTGAACCTCAGATGCTCTGACTATGCTCACCACTGTGCATAGTGAAGTTTACACATGTGTGTAAGCCTGAGGATATAGGATGATGAACTGGGTGAAGGATAAGACCAGAATCTGTAAAATGATGTGAAAAACTTCAGTACTTTCAGACACAGAGAGAAGGATAGAAGGGAAACAAATTCTTCAGTCTGTTTCAAATTTTCAGCTAAAAGGTTACATCCAAACAGTTGCTTTTTGTTTGCTTGTTTGTCTTCTTGGAAAGCAAAACCCATTATAAACAAAATACAAAACAGTCATAAAATCTTAAAATTTCAAGATACCTCAGACCTTGCATCTTACATGAGATACATGGAATGTATCTCACAATTTCAGGGTGTTTGTGTGATGAATCATGTGCAAAAGCCATATTTTCCTTATGTTTTCTTAGAAACTCTTTAACAAGCTCTGATCATCACTAGACTGAGCAGGTTATGTGGAGGTGGTTTTGAGGGTGATTATGCTTTGCTTTTAATCTCATTGTCTATTGCCCCCAGAGCAGATGTGCACTGCTCTTCATTTTCTTCATCCTCTCATTCCCTTTCACTCCAGCTAGCTGTTCAGGGTTAAACCACTCATCACGGGGCTCTGGTGGAGCCTTCATTGCTGCTGAGAGCAGTTGTCCCTCCTTCCCTATTTCTAAAATGTCTCCCCTCACATATCCACACTTACATCTGTCAAGGACACCAACAGGTGACACCTTCCTCCTCCTCATCACGTCAAGGCTAGAAAAGGCTGTGGCAAGGGGAGCACTTACAAATAAGGCCCGATTTGGTGACCGAGGTCCATGATGCATTTTTTTATTTATACCCATGCACGCACACTTGCGTGTATGTTACAATGACTTCAGGGGACTGTAGGGGACTTTCCGCAAGGATTAACTGAGTGTGCCTTCAACAAGGTAACACAACGAACTTGCCTCGGTTGCTATGTGCTTAATTAGGGATTTTTGTCATATAGAAACTGTTTCTTAGAAGAGCTTAATGTGATTAGTAAAAGATACTGCAGTTCTAATTCAGTGAAACACGGGTTTGTAAGGGGTCTTCGTTTAAAATCACTGCTGGATTTTTTTACTGGTAGTGTAGTACTGCAGACATAGTGTCTTGCTAGTTGCCATATGTAGGTGAGCAATGACTGCACAGATCCAGATGTTGGGTGCAATCTGAGGGGAAGAGTGGAGAAGATCTAGAAACGGAAAAATATGCAGAATTTGTGCCAAGTACAATTATCTTCCTAAAGTCCAAAGTAACAAGCATTATGATTGAACTATCTCCTGAAAATAAATTAAGTGGAGGGAAGAGTGTGGGATTTCCTCTTGCACTACCCTCACCTCTGTAAAGACTGGACTCATCAGGTAGATCTGTGTGAGAAGGTGACCAAGCAGTGGCCACAGAAAATGCTCTTTGGTGGGGTGGTGAAGTGAAGGATGCAAAGATCAATCTCTCAGACACTTAGAAGAGCTAGCTATCTGCTATCTTTTTAATGTGCATGACATGCTCTTGCTATAGCTAAACTTTAGTACAGCATCTTCTGAAAAAGCATTTCTAGCCCATAGCAACTTCAAGGCATCCAGACTGTGCTTAGTGCTAACATTATAAGTCACAGAGATCTGTGAGCATCACTCATAGACATCACTTCTCTTCTGAGACAGAGACAAAAATGAAAAAGAGGAGTTAAGAAATCTGTGGATAGTATCTATATGTGCAGCAATACATGTGCTCTCCCATATACTGTAATTAGCATTTCTCAGTGGAAGATGTAGTGAGCGCACCTTGGACATTTGGGGTGTAACAGGGGTATTGAGCCTTGAGATAGGTTTTCTGCAGTGGGTGGTACATTTGAAGGCTTAGGACTCAGGGAACCTTTATGAAGCATGAGAATACTGCCACTGACATAATGGGGCCAAACTTCACTTTGATCCTGTATGCAGGCCTTTGAGTCTGAGCCATATGTTAAGAAAAAAGGCCAATTTCCAAACCAGAAGTTTGGTGCTGACCTGTCTGAGAAACTGTCACAGATGTGGGGTAGAGAGCTTGCTGTTAATAGTTTTGGTGCAAGAAAAGGAGCCGGTTTTGTTGGTGTGCTAAATTGAGTGGAAAATGCTATGAGAGCAGAATTTCTGAGAGAAACCCCAAACAACAAAACAAACCCAAACCCAGCTAGGTCTCTGGAGGTTATGCTACAGTGCTGGAGAAGGACAGAGCTGATGCACATAGGAATCAGGACATTTAGAGAATGTGAATTTAGAGTTTTCCAAAGCACAGTTTCATGTACCGCAGGGAACTGGGGGAAGGGATCAATAGCAATTGCTTTTATTCCATCCCAATCCACTCACTGATCCTTGACCTCATATCTTTTGAGCAGCCGCCAGATGTAAGGCAGAAGTGAAGCTCCTGGTGCAAGTTTTCTCCTCTGCTCTGAGCATCAGTGCTGCTCCCCAGCAAAGGGTGCCGTGGTGCCTACTAAACTAATCACACTGCAATCATGGGGAGCTGGAACCACATTTTGTCCTTCACCTGTTCTCGCCACAGCTCCCTGTATAAGTTATGTGCACAGTGCATTCACGAGCACAGTCAGCCAGTGAAGAATAATTTAATAGGGTTAATTTACACATCTTGACCCCAACATGTTTCTGCTTATCCCAAGAGCCAGCTGGTATTGGTAAATTATGATTTCGACTAACCACATTCAGTTTAGTGTCTGTAGAAGCACTTGAGTCCTGTCAACACTCATACTTGGCAAGAAACACCTGCATAGGGTGACCAGGAAAGATGAACTGAGAGAGCCTTATCCTGTCCTAAAACTCAAGTGTGCTGGTGAGAATAGGAATGGCTCAGCAGGGTCACTGCTGACAGCAGCAACACTTGGTGGCTGTTTGCTTTCATTCTTTTCTTTCCTTTGGTGATGTTTAGGCTGTGGGATGGACAGGTAACATTCTCAAAGTCACATTGTCTCAGTGGGGACATGAAGACTTCTTTTGGCCAAAGGACATTCCTCATGGAGCCGTGCAGAGTTTTAGGGAGCCTGAACCAGCTACCACACTATTAGGCTCCGGTTCCAGTGCTGGCAGAGCCTGACCAGGCCACTTCCCATTGGTTATTTCATGAACACCAAGATCTCAGCTAAGTTTTATTAAATAGCATCAAACCTCTTTGCTTCTCAGCGGGAGATTAATGGAAGTTGTCCAATACCAGCCTGTTCTCCAAAGCTTGGGATCATTGAGAGGGGTTATTTCTGGTGACTGGGAACTTAATTGTTCTCCTGCTGACTGAATATTCATGGATGAACTTAAAAAGGCCTGGGTATCCTGCATCAGGGAAGTACCCAGCATTGGAAAAATTAGCCAGATTGGCAGCTTAGTATTTTAATGTTTCTATGAACAAAATTAAATTGAAAGTATTTCCTGAATGTTTTTATTTTTTATTTCTGATATCCTCCACAGATGAGAGGAGAATCTAGCCATGCGCTTTACGAGATTCAATTCAGTGTTGGTAGAGCTGAGTCACATGCCTGTTCTGACTGATGCCATCACACCCATGAAACACACAATGTGTTATTGCTCAGTGGCTTAGCAACATGCACCATAGCCTGCCTCCTGCAAACTTCTCACCTTTGCCTTCCCTTCAGGGCTAGTATTTAGCAAACAGAATTCACAGTGCCATGGTTACCAGCAAGTAGGGCTTGGGACCTTTGAGCCATTTGCCAGTGTCTTGAGTGGCATCAGCAGCTTATAACATTGAAGCACCTTTTGCTAATTCAGCTTTTCATAGAATTGGAGCTACTTCGGGGAAATCAATTTTTGGGGAATCTCAAGATTATGCCATTTGATCTCTCACAGCAATGACAGCTGAAACTTTCAATGCTGAAACCCAGGAGAGAATTACGGCACTTGTTTTTAAGCTTTCTGTACCATCTACCAGTGAACTATAACATCTAATGTATATACTTTAATATAATGGATATTCAAGCATTTATATGGAAGTGAATTAGTTCTAAGAGGAGAACTCCATGAGCCCACAGAGCCACTAAAGCCTAAGGATTTGAGTAGCCCAAGTGCTGTCTCTGTTCCCATTTATGGCTTGGAAGAACTCTGAAAACAGGACACGTAATGGTGCCTAAAACCAGGTGCTTTCCCAGACTATCCTGATACCTTCTTGATACTTAATAGCTGCAGATTCCGTGAATGTGTTTGGTCACCTCTTCCACTCATGTAAGCTTTTAGTGGCCTGACTGCTCTTTCCTTGAGCTGACCCCAGTTCTCAGTTTCCAATGCTGCACATCTCGCTGTCTTTGTGTGGCAGAATCTTGCTTGCATTTTTCTTACTATTCTGCCTCCCTTAGTTATCAGAAATCCTACTCTGGATGTTAGAAATTTGCCCAATCCAAGGTAAGCTTTGTAAAAAGCTGGATTTTAATTATATGTTACCTTTAGTGAAGAATGCCAATATTCTGAAAAATGGAAAATCTTACACAAAAATCCTCCTCTGTCCACCACAGCAAGGTGCCTCAGTGCCCCACCAAGTTTCTGGTTGCTCTTCCATGGCAGAAGCCAGAGATGGGTGAATAGAGCTGTGCTCAATGCTACGGACTCATCACCACTTAAGGCATTAAAATGGGGAATGCAGTGCTTTTACGTGAATAAGGTGGGGTAAATTCAGGCCAGTATCTATAAGAAGGGCTTCTATACATATTCGTGTAACAGAAGAGGAGGCCTTCATATGTGATGGGGGGGTTATAAAGCTGTGTGGGCTTTCTGCACAAGTAAGTGTTTTGTGAACCTGCCCAGCCTGGCTTGGAGCTTCAGCCTTAGAGGTTTGGGTGTAAGGGACAGATATGTGCTGTCTTCTGCACTGAACTTACCCACACATCGGAGATGTTGTGACTGAATCCATGTTTTGAGGGTGAATTGGGAGCCTTGGAGTCTTATGGGAACAGGTCAACTTTTAGCATAGGTCAGGGCCTCTGAAGGGTGAAAGGATTTTCTCCTCCTGGCCACGCCAACTCCTGTGCCCTCAGATCCTGCCACTCAGGCTCAAGGGCTCTTTTCTGTAGCTGCATTGCCACGATAAGTGCCTTAAATCAGTCATCGTGAGGAGCACAGAGGGACACAGCTGTGTCCTGCAGGAGTGGGTGCTGGATAAGTGCCTTGTTAATGAGGGGATATGGCAATACAGGATCATGACAGACTGTGACAGAATGTCACAAAAGCAAAAAAAATTGGCAACCCAAGTCCCTTCTTTACATTCAGGGGTTCAGCATCTGCTTGCCTTGATTGACAGATGGTATAATTTCCCAGACACCTCCATGTACCCTCCTTTCCTTTCCTCTCATCTTTCACACCACGCTGTTTCCCTCTGCTCTCTGGATGACCCTTTGCAGAAGCAGCCTTGGCAAAAAAAGCTAATGAAGGCGCTTACAATTCCTTGGGGTGTTAACAGGTTCACTGGCTCTCAGAGGCCTGCCACCCTCACATCTCATCCTTGTTTGTGGGTTTGGGTTATTTTACAAGCACAGTAAAAGAGGGCTCTGGGAAATAGATTAGCAGTTGTGTTTCTGTACATTTACTTTTTTTCTCTCAGTGTCTATTTTTCCTTTAATTTGGAAAAGAATAATGTTGAGGTTTTTTCTGAGGTGATGTTGAATTCTTTTCATGCTGGAGAAGAAATCAAGCTCAAAACTTCTTGGCAGTCAGTTTTTAATAAATCTGCAACTTAAATCCAAACACGGGAAAGAGGTAACATCTGCCTTTCAGGAGTTCACAAAGTAAGTGACAAGGAAGGGAAAAATGGTACAGTCCTGGGTGGTCCCCCAGTCAGACAGATGAAGAATAGGCTTCACTGAAGATCAGATGCCCCAAGTACAGAATTCAAAGCTATCACTACCTATCTGCTCTTCTGGAGAAGAGATGTACTCCTAAGGTTATTTAAAGTGTGCTTTGTCCTTTTGTGACTCTCAGGTGTTCCCCCCACAGCAGGTGAACTTCAGGATCTTCTGCAGTCAGTGTGTCCCTAGAATATGGCTCTTACCTGATAGACCATTGCCTTTCCCATCCCAACAACTGTCAGAACATTGCTGAGGTTGAGGTATGTCGGGTCTGGGCCTAGCAGAGGAAAAGGGTCCCTTCAAATTGAAAACTGACTCTTACAAAACATATTTTGTCTTTGAAATCCAGTGCAACCATCACTTCTCACCTCAACAGACAAAATTCATGACCAAATTTTGTCCTGAAGTATAAGCTCATGTTGCGCAAACAGACAGTTTTACAAATTTGTTTGCGTGAAATTATTCACCCTTAGTTTGTTGGCTGTGTACCCACCCTGTTGGTTATTCAGATGTTCTTCACTGCTGTGATTGTTCTGACCATGCACTAGTCATCAGGTGCTGCCAGGGGTGTCTCATCAGTCACCTGCCTGAGGAGTAAACCTCTTGCTCCCCAGCAAGCTGAAGCCCACAGCATTTTCATGATACCCACACAAACACTTTCCTGGTGAATGTGCTTGATGAAGAGGGTTTGTGAACCCTTTTTGTCTTTCTCCAAGGGCCTTCCCAAAGGAAAAGACTCTTCTTTTATTTTTTTTTTTAAGGGAAAAATGTTCTCCAGTGTACATTAAGTGAATACACTTGAAGCACAATTTTTCCATGAAATCTAGTATTTATTCAAGATCACAGATGCCAGTATTTAAGCACCTAAGGCTGTAGCACCCAGAGGTGCCAACCTTCAAACATTTCTTATTCTGCAATACCAGGGTTTTTTCAGACACTCTCAGGAGAAGTGAGATGGAGTCTGGAAGACAGCCCAATTCTGAGACACTGTTTAATTCATATTGTTCTCTGTAGCTAGAGTATCATACAAACAAAAAGCTAATAGTTAAGGAGTTTAATGCCTCTGGCGAACTGTAGCTCAACCTCTGTCCTGCTTTATGCATCTGCCTTTCTTGCTTATGCTTTGCATGATTGTATTTCTTTGATCAAAATCATGAAGGATTGGCTTAGCTGGGATTAAGAAGGACCCATGAGCCTGGCTTCCGTTGCTGAGTTTTAGACACACAACTAGGCACGCAACTCCTTGACTGAGTTGCAGAGACATAGAGGTGCCTCACTTAAGAAAATTCTCAATACTCAAGCAGTTGTCAGGAGATCTCCAGCTAGTTGCTGTTCAGACTTTCAGGACTTTTCCTTCCCTATTTTTTGATCCAAATTAATCTCATTTTAGCCACAACATTTTACGCAGCTTTAATTCAAGAGATCGAGTTCTCACTTCCTATGTCAATTGCAGCTCCCCAGGAAAGCAAGCAATATTTTTCCACCACTTCACTTCTTCATCTAATATAACTAGGAATAATATAAGACAAAGAAAAGAGAAATGTGAGAATAAGCTATGATGCCTCCAGAATTTTAAGTTATTTACTAACTACACAGTACGTAAGGCTTATGCCTCACAGTGACTTGATTGCCAGGTGGTATTTCTCATAAAGCTTACCTGGTCCACTGAAATGCAGGTGCCAGCACCTTTCATGTTCATGGTCTTGACAGAGCGACCCAGCTCAAGCTACACACGTGGCCATAAAAACAGTTTTACTGACTTCGGTGGGCCAGCTTGTATGTCAGGCAGTGCTGTGCTGTGTGTTCTCTGAGGTCAAACCTGCCTTTCTTCATGCCAGGAAGGACATAGGCACTGTTCACATTATAGCAGCTCAACAATATCCATTGTTGTGTGATAACAGCATACACAGGGACACCTACTTTGCAGCAAATTACGTTTAACATGAGGAAAGAGAGCCAAGCATCATTTGCTGCAGGCAAAGTCCAGGACATAATTCCTTGCACCTTGTCAGATGGTGTACAATAGCTCGTTAGGCAATACCAACCAGAGCCTCATATCCTGACCAGTGTGGGAGGAGGATGGAAAGTAGACCATCTAATTTCCTGACATCCTTATGTGGTTGTGTCATCGAAGTAGCTGAAAATGGAGCTTGAAGATATTTTTTCTCAGAATTTCACTGTAGCCCCAAACCATAGTATATGCTCCTAGTTGGGAAAGAAGCATGTCCAGGGAGGTGAGCTAAGGTCTCCCAGAGTGACAATGAATGTTCTGCATACCCCAGGACTCCTATTTGGAAAGACAAATACTGTTGTACTATCCTTGGCATCATTGACTTGCACTTTGGTTTCCACTAGCATCCTCCTGAGGCAATGCAGATCTCCACCTGTGCTCTTGTGTGCACTTTGTGCTGGGATCATGGCATGGGATATTTTTGTAAATTACCTAATGGCTGAACTGAAAAGATAGTCTTTCTAGGGTTACCACTGAAGGCAGGACATAACTCCAGAGCACAGTATCCAAGCATCTTTGCTTAGTAAGGGAGGGTGATTGGCTGCAGTATCTTCCCTCTGAACCTAATGAGAAGGGCTGTAGAGCTTGGGTTAGCAGTGTCTTGGTGATATGAGCCCCCATAGAGTTTATGTCATACCTATATTTCAAAAGTTACAGAATGTGAAAGATATTATTACCAAAGAAGCATGTTGCAGAGCCAGCTCCTCTGGCCTAACGACACCTTCTTTTTAAAGGTTTCTATGTAATGCAAATTTAAAATAAGGGCTGTGGAGTGGTTCTTTATTACAGTAAAATTAATTCCTCTTGTCCCATTATTTGGAGAATGGAATGTTTGTGCAGCAGTAAATGGACTTCAGGAGAAATCCAATGTATAAAGCTGAGATCTGGTTTGGGAGAGCACAGTGTTTGTGAGGACGGGTTGATAATTACACTCTCAATCTCTCTTCTGTAACTGAAATGAAACTGAAATTATTCAAGGACATGAATGCTGTCATATTGATCCTACTGACACATCTGTTAGTTAAATACCTTCTTCAGATATTGTAGTGTTGGAAGTTAGATTTTTCTTAATGGTTGTGAAGCCAGGGAAAATATTTGTCCTTTTTTTTTAATGGAAAATTATAGGTTCTTTGGTTTGTGATATTCAGTCCTACTGAATTGTTTTCTTCGTTTACTTTTACTTCTGTAAATTTAATAAGCTTATAGTAGACATTAAATGAAAAGGGTCTAAAGTTGGTGAGGTTGGTTAAAAGAACTTTTTATCTAATAATTTTTTTCTCACTTTAGTTTACACTGTGGACTTTGAGCTTTTGAATACTTTTAAACAATCTCTCCTGGTTAACCAAAGCATTTTATTCAGAAGGACAGTCTTTGCTTTCCATACCTACTGTGCAATGAAAGCAGCGCGCTTCTGTCTGCACCCTAGGATAGCAGAATTCTCTCATTTTGGCTATCAAAACTGCAGTGATCTTAGTAGTTCTGAGCCTTGGTCTGAGCAAGGGCTACTGCCCTCTCCTGGAGGGAATGCCAGACTTCTGGTCACACCTCAGAGCATCAGTTCCCAAGTCTGGGACCGAGCCGTTGACCATGGCTGGAGCACTTTTAGGACTAGAGAATGTGACATGACCAAGGTGGTCCCAGAAGTCACTTTTCAAGCAGCAAATTTCAATGAAAGAGGGGTCTGTGCACCCAAAACTAAATAAGGAAGATCTATGGTGAGCTCTGATGGCACAGCCAACTCTATTCCTACTTTTCGTACGTATTACTAAATGTGCTCAAGTAGCAGTATCTTCTATTTTGGGGAGTGGAGAAATCTGGAGATGTATCTCATCCCCCAAGTGCAATGCCAAGAAATTGTTGCAGAATGATTCAGAAAGCCTATTATTGTCTGTGCATGGGCTAGTTCCCATTGTTCCCCCAGTCTTGGGAACTCAGGGGAATGATTCAGCACAGGGCCTCTTCATAAAAATTGGGGTGCTGCAAAGGATGAACTCCTCCAAAAAATACAGTAGAGAATGAAATTAGGGCAAAGTTCTCAGTCATGGCCCTGAATTAGCAGAAATTCTTACTATGTAAAGGAAAAAAGGCACACAAGCCTACAGGCTCATAGGCATATGTGAATGCTTGCCCCAAAAGCAACGAAGAATTGCGTAGTTTTAAAAGTAGGATACCAGGGAGATCAGGTCATAAGCAAAGAGGCAAAGTCGGGACATTATGAAGGGTTCTTCTGAGGTTCATCTGGAAAACTGTCCTGCTTTTTTGAGAGAGAGGATCATACGCCGTTGTCTGTCCTTTGTAGGGATAGGGTCATCCTCCTCCAGGATGTGTAAAACCTCTCTGGATGCTTGTGGTTCTTGTCTGGCTTTGGAAAAGAAAAGATGCTAAAACTTTTATTGAAGGACAGAAAATGGGGCAATATTGGACTTAATCCATTTCCAGTCCTAATGCTCTCTGCAGATATTTGCTTTTTGACATTTTTTCTGGCCCTTTTCTTTTCCTCACACCATCTGTAAAATTGGTTGGACTATATCCTGTCTATGTGCCTGACTTTCTTTGCCTGACAGGCATTTCTACTTCCCCCTCCTCCCAAGAGTCATCAGGCCCAAGGGGATGGCAGGCAGGAGTGACTGCTTACGGGATGGTATGAGCTGGAAGGTCCTGTAAGGGTCACCAGATGTGATCTAAGGCTTGTGAAGTTTTGTAAGTCTTGTAAGAGGAACAAAACAGTAGAAGCCCAAAGCGTATTTGTGCTTTCTCTCTCCCAACTTCATTTACTTGCTCATTTAACTCAGAAGCATGTAGCTACACCCACAGAAAATTACTGCATTTCGTAATCTTTAATTGATTTGCCTATTTATGGGGAAACTGGTATTTCGGGACTATCCAACTGTGCCATCACTATCACCTTTTCATGGGTCTCTCTCTGTTTGATTGCTGCAGAGAATCCCTGATGTGTGTTTGCCTGGAATAGACCTTGCAGATCCATAGGCTGAATCCTTCACTGCTGGTTACTGAAATTGGGAGAGCTCTTATTTGTAGATGGGGTAAATATTCATTGCAGCATGCTCTACTCTGTTTGCCTGTGTGTAGGTATTCCAGCACAGATTTTGAAACACACCAGTGTGCTGCATGCTGCTAATTATGTTCCTTTTCCACACTATTAAGGACATGGCTGGCATGGAAAGTACTTCAGTCCACAGTTAGTGATATGGTGTAACTGCTCCCCACATCACCTCTCTGTCTCCTGCAATTCTCAGCCATTGTAAAATCCGGGATGCAACAGATGTCTGTGTGAACTGGGAAGGAGTTAAGGGTGCTTCGAACTCCTGTCCTGATTCTGAAAATCTAGTTCAGCGGCCCCAGCCTTTGCTTTGATGGTCACATCTGTAATGAGGCAGTGCATGACAGGCAAATGCTGCTTCACTCACTTTGTTCACTTCTGTTTCTAACTTCTGAGGCTGGAAAGCCTTGCAGATAATTTATTTGTTATGAAGACTGATCACTCAGTGTCATTTCTGTGGCTATTGCCCCTCGTTTTGGAGTTGGTTATACTACTGATAACCCTGTTGGTGTAAAAGGTATTGCTTCAGGCTTGGATGTTACAAGAATCATGCCATGCATAAATAATGATTGAGGCACCCAAAATAGCCCAGGACAAGTACCATCCAACCCACAGCTGATCTCTAAGTCAGAACTGAGGGTCAGCCCAGCTGAGGTTTGCAGCTGCTCAAAAGTGGTGCTGCATACTTGACCCAGTAAATCCCTCCTTAACAAGCCTGGTGGTCCCAGGGAAAGCACAGTCACAGTGTGCTCTGCTCTGCCTCCAGAAGGTATTTGGAACATATGGCCAGTGTGGGGACTTGCTCTTTGTATGTATAGACTTTCTTGGTGAAGCTGCAGCCAGCATGGGCAAGCGCAGAGTGTGCTGAGGGATAGCACAACAGTGGCCAGATCATGGCTTCTACTGTCAGCTTTAGGAACTGACGTCCAGCCATGTTGCAGCATTGGCAGGAGGACAACCACAGCAGGCAGGAGGCTCGCCAAGGAGCTGAGACTCCATGACACAGCAGTAAGGAGAACCACCTGCAGCCCAGAGGTGCCTGAGGTCACTCTGTGGTGGCTGAGATTCACCAAGGCTTTCAAACTAGGCTGGTTCACAGCAAGCTAAGGGCACTGCATGACCGTAACGTGACCTGCCCTTCTTTTTAAGGTGAGAGCATGAACATTTATTAAACTTTCTGTGCCTGGTGGGAAACACGACTCTTCATGAGCTAGAGCTGATGCAAGGATGCTTTGTGGAAGGTCATTACACAAAGAGCATCTACCCATAAAACACTCTGCCCATGCAATGGAACCATGCAAAACTGTTAGCCCAGGGCTGCTTTGTAGCAGAAACTGGGGCTGTTGGAGGGTCTGTGCTCACAAATGCAAACACAACAAAAGAAACCAGTGAGGGGCAAAAGTCTGTATTGAAAGTATCTCCTGCTCTTCAGTCTTCATGTATTTTTGTTCATCCTGCTCTCCCCTCTGTTGTTCTTTTCTTATCACTGTATTTCCCATCCCTTTCATTTCTCAGTCTCTCTCCCTGCTTTTTGAATGCAGCATTATGCCCATTTGTCCACACATCTCCGAAAGCCCTAGTCTGAAACAGGGCACATTGTGTAAGAGCCTCATTTCACTCCATCCACACCCTGGTCCTCAGAGGGGCTGCACTGGATGAGGCCAGAGGAACTGGGTGTTCCTTTGTTACATCTGGCCCCCTGTCTGTAGCTCATTGCTACATCAGAAGCCATCAGTTCCCCTCTCCCTTGAGAAAAATGACCTCAGGCCAAGCCACCATCCCCAGGTTATCGCCTGCTAATTGCAGGACATCCTGGGGAAGATGGTGGCGTTTACACCTTTGATCCCAATGCTGCAAGGTTGGGTTCTCTCTTCTGCAGGCTCTGAGAGAGTGTAGGTGTTTGCCTTAGGCTACGATGACATGAGAAATACCTTAGTGAGGCGAGGCGTGGGTGTATTGGGGCGTGACTCAGAGGAAGTCAATGTACAGGGATTTGTTTTGTATGCAAGAGATCTATTCACTTTAGTTACCAGCATGGGTGTAATTAACTTTTCTTTTTACATTTTATTATTTTGATTATTAATCATGGCTTAAGAATGGCTGAGCCAATGAAGAATTTCTATGCAATTTCAAAAAGTACAAGATTTATATTACCATGGGCTGGCTTCAGAGAGCCAGGGAATTTGATGACAGTTCACTAGATTCTGATGAGGGACCAGTGCAAATCAAAAAGGCTGGTAGCCTGGGGCAGAGTATCTTCCTGTAGAAAGAGAGAACAGTAAAGGATATACACTTAAAATTTGGTTTGGAGAACTCTTGTCAAGACAACTGCTGAGAGGATGAGTATGGAAACAGATTAAAAAAAAAATGAAGTTGTTTGTTTAACTATTCCAGATATCCTTGGCTTTGAAGTTGGACTTATTTTTCTTTTATTTGTTTTGATTGACAATAGGTGAGATTAACTATAGTTCTTAAACAGGGTAAGTATCATTCTGAGATTATTCAAGTTTGCAGAGCCTTTAGTTTTGTCTCAATATATGCAGAGTCAATCTTTCTGTAGCAGACGACACTGTATAGGTCAAGCGCTTGCCACAATTTGAGGCTTTATTCTGGTTCTGAATTCCACAATTCAGGGAAGGAAATTGAGGTACTGGAGCAAGTCCAGAGAAGGGCAACAAAGCTGGTGAAGGGTCTGGAGCACAAATCTTACGAAGAGCAGCTGAGGGAGCTGGGGGGCATTTACCTTGGAGAAAAGCAGGCTCAGAGGTGACCACATCATTGTCTACAACCACCCAAGAAGAGGCTGTGGTAGGTGGGGATCGGGCTCTTCTCCCAGGCACTTGCTGACAGGATGAGGGGACATCATCTTTAAGCTGTGCCAGGGGTGGTTTAGGTTGGACATTAGGAAAAATTCCTTCACAGAAAGAATGATTGAACATCTGAATGGGCTGCTCAGGGAGGTGGTGGAGTCATCATCCCTGGAGATGCTTAAGGAAACTCAGGATGTGGCACTTCATGCCATGGTCTAGTTGCCATGGTGGTGTCTGTTCATAAATGAGATTCAATTATATCAGACATGTTCTCCAACGTAATTGTGACCTAATTCTGAGATTTTGTGATGTGCCAGTAGAGCTGCTGTGGTGTGTATAAAACAAATCTAAGACAAATGCACATGGACTACATGCCCCTGCTGCAGAAAAGCTCTTCTTGTCACCACCCTGCTGCATTTTACAGTGAGATGACCAAAGTAATAGGACAATTTATGCCAGACCAACTCAGCAAGCAGGTTGCAAATCCTATAAATGTTAACTTCAAAGCAAATAGTTATTCATTTTCCGAGAAGAAGAGGGTGGATTTAAGTGAGAGGCATATGAATCATGCTGCCCGTAATTTGACTTGTGCCCCAATTTGAGACTAAAATCGATATGTTAGGAGGAGAATCAAGAGAAGCAGATGAGGCATCTTGTGCTGATCAAAACCAGAAAAGGTTTGTGTAAACTCTGCAAGCCTGGAACATTCTAATAGACAGGTTCAGAGGATTTGATAATACAGTGTGTTGACTGGATTTCTCTGTTGTCATCCCAGATTGCCTTGTTTCTATTTTAAATGAGAAGCACTCTTTCACAAAGGTGTCCACTTTTCCAGCAGTCAACTCCAGGTCCTGGTATGAAGCCACCATATTCAGATGGCTAACTGGGCAAAACTGGAGAGGAAGAACCTTTTTGTCCTTTGAGAAACAAGAAGATGTGTTTGCATTCATCCTAGAAGGGAGAAATACTGTCAAGATTTTGAGGTAATAAAGAGGGGATTTTTTCCAAGTAAACACAGTATGTTGATCTGGATATGTTGAACAAAACTTCTGTAACATACCTGATTAAAATGAAACATTTTTTAATCTCTAAGTATTGAGGATTCTGAAGCAACTCTCAAAAGTTGGTTTAAAATGAAAGATTTTGGTTTGCTTCTAAATTACAATTCAATTACCCTTGAACCAAGACAGGCAAGAGAAATGGAAAGGAGATGGGGACAAAGTGGTTTTGTCATGGGAGGAACCAGATGGTTTTGACACACTAGAGCATAAAATGGTCAACTGGACACATGAGACAGTAAATGCAGACTAAAAAGGTGCCATTTCAGAATGTTACTTCTGTCCAGAAACAAAATGAGTGTGTTTGCCTAGCAATGCCTGAAAATGTGACCAGAAGTATCTGCACTGCCTTCGTAGATTTTGTCAGTCCAGAGATGCCATTTGTAGAGCCTGCTTGGATATCTCTGCACTTATTGCACTGACACATCTGTATCTATTGTGTTTTGGGAGAGGTGGCAGTCTCATTGTGGACTGGATGGTTGTGGATCTCCTCCTAGTGAATCAATTAATCTTTCCTTTTCCATTTCCAATGTTTTCTCAAATGAGATGCCAGCATTTTCCTTTTGGTTGCTGGCAGAGCATGTGTCATTGATGATGTTGAGGTATTCTCAGCCTGTCATATGGAAGAGGATGAAATGGCAAAACTCTCTTATCAAGGGTAGAAAAGGGAAAAAGACAGAGGCCAGTGCTGGTGAGTGTCAGGCACAGTGAAGACCGGGAAAAGCCCCAAGTCCTTTCTTGCAGTTTGTCAAGTCATTGGTTGACTTTTCCACAACTCATTTCTTATACCTTATAAATAATACTTAAGTCAATGCAGACAATTGTGGCTGCTGGTAAAAACCACAGAGAGCAGCTAAACACAATGGAAATGACTTATTCCACCATTTGTTTTTACTTTGGAGCAAGCAAAAAACTTATGAAAAGACATGAGTCATTTTTTCATCCATCTTGGCTTTTGTCTGTTCAACGATATCATTTTTCTGTGTAGTTGTGGTCTTAATTTTTTGTTTGTTTTTTATTTATTTACTTTTTTCCTGCTTTGCTTTCTCGGTTTATGATTGTCTTCCAATGACAACTGCTAGCAGCACAGGGCTAGAACCTGGTAAAAGACAATGCAAAACCACCATGCCTTTGGGGAAATTACTCTTCTACCTTGCCAAGAAACATGTTTGTCAGGTTTATAAGCCAAGGTGGAGTTGGAGTTCTCTGAGCCCTTCTGCCCTTCTTGAAAGATGTCAGACAGGAACCTCAGCAAAGCTAATATCTTGAGTAGCATCTGCAGGGTTGGGCAAACTGGTTCAAGTAGAAGAAACTGCAGATCAGACTGAGCCTTTGCCCATTTTTTGGTGTGCTGAGCCTAAATTTTGTCTTCCTCCAAATCAGAAACCTAAACCTAAACATGGTTGTCCTCAGAGCTAAACCTTCATAAACATAGAGAGAAGTATGGCTGGTATCTTAAAATCTTTCTCCTGCATGTCTGCTTCTCTGCCCTACCTTGAGGTTAATTATTTGAACATCAATCAGCATTTACTCCATGCATGCTAATCCCAGACTGGTGTGGGCTTCAGGCCTTCATTATGGATTTACTCCCCACAGGACCACAGACCAATGTGTCCCTTTGGCTTTGGCAAGAGTGTGTTAGAAAGCTGGGGCTGTGAGGATGCATGTGGTTAGCCTAAGCAGCCACTTGTCATTGTTGAAGAGTGTGTGGTTTTTAGGAGGAAAGGGTTTGAATAGTCTTCCTCTGAGCTGACTCAGAAAAAACAGAGCAAGGGGCTGAGTGTAGAGATGGAAAAGGAGTTTTTTGCCCTTAAGGCCACCTTGACAATTATACTTCCATAAAGAGTAGGTCTTTGCACAACAAAGAAGCTCTACCCTGTTTCAGTTGTATTAGCCATAACTCGTTGCTGAAAGGGTTAAAAACTGCTCACCCAACCCTTACCCCAGCTACTCCAGGAGGAAGAATAAATTGATTGATTTTGTCCTTTTAGAGAAAGATCTTCTGAAAGTAACGTCCATAGGAGTAACCTATGTTAAAGTATCAGTCCCTCCCAGATCACCTAGAATGGGAAGTACAGGAGGGCCCAGTGATATATAAAGAGATCTCTAAAGAAAGGATCCTGCAGGGAAGTGGACGGAAGACGACTTCTAGTTTATAGATGGAAGGAAGGGCTACAGAAGACAGAGCAGTGGAAGAAGGCATAGAAAGGGGAAGAAGCTTCTGACAGGGTAATCAGAGGCATTTGCTGGCTCAGCATGTTCTTACATTTATCAGCCTTGGGTGAAAATGGTGAGTGATGAAGAGCAGGGATATGTACTGTATCTCTGAAACCTGGGATGGGCTCTAGACTGAGAATGCCTGTGTCTATTTTTTCAGTAAGCCATAATGAGCACGACAACACCAAGATTTGTTTTAGATTAAATTAGGGATTTTGGTTTAAAGTGGTTCAAGATCCAGACTGCTCCAGTTCTATTGTATTATTTTGCAACTGCAGCTGAATTTGTAAACTCCTGATGCGTCTGCCAAAAGGGATAGAGGGACTGCTTTCTGGTTCCTCAAGCCTATAACATCAGCAGCTCTTCTGAGTAGGAAAAAGGTCCTTGAGTTAGCAACATAATGCTCCTCTGGCCTGAAACTCAGCTCAGAAGACACTTCGCTGGCTCCTCGTGTAGCTGCTGCCCTGTTGCAAATCTTCATAAAGCAGAGAGCCTTCTGTTTATGTTTTTGCTTGGGATTGGCAGGGGTTGGCAGGTTATCTGAATACTCTATCTCTGTCTATATTTGCCTACTTCTGATTTGTTGACAGTATAAGAGTGTCAATATTTTTTTCCTTGTAAGGTGATATAAGCAACTGCCTAACTGTTGACTCAACTGCGGATTACTAATTTCAATAGCTAGTTAACAAATCAGCCTACACTCGAGGTAGAAGGTAAGTGCCAGCCACTTCTAAAAGCCCTGGGAAGCTAACAGCGATCAGTTGCCTGGAGCCCAGGGCTAAGCCAGGGTGGAGTACAATGATGTTCCCTTTGGGAGGTGGTTCACCTGGCCAAGAGATAACCTGGGTGGGGTGGGTATGGTTCTCCACGGGATACACTATTTCAAGATGTCCCTTCCTCCAGTTCTTTGGTTGGCAGCTTCCAGAAATTTACTTTGCATTTAAATTGTGGCAGGTAACTCCTGGATTTTCTTTCCTCCTCTTAGCATGATTTTATTAAATTTACCCGTCTAGCCTAGATCTCTTCACAGAGAGAAAGGAAGGGCAAGCTGTAGTGAAGGTTTGTGAAAACGTTTGCAGGGAGCTTGCCAGCCCAAATCCCACCTTCCTGGGTCATAACAGGGTTTGTGGGGTTTTTTTGCCACATGGCAGCTGTGGAGTGCATTTAAGAAATAGGTTCTGAGCTGTGCCTTCCTCTAAGTGTACAGACACTGTCACTGAACATGCACAGTGTATGCAAGACCTGTGCCTACTCAGTAGTGCTTCTATTGTAATTTTTATTTTTAGTCAGCCTTGACATACGAGGAAATGGCTTCTACTCCATTTCCCTTTGTCTAAAATGCTATTGAGATGGCCTTGAGAATGAATGTAGTGCAGGCTGTCTTTGTTTATCTGGATCTGCTCTGCTTTCCATTTGTTCTGCAATTATCTTGTGAAATACTGTGTACTCTTTCAGGCATGATTTATTTTTTCCAGCTCAGCTCATCCCTTTCTTTTGCACACATATATTTACAGTTTTTACAGTTCATTTTTTCTAATGGAAATAATGTCCTGCAAAGGTCTGGAGTTGAGGGACAGGGAGGAGCTGTGTGTGTCCTTTTTTCATTGCATTAGAAAGCAGTGTTGATCAAGTTCCGCTGCATTGAATTTACTTGTATTTCCATGTAACAATAGCCTAGAAAAGACTTTTTGTCTTTATTTACAGTTCTGCCATGTGTAGGGATAAAATGAACTCAGAATCTAAATAAAAGATGTGGTGGTGGTGAGAGATGCCCATTTCAGCAGTTTGTGCTCATGTCCACATTGCTCTGTTGATATTCATTCTGACAAACAGTGTCTCTAGTTTTAATGCATGTTTTTGTCAGCTTCTGTGGAAAATATCCCAAACTTATCAAACCTATTCTTATTCTCTAGCAATGCTGAGGGGCATCCATTGTGCCTACCAAGCTTCCATTTTAGCATCCAATTACACATCCAAATGCACAGTAACACATGAAAAGCAGCTGGCAGGACCAAAGCCATAGTTTACTTACAGGTACCTGTACGTTATCAAATATTCTGGCTGCCTTGCTGTTTCACAGCAGCTTTTACACGTGAAAAAATGTATACAGATGAACAAGACAAAGCATAGGAGAAAGGAAATATTGTCCCTGTTATTCTGGTGAGGAAACTACTGCCCAAACAATATCAATAATCCATCTGAGGTGTGGCGAGGAGTCTGTAGCAAGCTCTGAACTGCAACAGAATAAATGTAGGAAAACAACCACTCTCCTCTCTCCATGGCTGGAATAGCCGCCACAATGTTGATGTGACAGGGAGAGCTGTGTTGACCTCAACTCTGAGGTCAACCCTGAAGTGTGAAGCTTCCCAGGACCTTCTAGGTCTGTGCAGAGACATGAATCTGCATCTCCTGATGTATCCCTGTAGCTGAACACTGAAAATTTTGAATTTACAGATCCAGTTGAAATTGTAAAATGATCCAATAGAACTTTGAGCCTCTTTAAATCAAATCCCTAATTTTAATTAAAACAAATCTTGGTAGTTTGTACCCATAGTTTCTCCTTCAGTGCTTAAAACATTCCTCTTTAGGCTGGTTGGGGAAACTGTTTGCTCTTTACCTTCTTGACAAGACTACGTATCTCCCTGCTTATCTCACTTGAAATCATCTATTTCACATTCATCATCTGAATTCAATTAAAAATAACCTGCAGCTGTAATTGTTAAAGGCTGTTTTTAACTGAACTCCCTTCATCCCAGAGCATGTGGGATTTCCCCCTGCAGTTTCAAGAGCAGGTGGTCAGTGGGAAATTCCTACAAGCTTCTCAGTGAAGGGCTGCTCTTGGAGGCTAGTCAGAGCATATCAGATATGACTTAGCATTCATCTCTACGAAACAGAAGACTGATTGCATCCCCCTTCCACTTGCCGTCAATACTTGACACAAACTATGTGAAAATGGGTCTATGGGATGGAAATTTGCCCTTGAGCTGTCCAGTGCATGTGTAGGCTGTTTGTAATACCTAGCCAGAACAACCGCTCAAGATTGTCTGGAAATAAGCATTCAGTACTGTGCAGGGACAAGATGTGCCACAGAACCATTTTGGCTTCATTTTGAAGATACAGAATACAAGTTCCCTGACACACTTGTGAGACTAGCATGGTTTATCTCATAAAACAATTAAAAGTGAATGGGTTTGGAGGGTATGTAAGCATTCATTCGTCATCCTTCTCCTATTGTTAATGGGAAGCTTCCTGTTAAGAACTGGGTGAGGCCTTGCCTTGCAGAAATGTTCACAAGCAGCATGAGAGATTCTTGCTTTTGTTTTTACTTCGTGGGAATTCTGTGAAGTCTGCAGTTCTGACTGAACTTCTGCAAAATCCACACCTCAGTCGTGGAGACGTAACGTACTCTAGGACATGAGAGGACCCTGATTTGGCTTTAGTTGTCTTAGCTTTTATATCCCCTGCTCCTGCTTTCAGAAATCTTGGTAAAATTTCCTCTGCTTTTTTTTGTTCTGTTTAATTAATGATTTTTTGGTTGTTTTTTTTTTAAATTTGTGTGGAAAGCTTAACACTCCTTAACTCTCTTCTCTGACTAATAGCAGAGAAAAATGTTAAAACTTGTTACTCTTCCTTTTTATTCAGCTTGGCACGTGAGGAGCAATAGTTTACTCTGAGAAAATTTGGCAAGGAATTATCTTGATTTTGTTCAAAGTCTCTGAGTGTTGTAGTGAAAATGGGTTTTGATTAGACAAAGTCAAAAGCCCTTGAAATCCTCGTATTTACAATGTAAGAAGTGGAATCCTTCTCTTGTAACTTGTCATCGCTGCATAAATGTGAGCAGCTCTTGGTACTTCTTTTGCTATCTTTGAAAAGGCTTTGGATTCAATGGCTGCTCTTAGGGAGAAAGGCTTCTACTGTGTGCCAGTTTACCTGGCAGTATGGCCTTTCTGTCATTCATGGTCCAAGACAGAAATGCACTGTGCGTCTCCCACCACATCCAAATGGGTGCATTTAGTGCGGAATAATGTTCCCTCCCACTTTGAATTTGGGGTCTCCTTGCACACTGTCATTTTGAATCTTGAGAAGCTGTATTTCTGCTTCAGCCAGGGAACTCGGTCTCCTCCTTCCCCTGCTTAATACAACACAAAATCCTCTTAATCCTCTTAATACAACACAAAAAATTATACTAACTTTAAAAGGTACTTGGTATTCAAAGTAACATACTCATACTGTAGTTTGTCCAAATTTACATCTCCAAAGCAACTAATGCTCACAGATGACTTTTTTCAGTGACATGGTGGGTGTCAGTGATGTTCAGGGATACATCTTTGTGACTGCTCTGGTAGGTAGTTCCATTGCAGAGATGCACAAGTGGTGGCAATCAGAAAGCAGGGCTATCCTTACATATGCACATCTGCTTTGTGTGACAGCTCTGTTCATGCAGAAAGGGCTCTGGGACATGAACCCAGTGTTGTTTCCTTCAGCAGCAAAACCACCAGCATTAGTTCCCTCTCATGCAAGTAGGGAAGCAAAGTAAAGTGCATTTTCAGGTTCTCTTCCTTCCTTGCTGAGATAGTCATGAAATGTTTCAATTAGAACACGCAAGTGGGTTCTCTGATAGCAGACAATGAAGTCAGATTTTCTAGGGCTTTGTCTGGTGGTTAAGGAATGGCTGGTTTGTTGGGTTTGTCTAGGTTTGTTTGGGGTTTGTTTCCCCAGAACTTTCTTTCCCCTACTGCATCATATTAAGACTGCAATGCAATAAAAGCATCGTATATGTACACCTGAGAGATCGCCTGATGGATGAAGGGACTCTCTGCTGTTTAATAAAATAGTCTCCCCCATGAGCATTTCTCCTAGATCCTAGTTTTATAAATGTTCTTATTAAGAGTCTTTTAAATCTGGTAAAGGCCAGACCACTTCTTGCATCCTTCCCTTCACAGAGCACAGGGCACTTGTGTTTTCTATCTACCTGGACACCAGGCAGCATAAAATTTGTAAGAGTTGTGTATTTTCCTGAACATCTGTCAGCAGTGGTAGGAACTGGCTGGTTCCAAAATGAAAGTAGGGATGTAGTAGAGGAAGAGGAGAAAGCATGCTATTACAATCTTCTTGTAATAGCTATTCTTGTAAAGAATAAGTTTCTTGCAAAGGCACTACCACCTTCTGCCTGAAACCTTTGTAAGGAGAAATGGAAATAAAGCATTCAGACACTGTTACAGTGCATCAGACTCTGAAAAAAGACATCTTAACAGCTCTCTGAAGGTTCCTGTACATGTGGTACAGGGATGCAAGTGGAAATACAGCAATCCCTCAAATATCGCTGTGGATCAGTTCTAGAAAGATGCTACGATAAGCAAAATCGTGAAGTAGTGGTAAGTGCGTACTAAATATGGTACAAACTTATTATGGTAAAGACACAGAAAAAACCCGTGATGTATTGAAGCTGCAAATGGTGAACCACGAAGTAGCGAGGGATTACTGTACAAGAAAACAGCTCAGTTACTGCAGGTCTGTCCCTCTTTGGTGACTTGCATTTCCTGTCCCGTTCTCCAGAACCACCACATATCTCTCCTATACACAATGGTTTCCTACCACTGATGCCCAGAAGGTCTTATCACACAAAAAGAGCTCCAGCATCTGGATGTGGTTGGCTTATAGACCTTACCAGAGCCATGGCATCTCTCCCTACGTCAACGGTTCTTTGCTCCATTCTATCTCTGTCCAGTACCTCTTAAGGGACGTGTGTACATCTCCTAGAGCTGCTTGAATCGCAAGCTACAAGGCTTTTTAGAACTATCCAAGGCAGTCCAGTAATGCCTCTCTAGTCTGTACTGATCACATGGTCATTTCAAATGACTTGAGCATTTCACATTTTTGCGTAATCTCCTTAGTGTGGGGGCACTTTGGGAGCTCTCGGATTGCAGGGAGTTCAGGGTAATTTTAACTTGATGGAACACTACAAGTTTCCACAGATCTGAGCATAGAGGTCTGATGGCATTAGGAGCTGCAGTACTTGTCTGGGAAATGAGCAGTGGAGGAGTCAGCAGGTCCATTTGCCTTTCTGCTAGAGCAGGCATTTATTGAATGAATAAGGACACTCATTGGCATGTAATAGCCACCTTGGAGTAATAAATGTGCATGGAGATCTGCATGTGCTTATTTGCAGAGGTGACATTTCAGATTGAAATGGATAGTGATGCTGTGAAAGTTGACGTAGTTATTTGCTGAACAGTTAGACTCCATTTTACAAGGTTACTATTCAGTCATGTTTTATTGGCAGCACATTGACATGCAGATTATTATGCAAATTCTCATAAATGCTTATCTGTGGTTTGACACTGCTGATCTGTTCACAGTTATAATCTCCCTGCCTCTATATCTTTTCCTTCTCTTGGGATATGTAAAAAATTACAGGAGTAAAAGCTATTTTGGTGTGACAGTTCCTCACCCTGAGTTCCTTGCTCATTATATTTCCCAGTGGGTTGTTTGGGAAATATTTAGGTCTCTGGTAATTTGGTGAAACTTCAAAAGAATCAATTGATAAGCAAATAAATGAAGCAGTTACCATAAAAGAGACCTCTAAACAGGTAAGAATTCCAGCCTCAAAAAAAGTGAAGGAGAGGAGGAGCATGTTTGGAGTCAACTAACTAGTGAGTGGCACAAAGGAAGTTATCTAGATGCTTCATGCTCACCTATCCTCTGGAGCTGGAGCATAAATGGAGAATGGTAGCTGCCAAGTGTAGAACAACCCAAAGGAGAGTGCCTGAACCTTGCAGATGAGCATGTTCTTTCCCCTTACCCAAGCTGCTCTTCTTGTCACACTGAACTGTTATGCAGTGTAATTTACCAGAGGAAGCTGTGGGTACAAGAAGCTCCTTTCAGTTTAAAATTAGGTAACTGATGAAAGATATGTGGCTTACTAAATGCAGCATTTACATCTCTGGCTTGGGGTCTTCCAAAGCTGGACAAATGTTAAAACCGGATGAAGTGCTGCAGGTGAGTCTGGTGAGACCTGGTTAGGGAGACCTACCTGGTGAGTCTAGTGTTCTGAAACCCACTCCCTTAACGCAAGAGTGTGCTTGGTCTCTCTCCATTAAGCTTCTCTTCAGGGTTAGTCATAACAGCAGAAAATGTGGGAGGTGAATTGTCTTCTTTCAGCTACAGGATAATGAGACTTGCAAGGCACCAGCTCAACAAGAAAGATATTGCTGTGATTGAGATCCCACCATCCTCAAGTGGCCATGAAGAAGGGAGCCTGCATTGAAAGCTGGGTTGAGCCCTCACATGGCAAATTTTCTGGGCCAGCATCAGTGGCAATAGGGTGATGTAATAAACTGCCTCCCTTTTCTTTTTTTTAAAAAGAAACTACAGTTATACCCCATCCTTTGCAAGGAACGGGACAGGCCACGGGCCTCGCAAAAAGCTAAACTTGCAAAGAAGTGCAGGTTGTTAATATGCACGCAGTCCATGCCATTGCTCCACCCCCCGGTGCTCTGGACCACTGCGGACACTTGTCTGTTTCTCTCCTTGGCTCTCTGAGCACGGGGGAGCAACGGGAACCATTTCTGAGCCCCCTCTGACTCGGGAGACACCCCCCCACTCTGAGAATCTGTGGGCCTCTCTGGGCTGCCACGACCGCACGCTCACAGCCCAAACCCCACACCGCTGCTCCCGCCCCCTCCCCAGCCTCGCTGCGCGCTGCCCATCTTGTGCCGCACGCCGCCAGCCCCGCGCCGCCGGTCGCGTGCTGNGGGGCAGAACCTCCTGGTCCTTCATCCTCTAGCTGAAGCCCAAAGCACAAGTCTTCGGGTTCTATTTGTCCTTGGGAAACCTTGAAGAGAACAAATGCCAAGCCAGGCTGAGCCTCTGGCAGAGAAAGGGAGTTTGTAGGGGTATGTGGAACACTTGAGGCTGAACACAGCAGTGATAAAAAGCAGAACATGCTGAAATTCAATGCTGAATGTATCTTGTCTTGCTGCAGTGAAGTTGGTTCTCCCTCAGGAGTTAGTCATTGCAACAGAAGACCTGAAGTCCAAGAGGTTTCCTGTGTGCCAGTTACTCCCAAGGCCTATGGGCATCCTGGTCGTGCTCCATGCTTGGTGGCAGGGCCTCTGCTGACATCTGGGAGAGATGCAGGGAAAGGGAGCTTGCTACCTTCAATGGCTAGACTGCAGCTGATTGTCAAAGGAAGCCTAATTTAATTAGAGCTGAACTGGATCCTTATTTAATGAGATCTGAGACTAATTAATTTTTGGAGTCACAGTATGAGAGATGCTTTGTTCCTTTTGAATAGGTAATTAAATGAAGCGTATGCAGACAGTCTATGCTCTGCTGCATTTGCACGGGATTTCTTCTCTTTCTTATCTTCATCTTGTTTGTATAAGCATGTTGGAATTAGGAATTAATTGTTTTGTTGCTGATGATGTTGGGTATAATTATTTTTCTTTAGAATGGCAGGCTTTGTCCAAGTACTAAGGCTTTGTCTACCAGAGGACACTGACCAGACCAGAATCACTCTCCTATGGTCATGGATACAGAACAGAAGACAAGCTGCCCTGGATGATGAATTGTCTTTGAACTGCTCTAAGCTAAATCTACTTCTCCTCAGGAACCATGTGTCCAAGTGGGAGCCACTGCAAAGTGGCAGGTGACAGCACGCCACAGCATCAGCTCCGCTTGGTTTTTCAGTGTAGACAAATTGTCTTTCATGTGGCTTATCCTCACATCGTTCTACTAGAGCAGTATGGTGTCACCACAGTGCTTATCTGTCTGGCAGAATGAGATTTTTTGGCCTTTTTCTCATTTGTATTGTCCCCTGTGTGCACCACTGCACTCAATCAGAACAGCTTGGCTGCTTTGTTCCTCACTCCCATAAAAGTCTCAGAGGCTCTGATGTTTGCAAACACAAAGCAGCATCTCATTAATTGAAGTGACATTCATTTGCAAGCTGAGGATTAATATTTTGAGTTCTGATGTTTATGGAGTAGTCTTGTGTGACTCATTCCCCATGGCACCAGCAATTAACCCACAATGTTCAATATCTAGTGGGTCATTTCCATTAGAAAGCAAACTTGGTGTTTGAGCCCAGCATTTCTGGGGATGTTCTTGATGAATCTTTTTCATTTGTGATGCTCAATACAGAGAGCTTCGTGGTTCCTGGAAGCTGAGTTAGCACACAACTGAGAACAACTTTGATTTTTCTGAAGACCATCCCTATCTTGACTCTTCTGTGGGTTCTCTTTGCTAGCTTACTGCACACTAATGTACATTATGAATACCTGGTATCTGTATGAGTCTGCCAGGAAACCAGGTGGCATTCACAGGACTTTCATCCATGTGCACATGCTTCCTAGGGCAAAAACCCATTCTTTCAAGGCTGTGGGTTGGTACAAGATCATGGTTGTATGACCAGTGTAAGCCATTGACATAGCATATGTACTAAAACTTCTGACATAATAGCACTTGTCCCACCCCAGCATGGCCCATTAATCCAAAAGAATGAAAATACTAGTAACTTCTTGCTGACCCAACCTTATTGAAAAGAAAAGGAATAGTTTATACTGAAAATGGATAGAAGCTAGGGCAAGCATAGTGTGTCCCTGTCAGGATACTTCCATGTCACATCTCTACATTGATTTTTTATTTCGTCCTCCCTTCTATATCTTTGGATATCCATTCTCATGTTCCATTGTCTTTCTAGGATGATAACAAAACCTCTTTCAAAGGGCTGCTACAAAATGGCACGTATTTCAGACCTGTTGCCTAAACAAGGAATGTGTTGTTGATCCATTTCTGTCAACCCCAGTTTCTAAGCCTACCTGTTGGTGTAGAATTGGAGAATACTGTGCTGAAAGATGTTTTCAGAGAATCCCTACAGCTTAACTATGGAACTCCAGCTTATCCTCTCTGCTGGGGTCCATCTGTGCTGAATGCAACCTGCTATAACCATGCTTTCCTATTTTTCATTGCTTAAGGGCTTCTTTCTTATTCCCTGACAGAATCATTAATTTTTTTCTTACTCTTATGCATCTCTTTCTACACTTTCAGATGGTCCAAACCCCTTGGATTTTCTTGTTAGCTGGCTGCCAAAATGGCAAGGCAGTCCTGGCAAGGTCTGTTGTCCATTTCATTGACACTGGAGCCCAAGAAAGTCATGCTGATGGCCACACCAGTTGTGTGCCTGCTTCAGAAAGCCTTGGGCCATCTGGCTCTTGCTGGGCAGGGAATGTTTTCCGAAAGGGGCTGCTATTTCTTCTGGCATCCTTTCCATGTGTCAAACAGAAGCAGTGACTACAGGGCTCTTTGCCCTTTCTCTTATCCTTCCCAGCTCCCTGTCCCAGCTCTGCCCCTCTCCCTGCTCATGTTCCTGCATTGCTGGGAATTCTTGGGCAGCCTTGGGCACGAGAAGTGTGTTGTGCTTGCATTGATGTGGCAGTGTGGGGTAAGGTGAGGTGAGGGTGCTGAGGACTGGAGCAAGAGAACTTGACAGCAGGTGCATTGTGGTCACGGCATATGACTCTATCCAGTTAATCATCTCAGAGCAGGTCTCCACCTATTCCTCCCTCTTGTTCTCTGGAAAGTTACTGTAACTTGCATATTTGTGATGCTTTCTGCCGCTGCAGGCAGGATGACTAGTTTATTACTATCCAGTCACCTTCAAATAACTTGCTTTTGATCGGCTGCATGATCTAAGGACAGCCTGAATCTGCTGAATGGCTTTCCCTGTCTGGTTTGCACAGTTCTTGACTACTGTGAAATGCAAGAGGTTCTCCTACAGTTTATGGATGGTCTGACCTGAGGTGATGCTGGATGAATCAAGAGGGATGAGGCACAATGAGCACAGACCCTTGGAGGATCAGATCTTGCTGGATGGAGAGGATGGCAATGCAGTGTTTGCAGACAGATTTGATCCCCTGTCCAGTCTGGGCAAAAGCCAGCCCTGGGTAGAGGCATGTGGGTATACTAGTCTGGCTCCTTAGCCAGGCTCAAAAAACTGCACAGCTTTGGGTCCTGAGCTGGATCTTAGCTGGTCAGGGCAGAGGTTGCTACAGGTCTGCTCAGAAGAGCCTGGCAGAACAACTCAACATGCTTATCCCACGGCCATGGCCAAATGTCTCTCTAGAAAAGTGTAGTCTCTTCAATTCAGGTTCCTCACCATTAATCAAGATCATCTAGCATCACATGTCTTGAGGTCAACAGTGTTAAGATCAGCCAAAATCAATAGAATTAATGAGTGTATACTCAGTGCAGTGCAGCTGTCCTTGCTATGCAGGGAGCATAACTTAATCTCCCAGCACGATGTGTTGAATTTATTGCTTGGTGATATTGAGTGGATATAGAGTTATGGGTGGGGGAAATCCTGGGGTTTGATTCAGAATTTGTACTATATCTGTGAGTAAAAACACACATCTGACTCAAAGCAAACAGCTCCCATTTGGGCTGCAGCCTTTCACTGGGCTGCTTTCCTTTCTCTGCGCTTACAGTATAGATTTGTCTGGTCTGGGTGGCAAAAAGGGAGAGCAAGAGCAGAAATCATACTGAATAAAATTGATAATGTGTGAGAAGAAAAGTAAGCAGATTTTTGTCCTTTTATGTAAGGGGGAGTGGGGTATCATTTAAATGAAGAGATTGCTTCGCTTTTAACTTAGCTCTTGAAAAATGCCACAGTGAATTATTTAATCTCCTTAAGCAGATCCCCTGATCTAGCTTCCTTGCACGCATTTGCTCACAGTATCTTGTCAACTTCTTAGCACAGGAGAAGTTGCTCACAGTTCTGACTTCTGTGCTAAGAGGCATTTCTGCATACCTGTTCCCCGGGGTTGCTTGCTTGCTGAGCACTCCCCAGGGCATGAAAAGTGGGAAAATACCAAAAACGATACAGCTGTAGCCTGTTAATGAAACAGAAGACAACATCACAGTGGCAAAAACCCCTTACTTAATCAGTGAGAATTCTTTTGTGACTTCAATAAGGACAGTTTCAGCCCAGATCTGGATCCATGGGTCCTGTTTATATGGCTTTTGGGCCATTGGAATTTCTGCTGCTTATATTTGGGTTTTGAACTTCATGCTGCCTTCTCCTTCATGGGCTGCCCTTGGCTCTGGTCACGTTTCAGATGATTACTGAATGCAACATCAACATCTGTAGGAGGTCTTTGGAAAATGTTAGATTTTGGTCAGTTTTCCTTGAGGTGCCGGCAACTGATACTATTCTGTGGTTGCTTTCCTTATGGTTTTAAGCTAAACTAGAATGACAGAGCAGGATTTTCTGGCTTTAGCTCCAGGACTAACTTCAAGAAAATCACAGAGTCGCTTCTTTTCATTCATGGTGTCTCCTGCAGGGTTATTCTCAGTGTGCATGTTATCACCTTGTGTGATATATAATCACCCAGAGGCTAGGACATGCAAGCACATGGTTATGAATATCCACAGAAACACTGTGATCCCTTGCCCTGATGCCAGAGATAAATGCTTTGACTCTGGACTCTATTATACTCTCAGAACCAAACCACTCAGCAAACCTGCCTCGTGATTCCACTCAACCCTGTCATAATGATTTTAGAAGAAAACCACAAGAAACGTGGTGGTTTTGGGTCCTTGTCAAAGCACAGCAGGAGAATGTTGGTTGATTACTTTTTTAAGATTCATTTTAAAATTACATTCAGAGTGAAAGTTTGGGTGTATACCTAAATATTAGAAATGTAAAGAGGGTCTTACCTATGATTGTGGTGAGAAACCACTGGATATCATTTGAAAACTTGCTGTGGATATAGGAGATGAAATAATATAAATGTAACTATGCAAAATCCTGTTATGAAACCTGTATGTTCTTCTAGGTTACTCTACCCTTTCTCAGCTTTCTCTTTTGTCTAAAAAGCTCTACTTTTCCTGGTACACTAACATATATAAACATTCAAACTTCAGCTCTCAGAATTTAACCTTTTCTTCTCCTACCCTCTTTGTCCATGCTTTCCCCAGACACACACACAAAGAAAAAGTAGCCCATGGCATGTACCTGAAAAGGATATGCCCAGCTAGGTACAAACGCAGTTGCAGACAGCTGCTGATGAATAACAGCTTTGGAGCTCTCCAGGCATCCATTACTGGTCAAGGGATTGCTGAGGTCAGTGGTGGTGTGTGCAATTACAAAACACTGGGCAGTTGTCCAGGTGGCTGGTGGAGGCACAAGCATACCCTGTAGCTATGAGTGCACTTGAGGCTCTGGACTGGGCAGTGTGAGAACAGGAGCAGGGTGGCAGCAACTCAGGCAACTGCAGCTGTGCCCCATGACAGTGAGCAAAGCTATTGGGAAGGTGACTGAGAGGCTCCAGAGTCTGCAGCAAGTTTCTCCTCCTGGGCTATCCACTACTCTATAGCTAGTGCAGGAAGAGTTGGTAACAACAATGCTCGCAGCTAAGCCAGATGTGCTGCTGTGACTGGTTAGGGCACTATCGCATCTTCATCCAACCCTTCTCTTCACCTGACCATCATGCAGAGATAAATACTGTTGCATCAGGCATGAAAGGAACTCAGTGGGGGCTTTCTTTTCAGATGCTGCTGACCACACCATAATGTTCCACTTTTCTTCCTGTTAATGAGTCACTGGCACAAGAAGTGATACAGCTGAAGCCCTGACAGAGACCCATCCTGGTAGGATGTGTGTGGTGTGGTAACAGCCACTGCAAGAAGAGCCAGGTAGACAGCTACAGGGTAGAAGCATCTTTAGTCTCCCCACCAAAAAAGGCCAGAATTAATCTCTGAGTCCTTTCCAAATGCTGTAACTACTGATGCATCAGCTGTTCTGAATTGGTTCTCCTTCCCTCAAGCTCTTACAGGACCATTAACATCTGGCTTAGATGCCACCAGTAGGTAGCTCTGGTGTGGCCCTCTGTGCCCTGGCAGAGGGAAGTTTGCAGTCCTTCCAAGAGGTGTGAAAGCTGACACAGCAAAGGCCTGCTGAGATTAATGACAGGATTGGGCTTCAGGTGCAGAAGATTCTTTCCTTTACTTCAGTGCTTTAAACAGGAGTGCAAAGGGTCCTAGTGAAACCAACCTTCCATACCGTAGATGGAACTCTCTTAGATCTCTTTAACAGTTGGAATTGTGAAATATTTGTTGCATCTATAATTAGGGAGTAGAACAGATGGCTAAAGCTTAGTTATAATTAAAGTCTAATGCACAGTAAAATAACCCAATGCACCCAGTGATTCAGCAGCAACCAAGGAATTCTAATTCTTTCTTTGCTGGGCTTAAGCTTGAATTGCAGGAACTGGGACTTCAGGGAAAGTCTGTTGCATCACTTATTGCATAGGGACATGGCTCTGTATTAAAGGATTGTGTGGAAATTTTTGATTGCTATGTATTAAGTTATATTGTGTGGTCTTGCCTCCCTTAGTAGCTTGAAATCATGTGTGAAAAAGGCATGTGAATTGTTTTAACAACACAGAATCTGCATGTTGCAATCCGTTTTAGAAGAGACTTTCTTAAAACCTGTCTGCCTAGTAATTGATTGCTAATGCTTCGGGATAAGGTATTTGGAAAGAGGCATTAATTAGGTGCTCTTAGACAGGAACACATTTTATTTATAAATCTGTTTTAAATGCAGCTTTCAGAAACATCATTAAATGCACATCTAACACCACTTCCAAATATGGATAGTTGGAGACCTCGTGCTATGAGAACTGGAAGCAGTTGAGTAAGCTTCTCATTTCCTGGGAGGCAGGAGACCAGACTAGGAGTTAGCATCAGGCAAAGAAACAAGGAGAGGTGTTACTGTGAGCTTTGCAAACTGTAGAAGTAGTTTTTATGTTTGGGGTTAAGTTCTTTTCCCCTACTCTTATTTAAAGCAGAGGAAGGGTCTGTAATACATTCTGCCAAAGGTATGTGACGCCAGCTCTCCCAGAAGAACATGACCAGTTTTGGACCATTACTGGAGACTGAAAAAACACAAGAGGAAATTTTATTATGAGCATTCCCCTTCCTAATCTTCTCAGATAACTAATTGAAAAGTTTCACCTGTATCTACTTGGGATATTGGGACATCCATTAGTACACTGGTGATGCAGTTGCTGGGGCTACAGCTGACTGAGAGGTTTTAAAGGTTTCCACTCCTCTCCTTTCAGCAAGCTAGAAAGACTGTTAAGTGATGAATTTTTCTCAAAGCTGTGATAAGTCCTCTTCCAGGACCTCTCCCTGGAGGATTTGGGTGGCACCTCTTTGCTAGTGGGCATGAAGAGATCACCAATTACCTCATCTTTATTGTGGATTATAAGCATGCAGACAGCCTATAGTTGCTCAATGCCTAGTCAGCATCCCATACATTTTTGTTGTCCTCCTAGTGCTGTCTTAAGTTGCAGCAATTTGGGTTCAGGAGTTGTGTGTATGCTATGTGGGCTCCATAGGACTTGAAAAGACGCTACATTTAGACTGTGGATCCTGCTTGGGAATCCTTGAGCAGGAAGCAGGTAGTGTTAAGATTTCTGAACTGATGCTCTTTGAGCAACTTGTACCACGCTTTGGAGCCATAGCCTTAAGAAAGGTAATTTGGGCGGGAAAACCAAGCAAAACCACCAACAGAAAAAAAGGAGGAATACGTACTTCCCATTTCTGTCTCAAATGTTGGGCCTAGAGCCTAAAATACCCTTGCTCTTTCAGGGCTAGCGTACCCCTTCAAGACAGAGCTGATCTCTGCTTTCACACCTACGCAGAGCGTAATCTCTAAGTGAATCTGGAACAGCCCCTGGAAAAAGGTACGGAAAGTCAGTGGCCACCAAGAAAAGCAGGATTTACTCAGCATTTTGATGGATGGCAATAGGATGGGGAGTGGAGGGACCTGGCTCAGCTTCACTGAAACTCATGCTTGCAGGACTTTTCAGGAGAGGTAGTATCAGGGGCAAGAAAAAGTACCCTCCTTCACCCTTATTCCTGCTCCAAAATCAAGTGTTTCTGATCTGGCCAACCATGAGACAACAGAAGCAGTGCTCAGCAACGAGACTGGGCACAGAAGGGTCTGTGAAGAACCTCGGAGCCCGTACCACAAGTACCGGGAGTTTTGGGTGGCTGCTGCCTCTGCCCGACTGCAAATACGTAACACCATGGCTGGGATCCCCGGATGGCCGGGATCTCCAGCGGCAGGGATCAGCAGATGGCCGGGATCTCCAGTGGCAGGGATCAGCAGATGGCACTGTTACGCGCACTCGTAATCACTTGCTTTCCTGCACACCCGATGTGCCCCGCGTCGGAACACGGTCTGTTGCTGAGGTTTTTAAGAGGTTGATTCTTGAAAATCAACTATCGGTTCTCAATCCGCCTGCTGTGTGCTGCCCCTCGCACCGATGTTGTTGCCTAGGAGAGTTTGATCCCCTCAGGAGGGACTGGGCTTCTAAAAATGTAGGGATCCCCTGTGTGTTCGGTATCTCTTGTTTAGTTGGTGTTACCCCAATGCCAAAAGTGTCACTTCTGGCAGCTTCACTTCCTAACGAAGAGCAACACTGGCTTCTGCCATCCTGTGGCCGTGGGAAAATTACCCTGGTTTGAAAAGCAGAAGTTTGAATTGAGTTTGGGACAGAGGGTTAATCTTTTGCCTACTTCAAGGGTGCAATGTATGATGTGCTTAGCCTGAGTTACAGCAGAAAATATTTCACTTTAGAAAAAGGGAGGTGCAAAAATTTGATTGTATTACATCTGGGGTTTTGGGGGTTTCCCAAGGATACATATATGGGCTATTAACATCAAAGCACAAGGATGGGGGTAATGCAAGTGACTCTCCTTAAATCGTTATCTTGTCCACAAAGACATGAAACACTGGCTCCTCAGCTTTCCTGAGCTTTGCTCTGAGAGGGGAAAAGGGTTTTATTAATCTCAGTGACACCAATCCCTTATTTTATGCCCAGGTACTGTCACTGATTAAGTGGATTTTATGCTCCATCCTGAGGATGGTGGACCGACTAGCAGAGCTGAGCATGTCCCATCCTTCCTATTTTTCAAGCTGTAAACCTGGAAAAGAACCTCTGTGCCCCCAAGTGCAGGCATTCTTGGGCTGTATCTCCAGCACAGTCAGGAGGGAAATTATTACCTGTGTGAATACACCCACATTAATTGTGAACTGGGTACTGCTGGCTGAGAAGGTGTGGAAGTGCAGGCTTCAGCAGAGGATGTAAAAGCTTGCTACCAGGGGTTCCATCACTAGTGGTTAATGCTTTAGGGATTTTTGTTTTAATTGCTACTGTTCTTGAACTGGCTTTAATCCCATTAGTTCAGGTATGCCTGCAGGAGCTGTGCTTGCACCTCGGATTGCAGGAGAGACATAGCCTTTATACTGGGAACTAGAGCTCTGACATCCGTGCAGTGAGTTTTTCTTGTATCCTGTTTGGCAAGGAGAAATTCTTTTGAGATTGATGCTTTTGCATTGATGATTTTTTTTCTGAAGCTGCCAAAAGGAGAGAGAGGTTTGTGCTTGTGTGGAGTATGCAGATGGGGAACAGCAGGGTTGATAGCAGCAACATGACATTGCTATGATGCAGCTCAGCTCTGACTCACAAGGAAAAGTTAGAAGGAGTTAGAAGGAGTGAAAGATGAGTGACACAGCAATAGACTTAGTCTACTGCTTTTCTGCGTGTTCCATCAAGGCTGACAGTAAATGCCATTCTGGCAAGGAACTTTCCTCTCTGAGTGACAACTTGGTTCAGCAAAGCTTTTGCCTTGCTTTATGTAGAGCAAACCTATTCTTTCATCTCCTGCTGGGTTAGTACTGTTGCCTGTCACCAGCTGATATCCTTAAAGTCCATGCACTGACCTCTTCGGCTCCTGATGTGAATGCCTGGAAGACAGGAGCAGAATGTGTGAAAACTCTGGGATGGGTCTGTGGTGAGAGGATGAGTGTGAGCCTGTGTTAGAAAACTGAAGGGAAATTGCAGGGTGCTCCTGGTCCTGACCTCTTCTGCCACCCACCCCACTGCACAGCAGAGCTGGGGCAGGCCTTCACCCACAGGATGTGGTTACTGAGGCTTCTGTCTCCAACCTGGGCTTGACCCAACGGTGCAATGACACTGTGTGTATTTGTGGCACGGTTCTCGCCAGAATGCCAGACATGTCATGTGGCAGCTGTGCGAGGAGGCTGAGCCTTCCACCTACACAGCTCCTGCCACCCCTTTGATATGGAATCCTGACCCCATGGCAGGGTGTTGCCACCTGTCCTGGGGCTCTCCAGCTTCCACCCTACTTTAGGCCAAGCTGTGGCCCCGCTATGTCTCGGAACGCCTGGAAACAGTGGTGCAGCTGCACTGACGTCAGGGAGGGAAATTCCCTCTGCCCTGCAGGTCTGTCACTCCCTCCCTGTCTATGGTGGCAGGAGTTTCCCTTGGGACTTGCACAGTGTCCTGACAGCTCTCCAAGACAGGGTAGGCTCTCTTGGGGTCACAGCACTGCTGCGGGAGAGCTTCCTTTTGGCCTTGTTTCAGCTTTATCGTTATAGTCACTGCTCTCTGTGTTTTACCGTCTTCACATGTTTGAATAACCATATGGTTTGGCCAGGGAGATGGCGCAAAATTCCAGTTTTGGTCTCTCAGACCTGATTCCTTTTGCTCCCTCTTCAAAAAGAGAAGAGCCTTGTTTTTATTAATCGTGAAAAGAAACTTCTACAGTGTTTTATCTGTTCTTTGCTGATTATGTTACCCTCGCAGTTAGTCTTGCTTGATGACTCCTCAATTTGGTACGTGTGGGAGATACTTTTTAGTAGTTGTGGGAGGCCCAGAGCACAAGACAATTAAGCTGTTGAGATGGATGCTCTGGGATGGATACTGGGGGGAATGGGAAGGATTGTGTGGTATTTTTATTTATTAATTTATTTTAAGTTTGCTATTCTCCCTGTCCTTTGTCTCTTAGTGTGGAAGGTGACAGGGAGGGCTTATATGAGCTGAAAGACAGAAACTTAACACTTCTGGAGCAATGGGAACAAAGATTGGCTGGAGGCAAAATCTGAATTCTTAAGGATGCTTTTCCCACCCCCATGGCAGTCAAGTAGATCCTCCAAAGCCTGTGAGGGTTATACTCCTATTACCACTGGAGTTACTGAAGAGTTGTCTTTCCTGTGTTTGCTTCTGTTCATGAAACTCCTAAAACCTTAATTCTTTTGATTTAAAGAGCTGTAATATTTAGTTGAAATTGGAAAATGTGCTCAGAAGTCACATGGATGTGTGTTTCTGCTCCCTCAGAGAGACAAGCTAAAACTATTTTTATTGCTGGTAGGAGGGAATTATTTCCTTCTCTTCAATTTTTTCTAACAACAAAAAAAAAAGATTCCCCAAATAACCCACAGACTTCTTGCTCCTAAAAGAAATTAATTTTAACTTTAAAAAAAACTCCACCAAAAAAACAAAAAACGACCACAACCACTCCTCTGGAAACCCCGAGCTATAAACATTTCACCCTCTGGTGTTGAAGGGTGCGGCTGATTTCAGGTAACACTTGCAAAGGTGGCTCAGAGCAAAGCTGGCATTGCTCTGCCGTCCGTAGCTCCAAGTTGTTCAGAAGTCCTTGGACACATAAATCAGTACTGCAGCTGCAGAGATGTCAGAAAACTGCCTTTCCCTTTCACCCTTTTCAGGGCTGGGGCTGCACACAGGAATCCTGGCACTGACTTGGGTGGTGGTGGGGAGACCATTATAAATCCTCATCAGTCTCCTCCCAAGGATATAAATGCTTGCCTCTGCTAAAAGATAATCTCGTGGTCATTTCAGTGACAGCTCAAATCGAAGCCAGAGAGAGGGTGCACAGAGGGGTAAGAGGAGAGTAGTCCACAGCTGTTTCTCTGGCTGTTTTTCTCCCAGACGTGAAAGCAGCAGTGGTGGAGCGATGCCCCGCATTCCTGCCCACCTACACACATGCTTCCTCTGCATAGTCCTGTACTGCCTGTTTACCACAAGCACTAGAGGCTTGGCTGTAAATCCGCTGTCCAGACAGATCCCTGACACCCCAGCTTCCGCCCTGCTTCTGCAGGACACGTGCCTGTAGCTGTTAGATCAGCATCACACTCACTACCAGCAAGGAAGCCTCTTAGGAAGGGCAATGAGCACTGAGGATGTCACAGGCCCTATTTCCTCTTGGGCTGAGAACCTGTGCCTCACCACCACCAGAGTAAAGAGTCTCTTCTGAAAGTAAAGAATTTCTTCCTAAATGATGAGGTTTTCTAGTCCTCATGTACCCACTCAGACCTCCTCAGAAATCTTCAGCTCTCAAATATCTTGAGCTTCATGTTCCAGTAGATTTTCTTTAAGGCAATGCAAACAAAGTTGGGCAAATACTACCACTGAGCCCTGAGAGCCTCCCAGCTATGCATGGAGCACTGGCAACACACACACACCCAGTGGCTTGTGTTTCCACTGCCGACTGTGCTATGCAAAGGAGTGCCTTGCAGCTGAGAGGAGCTGGGTGCAATATAATTGTAATGGTGAATATCTCTGCGTAAATTCACAGGCAACCAACCCACAGCTGAATGTTGGCTGTGAGCAGGAGGGAGGAAGGAAGCTTGAGCTGGAGGAGAGAAATCAGGAGATTGACTGGCTTTTGCAGGGGGCTTGTGTGCACTACTGCCAGTGGGCTTCCACAGCTCTGTTTACAAGCTGGGAAAAGCAAAAGTTCCTAAGCCACCTCAGAACATGTTCAGATCTCTGTGGGAGGCTGAAAACATCCAGTTTTCTGGAAAAAGCAGCCAGGTGAAGTGTGCATTGCCAAAACAAACCAAACTATGAGCACCTTGCATTTGCCCAGCCTCAGGCATGAGAACTGATACGGGTCTTGGGCAGTTGCTGGCCTCATTCGCAGTTTTTATAGAAATGTCCTTGCTAGAAACTCCTCTCATCAGTGCCTTGTGAGTGAGAAGAGAACCTTGCTCCAAGCAAATACTTCTCATCGAAATTATGTGGTGCTGCATTTTAAAATTAAGTAATTTTTTTCAGGAGAAGTTACTGTTTTAGTGTGAACTGCTAGATGGAGACTAACTACCTTTACTTGATTGCAGTGCTGCTAGATGTGTTCAGCACTGAAACCAGGAATCTCAGGATTGGTGATTTGGTCTGTAACAGATCTGCATTTACTATATCTGGGGTACCAAGGGCTACTCTGCTGTGCAGAGTAAACCAGAAGCCAGGTTCACCCTCAGAGGCAGAGGCCAACCCAGCAGCACCAGTTTCAGGAGCTGCCAGTTACACTTCACAAAGCCCTTGTGATGTGTGATCTGAGCATGTGCAGGGGAGGAGACCGGCCAAAACCAGAAGTGGGTCTGTCTCCAGGTAAGAAATTGCCCAGCCTTCCCCATTACTAATGCGTTGGCCCTGACACCCAGGCCATGCTGGGGAACACTCTTCTCCAGCTCTCACTGGGAAGTAGGTAGAGCAGGATTTCACAGGAACAACATTTTTCTTACAGCATTTCTTTTGCCTTTCAGGAAAAATATGTCAAGAAAGAAATCTGTCAAGAAAGGCAAACTTTTCCAGGCTGTTGGGAGAGCATACAATGCACAACCACTCTTCCATGAAGTCAAGCTTGGAGAGGTAACAGTTCATCCATCACAGGCATGGTAGAAGAAAACCAACAAAATTCTGATGTTTCTCCAGGAGTGAGCAGGGGGTCTCAACAGTGTACCCAGAGCCCAGCCTGGTGCCTGATGCTCCTCCCCAGCAGGTTGATTATCCATACCCACATCTACAGGTGCAGGTTGAAACCAAGTCCTGGAACAAGAAAGCACGACCCCAAGCTATTGCTCAAATGGTTTGGGCAGAGAGAGGACTTGCCCGCTATGTCTTTTGTTAAGGGTGGATGCTCAAAGCCTAGACCGAAGCCAGACTAGCAGTGTGGACCACGAGTTTGTCTGGCCCTCCTTGACCAATCTGTGGAGTTTTTGCTGCCTCAGGAGAGGCAGCTGCTCAGGGGTAAGCACAGCCCTGATTTCAGCCATGGAAGGGGATGCAGCCACTTTGCAGCCATGCTCTCTGGCTGCTTTCTGTGTGTGCAAGCCTTGGTATGATTCCTCTTCTGCCCTCCCCAGCAGATCCTGGTTTGGTCCCTGTCTTCCTCCCTAGTGATACAGGCTACAAGGTTTGCTGTTTATTCTGGGATTCAGCCTAAGAGAGGGAAGGTGTTTTATATTACTATTCTTCCACAGGCAAGGCAGAGGAAGCAGTATTCCAGTAGTAAGGGACTTCAGTTAATAAACAGTTAAGTACCTTCAGTTAATAAACACATCCTTCACTTCCAGCCTCTCTTCTGTGGTGAATGCCACTTAGAGAAAGCTGCTTGGACTTGGCCGGAGATCAGCCCTTCAAGTTTACAGGATTCACAATTCACAGATGTTAGGAACTATCAGGCTGAGTGTGGGTGGAGAATGTCAATCCTGAAATAGCTCCTCTGCCACCCTGGCACAGGCAGCAAAGAAAATGTTTCCACGTGACATTCTTCGAACCAAAATTTCCTACAAGGAAAACAGAGGGGAAAAATAAGAGGCAATAGCTGCTGTTTTGGAGGGTTCCTGGCTTCTACCAGGGAGGCTGGCATTTGTGCTGATATCAGCACACTTCTCAGATACACTTCTCTTCATCCATACAACCATATAGGTCTGCTTGAAGATGCAATCCCACTGGTGCACAGATATGTGGATGCTATTTTTTTCCTGCTGGAATCCATTTTAATTTAGCTCCTGATTCATATTTCATTCATTCTCCAAACCCACAAAACCAGGATAGGTTTACAGCCTGTACTATTTGGATAAATCATGGAGGGGGAAAAACCATGGGGACAAAACAGGTTGTTCTCCTGAATTATTTTCTATGTGACTCAAAAGAGAGGGGGGAAAAAAGAGAAAAGGAGGTGGTGGAGACAGAATTAAAATCATCCTTCCTTGCTTTCATGTTCAGGAAAATCAGATCTGTTTATCATCTTTTGTAGTTTGTTTTGGTGGACTTCACTTTGCTCTTGTTTCTTTAGGCTTAAGTGGCTGAAAAAGATGTGATTTCTGTTTTCTTACTTTTATTTTCTCCTCAAGATATTAGGGGGTTTTAAATGTGGAAAATTTACTTATTATTTACAGAACACCAAAACAATGAAAGATTTCTATGTCATCTCAATTCTCACTGAAAAAATGGTCAAAAATTATTGAGGGAAACATTAACGATTATGTCTGCTAGTTTTCTGGCAGCCAGGAGGGCAGGAAGGAGAGGTAGAGGAGCAAAAGTTCAGAGTTAATTTTAATTGAGGAATTTCCCCATATTTTGTCATTCAGCTTTTGAAACTGTGACCACAATAGACTGTTTGAACTGTGGTGTGAGAGAGACTGAAAAATTCCCCCAGCAACTATGTGCAGGTACTAGCCACAGAGTTGACAAGGAAAGATTACAAAGTACGATGAAATTCAGCACAGGCACTGCACCCAGCTGAGGAAACTCCAGCCATCTGGAGACGAGGATGACCAGCGGCCACAGCAGTTTGCAAAATTGCAAGAGCTGCCAAAATTAAACTGTGAAGTCAGGCGGGAGGACAACCAATGACTAGCGAGATCATAAGTTCAGAGAAGCCCCAGATGAGCTCCCAACAACAAGTGTGGCCAGTGTACACCAAAGTTTATTAAGGATGTTGAGAGGAGGGGAAAATATCCATGCAGAAGATGCCCAGCTGGCAAGGAGGGAGTGGTGGTGATGCTCGGGTCACTTGATGAATCCCATTGGCCAAGTCACTGGGAGATCCCACCCATTTGCAAGTGTAAAATAAATCTCTAAAGTTGTACCTCGTGTACACTTGACCCTATTGCTTTTAGCCTGCTGGCTTTATATCTATTTATTTATTTTATTTTGGTTTGTCCCCAAAGAGGGGCTTGAAGGAAATGAATTTTGAACCAGCACCTTTCACCACCTTGCAGTACTACCCTGATCCCTGCATCCAGCGGTGAGTCTCTTTGCGTGACGTAACTCTCTCCTATCACAGGTTTGATCTGAGTGTCTTGTGTAATTGTTAACTTTTTTGCTATCGTCCAGTGGCAGCTGGGCTGCACGCGGAAAAAATGTGCCACTCTCTTCATGCTCAGTGGAGCTTATTATTATTTTTGGCTTTCTAACTGGTTACTGTTTAATTATAGGCATCCGTTTAAGATATCCCCTTTTCCTCTTTGGCATTAGAGAGGGGAAAAAAAGATAAATAACACGAAAACTGATAGTACCTTCCCTTGTGTTTTGGAACAGAAGGTTACTCTGTGCTTTGGGTAGTACAGGAATTGCTTTAGCTTTCTACAGTGTGTTTATTTGTTTCTTTAAATAAAAGAGCTCCAGGAAATAATATTTTTAAGGTCTGAGATTTTGGAATTTAAAGGATAAATAAATAATCTGAAAGATTCAGAGAAGAAAAAACTGCCTTCTAAGAGAGACTAATTTTCCAGGAATATTTTTTCCTTCTGTCTGACAGCCAGCTTCAGAGGCTGCCAATCACTCTTATTTTAGCTTTGTTGTTACGCTGAGTTTTATAACTTTCCAGCAGATAAAACAGCATGTCCGCACGAGGTGTCACAGTATCACATTGTCGGTTTGTTTGTTTGCCCCAGTAGGAGACACTATATTTAAGCATGTAAATGACATGTAGATGGTATTTTTCCAGTCATAAAGTTCAGAGGGGTGAAATCCTCTGAGCACAGTCACTTGAGCTGCTTTAAGACTAGTTTCTGTCTGTCTTTTGTAAAAAAGTCCTGGCTGGTGTCTCACGAAGGCATTCTATCCCTGGAAGGGTTAACTATTAACTCTGCATCCTCTGCAGGGTGCTGGGGAAGGCTACTCACGCTACATAGCTCTCTGTTGAAGAAAGGGCTTGGTCACCATCACCCAGACTGTGGCACTGCAGACAGCTTTGTGACGTCTATTTTGTCCCCACTATCGTGGTTTGTTACAACGTTTGTGGGGGCTTTTACCCCTGTTAATCCACTGGGCATTTTGTGCCACCAATGTGGTGTGAAAGTCCTGGGGAGGAGTGTGGAGACCTGGCAGTGAGGAGGGGCTGTGTTTGGGGACAGCAAAGGGAAAGGAGAGGAGCTGGGAAATAGCACACGGTCCTTGGTCGTGCTGCTGTGGCAGAGGAAGATGGAACGAAGCCGGGGATATTGGATTCCCGGGCGAGACCTTCCACAGCATGAGCCCAAGGGCTGGCCAGGCACATGCAGCCACACTCTGATCTCCTGCAAATCCACCCAGCCCTGCTGACCCCAGGGATGTGCCTGCGGCCAGAAGAGCAGTACAAGAGCAATGCCCATCTGGGAAGGTGAACTTAGGCTGGCAGAAGCAGTGTCTTCAGCAGATTAATAAATTTCTGTGGTTGGAAGCCACACACAGGCAAATTCCCAAACAGAAAATGAAGAAAACGAAAAAAAGGGAAAAAGAAAAGAAATTGGAAAGCATAAAGATGCACTGGGAAGTACCAGCCCCTTCTGCCAGTCACATTCCATCCCATGTCAAATTAACAGCTTCAGAAAATTGGTGCTGTGGCTCAGGCAAAAAAATTCAGCCGGAGCACGAATTAAAGAGCAAGGGAAAAAATCTCTTGGCTGTATTCTGTAGAACGTTTTAAATGGGCCTTTCACCCCTTTAAATCTGCTTTGTCCTGCAAGTCAGGTCTTTCAGCAGAAATGGTGCTCCTCACCACATGCCTTAGCAGCATGATGAGTTTTTAAGTGACCACTGCAGTGTGGGAAGTGTCAGGGCAGATAGAGTTTGTGACACCCCTCAGTCATAAAACCTGTTTGAGATGTAGCTTAGAGTAACAACATATCTCAGCTGTTATGCATGTCTGTTTACATGAGCCAAGAGTGGCATTTGTCCAATTATTAGTGACTGTGCTCTGCCACAGGTCAAATCAGCTGAAAGCTGGTCTCAGAGATACTTTTCTCAGACTACATATGAAGACATAGGTGGTCTTCAGCTTTAAGCTCCATTGATTGCATATTCATGATGTGCTGGGTGACATTTTTCTGACTGCTGTAACAAAAGTCAATAGTTTCAGAATTGCATTTATTTTACACAGTTTGAAACACTTCTGCTTTGATGTGGTTGAAGTATTTTATTTAGCTAATACCAGTGTGCTTCTTTGCAACTTCAAAATTACATCTAGTAATTATCTAACCCGCAAACAGATAAGGTTGAGCTGAGGCATGCTGGCAAAAAAACCAATAGTGGAAAGTGTTTGGAACCCTGTTAAATTGAGTGGAAGGTGTCACACAGATTTCCCTGTAGTTCAGTGTGGAGAGGGAAGGAGTTACAAATCCCAGTTAGCTCTAAAATTTGTGGTTTCAATTTATCCCATGCTGTTGTTTCAGCTATTTCTCTTCAGTTTGGGAGTGTCCAGCAGGCAGGTAATGTGGGAGCCAGCTAAAACATTTCTTCTGTCAAGAGGTGAACACGTATCACACTGAGGAGCATTAGCTAATGTGCCATTATGATGCTCGTATTCTTAATGCCTGTCATTTCACAGGCCACTGTGAAATGATATATCCAAACACCACAGTAATTCAGTGCCACAGATGGGCAAAAATAACTGGGTGCCCAGACTCTGTGATCATTTAGGCCACTCCAATCTCTGTCTCAACAGCCCAGCTCTCGCATTTAGGCTATTATTTTCTTGTAAATGTGGGTATCAAAGCAAAGCCTCCTCCTTCACAACGCCACTTGTTGCTGTGGGCACTGCAGTTCAGTGCTGGAGCTGCAGCCCAGCTGTGAGAGGGGCAAAGGGACAGTGGGTCCTGATGGGAACGTACATCCATGTGCAGAAGTGAAGAATGCAAATGTAACGTGACTGACTGAAGTGAGGTTGGTTGAAACATCCTAAGTGTGCTTATCTTTCTTCTTCTTAAATAGATCCTAAAATTCAGCAAATAAAAAGCCTTTCTCTATCAGCTTCCCTTATAAAGGGAAATACTTGAAATCAGGAATATAATACACTCAGTGCTCTCTGGCTTCTGAGACTTGGAAAGTGCTGCTGTAATGAAAGCAGCACCTGCATTGAAGTGTCAAGTCACTGACCCCCCCCTGAATCATTTGTTTTGATGGTACTGTGGGAGCTCATCTTGTGCTGCAGAAAACCCAGGTCAGCTCTGAGTCATAAAAAGAGCTGACTATCTGAAACAGGTGGGCTTTCCACCTTCCAAGAAGTGCCCACCTAGTTGCAGCTGAAAGCCACTAATGTAAGATGAAGAAGGCACTACAATTATGATCAAAGTCCAGCTGTTGAGAGCTACGTAATTAGTATCTCTCTCCAAAACCGGTGGTTTTTTCAGTTAATGCCTGGTTGGGGAAGTGATGTTTACAGATAAGTTACTTGTGTTCTTGGAAATAGTAGTCATTAGGCTGTGTTTTACCCAGGAGCTGTCTTCTTTTAGGGCTGTTGGGAATGCACCTGCTGGTGCACTGGACTGTGGTTGTGCTTGCTCTGGTCCTCCCCTCTCCCTGTGCCCAGGCAAATTGGTGGCCTCGGGATTTCACATCCTTAGTGTGTTGAAGGTGTTCACTGTGGCTCACTCCTCCCTTTTCAATGAAAGGCCTCACACAAGCTGCCCTTTCTTCTTTCATTTCTGGCTTTGTATTCTCAGCACAATGTAATATGGTCCAGTCTCCTGGTTCTCACAAATAATGGTTAAAATAATTAATTTTAACCTCTTAAATCATCTGGTCTCGCCAGCATCTTTTCTGGAAACCTGATTTCTCAGATATGGTCCTGGGTTTTGAGTAGATTGCCAAAAACAAAACATCAAACAATACCCCCTACAACCAAGTATGTAGAAAAAAAATCTATTTTTAGAAGAGAATGAGGGAAACTGTCAGAAATTAGTTGGGGCATGGAAAAGAGGGGAGGGTGTGGACCATGGAAGCATCATCTATTTGATGTTGTATCCAGATGGATTTTGGTGAGCAAGGCCTAGTTCCAGCCAGCCAGAGCTCCTGGGTTCAAAGAGATCTTTCATCAGGAGCATTGCATGTGTCACTTCACCTTCCTTCATTGGTTCCCACACGTATCATACAGGGCTGGTGAACAGACTGTATTTATCAGATAGGAGTCTTGCCAAGGTTAATGCTTGCAATGTGGCACAAAGGTGAAAACTTGCTGTACCCAGTACTCATCATCAATAATAGGTACTAATGAAACACCAGCCTTCTCCATTTTGGGCTGGGAGGGGGCACACCCAGGCAAAACATGCCGGCTACCCCTCCTGGCTACAGGGAGCAGTGTGCTGTGTTCCTTGACGGTCATGAATGCTGGTGTAATCAGCTCTTCTTTCTCTCAAGTGTCAGTATTGTGTCAGAGATTGGCATAAGTTGTTACAGGGTCACATCCTCCAGAAGAATATCATTCCACATGCAGGTTCTGCAGAATCCTTCCACTGGGCAACTTGCATGCTGCTTCTCTTTCCTCATGCTATGCTTTGCTGAGGAATAACTGAACTCCTGCTGTGACAGAGTGGACAAATCTCAGCTGCTTTTACCTTTGAGATATGAGTCCAAATTTGCTGTGTTGGCAGAAGACTCGAAGTCAAGTAAGAAAAGACACATGGCTTGGTGTAGATCTATTTGCAGAAACAGCCAGTGGTAGAGCAGGTACTTTCCAACGAGTCAGTGAGGGGCCACAAGTTGTTCTGAGCACCTTGTGGTGTGCTCAGAGCAGCTGGTGCGTTCTGAAGGAGCAGAACTGGCTCCATGCAGGAAGGAAAGATGGAGCGGAGCTGGGGAGGTGCTTTTGTTACTTGCCTTGGTGAGCTCTGCTATGAAGTGGTGGTCACCTTCAGGGCTGTGCTGCCACCTTCCATGAGGGACCCCAGCTGGAGCCAGATGCACATGAAGAGACAGCCTGTGGTGTGCCAAAACAACTCTCCCAGGGTGGCCTCCTTGGCAGAAGGACTTTGCAGAGCACCTCTGCAGTGGACATGATGCCAACATGAGACCTCTTAGCTGCCTCCAGCACCTCGCCGGGGATGTGCACTGCTGGTGGTGAGGAGTGGAGGGTATTTCTCTCTTCTTTTAGGTCTGCTCTTTGGTCACTGTCCTGTTCTTGTACTGCAATCTCATAAGCAGATGGCTTTAGAAAATAGAATCTTTGCAAAACAGTGGTCAAGAGTCACACATTAAACCCTCTTCAGTTCTTTTCTTCCTGGCAGAACCCCTGCAGTCTGCTCATCCCTGATGGCCTCCTGCCGCCCTCCCCCATTCTGTCCCTGCTGGACCTCTTTGCTACATGTCACAGAGACATTGCTGAGCTGAGGATGTCACAACCCCTCCACAGTCACTGCCAAGGACAGTACCTTTTCCTCTTCAAAATGGTGTGGGCTTCTCAAGAGAATATTTGTCTGCTTGGAAATCCTTTTAGTGCTGCTTAAAGGATTATAGTGGAACCAAATCAATAGTTTTCTGTTTTTTCTCAGATCTCAAAGGACCGTAAGGAAAATATGTGAAGTCTTTCATGTTGTCCTTTTTACTGTGAACACCTAATTCATAGTTCCTTGCTCAACCTCCAAAATTACTGCAGAAATTAAAGAAGTAAGTTCCTAATAGTTCATCTGTTCAGAGGTGTTTAGGGTATTTATTGTACATGTTATAATTCCATGCTGATTTAGATTGCACCATTGCTACAACCTAATTTGCAATAGCTCCTCTCAACAAATACAAGGGTTTCTGGCCTGCAACAATGCAAAAGGGCTCAGCTTCGATTTTAGGGAAAATAAAGCCCTCTGATGTTCAACAAGTGTCCAAAGGAGTATTGAACCCTTACAAAAAAGTGTCAGTAAGGGTAAGAAGGTATGGGGTAAGAAGGAGGGTCTTGGATAAGGAATAAATCAAGGTAACTCGACTTTCAATTTGGTGGCTGGCTCTAACTTAATTTTGTACTTCATAGGAACAGGGATATGGTGGTGGGAGCTAATGGTTATACTGCCATGCAAATTTTGATTTCTGTTTACCTTAAAAGTTTGTAGCCCATGATCAACACTGAAATAATAAGGAATACATTTTCATACACTAGATTTCTGAGGTTTGTTTGAATAGCTCTGCTGATAACAGATATTATCTGCTTAGGTAGCATCATGAAATCTGTATCTGTTTCTAGGGCTTATTTGGGAGTTTTTAGTGCCTGTTTATAATCACTTCCTATTGCGTAGTAGATCATCTCCCCAAAGGATTTTGCTGCTGAGTCATTTTCAATCAGGTGTTTGAATGTCACAGGTGGACTGATGTGATAAATACCAAAGCATTTAAGCAGGGGGAATTCAGTTAGTGCACAGAGCTATAAAGAGAACAGCCACCTCCAAGAGTGAGAAGGGGGAAACCCTGCAGTAAGTGATCAGGGATTCTGTAGGTTCTTTGCAACATAAAGATAAGTCTGCTTACAAAACTTTGCTCTAGGAGCTTCAATGCCTGGTCTAGTTTAGTAATGTCGATATGGACTAAAAGTCACTGCATGATGAACAAATGCATGGAAATTCTTGAAGTGTGTTGGTGAGCTGGACGCTGCAAACAACAGTCTCAGCTGTGAATTGCCAGCAGTGTCTGTCTCTGCACTTGGGAGAAGGAGCTGGTGGGACACAACAGTGGGATTGCTGTGCTTGTTGTCATTGAGGTCTGTGAGGTAGTTGTGACAAGTGTTCACACATTGTAGTTCATCTTGTTCTGAGAGTTAACATGGGCATTAGGTGATCAAGTATTACAGGATTAAAGATCTCATTGTTAAACAATAAAATTTATTTACACTGTCTTCCAAGTTTTGTTGTTCATATTTGTGAATTTCCTCCTTAAAATACACAGGGTGGAAAAGTCACTTTGTTTTCAATGGAAAGGGAGACTCTGTGTATTCATAGCACTCCAGGGACTACGGCTTTAAAATAATCCCAAGCAAAAATCATAAATCGCATTAGGTGAGGCAATGAATTGACAAAATCATAAGGAGCCAACCCTGTAATTTCTTAGCACTCAGCATAGTTACAAAAGCAAAGATCCTGTGAGTGCTTCAGGTAGCATTCCCTTACACACCAGCAGTGTTCCTGATAAACATTTGTTCATTTGTTCCTGCCTTGCAGGACTATAATCTGCTTTTAATTCTTTGTTCTTCATCTGCTGTCTTGGAGCTATTTTGTGACATGAAGAAAGGTCTTTGCAAGTGCTTTTACTTTTGAGAGAAGGATTTTCTGCTCTTGGGCTTTGCAGTAGTTGCCCTGTCACAGAATTGCTATATGCTGAAAAATGCAGCCTGCATGGTATTTAGCAGAAGATCTCCTTTTCCTGTAGGAGTATCACTGGTAAGGGGTAAGGAATGGGAATGTGGTATCGAAAACACATGAGATTTCACACTTGGGGGTAACAAGTGGGAGCTTCAACCAAATTCATATTACAAGAATCTGCACCTAACATATGCTTTGCTGGTGTTTCTGTTTTGCATTTTAATTATTTACTGAAACACAGGATGTTACTGTTTACAGTTTCCTGCTTCTAAAGAATTCTGGGGACTTTCTGTATTATCATGATGTTATATTTTCATAAAATTCAGTCTTTGAGAGAAAGTTTGAGAAAGGGACTTTTTAAGTCCCCTGAGCAGTTCACAGAGTAAAGAGCTTGTGTAACTAAAGACAGAAGCAGCTTTTGTAAGAGCATATGCCTTAGGGAGCCAAGTGTCTTACCTGGCTCAACACAAAATATCTGGAGTCTTTTGCAGTAGACAGTATGAGAACCTTCCTGTTCTAAAAAAGAATCACGTATTTCATGTTCCCTCTTTGGCAAAGCTGTCCCTCTCCTCTCTGACTGTATTTACATGACTAAATGCTCTCCTATGCATAGTTTTCCAGGGCTGAAAATCAGTGTGGGTTGCATGATTTCTCTTACTTTCCTTCCTCTTGGTGGGGGCAGGGTGGGGGGCGAGCATGTTGAGACCCATGTGGGATGTCTTCTCACCAGCCTCTCCCTGCCACCTCCTCACAGTCACCAAATTTGGGGAATGCCTGTCCTGTATGAACCGGGACAACAGCAGCTGGGTACCTGCTGCTCAGCGGTCAGAGGTGCCCAGTGCCTTCCTTGACACTGTAGCTGCAGCATACCAAGGACTTGGGCAAGCAAATCCTATCAGGAGTTGTTACTCCTGGCAGAGAGAGGATCTGACTCCTTCACATGTCAAAAAATTTCAAATCACAGCAAGTTTAAAAGAAACTCCATTCTTGGAGCTGCCAAGCTGCCAAGACTAGATCTCAGAGAACAGCCCTCTAACACCTTGGACCTGACCCATAAATCTACAACCAGCAGCATCATCCCAGAGACATGGGAGCAGTCAGACACGTGAAGATTTGAGCTGGGTGTACCTAGTTTTCCAAAGCTCATAGTCACATGCTTCAGAACTCTCCACTTTTTCCACTAATTCTCACAGCAGCAGGCTGGATAAGGCACACACGTTACAGTGAGGAGACACTTCCTGCTGCACTGTGTGTTCACGGCTTCAGTGGAGCTGCCTTGGAAGGACTCTGCACAAATGCACCACATCCAAGAGCAGTCACTCCATCAGTTGCCATAAACCGTACTTCTGTGTTTATCTGCCACTAAGTAGAGCATACTCTGCTGGAAATGGTCTATTATCTGCTCATTTGAGTGCTATCTGTATAACATGGTCTGGAGCTTGTAAATCAGCAGTGCGAGACTTCCTGGGATGATGTTTCATCCTTGCACTCCCTGGGAGTGCATCTCTGCAGACATGACCATTGCATGTGAGATATTGTTGTGTTCTGACTGTATCTTTCAAGAGGCACAAATTAAAATCACTACAGAAGAGTAGTGATAAAGGCCCATAATAGCTGTATTTTTCTCATGACTGTTTATCTTTTGAAAATGACCTTGCCTGCTTTCATTTCTGGAGCTTTTGCTTTCTTTGTTTTAATATTCTCTGATGCTGTGGATATCTGGGTAACTGGAAAGGATGTAGTTAGCTGGTTTAGGCTGCTTTGGTCATTTAACAGCTGCCTTTTCCCCACTCCTCATCCAGAAAGGATGAGGGGTCTCCCCATACTGTGCAGCAGAATGCAACAGGAGCGGTCTCTGAGTCTCCTACTTCCCTAAGTTCCCCCAGGCATCTGCTGCAAACCAGCACTGCTGATGGATGAGTGGGCCATGGAATAATTTTGGGTCAGGCATTGCCCCTGCAGAGACAATAGATGATCTCTGATGTCTTTAATCATGGCTGTAGCTGGGCAGCAGAGGTTGGCATGTGGCAGCAGGGCATCGCCACAGCAGTGGAAGCATCACTCCTGAGCTCCAGGCTTTCACTCTAACACCAGACTTCTCAACACAGGTTGCTCAGGTTACTGGGTCGTCGTCTTCTAGAGCTTTTGAGGACTCTGAACTCCAGACTAGAAAGCATCAATTGCAGTGGAATTGCTGTGGCAGTGCTTCACCTTGGTCAGAGCTCCAACTCTCTGAGCCCCTACTGAGAATGGGAGTGAGTGTTAGAGCTGAGCAGAAGCGGAGGGGATGTCCGTAGCTAAGTGTCCAAGGATGGGTGAGAAGGGAGTATCTAAAGTTGAGTGGGAGATAAGAGAGGTCTGGGAAAGTTCACAAGATGCTGAAGGAAACTTTGAAAGAAAAAAAATTAGGGATGATGCTCCAACAATTAGGGGACAGTACCTCTACTGCTGGTGGAGTGATGAGCTGCCTGAAGCCCTGAGGACAAAGAAATACCTATCTCTATTATGTAGAAGTGGTCACTGACAGTGATAACATGTAGATAGCTGATGTGATGAGAGATTAATAGGAGATGTAGTGGGTTCCTGGGCTGCAGGGATTACTGATAGCACACTGAAATCATTATGCTTCCAGAAGCAGAAGTGATTCCCAGCAGTTTGCAGTGAGCAGGCCGTGCAGTGCTCATGCTAGAGCCTCTGTCACAGGAGCAATAGGAATGCCAAGGGAGTCCTTTTCTCCCAAAGGAGCTCTGCAGTCCAAGCTGGACCAGGGTGCTGGCATAGGGCACAGGGCTGCAGTGATATAATGTGCTTTGAGGGGCTGCTGCAAAGCTGCAAATGTCTCATTCACTTCAAGCAGAGTCTTACTCAAGATGACTGTAACTGAAAGGAGATGATGAATTGAAAAAAATCCCCTTTATGTTTTGCAGCATGGTGAATTAGGAAGATCACTGTGTACGTGCAGCCAGTTTTATTTTCTTTAATACAGGTTAGTCTTGCCTGCAAACAGAAGACTTGAGCAAAGAGCAACTCAGAAGATGAACTATCTCTTCCTATCCCTTTCCATTCAGCTCACACACATATATGCTTCCAAAAGACAAATCTAAGTCATAGGGCAATTAGTATGCACCACTACAGTAGACCCTAGCAGAACACTCAGCATTCCTCCAAGACAGAATGGCTTTAATTTCCTCTAAATATCATATAGCTCATAGTCGAAACAGAGTGTGTGCAATACAAGTGCCAGTTCCCTGGTGAACAGCAAAAGCTAACAGTCCTTCCTAGGACTTGCCCTTCAGTGCTGTCACTCCTCATTCCAAGATTGTGTCCCCCGTATTTCCTTGGCTGTTGGCTACTTCACAGATCAGGATTCACTCTTCTGACAGTCAGCTTCTTTCATTTTCTAATGTACAATTCTGTACCACTTGACCACTTCTCCCTCAGCTGCCCCTCCCCATAACCCATACTGCTGTCAACATAGGTTTTTAGTGAGATATTAGATCTGGGGAGCATGCGAAAAATGTGGGAACTGGGGAAAAAAGAATGGGCAATTGAACCATAGGTGAAAGTTATACACTGTCTCAAAAGAATCCTGTGTTGGTTTTTGTCATTCCTTACATTCATCCTTTCTAACCTGTGCATCCATCAGTTTTCTTCTGGAGATATTTTCTAGGACTGACACATTGGCGTAGCATTATATAGAAAGGCAATTTTAAGGGTTTAAAGAATTTGCTGGAAGTCTAGATTTTAAAGTGCTAAATCTGAAAGCTGTGCTCAAAATCGAAAGGAGAATCACAGAATGTTCTGAGTTGGAAGGAACCCACAAGGATCATCGAGTCCAGCTCTTAAATGGCACCACTGCCTCCCGTCGGGGACAGGAATCAAACCCCCGGTCTCCCCCATGCCAGGCGGAGACACTCACCACTATGCCAAAGTGGGTTTTTTAATAAATACTTGTGAGCCAGACAGGTCTCTGTCAGGATGGGAGTCAGTCTCTTTTGGGGTCATATGAGCCAAGACCTTGGAATATGGCATCAAGCAGAGAAATAAACAGGAAAATGCATTGTACAGTGCAATTCATGCTGGGAAGGGAGACTACTTGTTTATGAAGTAGACACAGAAAGAGGTGCAATGAAGGTCAATGCCTGCCTGTCTACCATTTAGCTTTCATTCTGGAAACCCTGTTTGTAGCAATGAGCATGTTTGATTTCCAAAGGTCTTTAAGGGGCGCTTTCAGGGTGTGCTCTGGTGGCTGAGGGTGGCCACTGCGGTCATGAGGGACAAGAGTGCTCCGCACTTCGGGGAATTCCAGATGACACTGCCTGCCAGGCGCACGCTTGTCCCGTGCTGCCAGACCCGGCATCCTTCTCCTCTTGCACAGCTGTGAGCTTCATTACGTACTGATGTCTACAAATCGCTGCAGTGTTACAATGCAGAGCAAGGGGAATTCCAGGATGAGGGCTGCCAAGTTCCTCAAGTTTTAACTGTGAGATCTGAAAAAGAGTCCCCTCTTCACTCAAAACCCAAAAATACAACTGATACCAAAATTCAGACATTTAGGCGTAATGCTCATGAACTTTAAATCGCTTGTTTATCATGCCTTTTGACGTGCTTCTAGATGTAACTGGAGAAGACAAGGACGAGCATGTGGATTGGGATTGCTAAAGCTGAAGCTGCCGACATATCTGTCTGGCTTCTCTACCCGGCTCACACCCTGTGATGCTTGAGGGCTATTATATTGATCTACACACGAATTAAGGGGTTTTAAGGGGTTAACTCCTGTAAGCAGTTCAAGAAGAAAATATTAGGTTTTAGTCTAGGCCTGTGAGTTCTACCCTGAACTCTTGAGTGTAGCTTAAAACTGGTCACAGCATTTCTGCAGCCTTGATTTTCATTTGTGAGCATCAGCATTTTGGTATTTGAAGATAAATGAAGTTTGGCAGTTTCTTGCTGTAGGAGGTACAGCTCATACTCTACTTGAAGAAATTAAGGCCTTTTTGAATTTCTCCCATCTAAACATCCAAAATCACTAGCTCCTTTTAGAGCAAGAACCAGACTGGGACTCCTGACCAAGGTTGTATTTCTCGCTTGCTGGGTAACGATGAGTAATCCTATGACCTCCTGGTGTCTTAGTTTTCCCACAGGTAAAATAGGAGAAATTACACTGTCTTCCTTTGTAGAGCACTTTGAGAACTATGAACAAAATGAGCCATATAGATATCAGTATTTGGACACAGTAATCATTCTTTGCATAATGTGGAAGTACTTTCTTTGTGAAAGTAGATGTTCTTCTCTCTGCGTCAAGGTTTCCTGAGTACTCCACTAGCAGGTCCTTTAGGGGAATATATCTTGTAAAAAAGAGCAAAATCTGTTGCTTACAAAGACTTCTCTGACCCCATCTGCATGTCCACTGAGAACTACAGACTCAGTGACAGAAAACTGTACACCATTGAGAAACATCTTGTGAGAAGCAGAAAGCAACATCCTGTAATTTTGGCAATAAGCATAAAAAAGCTTCAGATCATTTTGCTCATCCCTACTGTGAAAGAGTTCACGTCACAAAATATATTTTTTGTGGCTTTACACGAGTTTCAAGTTCCACATCTTTAAACCATACTGGTAGTTTCTGAGAATTTGCAGACTGAGGGAGAAACACAAATCACCCCAGAGCTCCAGCTTTCAAGGGAAGCTAAGGAGAACAGGAGGTGCTTGGATCTCTTGAAACGCAACACAGTAGCTTCTCTGAGATAACTTATTCATTTCTGGTTTCTTCATAAACTGTACTATTAACATAGGAGTAGTTCAGAGTGGTAAAGCACCAAGCCCATTTTGGATGAAAAAATGAAGGAAACGAGCTATATCTTGGTTGTGACAGTCTTTATTTTTGGAAGGAGGTGGCTGGACTCACACATGCGCCCCAGTGGTGCTTGAGCTGCACTCTGTGTCAGATTTGACCCTCTATTAGTGAAAGCAGGTGGTATCTGCCATTAAGGTTAAAGCTGCAGAGGAGGGGCTGTGTGTGCGTGCCCAGTATCAAACCTAGGTCTTGGTTTCCTCATGATCTCCTGCCTTTCGCCCAGTGGTAAGTCAAGCCTGGGTCTTTTGGGTTTAGTCCTTTTGAAGAAAGATTCCAGTGAAAGGTGGCATTTGGATGAGAGGTGTTGCTGTATTGCAATAGTTGAGTTTAATAGTTTTCTGTATTTTTTTTCCTACTGAGGAAAATGGTTTGGGTTTTTTGTTGTTGTTGATTTATCTTCATGTCTTTGATGTGAAGGTGGAAAGGAGGGAAATGTGGTTAAGAGTGGACGCATGTGCTTAACATGAGTAGCGAGAGCAATTCATCACCATTTTATGTCATGCTGGGCCAAGAAGCAGCCGGGGCTTCATTTCCTCCTGATTGGGACCCTCAGCTCCAGGGAAAGGCAATAGCAGTGTAAATGGATTACAGCTTATGAGAGCTAAATGCTGTGCTTGCCAGGGTTATTCGGTTTGGTTGTTGGTTTTTGGAAAGGTGGGTTGCTTTTTAGTTTGTTTGTTTGTCTTTTTTGGTAATTTTAACATTCCCAGCCTTATGGAAGACTCTGAAATTGAATGCTGTGTGGGCACAGTATGTTGCTCTCATTGCTGTATTTTGCAAAGACCTCGCTCATCAGTCAGGTGACAAAGGAGATCAGCTGGGAGCATCCCCATCAAGTGAGCTGTAACACAGCCCTTTGTGGGAGTGATCAGGAGACAGCTGATTAATCAGTGTGTTTGAGGCTTCAGCCCACGTACGCAATCTGGAGAAGGGCTTTCACCTGGAGTCTGGGCTGCTCTTGCTTCAGGAAAATAAATAGGATGGAGCTGAGCTAGATCTCAGTGGGAGTGCATTGCTATCTGTGAAGCCTGTCCTGGGGTTCAGTGGCTCAGGAGCAGTACCCCAGTAGTGCACAAGGAAACACTATTTGTGGTGAGGTCCTGCTTCTCTGAGATTTAGCTTGCTATTAAGAATCCCCTGGTGGTTTTTGAAGGCGGGGCTTGTGGATGTAATGCCTTTGTTCAGTTTGCAGTTTCTTGGGGGTTGTAAATCCCCGTGTAGTTCCAGCCTGGTGTAGTTAGTGTTGTCTGCTTGTGAAAAGCACCCTGCTTGCTATTTCAGCAGTTCACACAGGGACTTATTTTCTACATTTAAAGCAGAGACAAACTACTACCATGCCTTGTTCTGTTGAAGTTAGTACTTTGGTGTAAGAGGCTGTGTTCAGTAGCGTGAGTTCTTATTTCACAGGCAAGAAGGCAGTTTATTATGTAGCTTTATTATGTGCTTGAACTGAAGTTAGTTTTCTTGTAGCCTGACAGCTCTGTTCCCAATGCTCACTACCTCTGTAGTGCTCACAGAATTGTCACAGCTGCCTTGCCAACGTTGGTCACCTAATCCTGTTACCTGATTTGGAAAGAGATTTGTTTGGGTAGTAAAAAACCACTGCAGGTAGTGTTGAAAAAACCCCTCAAACCTTCCTCCTGTGAAAGTTAACCAGGAGACTTCTTTACCTTGGTATAGGGAAATGTCCCTTTTTGGCCATAAGGTAGAATCTGATAATGCTTTTCTTAGAAACAGTAAGCTAGGAGTTTGGTGGGGTGTAGGGAAACATGCTCTCTGGAGGAAATTTGGAGTTGTGTTTAGTAGAGGGATGCACCAGCTGTGTCCTTATCTGTTGTGGTACTTTCCAACATCTCTCTTACTTTAGAGGTGTAAAACCAGGTTTGTTGTTCTATCAGTCTGTACAGCTCCTGCCTCTCCTGTGCTGTGGGCACTGCTTGGTTGAGGCAGGTCTGTGGTATTGCTGCTGAATGGGACTGCCAGAGCAGGCAGGATGAACAGGGTCACTTTGCCTTTTTTGAGACTGAGGACTTTGTCCAGCAGTGAACCAAAGCTGGGGCATGCCATGGCATGCAGGTCTCAGAGGAAGGTCCCTTTTGTTATATATAACTCTTTTTTGAAGATAGTTTCTGTCTATGTAGTAATGAAAAAATGATTTTTAGCATACAAGTTGAGCAGTTGTGGTAAATGGCAAATGATTGTTAAAAGCAAGCACTTTGGAGACTTGGGAGAACCCATTGTGAGGTTTCTCTGCCCATTTCTCAGAGGTCAAAATGGGGTGCAGGGTATTGAGCAGTGCCAGGGGTCTGTGGGTTTAGTGGCAGAGCAGATAACAGAACATGTGCTTCCCCACTGTGCTCCTCCATAGCTCACGGTGGCATTGACTTGCAGCTTGTATAAAAGTGGCTAGATCTGTTCTTCTGGGTTTCAATATGGCATTCTTGAAAGTGTTTTACCAGACTGAAAGCCTGAAAGGAGTAATTTCTGTTATTTTGTGGGATAACTGCTGTTCTCAGAGGATTTGTGATCATTCACATGTAGTGTGGGTGTGTGCTCGTATCTGTGAGGCAGGGCTATTACCAGTGACACTTCCGCATTTTACTTGTGTCTTTGGCTATTCGTGAAATTTTGCATGATGTTGGGTTTTTTTCTTAATCACAAAAAGGATAAGCAACTGAAGTGGTACTTTCACTTATTTCACGGCTTGCCCAGCTTTAGCTCTGAAGGCTTAAGCCAATTTGATTTCTATTAAGTTCAGACAATGGTCTGCTCTTTTCTAAGAGCGTGCAGTTTTTTGGACAGCAAAGGTGAGAAAAGCCCCACTTTTTGCAGACTAGAGTCATCCTCAAAATATGAGAGGTCATACAAATTCAGTAAAGAATGCTAGATCCCTTTCTGACAGCAGCCAGAAGTAGATAGTTCAGGAAAAGAACTGTAGTGAGATCCTCCCTCTGAAACACTCCTTAATTTTGGCAGCTTAATAAATTGGAATCTGCCATACAATTTGTGTAGACTCTTGTGTTAAACAGGGCCAATATGTGGCAAACTAAATGATAATACAATTCTCTTTAGATTTCATTTATAACCTTGGCTCCTGCCACAGCCATTCCCCTGACAGGGAGATTGGCAATTCACTTGCAATGTCCCCAAATAATTCTTTTATAAAAAAGTCCTACAGGATGCTCCCAATCCTGTAGCAAGAAAGGTGGTCACCTGCCTTAGAGTCTTATTAAGTTGAACTAAGAACTTTTGTGAACTGCAGATATACTCAAGAAATTCCTCCTGCAGCCCTTGAGTATTTTGACATGGGTGTAAGAGCTGCTGCATTTGATTTTAGCAATTGGCCAGTGGGATGAGAATGTGCAGCTGTGGAAGGCGTGAGTGCTCCAGCTCTGTTACTGCTCCTCTTGGGCCCACCTATTTCTGTGAGGCTTGTGGGAGCTTAAGGGGACAAAAATAGCCAAGATAATTAGTAGATCTAGTGGAAATGAGTCAGTTGAACTCAGAAATTGTTGGAGGTGAGAAGGCAGTAGACAAACAGTTAGAAATCTGATGTGATGGAAATTATTTCCATAGAAAATAAAAACATTTTTATTATTATTCAAATTTGAAAATAAACAACTTAATTCAAGACCTCAGCTGCAGTGGCTGGGTGTAGCAGATGTTACCTGCATCATCCAAGGGCATGCCATTTAGAGATGCAACCAGCCAAAGACAGTGGAATCGCATGTTGCTTAGCTGCTTTACCTGCTTTATATAGGAAATGGATTATTTGATGGCAAAATGGAAAGTGGATATATTTTTCTCCCTCCCTTATGAGGGAGACCTCACTCATAAGTCTTTCTTATGAGTGGACTCTGAGGGGTATTTAAATTACAGGGAAGGGTGGCCAAATTCTCTCTCAATGTGTTATACAGCTGTGAATGTAACAGGGATTCAGTGTGTCTCCTTTTTCACACAATAGCTTCTATTTATGAGTTTTCATTGACTTGGACTTATGTATTCAACTTATCTTTGTGTGTGTGTTTTTCTTTTCTTTCTTTCTTTTTTTTTTTTTTTTTTTTTTTTTTTTTTTTTTTTTTTTTTTTTTTTTTTTTTTTTTTTCTTTTGCTCTTTAAGGTTTGTAGAAACTCCGAGTCCCTTCTCCTGGAAGGAGAGTTACTACCGCTCAGCCATGTCCCAGAGCTCACAGCCCAGGGAATTCCTCAGCCCAGAGGTAATCCAGCATCTCTGGGACTTCCTGGAACAGTAAGTACCCCTTACATGGAATCTGTGAAAGGAGTTTTAGGACAGTATGCCTCTGTAATAAGCTGCTCAGGGGAATGATCCTAGGGGGTTTGGAGTCTTTGGAGTGTTTAGGTGTGAATGTGATGATTAGATGTGTCAGTCTGTGGTGACTGACAGCTCTTCAGTTCTCAGAAGGTTCCACATCCAGGCTATGGGGATCAAATGCAGCAACCAGCAGTGATACTGAATCTCTTCAAGACCTCTGAGCTGACTTCTTTCTAGCACATGATCACCTAAGGGGCATAGCTGGCATTTTCCCCTAAGGAAATGGGCCATTACTCTGTGTCCAGGCTGCAGTGTTTTCTTCTTTAGCTGATGACAGTTGGTAAGAGGAGGTGAAGATGGTGCAGAGTTCACCCTGCCAGGTCCATTGAAGGAAATAAACTGATTCTGCTACCATTCCTGACTTGCCGTGACTGATTGCTGAAACAGTTACTACTATAAATCCTCTGTAAGTTCTGTCTTTCAGTGATTTAACTCCTGTGCTCTTACCTTGTCTTTCTGGTCAGGCAAGTGTAATGTTCCTCCAGGCTGTGGCCTGTTTAGGGGCTGCTGTAGTTTAGTGAGTGAGGAGATAGTAGTTGCTCATTAGTAATTACTTACTTTGTCATGAGACTGGTTCCTGGCTATGCTGAAGTCCTGGGTGACACCACGGCATGGGGGATTAGAAGGGAAGGTGGTGTGGTGGAAAACAGAATTTGGATAGTTTTAACTTTATTGCTGTATTCTTTTCAGGCCAATCTGCTCAGTTCAGCCAATTGATTTAAACTTCATTGATGGCCCATCTGAAAATGGCTCTACAAACAAAATAGAGATTAGCATGGACTGTGTCCGGGTGCAGGACACGGAGCTGAATGACCCAATGTGGGTGAGTAATGCGAAAAATTTCTTTAACTTTTGAGGATGGATATGGTATTTTTGCAGGAGGTTTTCCAGCTCCCTTGACCCAGGGTCTTCTTCCCACCTTCTCTGGCTCCTGACCTGCTCTTCTCCTGCCACAGCAGTGGCAGGAGAGTGAGATGAGATGACTGAACTGAGGAGTCTCTTGCACAGGCTACTTAACCATCCTTGCACTCTCCCTGCTTCAATGTGGCCTCAGGGTTAAAATACTTTGGATTCTGGGCACAGTTGCAATTTTGCTGACCAAGGACAGAAGTTCTTCACTGGTTTTTCTTCTCTTGAGGGTCATACATGAATGAAAGCTTGTTTTCAGACCATATTTGGGGTTTTTTTCCCCTCCTGTTTCTCCAGACTAGAGTGTGTTTGTAATGAGTCTTGGCCATGGGTTTCTCAGTGGTATGGCTCAAGTCTGGAATTCAGATGAGGCACTGGTGGTTGCTGGTTCATTGCCTTTGGCACAAACAGGCTGGCTCTCTCTTAGCAATAGCTCTGCTGAAGAAGCCAGGGGCTATTCTTGTAGGCTGGAGCAGGAGGTATTTTGTGAGTTTGAGTTTGCGTTTGTTTTTCCTGAGTTGAAAATAATTTGAAGTCTGTGATATCTGTAAATTTTTGTTTCACTGATTCCATCCTGAGCAACTGTTGCCATTTAATTCCCTTGCTAATCAACCACAATTTTCAATGTGCCCAACAATCATGTCTTGGCAGGCTGCCTCCTGGTAGTGTTTGTAACCTGGAGGATTGTGTTTACAAGGAAAGAGCTCCTGGGTCATGCTGATTGCAGTCCCCAGTGACAGAAGTTCTGACCTGTCAGGGCTGCTCTGGTGTGACTTCTGGGGAAACTGTGGTGCTCTTCTCTTTCCATGGAATTTGCGAAGGGTTAAAAGGCCAATTTGAGGTTGGGTATATGCTCAGCTACGGTAGTGAAGCTAATTCAGGTGCACAAGGAGAGGTAGCTGACATCAAGTCTATCATCTGAGTCTGCACTTGGGGAGGGTCACAGAGGGATAGGGTGCAAGCCTTCCATCAGCATCTGGATCTTGACTTTTTTCTACCACTACAGAGCAGCTCCAGGAAAATGGTATCTCTTCAATAGACCAAATGAGTCTGTTTTTACAGGGACTTTGGGTTTTCAAAGTGCATAATAATGGTCTGTTTGAACTGTATGCTCCTAAAAAACAATCTCCAACAGTTTAAAGGTCATCAGCAGAAACTTCACTCCTTCCATGCTCAAATCTGGACTTGTGGTATTGAGCACTAGCAAAGCCTCCCCATCTCTAGTTCCCCTGAGCTGTCTGCAGGGCACTGTGGTGGCTGATGTGCTCACTGAAGCCCTGTTCACATTCTCCCTCTCCTCCCTGTGACTCAGTGAAACATGAATAGAAAGTCCCTTCTCCTTGTCCTCTCTGAGCGCTGCTGAAGTGAGCCCTGGTGCTAGGGAAGGGGACAGTGATCCTATCCTTGCAGGAGGCATTTCCAAGAGGGGCCAAGCTACACAGTGACTTCTTTAAAAGAACTGTTTTTCCCTGGTGTGACAAGCTGAAGGGGGAGTGGGGAAATTCCATCCCATCTTCACCCTTACTGTAAGGCAGCAGTTCAGAGTACATTAACGTATGTACATTAATAAATGTTCCAGTTTGTCTTCAGTGGAAGACAGCACCTTCACTTGTTGAATGCTGGACAAAAGCCTTCACAAAGCAAAATATGCATCACAGACCTGTGCAAACAGCCAGTCTTTTAAAACGAGGAAAGTTCTTTTTACTCCCCTTACCACCACCACCACCTCCCTATAAATTTGCAAACATCCCTGACAGGTGACAACTCCCCTTGCAGAGAAGTCTGTGTTTGCTTTGCTGTTTCTGGGGCTCAAAGCGGCTGCAGCTTGTGTTGGCAGAGAATGTGTAGCCTCAGGCAAGGTGTTTGCTTTAATCTGAAATACCTTACAACCCTCTTCCCCTCCAGCTTCTCTTTTCCTTTGGATAGCTTCAGGGCACGAGCTTCCTTTGCACCTGTCTCTTCTGTAACCTCAGCCATGTCACTTCTAGACACGAGGTGCTGCACGCAGCTGATTGCAGCAAAGGGTTGAAGAGGGCAGATAAACACAAAGGAATGCAGCAGAAACAGAGGGGCCCTAGGACATGAGTGCTGAGATCAAGGCAGAGGGCTTTATAGTAGTACGTACTACATTTGTCTTAGGAAAAAAGCAAGGCCAGCTTTTCTCCAGAATGTATCACCATATGAGATTTAAACGGGTGCAAAGCAATTAAGACTGGTTTATTTAAAGCAGTTATTCTTGCATCAGCTTTAAGGCAATCCCAATGAGTCTTTAAAATAAGCGCTGCACTTGCTTGGAACTTACGGCTGAAAATCAAAACTTTCAGTCTTGAGACGTTCACCCTTGATCCTAAAATTGGTGTTGGTCAGACCTGTGATTTTGTTTCTTTAATTGTTTAACTTTTGGGGGTATGGTTGCTTGTTTGAAACAAAGCTGGCAGTGTGGAAGGAGCTACAGTGTTCACAGCAGTGCCTGAAGAAACGGTTCCACCACTGGACTGGAAATTGAGCACAAGTCCTGCCCTGATGAACACCTACCAGTTGTGTTTGTTGCCTTGAAAATGCAACTGTTTAGGGAGAGAGCTGGAAAAGGAGGTTGTGTGACACACAAACCCCTCTTGTCTGAGCTACAGCCCTATCTCTTGCTGAGCCAAGACCTTGCAGCTCTAATGCACTTGTTTTTAAGGAAGAAATACTTTTTCCTGTGTCTGTGTAAGATAGGGGTAAGAGAAACTGCCTTGGGATGAAAAGAGCTGGAGAGGCCAGTAAGAGGGTTTGTGAGTCTGGTGTGATACTAGACAGTCAGCAGCCTTCTCAGGCTGTGTGCCTTGTGGCCAGCTCTTTCACAATGTCCTGGGTGGCCCCTCTGTGAGGCTGTCGCACTCTTCCCTGGTGTGAACCACAGACAGACTGGGAAATCCCAGCAAAAATCTGCCTTTTTGCATAAACAGAGTAAAGGGCTGGTGGTCCCTGTGGGTGTGGAGAACATTTAGTTTCTGCCATGGCCCTCGTGTGGGAAGGAGCTGCAGATGTCCAGAAAGGTAGGTTGAATGTGTGTCCTTGTAGGCCTCCTGTCATTCATTAGGCCCACCAAAGAAGGGGGTCCCCAGGCTCTACTCTGATCAAGGATGTAGCCAGGAACCATGGGGTCTGTAGTGGTGTGGTGTCTAGCTCCTTGCATTCAGAAGGAATACTTGTTGCAAAACCTATATCGTGCAATGCTAGAAATTAGGTCATGTTATAGCAATTTTATATTTTTTCTGACAGACTAAATGCCTGGGAGCAACAGGGAGGAGGGGTCTGGAGACCTCTCTAGGAATGAGTGCATGGCAGTGCAATAACCCTGCATTGCCCTGGAGCCCTCTTAGTGCTGTCAGCCTGACCTACCAGGTGCAAAATTGCTTTCCTTCACCATCCCTCAGAAGCCCTGTAAACTGCTCACCTGATTGCAAAAGAAGCTGCTTTGGGCTAAGGACTTCAGTGAGCAGCAGCCTGATAAGTGTTATTTGAGCGGTCTGCAGAGTCTGTGAGTCTTCTACCACCACTATCCCAGCAGTCTGTCCAGGACATCAGGGATATTGCTGGCAGGAGCTGGAGTGCCGTCCCCAGTGATGGAGCAGCTCATCCCCCTCCCCCTGTACATACTTTCCTTTCATGCCCCTGAGCAAGCCATCCTCCCACAGCCCCTTGCCTAACCAGTTCAGTGGAATGTCTTTTCCCCAGACAGTCACTGTGGACAGAGTTTTCTTAACCTGTATCAATCCTTCCCCATAAAAGGCAGAGAAAATTCCTTCCTTTTTTTTTAAATGTTATTTATTTGTTCTTCCTCATCCTCTGCAAATAATCATGGAGATTTGCTGTGTGTGGCTTGATTAGGCACTGCTGAGCTCCCCATGGGTTTCTGCCTTGTGGATAGTGGTGTGGGACAGGGCTGAATCCTTTTGAGTTTGGGTACTCTGCTTCATGGGCTGTGGGTGTCTTAAGCCTGGTAGCTACTGAAATTTTGGGGGTGTAACCTGTTATATAGTTTTAAAAGTGAATGCTTTAGCTGTGTGACTTTGCTGTTCTCCTTTATACACAGAGATGGAGATAACAGTAGGCTGTAGGATAGAGTCGAGTAGTGAGTATTTGATAACTTCCCAATGGAAACAAGAAACTTTCCCCCTATTTAATGTGCTGTAGGTGCCTTAAGGACTCACCCAAACCACTTGGTACAGGATATCCTCCCATGCTGCAGCCCAACAAGCTGGAGTGGAACTACTCTGGCTCAAGGTAGCTGCTGGCTCTCTTCTGCATGCTCTCAGAATAAATACCACATAAAATGGTTCAGTAATTCATATTTGGCAGCCATGCGCTGCATTCCTGGATCCTGATCACCTGGGAGCTGTGCCTGGGATCAGATGTGGAACCATATGATGGATGGACACAAAAACCCCCAACCTACTGTCCAGAAGGACGTCTGTGGCATCACATACAATGCGTTAATATTAAAGCACGGGCTTTCAACTCTGTTTTAACTTGTAATTGCTTCATTAGAAGTGTTTTTCTGGTTCATGAGCAGAGGACTCCACTTGCTACAAGGTAATAGCAGAAGCAGCAGATGAAAGCTGGTTAAAGGGAGGTGAGACTGTGGGATAGGCTGGACATCCCTGTGCACATGCAGCAGTGCAGGGGGAGTGTGTTGGTGCAGGTGTGTGCTTCCATGGACTCTGGCAGGTACTGCAGCCCTGCATTTTGCTGGGAAGTGATTTTGCACCCAGAGGATAAGGCTGATTTGACAAGTAGATGCAGCAAAGTGTGTTGTGTAGCTATCTTTTTCCATGTTTAAGTATTCCCAGATTGACCATAGGAAGGAAGGACTTTGTAAAGTATAGGGATGTGATCAAAGCTTTCATTACTGTCTGGTTTGTGCTTGAGAGTGTTTGAGGCTTGCCAAGTTTCTCTTCTTTGTGGGAATTTATTCATTCCATAGCTGTGCAAAGAAAGTTGAGATTATGCAAAGGCATTTCCATAATGAGAAAACACATTATTCTGTTGAAAGCTGCCCTCCAGCACCTCTCTTGTTTGCAGTTGAACTCAGAAGCTCGCCTAATTTAGGCTTGGCTTTGTAATCCTGCTCAATGTTTAATCTTCTGCAGTGTAGGTTCCTCCAAATGATCTAATTATCATATTTAGCACTGCTGATCTAAATCTAAAAATGGTCAATTCTTTCAGAAGACTTTTCTTATCTTGTGTGTAGCAGGCCCTAAAGATTTATTTATGTTTCTTTAAAATAATTTTTCCCTAGCTCCCTTTCCTGTGCTATTTGGCCTTGATTCTGGCTGCCAACCAGAGCTGGTTGTACCACTTCTTGTAGGAATGTAACCAGCTGATGTGTATCCTTACACTGAGTGCTTTATTTTTCATGTCAATTCTAAGGATTCTCAGTTGTATTGAAGAAAACTAATGAGTGATCTGTTTGCCATGCTATAGATCATTTTGGAAGCATATTTGAGATTCCTTTAAACATTTCTTCCCTTTCAGCATCTTGCTTTACATTCATCTTGGGAAAGAATAAATTAATTTTAAGCTGAAAAGTTCAAACCTACTGGAAGTCACATGTGAGATGGTATCATTTTTGTTCATTCTCCTCTGGAGGGGTGGCTTTAATTCCTTGACTATGAGCATCTGAAGTGGAAGTGTGTTGCAACTGGAGTCCTGTAATCTGCCTACATACAAATTCCTCCAAACAAAAGAAGCAGTCACTTCAGGAAACATCTTCCCCAAGCAGCTAGGCCTGCCTGCAAAGGTTTCCATGGTGCTGCACGTGCTCCTTGAGCAAGTATGGAGCAATAATGCATTAGTCCTTACTTCACATCTTTAAAAGATCTGCACACTTAATTAAAAGGCATCTAGATCTTGAAGCAATAGATTGTAGGAACTTTTGCCTCTGAAGCAAGTTGAAAGTTTATGCTGTCTTGATGAAAACTTCACTCTGTTTCTGTGTAGTTGATAGGATCCTCCTTTCTTTGCCCCCCTCCCCCCTCTTTTATATGAAAATTGCATTTATAGTTTTTGTTGGGAGCACTTTGATTGGGTGGGAGCCCCATTAGCGGTAAACCCCTTGGGCAGCTGATGTTTCAGCAAGCTATGAAGTGCAACATGAACAACAGACATGGAGAGGCCATCTCTAAAGTGCATCTTCTTCTGGACGTTTTGTGCTGCTATTTTTTGTTGGTTTTAAACCAAATTGCTGGAAGAAGGACTATGAGGTCTCTTGTTAGCTGGAAGTAGGGAGGTGAATTCAGCTGTTTATATCCAGCCAAATGAAAACTCTGCAGAGCTTTGTAGTATCACTCTTTGTGGAGTGAGATGGATGGAGAGCACCTCACCATGCTGTTCATGCTAGGGAGGTATTGCTGCTTTCAGGCTAAAACAAACCTGAAGCATAGCTCTGGGAGTGTCCTGCTGCTGTTCTTTGTCCAACACAGCTACAGTGTCTAATGCAGTGAGCTCTGGGGTGTAGCTTTTGTTTTAAAAGTAATTTTTTGCATTAATTGGGATTCTTGCTTTGAAGAGAGTCTTAGGCATCCAAAGTCTCTACATATGTTACTTTGTGGTTCTGCAGATCCTACCCACAGTCCTGTTAATGACTATTATTTTTTCCTCCAATATTTCACAAGGAGACTTTTGGACTAGGTAGTATTTTCTTCTGAATGTCTCTACCATCTGCTTTCCACCTCACTGTCATTGATTTGATAGCATTGAAATTAAGGAGGGAGTGTTTAATAGCATTGAAATTAAGGAGGGATTGTCAGGCAGTCACAAAAAATTAAATCAGACTCTGTGAAACGTAGATTAAGGAGTGGTTTGTGTCTTAGGTTCCTTTGCTCATTGCTGACTGAACTCTTCACTAACCAGCATCTGAATTTGCAGAGATAAGGTATAAACAGGGTTCCTGGCTGCCTCAGGAGGGGTGTTGTACCCACCAGGCTGATAGAGGATAATGGTGATGTTATTGTGAGAAGCATGAATGGCCATTGGTTGCAGGGTCAGGGTTGAACCAGAGGTTTGGAAGATTGTTCTTGAATTGCTCTAAACTGGTAGCTTACTTGTAAAAGGGCTTGGGTTGGAAAGAACTGTTGTGATTGTGCATTTATAAACAGTTGTGCTTTTCATGAGAGCAATCTATAGTTTATATAAGATAAGGGAAGAAAAACACTTTCTCCTCAGTTGCTTGTGCAAGAATAGCCCTGGTCTGTCAACAGTTGCTCCTCTCTCTAATTCAAAACAAAGGCTCTGTAATCTGTTACCTCCTTTTCCCTTTCCCTAGCCATAGCACTAGGTCTCTGGGATGCAGGTTTGTGCTATGGCCCTGTCCCACCTCCAGCTGGGGGGATGAGGCTATTTATGCCATTCAGGAGCAATTTTCATGAGTTTACTTGTGTAATTTCCCTTTTCTACTTCCAAAAATACTTCACAAATATGGGGCAGGGTGGAGGGTCAACTACGCTGTGCTGAGCATCCAAAGATCTTCGTGAGGCAAAATGCAGCTTGAATGTTGAGAGTTGTTACTTCAGCAAAAGATCTGAACCCCTGAAGTCTCCTGGTCACAACTACATGCACGCGTGTCTGCTGACCTATGGTTTTCTGTTCCTCAGTGCAAAGTGTCTGCTTGCCAGTGGCTTTGTGGGCTATATGTGCTCCCTTGCCAGGAGTTCTGTGTCCAAATAGTGTTACCACTGAGCTTTTATAGTGAAAGCAACTGTTCTTTAAAGGATATCACTAGGGCACGAAAAAAGTGGGAAAACTAGATGAAAGGAGCACCTGGAATAAACAGGAACACTTCTTGATAAATCATCTGTGTGCTTGGAGGCTACCCTATGTTGTATATCAACTGTGGGAACTGAGTCCCTGGCACTTTGGTGGGAATGACCCTTCATGGGATTGAAGGATTTTTGGTTGTGCAGGTGGTAGGAAAGGTGTGGGGACCTTGCATCACCTTGGCTGGAGAGGTGAATCTCTCTGGAGGAGTGTCTTGCTCTCATTAAATGGAGCTTGGCAGCCGGAGGGCAAAGTCCCTGGGGGCTGCTTGCGCCCTTCCTAAACCAATATTGCACAGGTTGTGAAGGGAACTGGTTTTGTTTCACAATTCCTTTCTACCTTCCCTCTCCCTGCTCCCCCCCCAAGTAGTGTTATCTTCTGACATGATGCCATTAACTCTCTAATTAGCCCTAGGGGTGTTCTGGGGGAGATAAAGAGACTGTAGGAGCTCAAATAAGCAGCGTGCGCAGATGTTTACACAGGGTTGAAGGGCAGGGCTGTTGTGACAGGGGATTGCCCTGGGGAGGGCATGTTCCTTGGGGAAAGAAGCTGACCAGCAGCTGGGGCAGAGCTAGGAGCTGAGTTCTCTTCCTGCCTTCAGCAAGTCTCTATTTATCCTGCACTTTTAAAATGTGGGTGGGATAAAACACAGTTTGGACTCCTTGGAAGAAGGGATTGATCCTCAGTACTCAACACTTTGCAGACAGGGCATGTTTGAGGCTTGAAGGCTCATACATTTGAGCATATTCCAAAGGCATTTCTGGTTTTCTGATCTGTCCTTAGGTCAGTGGTGAGGAAGCCAGGAGGGGATTGAATTGTGCTCTTGGGTGCAGCCAAGAGGTTAGGTCTGAGAACCAGCTGTGCCTGGTCCCTCTCTTGCATGCGGGTGAGCCACAGCTCCATGTGGTGCTGCAAGTAGCCTTTCTGGGATGCACACAGGGCTGTAGCCAGTCAGCAGCAGACAGGATGCTGCATCTTATACATCATCTCTTTATTTTCTCTGTCTTGTCACAGACGGTTGGGTTAAAAGAAAGAGGGGAAAAAACCCAAAGGACGAAAGTCCCTATTTCAGCGACTGGGTTGTTTTTCCCTCCCTTCCCTGTGGTCTGAACAATGAAGACCAGCTCTACATGATTTTTCAAGAAGGCAGGTTGGCTCTTCTATTTTTCTCAAAGTACTGTATTTTCTTTTTGCTCTTTAACCTGGCTATCTGCTATCACAGAGTATCACATCTGTCCCTGTAAAGTCTTCACTGCAAAGAATCTCAAAGCCAGTTGGCAGAGGCTTGTTTTTTGAGCATGCAGCAGTTATTCAGATGTTACACACACAGAGACATAAGCCAGCATTGAAAACCTATTCTATTTTCCCCCTTCTACTTCAGTTACCTCTGTCCTAATTTGTAAACGTTTCTGAGTTAAGTGGATGTCACAGGTCACAGTCTGTGGTGACACAGTTGATCCAATGAGAAGTGAAGAAGTCCTGAGTGGATTTTTTTTTTTATCTGCAGAAAATTCTGCATGAACCACCTAACATGCAGGCAGGTGTGCATGGATCCACCTCCCCACCCCTCCCTCCAAGAAATTGCACAATCCCCAATTAACACTGCAGTTGTAGTAATGACACTTTAAATCATCACAATTTTGTGCACTTACCTTGTGACCAGGAAGGGTGATTGAGAACTTGCATGTGGTACTGGTGAGAGAGGCTGGGATGAACCATGTAACAGCATGGAGAAAGAGCACTGAAACAAAGAACCTGAATCAGCAGTTTGAGTTGGCCAACAGCTCATTTTTGAAACTTAGGGGTCTTGTTTGCAGATTTTGTTCTTCAGCATACTAGCAGGAGCCACAAAGCATTGCCAGAAGCTTTCTAGAATATCTGAGTCAGACCTGGGAGGGTTGCAGCTGAAACTTTCAAATCAAGCAATTATTATTTTCAGTTCCCTACAGTATTGGAGGTAAATTGTTTTAAGGAGACTTCCTTTCCTGAGGCTGAGTTACTTTTTACGTTCAATCCAATTAACCACCCAAGGCTTAAGTGCCAGGGTTTTCTCCAGATGCTTTGGCTTTGCTTCTTTGTTTTCTATGTTGTTCTTTTTCCTGTTCAGGGTGGGGGAAAAAGCTTATGGTACTAGAAGAACAGAGTTAAAGAAGCATCTTAAGGAGGATGCACTTAGGTTTGAAGCCAGTGAAACATTGTTTGGATCCCTGGGTGCCTGGTCTGCAGGAGCATTGGGAGGTGTAGCATCTCATGCATGTTCTTCTACCTCCTGCCACCCCTGTTGGAGTGGTGGTGGCCTCCTTTGTGTCCCTTGTGGATGACTAATTTGCAAAAAGCCGCTTGTCCAGCATCCACTTCAAGGTGACCACACAGGCTAATGCCCCTGAAATACTGAGCCAGGTCGGGGCTGTGTGTACAGAGGGCAAGGATTTGTGCTGATATGTCAATTTATTCATGCTATATACACTTCTCCTCGTGTTTGACATGCAGATCGCTTTGGATAAACTTCCACATATCTCTCTGAATCTGGGTGTTGCTTAACCCACAGCCACCTCCAGCCACCTGTGGGACAGAAGATGGCAGATACCTAACACAATTGCTGCATTAATGACCTGGAAAAGGAGGATCTTCTAAGTTTCACAGCATAGCTATGAAAGAGATTTTTGCAATGACTTGCTGAGGTTGGGAGATCTATGTACGTATCTCCTCCTCCTCTCTCCTTCCCCTCCATAGCTTTTTTGTGCATGGGCCAATATCAGAAACCTGACAGTACTTAGGGATCAAAATAGTCCTCTGAGCATAGCATAACTTTTCCTCACAATTAGATAACAGAAAATCCACAGGTGACTTCTAGCTTGATGCTCAGCTCTGTGCAATCTTTGCAAAGGTGCTGCCAAGTGATCTGTTTGGCTAAAAGTGCTGTGGCTGCTTCCTGCAAACCTTGCCTGTATCTCCAGATTAACACTTGTGTGGTGTTTTGGCTTGTGCCGATCTCGAGTGAGATCAGGTAAGTTAAATGATGCTGGGGAAGATGAGGAGGGCAAGTGGCTGTGACTGGTCTATTGAGTTTTTGTGATGTAGGAAACCTGTTGAGTGCCTCAGCAGGCTCTTGCTGGTAACTTGTGAGCACTGAAGGTGCGAGTGGCCCCAACCTGAGATGGGATATTGCTGGTGGTGGAAGGTGGGGCTCTGCCTTGGCTGAGGAGGCCTCAGTGCTCCTCTCTACAGCCTGGTCTTGGAAGTACGTCCTTGCATTATGCTTAATGAGGAGCAATTTGGAAGGTGCACTGGAAATACTTGTAATCTTTTTCTTGTGTGCCCAGCAGCACTCTGAGCTGTGCTCACAGGGTGAGAGCTAAATCAAGACATCTATTCTGCTTCTTGTGGCAAGAAACTGTAGCAGCGAAGAAGGTCGATAGGGTCATAGTCCTCTGCTCTGTGTTTGCTCTTGTTTTTCCCCGCCTGAAGATGGTTTTGCCTCGTTTTATTGGTGACAGTCTTACAAATGTGATACCCATCTCTAGCCTGGTTTCGAGGCTGGTGTGAGCTTGCAGTGTCCTTTAATGTGCAGAGGCTGCCCCTCAACATCACAGCATGCTTACTTTCACCTCCCAGCATGCCCAGAGAGGCTGGGGTTAAAGGATGCCCAGAGGCGAGGCGTGGCAGGGAGGAGCAGCAGCTCTTGGGCACAAGCTGGGCTGCAAGGAGGTGTCGAGACCGTGTGTGTGTTTCAGCCCAAGGACCGCTCTGCCCCCCCTGTAAAGCACCTGCGGGTTGGTCGCTCACCACCCGCAGTGGGTTCTCTGCGAGCGCTCGGCAGTTCGGCAGGGTCTGCCTGACGACAGCTCCTCAAATAAAACTCCGGAGCGCTGTCATTAGGCTGGGCGGGCAGGCGGCCGCGCTCTGATCTGGATGTTTAGTTTCCTCTCTTCCCCCCTCCCCACCCCTTTAAAAAGGTGTTTTGTTTCTCCTTGCTCTGTGGGAGAAGCTGCCTTTTGTTCTCGCCGTGCATCCCCCTCTCTGGCGGGGTGTTGTGGAGCAGCTCGGGGAGAGCCAGGGCTCCGGGAGGGCACCGGGAGCTGCACAACGCAGATCTCACACCACCGGCACACTCTGGGTGTCCCAATTCGGGACGCTGGGAGAAGACGGGGCGGGGGGTGGGTTTGTCGGCTTTTTCAGAGTAAAATCACGGCGGGGCCGTTGCGCTCTGCCTATCTGCGCTCTCTGCTGTCCCGCACATCGAGTCTCGGCGAAGTGCTCTTCCTTTTGAAAAGTTTGCTGAGGGCAGTGTCCTGCCGGTTTTTACTGAGCAGTACCTACAGACTTTTCCCATATATTAATTCAAAACCTTCAGTCCCTTTGGACGAGTTGCCTTTTTTTTGTTGTTTTTTTTTAAACATTCCCTGTTTGAAGTGAGATTATTTTAAGGCGCGCGAGTTAGAAGTAACTGCAAAAGCAGGGGGGGAAATGTAGCTGGAGTGAAGCCTTGCAAACCCAGAACCTGTTGATTGTGAGCGTGGATGAGAATACACAGACGGGGGAATGTAGCTGAATTATGGAGCATGAAACCAGTGGTTGATTCCCAGAAAGTTTCTTGGGGGTTTTGTGCCAAACCTGCACATTGCAGCAGGCAGATGTCGAGCATTGCATCTCAATCCCTTCCCAAACATTTCGGGCTTTGGTAGCAGCAAAACCTAGGCCTGAAAAATACAACACTGGAGTCTTCTCATAATACATAAAATAAATAAATTGGAGAAGTTTCTCAGAGCAACTCCATGGCTATCATTTGACTTCCCAAATCTGGAAAGAAAAGTGACAGGGGAAAGTTATTGTTTCCTTTCTTTTGCCTGTCTGTCTCTATTTTCTTTTTTCTTTTTTTTTTTTTCCATTTCCCCCCCTTCCCTTCCCTTTGCTTTTTAGAGATTGGTGATAAGGAATTCTAACTACTTAATGAGCTGGGAGAGGCCTCTCTCCATTGGAGTGGAGGACTCCAGGTGGCACTTTGACAGATTGGACAGGTAAGGCAGGAGAGCCCCACCTCCTCCTCCTTGCCTATGGTTAGGTATATAAGGGAAACTTCAATTATGCAGAGAGGCACACTCCGAGTCCTGTTATCTTCGAAGTAGCATCACATATTTTTAGGGTCTTCTAGGGGGTGGGAGGTGTTTGTCAAAATCCTGGAGCCAGAAGAAAGAACAGCAGCATTGATCAATTTGACTGCTAACATGTTGTACCTGGAAAACAATGCCCAGTCCCAGTATAGCGAGGTAAGGCTTCTAGGTTTGAGCTATGATATCGCTAATGTATTTTTATTTTTAGCGAATACGTGCGATTTCTTCACCCCCGAAGTTGTTAGGTGTGGAATATACACTTGTTTTTTGAGCCTTTTGCATTTTGCAGTTTGGGATAAATATCCGAATAAGAGTGAACTTCGAGTCTTTACATTTGGCACAGCAAATTTGTTTTGGGAACTTTGATCAGCCAAATATAATTTTCTTTCATTGGAGTAGCAAGGCAGTTGTTTATAGTGGGCAATGCACACAGATTGTGTTCCTGTAGCAGTCTGAACACTGTCTGTATTGACTGCATTGTAACTCTTTTACGAGTCTTTTATTGCCAAAGTTGTTGATTGTGGTTAAAAGTGGATGATATCTAGGAAATAATCAAAGATATGTGTTACAAATCCCTTCTTAGGTTATTTTAAAGTAATATAATATGCAAACGTTCTCCACAGCAAATGCTGCATTAGCGTCCACACCAATACCTTTTACTCAGTACTATTAATACCTTGCCTCGTAACTTGCAGTAGCAAGGTATTTTATACAGGGTGTTTGTAAAAGCATATTATACAAGGATGAATGTGTGTACAATGGATGCATTTTGCTTTCTACAGCCCTTTGCACCTCATGGGCGTGAGTGGAATGCCAACTGCAGATGCAGCTTTGATTTAATTTTTTGTTAGTTATTTATTTAATTGCTTTTAACCATCTGGGTTGATGCTTTGTGAGGTGGCAGTGGAGAGAACTGCCACACGCTCTGCAAATCTTTCAGGAAGTTACCAGGGGTTGAGGGAGATCTAACGACAATATTGGTTTACATTCCAGTGGAGACAGCAGCTGTGTTGACACTTGCCAGAATGGCAAAGCAGCCAAAGCTCCTCTGTGAGTGTGCTTGCGCGTGGGTTTTCCTGGTGAAAAAGGCTTCAAGTGGAGGGCACGGGGTATGAGCCCCGACGCAGACAAAAGCTCAGCCACTTGGAAGAGAAAACAAAATAGAAACTGAAAGGCCGGGAGCATAGCTAGGAGATGCAATAGCTGGCGAAGAAAAGCATGTTAAAAGTATGCACTTGGGGCTCGCGCGCCTGGGATGGCAGGCTTGCAACTCAAGGAGAGCGAGGGGTAAACTGAAACCAGTGTGCTCTCCCTGTCCCCCTCCCCAGGGAGTGCAAACACATCCATGCTCGCGTGGTTCCTCGCTGCTGTGCAGGAGACCCAAATGGGTGACTCTTTCTTTTTTTTTTTTTTTTCCCTAGGTTAATTATAAACTCTTAAATGTGCAGAGAGCACTTCTTGGAGTGTTTGCTTGGTGTTATTTGTCTGCTGCTATCTGATCAACTTTCGCTGAATAGCAGCGGCAGGGCTCTGGAGTCCCTATGGTTGACTTGCTGGGCTCATCTGTCAGAAGTGATGCGCTCAGGAGCGTTCTCGCTCCGCTTAAATGCTGCTTGTTGCTGTCAGGGGAAGTTTTTAAAAGGCTTTAGCACTTTTTTCTTTTATTTCCCTTATCCTCTCTTTTCCCTCTTTGGATTTGAGCAAGGTGAACCGACTTTGTTCATCCAGTAAAGTGGTGTACACTGGGGAAAGAAAACCCCATTAGCATTGACTTGGCTTAATTTCTGAGGAAGAGCAGCCTTGCTAATGACTTGTCTCAAAGGAGAGGGAGACTTTTAATGCCCAATTAAAATATATTGGTGATGATGAACCTCACCCATGCTATGAAAGAAAAATGAGAAGCTCTCGGTGTGCAAATAGAAGCAGCCCTTTGTTTTCACGGGTGTTTGCTGCAGTTCAGATTTTAGAGCTGTTGCTGGATTGGTCACAAGGCAGCCATACCAATTCATGAAAAAAACTGGTATAGACTTTATTTTGGCTTAAAAATGGGGGAAAAAAACCCCACCTTACTTATAGGTGGGAAGTGTCATGGTCACTTATGTTGTCCCCTGTAGAGAAGTAATTAAAATCAAGTTTTAAAATGGAGAGCAAGGAGTCTGCTCTCACTCTAAGCCCATTTTTTGGGGTGCTTTGTGCAGCCACCCCGGGATGCCTGCTGCCTGCTTGCGGATGCTGAGCTCTGCCCTCCTTACCCATGGCCTGTGTGGTGTGTTCTGCCCTGCAGCCTGGGAACTGGTCCTTGCACAAACTCTGGTGCAACTGCATGGTCAGGGTGGTGAGCTCACACCACCTCCCACAGCCCTTCAGTGCCCATGCCCTCAAGCATGATTCCAAATGCCACGGTGAGATGAGTTGTTCCTCTGAACTGGGTGAAATCTGCTTGAGAAAAGCTGAGAGAGGGAATAAGGGTGTTGAAGTGAATCAGCCCTGAGAGGCTGGAGGTGGAACCTGCCTCAGCTGCTTTTCCAGCTTAATCTAACCAGAATTTGATCTGGGTCAACTATAAGAACGATTAAGCTCTTTATTGTCAGAGCACTGGACTTGATGACCCTGGAGATCTGTTCCTGTGTGTTTATGAGTAGATGTGAAAAGAAGAGGCATTACAGTAGTTATTATAGGGTGATAAGGTTCTGATGAACAGGAGCCCTTTGAATCTCGTGGTGTTTTTCTGCCTCATCTCCACACCTGGAATTTTCTTTGGGCGTTTATGGGGAAGCATGCACAAAATTGGGTGTAAAGGAGAGTGTCTCCAAGTTTGTCCAGTGTTGCCCCAAACAGAGATTTCCTTTAGGAAGTCTAGGTTCTTCTGCAGTTTGACTGAGATGGTGACACAGAGTTTGGAGTGTTTGCTAAAATCAAATTAAATCATTGCCAAAAGAATAAACACATCTTGTTCAAACACTGATAAGACGTATGTGCCATGACTTTTGATTATATCCCTCGTCCTTTCCAAAGATCTTCCTGCTCTTTGTGGGAGACAAATTAAAGAATCTCTTTCCGTTAAGATTTTTATCGTAGCTTTGGGAGGGGAAGGGGGGAAACTGGTTTTGTACTAAAAGAACTTGTGCACTGCTTTATGGCTTTTTGGCAACATTCCCTCACATTGGAAATTAAAAAGAACTGTATACAGATGGCTACAAATATCTTCACAGGTTTTGATGGCCTGTTCAGAGGGGTACCTCTTTGATTTTGTTCCTCTTTTCCCTTTTAGCTTTTAAAATAATAACTCAGATACATGTGTTTGAGCTATAGTGCCCTGGATGTGAGTCCCTTCTCTTTACAGGAGCTGAAATGGGGGACTCTGGGGTGGCCTAGAAGCATGTCCTGAGGGAACCGGACCTCCTCAGTGAAAGAAACATTTTTTGCACCTCTCTGGGATATTGGTTCCTCAAACATTAGTTTAAAGTTAAGGAATGCGGGGATTGAGATTGGGATGGGGATGTTTTTTGAGTGTCAGCTTCATTAGTGTGCAGTCAAAGTTGGGGCTTATCCTCACTGTCAGCCTGGATTTGGCTGAGAACTACCAGAGGACAAGACCATGGCTTTTCTTGAGTGATTTTGCCACATGACAGTAGTCACCCCAACTGCATTTGACAAAGGCTCTGACAAAGGCTCTTCCCCTCCTGCTGCACCTTCTCTGGAAACCTCAGCAAAACCTGAGGTAAAGGAAGCAATCTCTGAGGGATGCTGCCTGGTCACTGCTTAGGAAAGCAGCCTGGCTGCTCCCTTCCTTCAGTCTGGAGGTACACCAGGAAGGAAGGTTCATCTGTGCAGTACCTTCTGCACCCCACATTTTGTCCTACTCCAAGCACTTGAATAGATGCTGTCTAAAGCCTAATGCAATTCTCAAGGAAGAAGGTTTTGGCTAAACCTGACCTTTTCTACTGGTCCTCCATCCTCCTGTTTGTGGTGGTGTCTTGGAGTTCTGCTGACTCTGAGCAAACAAACAACTCCCAGTCTCTGTGGGAGGAAACCTCTCCCTGAGTTCTACGGGGCTCATGTATAAGTGCCATGCCTTTCAGTGGCCTCTGTTTAAATCATATCAACACCACACATGTTTGTGCACAGTCAGTCATTAGGAGCAAGAAATAGGGAGATGTACTGGAGGGTAAATCCACTTTAGTACAGTGGTAAGTGTCCCCACCTGGTGTGTGGGAGACCCGGGTTCGATTCCCACCAGGGAGACAGTGTTAAGAGTTGGACTCAATGATCCCTGTGGGTCCCTTCCAACTCAGAATATTCTGTGATTATGTGCTCAGTTAACAAATGTGTTCAGATATTTCTTGAAGGTGTCCAGTTGCAATTCCAGCTATGCTGCTTGTGTGTTTGCCCTTCAGTTTTCCTTTAAATTCACTTATGGGATTAAAGTTTTTGTCATGTGATAATATCTGTGCAGGCTTGTGAGGCATGTGTCTTATCCTTGGGCTGCAAAGGTTTCAGCAAGGATGTAGAGGCCCTGTATAACCAGGTTCCTTTTCCTCTGAGAGATTTTAAAACTGCATTCCAGTTACAAAGGTTTAACCGGAGGTAGAAAAGCTTAAGGTGAGGTATGCCTCTGTCTTTTGTTTGGGGAGACTAAGTGGATGCTACTACCCTGTTTGGGTTTGCCGGTGAGGAGAATGAAGTAGACTAGAGACATGGGTAGCAGGAAGTCAAGACCTGCCTCTTGCTGGGTGCTCCCATCATTCTCCCAGAAGAAACAAGAGGGTCATGTTGGGTAGCATGCAGAAGGAAGCACAAGAGTTGAGTATGTTTCAAATAAAGATCCAACCCCTCATTATAGCAGGTTTGTCATGCCACAGATAGCCTTTTGTTGTATCATAGGGTACCAAAAATCTTTTATGATAGTAGAGGTAATGTGACCCCTATATAGAGCAGTGAATTTGGGATTTTAACTGGAGAAAGCCTCTCCTTGCTTAAGGTGGAGGGATGAGACTTCAGCAGTCTAAGGCTGTGGGTGTAGCCTGGAAATTAAGTGATTGTAACCAGCATGCGGGTGGAAATAATGAAATGGATATTTTTTACACGAAAATGAAACCTGATGACATTTGACCCTCTGCACAGCTTTAACTGTATGGCATGCAGTACTTGTGCAGAAATTGGGATAGTCTGGCTGTGTGTAAAGCACTGATGCTCAGTAACGTCCATGCTTTAGAGTTTGCATAGTAATGCAATTACACTAGACATCACATTGGAAATTGCATCTCTATTTTACAACTTTCTGTGCTCAAAAGAAGGGTTAATAAGCAATATGAAATGAGGGACAGATCATCTTAGTTTCTTGTTTCAGTTGGCAAGAAACTAATACTAGATATTTTCTAGAATGAAAAAACTTTTAGCGTGAAATATGGAAAAGAGCTGCCATTGCAATGTGGTCAGGATATTACATCTTGAATTGGTTGCAACTGATGATCCATTTTGTTTGTGGTAAGTTGGCCTTCGTTGAGAAAGTACGAAATTATCCATGTATATATCTATATTCTGTGCACGATTTTTCTTTAGGTAGTAGAACTGCTATTTTGACAGATTTTTTTTAAATCAATATTTGATAAATTTGATTGAATCTTTGACAATGTTGCCAATGCATTGTCTCTCCGATTTCTTCCGACATGCGCCCATGTTGCTGTTGAGCTCTTCAAGAGCTATTTTTCTTTCTTTTTACTTGTCTTTTTAATAATGGACTGACGCCTCTAAGTTGAGTGAAATTGCCTTTTTTTTTTTCTCTCTTCCTGGGCATAGAGAAACAACAGAGGAGAACTTTTTCTGCCTTGTGTTTCAGCCCATCTGGTGGTAACCTTTTAGGTTTGTGTCTGTCAAGTTATGCCTAATAGAAGGGTTTATTTCCAGTTGTGGCTGTGTTTACTATGAGACAGGAGCTCCACTAGGTCTATGAAGAAGACATGGCTTCTGCAACAGGAAGACTGTGGATGTGGGATGTAAGAGGATGGAAACTATTTGCTTTGCACTTTTTTCTCTGGAAGATGTTGGTTATAACTAGTGGAGAAACTACTTATTTCATTATCGTGAAGAGCTGAATAAAAGTGGGTGTTGCCTGGCTCAAGGCAAATTTCAAATTCTATTTACAAAATGTTCCCACTGAAAAAAAAAATCTGGAAACGCTTCAGAAAGGAGCTGTTGCACCGATGGATTTGGGCTAGACATTGTTAAACCCTGTTATTTTTCTGGCACTGACTCCAACGCCTCTTGAGAATGTGCAGAGTAGGCAATAAAATGAATGCAACTCTTTTAAAGCAAGGTTGCATAAATCATCAGAAAGGAGAGGAGCTTCTTGTACTAACAGCAACACTCACTCCATCCTTTTCAGCAGGGAAGTGAGCTCAAACTCTTTGTGCTACTTGGCCTGGATTAGCGTTAAGTCACTTTTGGTATCAAGTGGAATTAAGAGGAAAATAATTTCTCTCCAAAGGTGTTAAGGTTCAGCTTTTTCCCCCTTGGATGTGTTTTTCAGACTCTTTGCTCTCTCGTTGCCATGATCGCCTTGTCGTCCCTTGCCAACTATCCAAGGCCATGATCTTTAGAGCAATACATGAGCTCAGCCATGGCTAAGGCATGTGGGTGGGTCTCTTCCTAATGAAGAATGCTCTTCAAAAACTTCCTGTTTTGTTTTGGTTTCGGCACTTGTAGTAGTAAGTGATTTCCGAGGAAAATCTTCCAGTCTTTATTCTCCCAAACAGAGCTTCCCATCTGACTTTAATCCATTTGACACTTGCTGTCCTGGGGAAAGAAGCTGTAAAGAGCTTCTTCCCTGTATTATGAAAGCCTTGGTAGAGCAGCCCAGAACATAGAAGACTTTGCAAGTGATGGTTTGGCTGTGAGCTACTAAGAAGAAAGATTCACCCCTACATTTCTCTTCACTATCATATAAACATACTAGCTCCTGGGGGGAATCCCAGCTCTCTTCTAAAGAAGACCCTATGAGAGCCTTTCCAGGTTTTAGCTTAGCTACTTGCAGTTACCTTGAGTAATGAGCAAATAGAGCAAGATGACATCTAAGATGGTTGGAGTTTTACTTCTGCAAGGCTTCTAGTAAAAGGAGCAAACCCATCATGAAATTACTGTTCAGGAAGTTGTAGATAAGACACGAAAGCTTTGGCAAAGCAAACTTGTGTCCTCTTTGGAAACTTGAATCTAAACTTGGTGATTTTATTTGACATTACTGACCATTGTTAACAGCTCCTTGTGCAAGCAACAAAACATGGAAGATGGGCAGCTATTTTTTGTTGTTATTGTTGGTTTTTGGTTTTTGACTTGCACTGGGTTCAAGTGATTGGGAAGCTGATCCAAGAATGCTCAATGGTATCTTGTAATTCTGCAAATTGCCTGTCACTGCTGTTTCACCTGGAGTCTTAATGGAGTAGTGTTTTAACCAGGATGTGCATGCTACTATATAGAATAGATGGCTTGAGGTGTGATATATTTCTGGGCTTGCACTCAGTCGACTGCTCTGTTTGGAAGTGGACCCAAGTGGCAAGGCTCAGCATGTTTGAAAATTAATGCATTGGTCTTGGGATTGATTCCAGAGTTTGGATCCGGATTAAACTTCCCCCCCAAGGACATTGGGAAGTGGTATACAAGGGGACCTGGTGAAATTGGAGATGAGTCCAACTTCCTCAAGATGGCAAGAAGATGAATGTTTTTACCAAGGACAAGAGAGTGGGAGGAAACACTCAATTTAGGGAGGGAAGGGGAAATATTTTATGGTGGGGTAGTGTCTGGGAATGAAAGGGATGGATTGTGTCTCGGCAGATATGAATCTTTCAGTTTTAATCCACATCTAGGAAGTAAATACAAAGAATCTTGCCGACTTCTGGGAACAGGGAGAAGGGAGGAGGTGTGGTGCTGGGCTTTTCAGCTGTGCTGCTGAGGCAGAAATCCCTGTGCTGCAGAGCCGCAGTCCAGCTGCGTAAGAAGATGATGCACAGGGCTGGTGCATGATGCCTTGGGAGTGGAGGTGAACAGAACAATAGGAATAGGTGAATGCCAAAAAATGGGTTGAGTCAGCAAGTGGATTTCTCTGCTGTATGGGAAATTAGTTAAAGTATTTAATAATTTTGCTTAGTTGTTTTTGAGTTTTTTTAGGCAATGTCATGATGCCTTTGGACACGTTTTTGCAATGTGATTGCTCAAAGAAAATAATAGAATTCTGACTTGATAGCTCTGTAAAATTTGGATTCTACAGATTTAAGTTGTATCTCTGAGATTCTCAGTAGCCTCTGCAAGCTTCTACTGGGACTTCTCACTGCTGCAGTTTTACTTTGCATTTCATCCATAGTCTAAAAATTGGTTCCATCAAGAGTGCTGGTAATGACTGACTAGAACTAAATAGATGAGTAGATTTCCCTCCACCCTCTCTCAGCAGCAGCAAAGTATGCAAGAAGTTCTTAAAAAGGAAACTAGGACATACACTGTCTAAATGTGATCTAATAGTTTGCAAACAGGAAACTACTACTTGAATACTAAGGTGGGAAAGCTGTTGAGATGAACCTTAGTCATTCCACTGTTCAAGTGGAATGTTCAAGTTGGAGAGATAGGGAGTTTAATGTGGTATTGAATGGAAATTACTAGGTACGTCATTTAAAAAATCTGGAAGAACCCCTCTCTGTCTTTTGGCTATTGAAATCGCATGAATCAGGGTAACTGTGGGGGTAAATTACGATAAATTCCCTGCTGTTAGCTTAGTTAACTTGCTTATTGCAAGTAAAATTAGGGAAGGTCTCTTTTAGCAGAATATGTTCCTGTCTTTCTGTTAATGAGTGATTCCATATCAAACAATGAACCTATGAATGGTCTGTCCAGCTGAGTACCTCAAACAGAAATTTTTCAAGCTGTGTCATGTGTAAGTGACCATGGCGCCGTGTGTCCTGCTGGTTGCTGAAGTCAGTAGTATTGGACAGGGAGGAAAGTACTGAAAACTGAGCTTAGTTATGCTGTTAGACACTGGATGTCCTGCGGCCTATTGGAAATCCTGTGTACGCACAATATGTGAAAAGGCGATTTTAAATCGGGAAAATATTAAGTATTGAAAATATTTAGTTTCTAATTCAATAATAAATTTTAAATAGAAATATTAAATATTCCTCAATATTTAAATTGGGCAAAATACGCTTGATGTTAGTAAAGCTAATTAAGTGAAGTCACTGTGAAAGAAGCACTGCCTTTGCATGCATATTTTGTCTGTATAGATTCACACACCCCTCCCTCAAAGACCAACTCTTTTGATCTGTTGTATGCACAGCCTGGCATCTTTGGAAAACACCGTATAAAACCCCTGCTCACCTCCGAGTAGGTTGCAGCAGTGATATGAAGGTGTTTCTGATGTGTTCCACAGAGGCAGGGGGTTAAGGGGTCTTCTGGCTGTATGTGTGGTGCTGTACTGAACCCCAACAGGTCTGAGTGCAGGCAATGTCAGCTTGGTGCTGCTTTGATATAAAAAATAGTGTTGAAAGGCAAAACTGTGGCTTGTTTTGTTGCCTGCAGTTGGGATATAATCAGAAATTGGCATCCAGTCCTCCTGACTCCCCATTCAGTCTTGAAAGCTTTTCAATCTGGTGTCCCAGGCTTTTGAGAACATCATCCAGGAATTTTTTCTCGCCTGATTTGGATGGATGAAATGGCCAAATATAATAGCAAATCCAGCAGATCTTCCTTCTAATCTGGAAGGACTGTGATGCTGCTCGGTAACCCTTTTCCTTTGCTTGCTCTAACTTGTTTTAATTTGCCCTTTGCCCTCCTATAACTCTTCTTATGAATTCTTATATTCTGTAGTTTCATCACGCTTCAAAGAATGGGCGTGGGGGGTTTGTGTGTGGCTTTCTTTTTTTTTCCTCTTTCTTTTTGGTGTGTGTTTAACTGCTTCACTTATTTAACTTGCAGATGATCTGAATTTTGTGTTCTGACTAAAATGCGACCTAGCTGGAGTATTTTACCTTGGTGTCTAAAACATGATTCTGATTTTATTCAGCATAAGGATGAATTTGAGAGCTGACTTCAACTGTCAGTGCTATTCTAACCCTAACTGTTCATTGTCCTTGTGCCCTTTGGCCATACTTTGGTGGTTACTATGTCTGCAGCCTTTCACTGTGGATGACACACAGATATCCTGTCCAGCCTAATGGTGCCCTCTCAAGACAATAAAATGCTGTATGTCTGAAATGGCTGATAACATCAGCCGTTACCATCCAGTAAAGTGTTCAAAAAACAAAAACAGCTTTAATCAACTACCGAAGTTCTCTCCCTCCAGCCCCTCATTCTCCTCCTCAGCTCCTCATTTGTATTTTAATTGGTTCTTCTTATATTTAAAGCATTTATTTTTATTTTTTTATTCAACTTTTCAACTCAGCACAGAAGGATTTCTGGTCACCTAGCCGAGCTATGGTCCTGCAGTTGTTCTCTGCCACCGAAACCAGGCAAAAGCACCTTACTGTGATATTACATATTACATATGTAATTTTTCTGATGCAGGTCTTTGTCTTCAGTGATGATATGAGTGCAAGCTTTCCCACTTCCTCTGTATTTTATGACTCTTCAGATCTTTGTTGACATTGTGTTGTCCAACTGGTAATAGGAGAACATAGGAAACTCTTGGCCTCTGTTTCAGTTTTAGGAAGCTGAGTGTTTAGGTTCTTAATCAATTTCTTTTAATATAATGGCATTCTAATATCTCATGATTTCATGCATGTCAGAGATAATAATATTGTATAGTTTCCTTTTTTTCACCCCCTCCTCTCTTTTTTTGTTTATTTTGTGTTTTCAAATTACATGTCAAATAAATTGCTGATCACAAGCTTAGGGTCAAGAAATGACTGTGTAGGGGGGGTGGATCTTGGACTTTTTCCTGTTCTAAACTGTCTGCATTTTCAAAATAACTAAGCATAGCCTATATATTCTAATGAAACTGTTTTATGTTCATGAAAGGGTTTTTTGGTTGTTGTTTTATGAAGACCTTATGGGCTAAATACTGTAAAATTGTGTGACTTTCAGAAATGAAGTTGTTTTCTATACAAGTAGAGCTATTTTCAAAAGCCAAATTCAGAATCTTTTTTGCTTTTTTCTGAGCCCAATATGCTGCTCTAGGGAAGTCAGTTATACTATTTTTATATGCATTGGAATGTACAATGTCCAGCATTAATATTTGTGTGAAGTGGGATGCACTGTCATTCTGATAATCCTTGAATTAGACAAGGTCTTTTAGGTGAACCTGTGGCAGGCATTCCTGCTTTGGGCTGTGCTTGTTTTAAAAGGCACCCTGCTTCTGGATGAAAACACTTCTTGCTGATTTAAAAGAATTAACCAAGGGGCAAAATTCAGTTTAGCTAGAAAGGAAAACAGTTACAGCTCAAGGGAACAGGACAACTCTAAAGCTTACAGTCCTCATTGGTGGACAGAAACTTGTCTTCACATTGCTTTTCATTAATTTATCTCAATTTCTAAGCCTGCAAAGACCTTCATATGTGGACTTTAACTTGAACATTAAATTCTGCTGAGTTTAACAGAGGTGTGTCATGGTGAAATACATGATCTGCAGCCTTACTGGGTATGGCTCTTAAAATTGTGCTGCTTCTCTAAACCTGAAAGGTATAGATGCAGCATGATGTGTGTACTGGAATAACTCATCCCAGTGAAAAGCACAGAGACTTTTCTCTCTGCTTGGAATACAAGCCATACTGTTGTTCAAGTGTGATGGCCTTTGCAAATTACTGATGTGTGCTGATTTCTCCTGTTCAGTGTATATGTAGTGTGTTGTCTACCAAGTGGGCCGTTGGGCTGTTCAGTGACTGCTGGCTGGGAAGGGATGATTTGTCAAGTGGGCAGAGCAGTTGAGTTTGTAAGCTTATGTGTCTGAATTTTAAACACAGTGGTATGATTTCAATTGGTCACTCCATGTTGGATTTTTTGGAGGGAGGGAGAGGGCAGTTGTTGAAGTTGGTGGGTTTTTTTCCTCCCCAGCTGGTTGAAATGAAGGACTATGTTCCATGTGCTCTTCTTCTGTGTTTAGGTGGTGTTGAAAGCTGTCTGGGCAAACACTGGGATTGTCTTACTACTTGACATGAAATGCCTGTGCAGGAAAACTGCGTCACTCATGGGGTTTTGTTTTTTTGTTTTTCTTAGAAGAATGCTTTTCTTTTTTAGTTTTGAATTTAGTTTCTTAGACTTCCTATGATTGTACCTATAGGTCTCAAGCAGGTTCCCTTCTAAATAATACAGAAGACAATATGCAGGAATATTTACATTCCCTGCTTACAAGTAGGATTGAGATGAGCAGATGCTGTTTACTTATGCTGCAGCAGGTCTGATAGCCATCACAGGAGTGACTGACTCCAGGGCCTCTTCTGGTCCAATGCACTCCATCACACTGGGAACCGGTTATACCGCCAAGGATGGGAAATAGCCTACTCTCTTCCTGGAAAAAGCAATGACACAACAGTAGGATTACTCAAAGCAGATCAATTTATTCTATTATAGCGTCTGGGAACCTATCTTAGTAATTGTTGGTATCTTTGGTTCAACCGAAGATAATTTGCTCCCTCGCTCTTCACATTGAGTATATGATGCCCATTATCATTTTATCTGAGGGTTTCCGAGTCCTTGGTGAATTTAGCTGCACAGTAGCTCTGGGGAAAAACCGCTTCTAAATAGACCCACAGGATTTGTTTTCATTTTTGAATTGGAGCTGGAGGGAGTCTAGCTGAGCTGGTGTGGAAATGACTGTACACATCTTCCCCTCATGGCTTGGAGGGGGACCAGAGCAGTGTCCAAACTGAGTTTGTTCCTCATAAAGAAACTTTTTGGTTTGTTTTTTTTTTAATGAGAAAACCGGTCAGAGAGGAAAACCAAATCACAGCTTTCATTGCCATGAGTGAGCTGAGATCTTGGCTTCAGCCCTGATTTTAGCTAAGGGCCATAGGTGGAGACCTTTATTTCTTGGCACTTCACTCGGTAATGGCACAAGCAGAGCTCCTGCATCAGGTATTGTATCAGCTGTCTTCTGAGCAACTGGCAATGTGTTGGTAAAATGTTGTGATAGAAGCACTTCTGTTACAGAATCACAGAATAATCTGAGTTGGAAAGGACCCACAAGGATCACTGAGTCCAACTCCTAAATTGAGCTTAAGTGACTTATTTCCACCTACTAAAATCCTTTGCTAGGAAGGCTTGAAAACTTCAGTGGATTTAAATATTTCTGGATATATTTGTGGTGTCTGTCATCTGATTTGGATAAGCACTCTGGGAAACATTTACCCTGCTGCTTTTAAGATACCTATTCTCCAGCAGGAATCTGAATATTTCCCTGGTTCAGCACTGAAAAACTGCTGCAAGTTGCTTCCTACTAGTCCTGCAACTGTTAGCCCTAGTATCATTGTGGTGCAGTTAAGGACAAAGGAATTTGATAAGTGGTGTGCAAACCTTATTGCTAATAACCATGGTAGTTTATTAGTTTTATTGTCTCCTATTTTTGGAGAATAAACTCCAGGTGTTTTGCAAGGCTTCTAGAGTAGCTGGACACTGTTCTTGAGCTGCACAGATCCAGTGGTGAAAATTAAAATGCAGTCCCTGGGTGCACAATAAAAACACTTGTTCTTTTGGGTTTAAGGAGAAGGGTTTTTATGGGGTTGAGGCATCTAGGAGTTCTGTACCTGAAGATAACATTTCCTTTATTTTCTTAAGTGGAGAAACTCTCAGAACTCTCTCTCAAATGCTGATAACTGGGTAGTTAATAACTGGAGCTGTGTATTTTAGGGGATTTTTGGTGTGGAAGTCCCCTTGAGAACATTCTTGACTTGCATTAGTTACTTCCCTCATGCCTTCATATAGAGGGTCTCTTTGCAGATCTGTCTCATAACCTTATTAATAAACGCAATGGGCTTAAAGTGAGCTGTTGCCACAGCACCGGGGGTGGATTCTCGCAGTAAGGCAGGGTGAGAAGGGCCCCTGTTTGGGTGGGTTGGGGCATTTCCCATGGCACACCAGCTCTGCCGTGCAGTGGAGCATTTGCATTGCCCTCTGGTGGCAAGTGCTCCAAAGGCGAGGCTGTGCTTTGCCTTGTCCACCGTGTTCACTGGGGAGATCCATCTTCCCGACAGCAGAACCGGACTTAAACAGTTCTGCAGTTTCCAGTCTGGTTTTCAGTTCAGCAGCCTCTCCAGTCAAGCCATGCTTATCCATCTAGAAGCATGAGTTAGCATGAAAACCTAAAAGTGAAGCTAATGGGATATAGGAAGTGAAACCGATAGTTGAAGTACATTATTGAAATCATGTTCTGAAATGCATAGTTACAGAATTACAGACTAAGATCTAATTGTAGCTGTCTAATTATTTTCAGTTGAACTTGCCTGAAGGTTTTTATAATGCCTCAGTGATATTAATAGTATCAGAAACTTGATGGAGGGAACAAAATAGTGAACAAAGATACTGAAAACTAGATAATCTGTTCTTTAGCTTTGCATGCAATTCTCTTCTTTCCATCAAATAGCATTCTCTTTATATTAGGAATTGCTGGTGAGGCTACATTCTGCAGTCGTTTAAAACAACCCCAAAGCAAAACATGAGTGTGTGCAAAATTCTAGGCTACCAACCTGTCAAGAATTAATTTGGGAATTAAATGCTGTTGTGTTTCTTTCTGTAAATGGTGAAAGGAAGCTATGTGTGTGCAAACACACGCCCTGCAGACCCCTCCTGGAGGGCAGTACCTTGCAGACGAGCCTGCAGCCTCTCTCTTTGTTCTCGCCATTCCCAGTTGCTGGGGCTAAGGGGCCTCATTGCAGCGGTGGGTGAATTCCTGCGTGTGCCTTCCCCGGGCCTGCTGCCTCTCTAATTGTCCTGTTGTCAGAAGGCGTGTGCCTCCCCAAGTCTTATCTGATTCCTCCAAAACCTTGCAAGCAGCTCAGATGTTGACCCCTTGAGCGCAAGCAACTCTCCCAGCTGCCTTGGGGCATAGCTGAGAGACGGGGTTTGTGTGTGTGTGTCCAAACTCGGCGGCTGGCTTTGTCACCCCCTGCCTGGGGAGGAGAGCAAGGGGCAGGGAAGGTGAAAGGCTGATGGGACTCAAGCAGGAGAAGGGGAGTCCAACAGCTGCTTGTGTCAGCGTGAGGATAAGTGCAAGTAGATTAATAGTTATTTAAAGAGCAAATGGGGACATGGCATTTGACTGTGGCATGTCAATGTATAAATGCAGTGGAATGGCTGCTCTGCTGATAATATTTAGACAGATGGTCCCTGGACTGAAAGGAATGAAAAGGATCTTTGCTTCTCTTAAGGATATCTTACATTTTAATGGGGCACTTATTTCATTATTTTTGTTTAATTAACTTCCAGACAGCACCTTCAGCATTTCCAGACTCTGCTGTCTTGTACTGACCGCCTGTTTGGCCATCTTTCTCCGTCAACTTAAGTAGCCTGGGATTAGAGGGAACAGTTTTTAAGTGAAAGCTGAAACACTATTGTTTTGCTGTCTGTATGTCTGAGCTGGTTTAGGAGACTGTTTTCATCACAGCTGTCTTTTCATCAGTTGCTGGTTAGGGAGTGTGTCTGATGCTAATCTCCATGAGAAATGAAACAACTGAGTGTTACTTCTACATTTTTGAGAAGTCTTCAGGTCTTACTAGGGTATTCTGGGGAAGGAGGACAGGGAAGGTTGTGTTTTCATTAAATACAAAATTATTGAGCAGGTAAAAGACTGCTTCTGGTACAGGACATCAGCATTCTGGCTTGTTCCATAGAGAACTAGCCTTAAGGGAAAACATGTACTAAAAGTCCGTTAAATAGTTGACTGAATCGCCTGCAGGAGATGAGACATAACTATCATCTACATTGCCAAAGCTGCAATCGCCTTTTGGAGAGGAACAACCAGTCTGCATCTCTCTCTCTCCTGCGTCAACTGTTTAGCATGCAATGAGTTCAATCACAGATACTATTAGCTTTCCCATCTAACAGGGGTGCTGTGCACCTATAACATCCACACTGCTACAGAGGGAGAAACTGAGGCAGGGAGGGCAAATGACTAACCTGAGGCAACACAGTCACTGGTTCACCCAGGATTAGGACTCAATATGTAATTGCTTTTATTGCTTTGCTGCCTGCAGGCCTCAGACAAAGCAGAGGCCCATTAAGTGGTGAGGAGCAATGCCTGCAGTAGGCTGAGGGTGGAGGGGGAGGCAGGGTGCCTTGGCCAAGGACACAGCAGGTTGCTGACACAGCTAGGGAGGGAGGCAGCTCTCCCTTCTCTCTGCTGCCTATCCTAGCCTCCAAAATGAAGTCCTCTGTGCTCTTCCTCACAAGACCTTCTCCTTCACAGTGCAGCTCACAGAAGCAAGCTAATGCATCTCTGGAAGGTCCCACTGACCTCACTGAAGACCCCAGAGAACCAGCCTCACCTTGCATGTTTAATGAAATCCCCAGAAAATATCAGCTTTTTCCAGTGAAACAGAAACCTAAGGAAGAGCTGCAATGGGTGGTTTAAATTTCTTTAATTTCTTATCTGGAAGGCATAGGAAGGGCACTTCATCCTGGCAAAGAGATCATCCTGTTTTCTTCTGTGTCTAAGAAGACTGCAAATCTGTAAATTGCTTCTCCAAAGTCCCAGGAGAGCTCAGCAGATGGCTTCTGCTCTTCCTTTTCAGGTCCTTGGAGTGATGTGCTGTTGGAAGGTTCAGTAGGGCTGCTGGGATTCCCAGTATGGGGAAAGCTTTTTGTTATGGGTCTTGTGGTTGGTGCTGACTCAGGGAACCTTTGCTTCTTGGCTGACAAGAAGTCTGAAAAAGGGGTAACTGTTGGAAAGATGAAAGAAATAGTGAAAAAACCTGGCTGAAATACTGAGAGTTAGATGAGTTTGATGGCTCTGTGTGGAATTGAAACTGTAAGATGTTGAGAGACATGAGCTGCTTGGACAAGAGGAAATGCCTGAGTCTCTTCTGCTGTGTCCACAGCTCACAAAACCAGGTGTCTTTATTGCTATTTGTCCCTGGTTGAGCCTGGAGTTTTTGGGAATGGGTACCACAAACCTTCTGGATATTGCTTGGCCTAAGCTGGGCACAGTTAGTGCCCTTTGGACACAAACGAGGATAAGACTGTATCTGACAGCATCCCATGTGCCACTTGCCTGCTGCCCTGTCACTGTGCCCTTCAGAGGATTAAAAACATGCGATAGTTGTGTAACTTTGTCCAGAATACTTTCCTAGCTTCCAACTGTCTGTAGTTCAGAATTTTAAAAACAAATACACTTGTCTTGATGGATTTTTCTCTAGCAGAACTTGTCTCCTGCTTTTCTGAATGTATATAGGCTTTTGGTATTGTGACATTTTGTGGCAAAAAAAAAAAAAAACCCAAATCCATATTTATTTGTGATCTTTGTGAAGAATCACTCTATGTTTAAATCAAAATTCAGCTCAAGATATTTGTGTTTTCCATCTCCTCTACTAAGAGAACATGGAAATTTAATTTTATATTTCAGGGTTTTTTCCATGTTGCCTAGGAATTTATCCTCTATCATATTGAGTTCCATCTTTCCTCTCACTGTCTTTTTTTCCTGGCTGAAAAGTTGTCATCTACTGCTGTATTACAGGAAGGCATTAAAAGGATTTGCTTATTCCTGTCACCTTCCTCTGAACTGTGTTCCACTCCCATCTCTTTGAGGTGGGAGTCCATGGCTACACATGGAATTTAAGGCACTAGGCGTGTGTTTCTTCTGTTAATCTCTTCTTAATGTAACCCATGCTTTTTCTGTATTCCATTCTCAGATGTTTTGGGGTTTGATGTCTTCAATTGTCTCATATGTTTTTTGTACTTAAAGGTTACTGAAGTGCTATACACGGTAGAACTGATACCTCTTAATTATGAGGGAAAGCCTTCCATGTTGTCAGTTTCCATTTCTGCTTGATGAGAACTTTAATTCTCTACCACTACCTGTGACAGGTTGCTGGGAATTGAGTGCATGGTGCAGACTGGTTAGGTGCCACAAGCCTTTTTTCCAATGAGTCACTCTTCAGCACAGTTCCTACCTGAGTCAGAGATCCTAAATGTCACTGTGTGTAGCAGGATCAAATCCACAAGAAGAGGAACAGACTCTATATAGAGCACAAGACTGTTGTAGACAATGTAGCCTTGTCAAGTTAGAGCCAGTTGCACTGTAATGAACCTGCTGATTTCTATCAGGTTATAGCAGTACCTCCAAAGAGGTCTGGGTGTTGCTAGACATAGTGAGTCTGTCTCCTTGTGATGGCTTGCTGCCCTGCAAATCACCTCCTGGTTACATGCAGGCTCTTTTCTCAGCTCTCCTGGTGATCTACTCTGACTGTGAGAAGCTTTGCTTCTTTCTGGTTTAGTCACCAATGTGAAAAGGGGGATATCCTTTGCAAACCTCTGTACTAATGTGGCGCACGTATGGTGGTGCTGAGATTGTTGTCTCTACCCTCCATTGTGAAGGCTGTGCTGTCTAGCCACCCTGTGCTAATGCTGCTTCTCTAACGCTTCTGTGCATCTTTGTCTCTAGCCGCAGTACACGAATCTGGGGCTCCTGAACAGCATGGACCAGCAGATCCAGAATGGCTCTTCCTCCACCAGCCCTTACAACACGGAGCACGCGCAGAACAGCGTCACGGCCCCCTCACCTTATGCCCAGCCCAGCTCGACTTTTGACGCTCTCTCGCCCTCCCCAGCCATCCCTTCCAACACAGACTACCCAGGACCTCACAGCTTCGATGTTTCATTTCAACAGTCCAGCACAGCCAAGTCAGCAACATGGACGGTAAGGACACAGCATCGCTTTGCTCCTTCACTGTCTTCCGTCCCCATGCCCATAGTGACATTATTCATATGATACACATCTAGGCTTGTGCAAGAACAAAGTGACCCGAGTCCTCTTCAGAGCATGACGTGTCACACAGAAGGGAGAGATTTATCTTGGTTGCTCTGAGAGGGTGTGGTGGGAATTTAACTGTCAACAATATCACTAAATCCCAGGTGAATGAAATCCCTTGCAAAAAATCAGTCACTTAAAGATCGTGTGTGATGAAACAGTGGCTCTCCTTTGAGGTCTAGCAAGTATGCTCAAGTAAAACCTGAGGTGGGCATTAACATCTTCAGTTCTTCACTTGCCTTTCTTTAGCATCCATGAGTTTGCATAAGATTTATCATGTGGGGCCAGGATGGAGATGTGGTACTCCTTGCTCAGACCCAGGGAGTGTGAGGCTTTCTGTTTTTGTGTCCTTCTCTTCTTGCATCTGGTGTGGGAACCCCAGTGTCACCAGCTCTGGTCAGCCCTGTATGTTAGGGGGTTTTTTTTAAGAGGGAAGGCTTGTTTTGATTTGGGTTTTTTTATTTAACACTTTGCTCCTGCTGTCTTGTGATAAAAATGTAGAAGCTTGAAACCTGAAGCCCAGCTCTTAATTTTTGGTGGCATTGGCTTGATCAATCACTAGAGGCTTTGTAGCCCAGGACACAGTACTGGTGCAGCTGTAAGTCTGGTTTTGAGCTCTGGAATAGAGATGTATACAGTGGAGTATATTGCTATTGTGAAGATGTTCAATATTTACCAGGTACTTGGAGTAGGTGCAATGAATAATCTCCTACCTCCTGCTACTCAAATAAAAGGAAGGACTTAATTTTTTTTTTAAACAAAAAAATACACACTTTTACCAAAAGCTAAGAGCATTAAAATAGCATTTTCTTTCAGTTTTTTAATTTTCCTTTTTAATCTGAGGAACTACTTTTGTCTCAGATTTAAATATGACCTAGCTGCAAATGCAACTAAAAAACAAACTCCCAGTCATTGCTGTCATCAAAGCAACAGAGCCCTTGTGTTCCACTCTGGAAAAACATGCCACGTAACAGATCACTAAGTCTGCATCCTTCATATTTTAAAAGCTTTTTCAGGTGAAGTTTGTCTAGAACTGATATTAATAACGTGGTTGAGAAAACCGTGTGTTAAATGAGGTTAAAAACTGATACGTCCAGTCACAACCAAATTTTTCATTTGTTTATGCATAAAATGGTGAGATATTTTTAAGTGAGGTTGAAAGTGGATTTTTCGCTCATCTGCGTGAAGTGCTATACTTCACACTTGTTTTCATGTCCGTGTTTCTCCCATTACACTATACACAATATTTAATTTCACTTCCCTTTAGGTGAGGAAACTGGTCAGTTCTACTTTGCATTTCTCAGGGAAGAAAATGCTGGCTTGGATTTTTGCAAGCTGTTCTGGAGAGGGTCCTTTGAAGGAGATAGGAAAATGCATTCTCCTTTAATACATATGGTACAAAGAATTATCTAATGCAGCTGCAAGGAACCAGAGTATTTGATGCTGTCCTTTCAACTATGGAAAACAGACTTTTGAAGTTTGGTGTGAATGCATGTAGTAAGCTGTTCCAGCAGAGGTGAAGGAGAGAGAGCTACTAACAAGCTTAAAGTTACGTTAGCACTTGAGATGTTTCACCTTGGTGATAGTGGCTTTCTGGAGTAGAGAGAAAGATGAATTTTAATGTGTATCTGGGTAGCGGTCAAGGATCAGATTACATGCTGACTTTAAATAAAATTACTAATTGATGACTACAGTCATCAAATGTGTGCAGCCTGGGGGAAGGCACATTTAGCCTTTCTTCGTTTTCCTTTGCCCTGATGTGGACCGTGCTACCAACAGATGAAGGTGTGTTCCCTATACGTGTTGCTGTCTGTCTAGGTATAAGTCCATGTATTTTACTAAAGGAATGGGCTCCTGAACAGCTCTCGGATCAGGGAGGAGTGAGGGTGACTTAGGTATCCCTGTGTTGAGCCAGGTGACCCAGATTTAGCTGCTCGTGCAGGAGCTGGCTGTATCTAGGCAGTGGATTATGACAGTCCTGTGGTGGTGGCTGGGGACCTTCAATCAATATGCCTTTCACAGCAGAGCATTTCCCATCTTCGGAGCTCTGCCCTTCTGCTAATTAGTCCACCAACTCATTTCACATGAGCTCTTGAGCAGTTGGTAATATGTGTTCGACAGCTTTATCAGTGGGGTGGGTGGGGAAGGATGTGAAGGCTCTCCTTCCCACTGTTGTCCCGAGAAATGTGGAAACACGCATGAAATGTTGATGAAAGGAGGAGTGATTGCCCCATACTCTTAGCAAGAGCAAGTTCTTGGGGTTGCTCATCCCCCCTCCCCCCCCCCATGTGACTTCATACACTTTGATTAATGCCTGTCACATTTTTTTAAATGATGGATTAGGAACTTACCCAACTGGAAGAGTTTCTTCCACAGCAGTGACCTATTAAAAGATTAATTACTTGATGGCCCCACCCTTATAAGAGTCCAAAACTTGAAAGCCTTGTTTTGGTTTTTTTTGTTATTGTTTTGTGGTTTTTTTCTCCTCCCCTCTTGCAGTTCCCTAGGGTAACAATTCTAAATAAGGAAATCATTGTATCACATTTTCCCCTGTTTGGGAGTTGATGAGCCAGAGTGACCCACCTTGTCCTGCTGGGAAGGCTCCATGGTGACCAGAAGGGGATCTGCTGTTCTGGTTGACAGCTTTCTTCCCCATAGCTCCTCTGAGCTTCTGGACTTGAGTCATGGGAGTGAAGGCTGTAGGCTTGGTAAAAGGAATGCGTTATTTTAAAAAAAACCCAAGAGCTACTTTCATGGAATGAGTAGACCTGTGAAGATGTTTCAGATTTCTAAGCCACTTTGTGCATTTAGATCCCCATCTGTGTGCTTTGGAGGCAATAATCTGCAATGACATGTAGATCCCACGGTTATTTCTTTTGGAGGCGGGAGAAAGGAGAGATGGTACTTGTTGAGTACCTAAATGCTGTATGTCGGAAAAGAGCCAAAAGAAGGCCAAAATCACAAAGAGAAACATTACCTGATGCTAGGTGAGAAGGCAATTCCATATGTATGTGCAGTTCACTTTGAAAACACAAATTTTCTCTCTGAAGCCTTTCATGACCTTAAGTAGGAATTCCAGTAAAACATGCTGTCTAATCAGGTTAGGTCTTCATTTCTATGCAATGTTGATCTAATTAATGATGACAAATTGAGATTGGATTGCAGAGGATTTTATAAGCATCTTTGATTTCTTTTTTTAATTAATGACCTCAGAATGCAAGTAAGAATATAAGCAGGTTAATCAGCCTTTTCACAAGGAAAATCTTTAACAATTGAAATGCTATTGAAGTGTTTAAAAACAAAAGCCTTAATACTTGAAATTGTAGTTTCGAGCATGCATACTCATACAATAAAAACTTCTTGAAAACCATGCTGCAAAGGAACAAGCAGGTTTTTTTCAAATGCTGAGATAAAGCAGGTGGTTGAGGTTGAGTGAGAAGCCCTCTGAACTGCATGAAGTAAGAACTTAAGCAGAATAGTGTCTCATTTATTGTGGGTGAATTCCCAAATGCCCATGCATTGCAATATCTACCCTGTCTGCAGCAGAAGAAAATAAGGCATTTCAAAAATCACCTCAGATTTTTTTCTTTGTGCAAGTTGTGTGCTGACCTTTCCTACCCACTCTGTGCAAAATAAATAAATAAACAAGTGCACTTGCTTTTCCCCTCTAAAAAAATATTTGGCAATCATCTGTCACTAGCAGAACCTGTTATATGGGGAAAAACTTGATTGCAGTAGAAAAGTAAAAATTAAAATTGTATGTCAAGGTAAGTAAAAGTTAATGTTATTGCCAAATGCAAGGCAAAAAATGAATCTGTTCCACCCATTCTCTAAAGAGAGATACCACCTCATAAGTCATGAGATTCTTTTTAAAAGACAAACATGTTCTTCTTACTTTTCCCAAGTTTCTGAGCCTTTGGGGGTGCATCCGCTAAATATTTTAAAATTTTCTTGGTAGTCACGAGAAGGCAGAAATTGCTTTAAGTTTTTAAATGAAAACTGAACTTTATTTGCAAATTTTTGATTCAGCTAAAGAAAGATACCCAGCCCTGAAAGACTTGCATAATTCTGGTGTTGGCAATACCCGAGTTTAGAAGTTTATTCTCATACCCTGCAGTAGGTTGGAGCTGAGCTGGGTTGGTCCTTGCAGGGTTTGCTATGAAATATGGAGCTTTTCAAAACTGCAATCCATGTTCCAGGCAGACTCACTGGTTTTCCTGTGCTCTGTAAACTTGGCTGTACCTACAACTATCAGAACATGCTCAGATTTCAGACTCTTTGCTAGCAAAGCTGGATAATAGTACCTGCAACATGCATGAAAGCAAGTAAATGGATTGTGCTGGCTGTGCTTAGTGGATTTGGAAAAGCTGCATTTTAAGGAAGACGGAAGGAATGCACTTAAATTAGTCCACATGAGCAATAACAGGTTTCTGTGGCTGAGAGAACAGATTCCTTGCCTGGGCTAAGTTGGTATTTTTATTTCACATTGATTCATTTCATTTTTATTTTAAGTATATTCTGTGTCCTGATCCACCTAGTAAAATTGGGAAATTTTTTCTAGTGTCTATAAAATGAATTAGAGGACTGTGCATGAGCACAGTGAAGCAGTGAGATGGCAATTACATGTGTATGTTGCTTTGACTCAACAAGTTCGTAATTATGTGTTCAGTGTTCTATTAAATATGTAATCTGTTCCAATAGTGCAACATTTCAGTAACACTGGAAATGTCCAGTACATCCAGACTGCTGATTTATCTCCCAGCATTGTACGTTTTTCAAAGACTGGTGACTCTTCCAATGAACTTACAGGTGGAGCTGTGCCAAGTGTTCACAGGTTTTCTGTGAAATCTTAGCCTTGTGATTCCTTGGTGATGTGTTGGTCAGTGCAATTTGAGCTTTCCGGTTTTATCCTTTAATGTTGCGTTTAAAGCTGTCAGGAGAAAGGTAGTGGAAGTGGCCTTCTTAGAGGATATGGGATTTTCTTATCCTCAGAGGCTCCTAGTCAGCAATGATATAGGCTCTGGCTGTTTGCACAGGGCAGTTGGGAAGGGTCTTTGTAAGACACTCATTTCTGCAGAGGGGTCTGCAGGCCTCTGTGAGCACTCAAATTGGTCACCTGCAGGGCACTCTGATAAGAAATGTAGGCTTTCTCTTCAGCCCATCAGGTTGCCCGGCAAAGTTAATTTTGCTGGTGGTAACCCACACTTGTTAGCAGCAGGAGCAGGGGAGGGAAAAGGTTCTGTAATCCAAAGGGACAGAAGCAATCTGGAAGGAGAAGGCAGCAGAGGAGGAGATGGGGTTGCAGCCTTTGGATGCAGACGCTGCAGGCTGCAAGAGCTGATGCAATGGTGTGAGCTGAGGACTTGGCTTCTCACAGATCCTGACGAATGAGGAGCACTGCCATATATGGGCACTTATCTCAGGTGAGAAGTGATTTGGATTTGGCTTCCTTAAGCTCTCAGCAGCCGTGCCTGTCTGAATAGGCTGTTTCCAGCATGCGTGGGCTCTTGGCACAGGGCAGGTGGGGAGGCAGGGTGAGTGTCAATTGCCACCATTGCTCTTGTGCAGGGAGGTGGCGATCCTGTTTTCCTGCTTGAAGAGCTTCTGAGGTGTGTTTCCCTCTGTGTGACATTGCAGGGCCTAAACAGCAAGGCATATGTAACTTGTCCTAGGTCATCTGCCTGGAAAGAGAGGAGCTGGGCTTGTCTTTGAAGGAGGTGCCTTTCTCACGGGAGGGAGGTGTTTTCAAGCTCTCAAAGCTGGGAAGAACCAGTTCACCTGTGAGAACCAGCCAGGAGGGGCCTGCTGGCTTCTGTTTGGGTTTTTATGCTTGAGTGAAATGAGATCTGAGTGCATTAGGTTCCCTTTAGAATGTAGTTGTGTTTTTTCCCCATAATATCTTTGTCATGTATATTTTGGTTTTATGTATTACCGGTTACCTTCTTCTGTTACTCCATACAACCAGCTGTACACCTCTGTGTAGTCACTTCTAGAAAATGTCTTGTGACGTGAGCCGTCTTGCATTTTTTTCTTTTTCCTTTTTGTGTTCCTGATGGTTTTGTAAATGCTACTAAGGCAGTATAGTGTCCCTATGTGAACTAGAGTTTTGCTACATGCACTCTATTAGACCAGTCCCTCCATGATGACAGAGCTGCTGGTGTAAGGCCAGCAGCTGTAAGGGACAGTCTGTACCCCACATAGCTAGTGATGCTCAGGAAGGGTGAGGAGGGAAGTTATTTACTTACTGTATGAATTGGTATCTGCTAGCACTGGGAACTGAATATTTGGTTCTCTTGCTTTGAATATGTTCTCTGATCTTCAAACAGCACAGTCGATGTGGGGCACCCAGTATACCTGACCTGCTGAGAAAGCAGGCATGAGACAGTGTGAATGTCCTTCTCTCTCACTTAGAATTTAGGCTTTTAGTTGCAATGTTTGGGGCTGATCTTCTCCCAGTGTAACAGGAGATGAATTATATAGCTCACTACAGGACTCCCAGGATCTGCAAGTTAAAAACCTTGAGACATTAGAACATAAGAGGATGGATGAAGGATTGGCAAGGGTTGTGTCCCCCACAGGGGCAGAAGATCCCTCTGCTGTTTTGTACAAGCAACTTGTAGTTGTACTGGCATCACAATTGTTTTTTCTTTAGAGAATTTGTTTTGAAGTGTTAGCTATTTTCAAGGACAATTCAGAGGGAAGAACCAAAAAGAGTTTCTTGCACTTAATTTTTAAGGAGATGGGGGGTTTTGTCTACGTGGGGAGGGAAAAGTGTTAATTAAACATAATTTTCATCAGTGCAACTTGCACAAAAAAAAAGCCCCACCTACTTTCATGAGAAAGGAATAAAGAGAATCATAATCCTGGATTAGGTATCTTTCACTACACATACATAAAAACAACACCGTGTGAAAAGGAGGAAAATATATGTGTACATACACACACCAAACATACCAATGTGCCTCCAGCAGTATTACCAAAGGAATTAACTTTACAAGAAACAGCCACAGCCTGGAAAGAAGCCATTTTTCAAATAAAAGCTGAATGAGACTTGTGGTTTCAAAGAACTATGAGAAGGAAGGGTTAAAAAAACATTTACAGATAAGAATAGCTGATGCTGGGAGATGAGTGAACATCTTGAAGTAGGGCAGGGTCACTATTTAAATCACCTTTTTTTTTTTCCCTAGTCTTGGATAAAAATTGGCTTCTATGAAGAACAAGTAGGATTAATGTAGTACTTTAAGTCTTCAAAGTGCTGCACAAACATTACTTCCCTAATCAGCAAACACCTTTGCTTGGAAGGCAAATCAGGAGCAGAGTTGCCATTTTAGAGAAGGGAAACCAAGGTGTTACAAGTGCCAAAGTTTCCAAACCAGTGGTTTTTTGAGTGGATTTTTTTTCTTCCCCAGCCCTCTTTTTTGATACTTCAAGTTTTTTGTAGCATTCAACATGGGAACTGCCTCTGGCCTGTCTTGTAGAAGCTGCTGAGCTGTCCTGGATTTCACAAGTACGAAGTATGCAGAACAGCCCAGCAATGCTCAGAGACATCGGCAGAGTTGCCTCCTTACCTTTGTAAAGGTCACGACAGGCTGGCCCAGAAGGGAAGGCAGCAGCTTTAGGGTAAGGAGGGTTTCCTAATAGGTTGCCGGTTTCCCCCATACCACTGATCTGTATAACTTCAACTGCACCAACTGAGTACTGTTACAAGATATTTCAATCCTTCCTCCCCCTCAAAAAAAAAGTCATGCAAAAGCTGTTTGAATGCCTGTTTAATAGATTATTTTGGGGTAAAATTTTTCAAGTAAGCTGTTGCAAGAGGTATGGCTCGCCTTGTAGGAGATGATGATTCCTTTCTTTGTCAGCTGAAATACGGCATTTGTCATAGGTATTATATCCCTGCCAACTTGATACAGAGCACACAGCACTTTGGCAGTGTGCTGAAGCAGCATAATTCTGTGTGTTGCATTGGTGGTGCTCTGTATGCTGAGGGCTTAGCTCCTGTGCTTGGCAGACCATACACTATGAAGAAATTCCTACTTTATTTTAAAAAGAAATGTCCTAGGTAAGTATGGCTTCTATATAAAAGGCGCATGAACTTTATTATGCAATGGAAGCCTTTTCATGAGGTTTTGCTATGTGCAGGTGTGTCAGATTTGTTATTGTAAACACAGCAGGATAGCTACTCAAGTAAGAGCTTAGATCCTCTTGCAAACAGCCCTGAGTATTGATACAAATTTTACTGTTTCCAGTTATTAGAGATAACACTTAAACATTGGGACAAAAGTTGGTGGAAACACAGTAGGAAAGTGCTATTTTCCCCTCTTTTTTATTTTTTCCCCCAAAAGTATTCTATGAGACTGAGGTATTTTTTAAGGAAAGCAAAATATTACTTGTTTGATAAGGAGTGTTTTATGATCTGCTATTACATGTTAGCTGCTGAAAGTCATCTCAATTCAGTATTATGGGAAGTTGGAAAATGTGCTAGAGGAAACACAGCAAAAACAGTGCTCAACGGCTGGCTTGGCTTTCCTAAACACACGAGACAGGACTTAGGTCTAAACTTCTGGATTGCTATTTTCCCCATTAGTCATGATGGCTATGCTGCCTTGGGGCTTTCCTCATCATCTGTTTTTTACTCTGGGGTGCACCACGCTCTCCTGAGGAGAGAAGCCACCCTGCCAGGAGGATGCTCTGCTCAGGAGCAGCACTGCTGAGCAGTTGATTTGGCTCCCAGCCCAGCCTCCAAGCAGCTCCTGCCCTGTGATTTAGATGTAATCTAGGTAACATTGTGCAAGTCATTCCCTCTGCCTCTGCTCCCCTTCTTCCCCCTTTCCACATACCCATCCTCAAATCTGGGACTGTCTCAGGATGATCTCGTGTTGTAAAATGCTTAGACCCCCGGTGTGAAATGCCTGAGGGGGGCAGCTGGACACTGCTGCTTGCTGTGTGTACTCTATCACTAGCCTTACCTTTCAGGCCTGTTATTTTGACTTATTTACAGGACAGTCTTTCTACAAACTAACTTTTGAGGCAACCAAAGTGTATCTCCAGGCTAAAACTTGAAACCCTAGTGGCTCTTGGGTTACTGTTTCCCCTGCTTGTGACCTCGAGCTTTATCATCATCAGGCCTACCAGCTGTGAAAATTATAGACACAGAGGCCATTTGGGGACCATGGCAAGAAGGAAAGCCTCTTCCTGTTATGTAGGCAGAGCACAATGCTGTACCAGCTGCTGTGTTAGCTGTGGTGCTGAGCCTCAACAAATTCACCCTGCCACTTGTCAGGACTTATTAGCTCAACAGTGTGAGCTGCGGCTGGGAGCTGACTGGAACCTGACCTTGCAATGGGAGCAAAATGAGCCCAGGTTTGCTATCAAACCTGCACCCAGAGCTCTTTGGACCGCCCCTTAAAATGCAGGGCTGGAAGTGATTCCCATGGGGATGGGATGGGAGTGGTGCCACAGGGCTTGGTGCCCAGCCTAAAGGGTGTTTGCAGAACCGAACCAGCAGCAGGGCAGCCAGAGCACCCGCTCTGTCTGTATTTGAGCATCAGCATCACCATGGGTGGGAGAGAAAGTCTTCCCATGAGGTATTTGTCCAGTGTCTGAGCACTGAATGCTCCCTCTTCATTAATCAGCAGGGTGGTGGCTGGTTTTGCAATGAGTTCCTTGTCTCCCATCTCTTTTTCTGCAGACCTCTCATACAACTCATTCTTAGTCATTTTTTTTTTGACCCATGTTTGGTGAGTTCTTGTAGGTGAATGAGCAAAGGGGAGTTTAACAGGAAAGAGTCTGTGCATTTCTGGATATCCTACTAAGATCTCTTATGGTATTGGCACTCATAGGGGAAGTGGTGAGGTCCCTAGGAAAATCTTCAGAAGAGTTATCATTAGTTCTGTAATGTTTGACAAACACAAAGCATGTGGACTGATTGCTTTACAATCAACTTCTATAGGAATTAATAAATTTGACTTTTATTTGGCATTCCCTTTGTATGCTGACTTCTGAGTCATTTTTGCCCATTTCCTTTGCAATGCCTGTCAAAAGGGCTGCAGAGGTTGGAGTCTGTCTTTCTGGGTTTGTTTTTCAGATAACTGATCTGTGCAAGATAAAGATGGGGAGAACTGGGTTGAGCTGGTGCCGCTGGCATTCAGCGGGAATGCTGCAGCACGGTCCCTGGCTGACAGGGAGAGCAGCTATATGGTGAAGACATCCCCCATAAACATGTTTAATACACTGGTATTCTGATGTGTTTTGCAGTTTATTTCAGGACAGTTTCCAAAACTGAAGACCAAAAGGCCTTTCTCAGAAGTGAGATAGCTTGGTAGCATTTTAAGCATTGATAAATCGCCTGTCCTGGATTGATTGGGAATGACTCACTCATGACCACCTTCTTCTCTGCCACGACGGTCTGAGCTGTTACCAATCACCCTCCTGCCTCTGGAAGTCCAGCCCCTGGGGTGCTCCTTACACTGGACCCCCAGGTCACACAGTATGTGCACTGTGACCCCAGCGTAACCTGCTCACTGGGAAAGTCAGCATTTCTCTGCCCCTAGGAGGAGCAGAGGGTGCAGGCAGGTGCTGACTGCCTGGGTAGTGCAGGATGGCCAGGTATTCCTGCATGCTGGGGGGCTCTATGGCTCTGGGCAGCATGCTGCCATCAGCCTGCCTGGCATGGCTCAGCAAGGGTGTAGCAGTGCACTCAGCTTCTTTTATTGGTTTTTTTTGCCTTTTCCCACTGGCCATACCAATCTGATTACACCTTTGAGGGATCATCTGCCCCTAAACCTTAATTAAGGAACTCTCGTCTGACTTGTCACTGACTCACCTGCCACTGTATGAGCTCATGTCTGACTTGTCCTAGGAAGATAGTGAAATATGTCAGGCTTCTCTGAAATATAGCATGTTTTTGTTTTATTGCACCCCTGACATTGCTGTTGGCTCCTGTATAGGTGAATAGAAAGATGACTGCCTCAACTTGGTTGCTTTTATCTAAACTTAGTTGCTTGCTGCTTTGTGCCTTGAAAAACCAGATGGAGTTTTGCTTGCACAGCTGTAGGTATGTTAGAGTTAATAAAAAAAATATTAAAAATTAAATAACCTTTGAGTTTTGGCTTCAGGCAAAGTAGGTGAAATGATGTGTTTTGGAGATGAATGCTCTTGCAGGAGGCAAGATGTAGCTTGCAGGAGAACATCTGCAACCAATCCATTCTGTATGAGATGGGGCCAAGACTTGTTTGTATCTCAGTACCTGTTTAAACATGTTGTAGCACAGTAAAAAAGAGGTTTTGAATGCATTGAGGAAGGGTGGGTAAGAAGGGAAAGAGACATCAAGCTGAATGTTTGCTTAATAGCTTTGATTTTTTTTTTTTATTAAACTTTTAAGCATGTTAATAATTTCAGCACTGTAGGTTTTTTTCATTTTTTTTTCCTTAAAAGAGAAAAATCTCTGCTTATCTTGGTGCCGTGAGATGAGCTTGCTTTCTGGCCTGGAGCAAATCTGCTAACTCTTGGCTACCTTTTTGTACTTTCCCTGAGGGCTATTGGTGGAAGTATGTTCTGTAATGCATTGATCAAAGACAGAGCAGAGACTCAGTTACCAGGCTGGCTGCCTGGACCCCAGAGTCCAGCTTCCCAGTCAAATGCTCCTTGCCAGCTGCTCCCATTCTATTTGTTCTGTAAGAACTTGCAACTGCAGCTTACGGAGCTTATTTGCCTGCCTTTAATTGTGCACTTGAAATGCACCTTTCTCAAGGCCTATGGCAGTGTAGAACAGTTATATGACTCAGAAGCAGCTGAAGTGGTGTTGGCAATAGAAGTTCTCCTGCTGAGGTATTCATATCACTGCACCAGTGATTCTTATCATACTGAGCGCTGTGTTTTTTGGGGTTTGTTTTGTGAGACGACTCTGGAGATGCACATGCAGCTATATTTTTGGTTTGCATGTGTAAGTGATGTGAATTTTGAAGATGCAGACTATATGACTGAGATCTGTTGTCAGTGGACATAGCAAGTGTTAGTCAGATCTTTTTCATTGTCTTATGGGCTGGATTCCTTGCTGGATATCTGAGGGGAACTGATTTGGGCTGAGTAGGGTGGACAGTGTGAGGTCAGTGCCTCTAAAATCCTACCAGAGGAGAGGTGTGTGTTCCAAGTGCTCTGTCCTGTGTAGAGGTAGGGTTGTAGCACTAGCTGCGTAGTAGTTTGCCAGTGCTTGAAAACAGCAGAATGCTTTTCCTCCCCTTTTCTCAAATCAAATCCTACTGTGGCTTTACCAGAAGTGCTTGTGTAAGTAAGGCAGCACTAGTCATGTGCTGATCTTCGTCAAGACCTCAACACAGGCATTTGGGCATCTTGCAGTTTCTTTAATTTGCTTCTGTCATCAGCCTTTTGTATGTAGACAGGGCTATTCTACTGTGCATTTCCTCATCAGAGGGAGGTTATTCTTACTCCTTTGTCTTCATGCCTTTGTCAAGTCCCTGGTGTCTCAGTATTCACCAATGTTCCCTGGCCAGCTACCAGGAAGGCCTCCTACAGCTTGTCCACACTTGGCAAGCTTGTCCACTTGTGGCTTGTCCACACTTGGCAGATGGACGCACATGCTAGGGATGGCTTTAGGTTCCATGTGATGTTGCTTGGACTTGCAGGCTGTGCCTAGAAAGAGATCTACCGTGTCTGTAGTGCTGCAGAATGGGCAGGGTTCATTGGCTTTGGCATGTTGAAGCTGTAATGTGATGGTTTGGGGGCTGCATAGAGATGGCTTGGCTGTGCCTGAACTCCTTGTTCCTGCATGTCACGCACACAGTTAGCATGTGGCCAGCCAGCACTCCCTGCAGCTGCACTATGGTCCTGCCTTGAGCAGGAGCAGTGTTTGCTTTTTTCTTGCCCTGCAAGAACCATCCTGACCTGGAGAGGCAGTCAGGGCTGTATTCAGGTGCCGATTATACCACAGTCTCCCATGCCTAGGGCTTCAGAGAAGACGAATTTAGGTGATCTTCTTGTGTTTCTTTTGAGTTTGCTCTGCCTGAAGATCCTGATGTGTCTTTCAGGCTGCCCACATAGGTCTCTGTCCTGATGTGCTGGTGACTTATGCAGTCTTCCTTTTCTTCTGGGTTGCCGTGATGCTTTTGAGAAATAGCAGTGCTCATCTCTGGACAAATCCTCTTTTGGAGAGAGTTTGAAAATGTTCAAGGTTTTGTTCATCTGCTTAGGAGCTCCCATCCCAAAGTCATTGAGGGAGGTGACTGAAGCAACTGATGACAGGAATTGACTTAATGCTCCAATTTTATCCCTCTGCTGTGCAACATTAGTTTGCCCCCAAAACATCTGTTTGCTCTTTCTCTAAATTGGGTGATGTTATTATGTTCCCCAGCCCACTCCTGCCATGTGAAAATGGGTCCCTCTTGCTTTGGCAAGGACTTTTCAAGGAGCTTGCCCTTTCTAAAGGCAGCACATGGAGAAGTACACATCGGCCTGTGTGGGAATGGGGTGGGGTGGGGGGGTTTTGTTTTGTTTATTTCCCCTTGGCTACATGAACAGCTAAAACCTGTATCCTACAGGAGTTGGAAACTCCATGCAGAAAATTAGCTTAGGTTGGTGGAAGAGTTGAGATCACATTTTTCTCGGCTAATTAAAGGATTAAAGGCGCAGAGATTTAGAGTGAACTGTCAGTGTGCTACAGAAGAGGGCCTTTGATGGTTGAATCTGATTTGAGATGAAACAAATTGTATTTAAATAAGAAATATGTGGCAACAATTACAATATGGCTGGACCTCTGTCACTTGCTGCCGTCTAGGATCAGGTAGCTGGTGTGCTGTGGCTAGGGCTTCTCTTCCCTCACCAGCTCCCTCCTTCCCAAGTGTCTCCCTCTGGATCATTTCAATCTGTTGCCTCCATGCTTTGTCAAATGGACTTTAAGTTCTAATGCACTTTTGCACTTTTCCAGTGCTTTGTGTAGAGGAGCCTTGCAGTCTACCTTCCACAATAATGATCTGCTGCTCATCATAGCAGTAGCATGGTCACATCTTTGTGTGTTTTGTAGTATCTCCAACCCTATTTAAGCTTTTTCTGTATCCTGGTGCTTTGCTGTCTGCAACTGGAGAGCTAAATACCTTGTTCCCTGTGGACTCTTTTCTGTTTTTCAGTTGTGAAGCTGGTGGATGAAAAGAGTCTTTTGGGTTATTCAGTTGTTTAATGGTGTCTTCATCTGCATAGTGGTGGCTGATAATTCTGGAGATGTAGTTGGCTTCTGCAGGGTCAAAGTCCTTGCCTTATTTGGTGCCAGGTGATTGTTTTGAATGGGCTACCCTTGCAAACAGCTTGCCAGTGTTAGCCCCAACCCTTCTCCTGCCTTTCATTTGAACACCTTTAAATTCAGGGCTGCTAAAGGGATGTTTTTAAGTGTTACCTTTGGCAACACTTGCAGTGGTGCAGGTTCATGAGATGCACCCTAGCTATCTCAGAACAAACCTTGCTTTCTGCGAGGGCAGGAATTTCTGTACAGCATCATGCAGGGCAACAGCATGTTCTGTCCGTGGAGACTTTGCACCTTTCTCTGATGCATCATGTATGAGCCGTAAGGAAAATGGGAGTGCCGGACAGTGTGAGCCAATAACTTCTGATGTTGTAACTCTGTCTTGTTTTGTTCCATTTTGTTTATTTCTATTTAGGGAGGAAAGGGCTTTCCTTTATTTACCTGCCACCCCTGTAAGACCATGAGGGGGGGGTTGTTTCCCTTTTATGTTGCAAAGATGAAGAAAATCACAAAATTGGAACTGACAGAAAATCTTCTGGAATTCCATAATCACTCAAAAACATGGCATTACTTACTATGTAATTGGGTGTGGTTAGTTGGGAAATCTGACTTTAAAATTATGTTTCCCAGGGAACTATTCCTGTTCTCATTGTTATCCAGTAACAAAGACTGCTTTTTGTTTGGGAAAGCAGTCTTACTTTGAATGGGTTAGGTCTTTCCACAAAGCATCTGTTGCTTGGGGTCTTCAGAGCTTGCAGTTTGCAAATGAAGCTGTGTAGAGGCAGTAAGGTCTGCAGGGACATAGAGCTGTTTGGTGTTTTCCTTGAAAAGCCATCTTCAGGTTGCGGTTGCAAGGATTTGCATGTAAATCCACATTCATTCTTGTTATTATTCCAGTTAGATCATGAAGAGGACATAATTAGCTTTGTTACCAAGTGAAATAAATCAATTGGTAGGTATTGAGAGACTTGATGTAATCTATTTCCAATAATTTATAGATCTGTGAACTATGTCATGAAGTATTTGGGCAGTCATTCCTGATGATTTTACCTAGCAGCCTTTGTAGCTCTGCCTGCTTGCTTTATGCACTTGTACTTTCTTGCTGAAATTTCAAAGTGACCTAAAAATCAAAGATATGGACTATGCTGTGTTTGAGCTTTCCATGCCTTATGTGATATGTTACTGCACAGTGTCCTTTGGTTTGCATGTCCACTGGGATGTTGGTTTTCATTCTAGTCTTAGGGGGCAGGAGATGCAAAACTGGAGTTTGGAAAATGTTAGCAGCAGTCTTTCCTTTCCCTTATTGAAGTAACAAACTCATTGCAACTCCCTTTCTCAGTGTTGCTCTGCAGCACAGCTTTCTTCCCTTAGCTGTTGCAGTTGCATAACTTTAGGGCTGCTTGTAAGCATGAGAAAATGGAGGAATACCCCAAGCCTAGGGATAGGCTTGCTACTCTTCCTAGCAGTGACCTCACTAGCTGCCCTGGGGGATGAGGTGCTGCATTTTGGAGCATGGGACATCTCCATGGCCTACCACCTGCAGCAGCAACACTGCTACACTCCTCAGCATGGAACCTGATGAGTTGTTTCCCACGGTACATAGGAAAATCAAGGTCTCAGTTCAGTCAGGCACTTGAGGGAGTGCATAACCTCTAACACGTGAATGTTCCCCGTGAAATCTATTGGATTCTGTTGGAGTCAGCAAAGCTGCTCCCAACCTTAAATGTAGGCATCTGCTTAAACACCTTGCTGAATCATGTCTTGACTTTGAAAGTAGGCTAAGGAGAAACCACATGAGTTGACTTGAGGACTGTGCTTTTAGCTAGGTCTCAGAAGGCAGAGAAAAGGAAGGATCTGGGCAAAATACAGATCCCAAAACCCTGCCAATGCTGGTAATAGCTAGTTACTGTGTTCTCGTCTGACTTTCTAGCCATTCATCCCCAAGCTTAATTGTATGAATAAAAGGTTTACAAGTTTGACTTAGTCACTGTTTATCCTTAGTATGCTGGAATTGCTGCCATGCTTTATTGATCCTGCTTAGATTTGAGTTACTACATCTTTATGTTCTTAGTAACACCTAACTGAGGAAGTCGTAAGTTTAACTTTTGTTTTTCCTAATCATTAAGTTTTCCCTGTGATTCAGAACTAGAGTACAACCTTGTAGGGTCAGTAATTCCAAAAAATAGAGGGATGTTTGCAGAAATGGTTTGGTTGAGTTTGAATCCTCTGTCTTCTAGAAGTAGGAGAGGACCCTTATCTGATTGTCTTCATACAGAGGAAGAACATCTGTCCCTGGTCAGTGTCTGCATGTTAGTTTGTTGCCTCACTGACTACCCTGACCAGAAAAGATTTGTTGGCTCTTCATTTTAACTATCAATGAAATGCTCAGCAAGCAGGGGAACAATATTTGCATAGATGTAATTCTGGAAATTGAGCGTAATGTGATCAGGAAATGGGACAGGCCCCGGCTGTTATCATGGAAGAGACTTGCTGGTACCTGCACTTTGTATTGAATGTAATAAGATCTGACTCAGGATGGTTTCCTGGACGTTAACAGAGAAGACTCAATGCCATTTTGGCAAGGGACTGGCGCTAACCTTCTGCACAGGAACAAAAGAGATTTCTGGTAAATTCATGAATTTGTTCTGAAAGGGCTGCTAACAGTACACTGAAGATTTAGAGGGAAATGGTCTCCCTTGGTGCAGAAAAGCAGGGGCATGTGTGTGTGTGTTTTCCGGACTTTCTTTTTCTGAGAGAAGCCAGCGAACAAGGCGCTTGTGTGCGCTGCCAGTGAAATCTCAACGGGAAGACATGATGCTACTTGCAAGGTATGCACAAGACAAGACCAGAGGCGCCGCAGTGCTTGATTACTGTCAAGGGCTCAGTTGGAACTTGCCTTTGCTCTTTGGCCTGCAGCATTTATGTGGAAACTGGGGACGCTGCTGCTTGCTTCCGAAGCTTTGCCTTGATGGGTCCTGCCCACATCTAGGCAGGGAGGAAGGGGGGAGGGGCCTTGGAGCCTGTGAAGTAAACAGGAAAATTACTCACCTTAATGATGCATTTCACTGGTACTGCCACTTTGAGAGCCTGTCAGATTTAATATTTGTCTTTCCTTCCATTTTCTCCAATGGGTGTGATTAATACTCTGCTTGAAGGATGAACTGGAGAGGTGTCTATACTGTGCTTTCCCCCCATCGTTTATTCCACTGGAAGGAAAGTGAGTAGGAAGGAAAGAGGTTTACCTTTTTCCATCTGGGCCATTTGGTCTTTGTTCAGAGCACATATACAGAAGAACGCTCATTGACTGACTTGGCCCCTTATTTTGTTCCAGTTCACAGCTGAGCCCCTTGGTCTCCCAGTTAACTACCAGCCCTGCTCAGTAGGGTGCACTGGCCAGTTCACCACTTGAGAAATAGTCAGGGAGCAGTCCTGCCCTTGGTCACAGCACAACAGCAGTAGCGCTGCAGGAAGGCAAGGGAAAAAATACAAATGATCTGTATGTGAACTTCTTTGGGCCTTTTTGTACAGTCCATTGAATCTAAACCCTCACTCAAGAAAGAACAACAAGCATAGAAAACGTATCTGAGCAAAGGCATTTAATATGGGAGGTCAGAAGACATTAAACCTGGTTTCAGATTTGAATCACTTGAATTTTCTCTTTTATATCAGAATGAGTATGCACAGCTGACCATTTGCATCTCCTTTCAGTGACACAGCTAGGAAGGTGGGCCGGTATTTGACACACATACTCTTACCCTTGAAACGGTGCTGACCCTGTGACATTTTGCAAGTAGGACAGTCTTTTGGCATGAGCCAGAATTTGGGTGGAAATCTGTCACCATCTAGCAAAGTGTCCGCTTTCCAGGGTGTTGAGTGGCTGGTGCAGTCTGTGGCAAAGTGCCTGATACCTCTGGGTCTGACTCTGTCCCTAAATTGCAGGCTTGGGATGTTTCTGTTTGAGAAGGCTACACTGCTGGACCAACTTGGCTGTATTGTATTTTTCTTAATGTGTTCTCTCGTCTTGCTTGGCTTCCCTCTACTATAACAGATACTGTACTAGAGACTCATTTACTTTTCTCCAAGTTATTAATGGAATTCTTTTATTTGCAGATGAGGGAACTAAAATGAGTCTTGGACTTAGGTCTTTCATTGGGCATTCCTTTGTATTTTGCTTCTTCCTCTTGATTTTTAGCTGGTGTAGAGTTATCTGAACCTGTGGCTGGTATCCTAGACTGCTGAGAACCCAAAGTCTCTATCTACCTGCTTGTCTGGCACTTTTACAGGTAATTCATGTTTTAAAAACCAGGTTAGATTTGATAGGAGCAGATAGATTTTGGATATCTTTAGGATTTTTACTTTACTGTTTATTTTATCTTAATTGAGCAACCTTTGTGTACTGCTTCTTCCCTCCTTGCAGTTGACCTTATTACCCTTTGACTTCAAGCAGGGGACAAAAGTGACAGGGAAACTCACTAAAAATTGGTGTGTGATTACTCCAGACAATGTTTCCTCTAGCTGAGTAGAGTTTTTGGAGTTTGGCTGGTAGTGTGGAGCATGCCACAGCATGTGGAGTAGAAACAGTTGACATCTGGGAAGCTCATAGGAAATACACAGCAACTTTCCTCTCTGGCTGAACCTGAGACAGATGACTGTAAGAGTTTAATCCCCTACACTAAGTAAGGAGGAGGTTTGAAATTACCAACCTGCTCTTTACTTAAAGCAGTACCTGAGCAGAACAGGCTCTGGTCCTCAGTATCTGAGGCCAAGGCACGTGAGTCAGGCAGTATGTTTTGGGGTGGGTTTGTTGTTGGGAGCATGGATATGTGATTTTCAGTTCATTTCTGGAGTCCTTTAAAACAAAAATCTGATTTCCGTTAAAATACAAGTTAAAATCATATCTTTCTTAAGTTCAGGTCTGGCTTTGCAAATGCCCTTACACAGAGGCATACTGACTCAAGCAGGAAGTGGTTAACAGTGCTGCCAAAAGTTAAGCATGTGCTGAGGATTTTTTGCTAAGTCAAGTCCTGGAGGTTTTTACCTGCAGTTTTGGTGTATACATTCTGGTGTAATGAGTATAATTGTCTGGAAGGGCTGTTGCTGGTTATGTCATTGTCACAGTGTCTAGCTGATGTGACACTTGAGGTCATACAATCAACTTCATTCCATATTAGCAACCATGTGGTCATATATGTACTGTCCACTCGCTTGCACTACCTGCAAGCAGATGTGTTTATTTTATACGATGCAAATACTTGTAACTTCAGTGTAGTGCTTTGTTTGCAGTGGGTTTCTCTCTTGCTAGGAGGGTGCAAAGTAGACACATGTCTTTGAGAATAGTGAAGCTGTGAAAGGAGGGAAGAAAGGCAAAGGACCTATTCATAGAGGTGCTTCTGCATTCACTGAAATGATGACAAATCTTGCTGTTGAATTTTACTGGCTTACTAACTAGAGCTCAATAATTGAAGCTTGAATTGAAATCCAGTTTCAAGTAATGTTTTAGCCTAACTTTGATCATTCCTCACTATTCTGCTGGAATTTAACACATCATAGCCTTTAAGTGAGTTTGGGTAGCACAGGAGTGGAGGTTCTACAATCTGTGTTTCTTAATGTTATATCTTCTGTGGTAAGCAAACAGGCTGCTTATTTGTTGTTACACAGAAATCATGGGGAGACCTATATATCAGGGAAGATGTTGTTCAGCATTGGATCATCTTTGTCTTCTGGCAGATTCATTCTTGTTTCATACCTTCACCTCACTTACAAAATTTCTGGAGCAAACGAACCTATCAGAAATGCAAATTACTAGATATTGTTAGCATCTGAAACTTGTTTGATACTGCTAAAGTTTCAGTTAGAAACTAGCAGAGAAACCGGTCACAATACATAAGTAGTGGGTGAGCTGGCTACACAAGCTAAGGCTATTTGACTACAGGAGCTATGATTTGTTTTTAAAGAAATTAATTTAAAAAAATTTAATATAATAGACTAGCCAAGGGAACTTAACTCACAAAACCAAATCACAAAGGCTTGCTTTATACCCATCACCCATGTGTAAAGCTTGCCTCTGGAGTTTTCTGCTGGATTTTTTTTCCTCTTGAAACCAGGTACTTTTCAGTTAATTATTTTTTGTTGGTGGTGATTTTCATTTTTCAAAGTGTTTTCAAGCCAAACCTCAAGAGCTCTTCATTTGATGATGAGGTAAGTCTGTAGGTATGAAACTGAAATGTAAAAGTCCTCAAATGCAAAGTTTTCAGATTTACAAATGTTTCACAGTGCAAAAGCAATAGGGGAAATCATCAGTGTCATTTTCATCATTGTGGCTTTGCTGGCACTGTTAAGTAGGGATATTTCTCTACCAGATAATGCATCCTAATCAAGGTACTTTCGAATTAAAACTCCTGGGGATCCTCAAGTGAGATGCTGCGTATTATCACAGGAAGAAATGCTCCCATTATCCTAAAGACGTGAGAATATAGCAGATGCTCCGAATTCGATTATTTTGGGTAATTTCAGAGGGTCTTCTATAACATGACCACTTCTCAGCCCGCCCTGCGGTGGGATGTGTGGCAGCGGTGGGTGTTTGCGGGGCGGTGGGAGAAGACTCGGCGGGGGGGTGGAAATGCGTCGCAGAGGGCGCAGGGGTTCGTGCGTGGAGGGGGAACGCGGAGCCGTCTGTCTGCCAAGGCGAGGGGGCGGTTGTGCCTATGCCAGAGGGGAAGAGATGCCCTCCTCCCCCTTTACACCATGCGAGGGCACAGTGAGGGAGCCGCGCCAGCTCAGCCTTGCTCAGCGGCTCGGGGACGGACTCGGCGCACTGGGCAGCGGCCCCTGAATCCCTGGCCTCAGGCTATGTTTCTCCGCTCTCCTCCCTGCCACCCCTCCCCTTCCACGTTTACCTAAGCAGGTCAACACACACACACACACACATATTTATTTTTTTCGCTAAGGTTTCCAAGGCGCAGCAGCAGCTGCCGGCTCTGGGAGTGCCGCCTGCCCCGGGGCAGCAGCGACACGCTCCTCCCTCCCCGCGTCTCCCGTTCCTCTTGCGGTTTCCGCGGCGGTGCCGGTCCCCACGCACTCGTGGGTCGCGTCCCCCCTCGGCGCGGGCGGGCGGCCGGGGGGACGCGGGGCCCACCTGCCTGATGTCAACATCCCGGCGGGCGAGGCCGGCAGGAATGTGCCGCTCCCCGCCCGGCGCAGGTAATTAATCCCCGCGACTGACAGGTGGCAACAGGCGGCCTTTGGCTGCGGCTCCCGGGGAAAAGCGCTCGGAGGAAGGATTTTAATAGCTCGTCAGCACCGTTCTTGCGCGCCTGGCGAGGCGGCGGGGACGGGGAGGGGGCAGAGGAGCCTAAGGGGAAAATGAAGTTTAAGTCTTTGCAAAGGCGGACACCCTTGGGTGATTCACTGCCCTTCCTCAAGAGGGAAAAGAACGTGACATAGTTTTTCCTTTGCCCCGGGGTGGAAAAATTTGGTAAATGTCTGCAAAGCACTTGTGGGGCTGCATCAGCATCCTTTCCCATTCCCATGCACTCGGATATCGCACGATGGCTTCCGTTGCAGATGGGCGATGCTCGCAGGCATGTCTCGCTGCTGCAGTGGGCTGTGAGTCTGGAGGTTTTCGCCACACATGGTGGTTCTGTAGGCATCTGAGAGGCTGATGATCACTGAACCTGTCAGATGTGCCCATGGTTTGAATGTCTGCTGTGTCCACTAGCAGCAAGATGTCCACTTTTGTCTGGAGCATGGTGAGGTAGGGGACATCAAACGGAAGCTGCATCAAGTCAAGAAGTGGTGGGGTTAAGGTTATGCTGATTTGAAGATTAAATCTAGAAGGAGACATGCATGTCTGCAGCACTACTGGTAGAGCTGCACAGGGTGTCCTCTGGGTTCAAGTTGGTTCTTAAGAGTGTGTGTGATGTGCCCCAGCATGGTCTGAACAGTTTATGTAAATGAAAAGTTAAATCGTGGTTGGTCAAAGCACAAATGTTAAAGTTGCTTATGTAAATCTCAAATTTTATTTTTAGTAGGTAGCCTCATTTATTTCTACTGCCTTTTCCCCTCCTAAACAATTAAAACAGGCAGGTTTTCTAGTTTTTGTAACTCGCCTTGGTTTTACCTGTGAATACTTCAGTGCAAGTAACTGTTACTTTCCCACTCTTCTAACCTGGTTTTTTTTCCCTTCTTGGAGTTAGTTTGGTAGAGGAGAGGGCATAGCTGATTGACAGCTCTGAAAATATCAAGTAAAATGAATCTGGTTAACTGAGTTGAACTAAAACATGACTACTTGAAAGAAGTTCAAAAAAGATTTGAAAGACCTGTTGATCTGAGCAGAAGGGACTTGGGGAGATGTAACGCCGTAAGCCAACCTCTGGGATCACCTTTGAGTTGACGTCTGTCAGAATTTGTAGAGCTGACTGAACCCCTCTCCTTTTAAAGATTTAGGAGCCATAATCCCCCAGCTAGATCAGATAGTCAAACAGATATTAAAGGTAGTTTTTAAAAGTGGTATTTGGGGGATTTCATTGCATCAGAGCTTTTCAGGAGGATTGGATGCTCAGTAAAAAGCCATTGCAGCTTGTATTGCCCTGAGCATTTAGTCCTTTCTAGCAAAAATTCTCTGTTTGAGAGTCAAAAAGTGTTGTGCTTTCTCCTTTAAACCCTTTGTTGACACACCTTCTGGAGAGGGGGCTTACTGAGAAATCAGACAGGTGTTGCCTGATGGTAGCTGCTCTGTGTATATTGTGGTACTGAATTACCAGCCCATGTGCCAAGAGTGGGTAATACAGTATGTCTGCACAGGCAGGTGGGGAGAGCAGAGCTGCAGGCGCTGGAATGTATTCATCTTTCCTTTTTAAGCATGTCATTAAGCAAAAAGCTAAATTCACAGCAGGCAGCACTTAAACCCAAAAGAAACGTCCAAGCCAAAGCTCTTTCCTGTCGTTCTTGAACAGAGGACACATTGCCAGACTCGACTCTTGTTTTAAATGACTTTCAGGCCTGTATGTCTGGTGGAAGTGGTGTTTGCACTCCTCAGGCTGTTGGCACAGCTATTGTTCCTGCTGCTAGGTAATGACTATTATATCTTGTTAACTGATAGGCTTGTTTGTTGTGTCAAGCTAATTTTTGATATTTGTGCTCCTAATTAATTTAGTTTTCCTACTCAAGTGTTGATTAATACTCATGCTTTCGATTGCTGGGAATTGCTTGTGTCATTATCTTACCCCTTATATAGCAAGTGTCTGTCAGTTCACACAGCAAGATGGTAGGCATGAGGACTGGGGCCTTCTGCAAGATGGGATGATTTGGGACCACTGAGGAGCACCATCTGTGCTAAGTGCAGTGATCCTTGCTTGCAGGCACTATCTGAATGCGCACAGAGCTCCTGCCTTATTGGTTTTTTTTTCTGAAGTGCATTTGCTTTGAAATCTATATACAATATCCTGTCTTGCTCCATGGATACAGCGATTATCACTGATCCAGTACGAAGTCACCATGACCTAGTTGTTTGCATCTATTTGTGCCAGTAAATGGCTGTGCATCAGGTTTCCCATGGTTGCATCAAAGCTGGCAGGGTGGGAAATTCGAGCCCTTACTGTCTGACAGCAGGTACCCCGTGGACAGATTTACACCGGTGTTAAATGACCATCCGTTCAGTGATTACACGCTTGCAGGCGGCTGTGCCTGGGGTAGATGTGAAATCATGGCTCTATGCCATATCCCCAAGCCCTGTACAGTGTCTGTGAGGCTTGAACTCGTCTTGCAGTCGGGTGACAAAAAGGCTCAGTCTTTCTGCTGTCTTGATTGCCACTGCTGGGCACTGCCTCTTGCCTCCCTGTGCCCTGACTGTGTCCTGAGGCAGAGGTGGGCTCCTGGTTATTCTCCTTTTCTGGTATGCGGAGTTCAAGGTGTTGGCCAGAACCTGCAGCTCCTTCATCTGCCCTTGTTTTGGGAACATATAGATACTACTTTGTTTGACAAGCTTGTTCATCATAACCAAGTAGCTCTTGGCTGTTTGCTTTCTGTGAATTTAAGCTGCAGGTCCAATGTCTTTCTTGGTGGTTGTAGCCAAGGAGGCATGATAGTTGGATTGCTGAAGGGTGGATGAGGAGCAGACAGGACATGCTGCTTAATCAGGAGCCTTGATATTCATGCTAGTCTGGGGTACCTCTTGGTCTTTTTGAAAACAGTGATTTTTGTTTTCCGCCTTTCTTGTAACCCCGGCTTTGTCCTTGAAGATATTACATATGCATAAAATTGCAGTCAACACCAACAGTCCTGATCCATCACCGAAGGGTGTGTATCTCCTTCCATTTGTCCAATTCTCTGAATGCCTGCAGACACTGGACACGTTGGCTCCTGGCATGTGCTGTGCCCTCCGTGCACCACTGCTCTTCTTTTATGCTTTCATTGCAGCCCATCTCTTTTGGGTGCCCAATTTCTTTGCACTTCAACGATGTTAAGGCATCCAAGTGATTAGCTGGCGCTTTGAGATTTTTGAGGCTTTCTGTCCTTGAAACATTCACAATGCTTTGAGCAAACTGATGTATTGAAGGAAACAATGCTTTACAGATTTTCTTCCTCTTTCACGTATAAGGGATTTCTTTTTCTACCTCTTGAGATGAAAAGACAACACAGTGAGCTCACCCTTACCTTCAGTAAAGAATTGCTTTTTAATTAAAAAACAATAAGGAATTTCAGGTTTAAAAGATGTATGATATAAATCACTATCTAGATCTGTTTCGCAACTTTTTTTTAATTGTTTGGCATGTTCCCTGTTTCCGCAGGCTGGATAAATCCTTTGTGGGTTTAATCTCTAGCCTGCAGGCACATAAAATACATTGCACAATTTGGCCTTTGCATTTTAAAGAAGTCTTTTTGTAGCTTCAATTCCTATAGCATCTTCCCTGCCACATGGCAGGATGGTGTTGAGTGAGTAGGAAAGAGACTGGCTTGGCTTATATTTAGTCCCCTTATCCAGAGATACTCAGCATCTCTCCCAAGTTTGTTTTTTCCTGTGTTAGCTGTGTGTACACTTTGAAATGCAAATAATCTCTGAATATTACTAGCTAATCCTTTTGCTGCCACGTCATCTGCCACCCACCCAAGCACATGCTGGCTCTTCCCTTCCCAGTGGCATGGGTTGCCACATCGTGCTTTGGACCAGTGAGAACCTGTCACTGCTCTGTTTGAGCAGTTGGGAATGGGGTTATATTGGCCCATGGCTGCTAGTGACCTTTTTTGTGAAAAACCTACCACCTTGGGGCTTTCACTTTTCTTTGTCTGCAAAAACTGAAGAGATAGAAATGGGGAAATTCCAGCAATTCCTGTGGGTTACTTTGCAAAGAGTTACTGGAGAGCTCTGCACTCATGAATGTCTGAGCACCAGGAGAAAACCAAATGCCTCCGGAGTAGGATACTGAGGAAAAACTGCAGTATTTTGGAATGACCTTGTATGGCAGGAGACTGGAGAATCTCTGTCATGGGAGACATCCAGGAAAATGGGTTCAGGTTATGCATTACTACTGAAACACTTATGCTTAGCAGAGGATTGCAAGGAAGCATTTATTCCAGTGAGGAGTTTTGAAAAGACACCAGCAACTTCAGTCTCAATCATTTGCTGTGTAAAGGTTTCCAGATGTGAACGCACTTCAGGAAAATGCTGCATTAGTTGTTTTAGTGGGGGACATATTAAGAGAAACCTAATATGTTCCAAATTAACACTGTGAGAATGGGAGGATTGTGTGCTGTTCCAGGTGTTCCTTGCATGGTCACAGCCTCCCTTTTGGAGCCAGCTGCTGGGTTATGCTCTAGGTCTCACCATAGACTTGGCCTTTGGGCTAATCAACTCTTTAGGGTTTTGAGTATTCGGGGAAAAAAATTAATCTCTCTTGTGGACATAATGCTTTGAGTTTAGAAGTGAGGAGATTGCTACAGAGGTGCTCAGAAGATGTATGAGATGCTTTTGAAAGGTGACTGAAATATCAGATTTGGTACAACTCCCAGACTGGTCAGGGTCTTGCTTTCAAGCATTCAGTTCCAAGGTTCATGCTTTTATTTTGTCTCTCTGCAGAAGTAGGTAGGCCTCTTAGAAAAGAGGATTAAATACTTTGTATGTGGTTTACAGCGCTTCCAGGATTACAGGGTGCTGTTAAAAAATAGCATCCATTTTGTTAGATGGGTAATGGCTGTCCCTTGAAAGAGAGGGTGTGTACCCAAGTGAAATACAGTCTCTATTTATTCATGTAAAGGAAGTACTATTTAGCTGAGCATTTTTGCCCTTGGGAAAACTAGGATGTAGATTTGTGTTCTACTGTTTTAAAAATTAGGTAAGGTCTTGGGATTTTGTCACTTTTCTGGAAGTGTGGCTGTTGTGCAAACAATGCAATGCACATACAGTAGCTGGTGCTTTGTTACATGTGCAAACCCATCTCTATCTTTCTGGTGTGCCTCCATCTCTAGGTGAACTTCCTGACTCTCTCTCTCTCTCTATTCTCCCCATTCAGTATTCCACTGAACTGAAAAAGCTGTACTGCCAGATTGCCAAGACATGTCCCATCCAGATCAAAGTGATGACCCCACCACCTCAGGGAGCTGTCATCAGGGCTATGCCAGTCTACAAGAAAGCTGAACATGTCACTGAAGTGGTGAAACGCTGTCCAAACCATGAGCTGAGTCGGGAGTTCAACGAGGGTAAGTTTATCAGAGAACTTCTTTGCTGCCAGTCCCTCTCCAGAGCTGCTTTGCTGATGGGTGGCCAGTGCAGGGATTTGACATCAGCTTCAGAACAAACCTTTGGAAGCAGAACTCCCTCTCTTTTGTGCCGCTTTTTATTTCCCTTGTTTAGCAAGAAGCACCGTACAATACTTTGGTTGTCCCTGTGCATGTGTGTCCTTGGGAAGAAGGTACTGAAATAAACCTCATGCCTGCCCATGTTGGATGGATGTCTGTCCCCATGGCAGGCAGTTCCCCTCTGGCAGCCTTTCCCTGCTCCGATTTTTCTCCTGCAACGAGAAACAGCTGTTCTTGTGCTCAGGAATGAGCTTCTATGTCGCTCGGACAGGGATCTAGTAACAGGATGCAATATCATCTCCAGTCCTTAATCCGTGCCTCAAAGATGGAGGGGCTGTTTATCTCTAGCAGGATAATGCTAAGTGCCAGCATCAACTGTAGGCAACTTTCCTGTACCTTTAATGCTATCCGTTCAGTATTAATGTTTTAATCTTTTACTTGCTTCTCCTCATGCTAGTGATGTAGCAACTGCTTGTAAAATGTCCTATGGGCATTATTTATCTCCTACTGTAAAAAAAACCAGTTGGTGTCAGTTAGCAGGATGTCTTAGGTCTGGATCCTGTTGCTGATTACAGTGCAGCTAGCTAGACAAGCCCCAAAAATAAGCAAGGACTTGAGAATGTAAAATCAGAGTGGAGTGAGACAGTTCTTCAAAACAAAGTACTTTTTCTGACAGAGCTAGATTTTTGGAGGGTTGATACCATTCAATAGTGGAGCTTTAAGAAAAAAAATGAAAGCTATAAATTCTTCTCCTGAAATAATTATTTCTCTGTATGAAAATAAGGATCAAGACTGATGGGAGAAAGCAGAAGAGGGCTAACAGTAGGTGGGGTAGAGAGTAGTAATTCAGACTTGAAGGACTTTGTTTTGTGTATGCTCTAGAGGGAGGAAAAGAGACTTTCATCTGATATGAAAATCCACATGGAGTTATCTGCTGGAAGAGCAGCTGTGAGCTACCACTCAGTTGGTATTTCAGCTTGCTTAGTATGACATCTTGGGAAGCCCTTGTTCAAGTTGATTACAGGTGTCCAGAGTGAGCTTGAGAGTCTGTGTTGCCTGTGGTGTCTGGCATCAGATGTTGGGAAGGGATGCTTTAAGGCTGAGGCACATGTGTGCTCTGATAGACCTCTGGGGCCAGATGCAGGAGTTGCCTTGATGGAACGTCCTGCCGCCTTGTGTGCGACCTTCCTTCACTGAACAGTGTCTCTGTTCCTCTTTGCCCTTGCAGGGCAGATCGCACCTCCCAGCCACCTGATCAGGGTGGAAGGAAACAGCCATGCCCAGTATGTAGAAGACCCCATCACCGGGAGGCAGAGTGTGCTGGTCCCCTATGAGCCTCCCCAGGTATGTTGTGAGCTCAGGGTGGTGGTATCCTGGCACATGAAGGGTGGGTTTTGTAACCCTAGTCAAAGGATTTGGAATCTTGTCCTTTCCCTGTCCTCATCACAATGAATTCCTTCTTTGTGAGAAATGTGCTAATGAAACACCTTCTTTATTCCCTGAGAGTAAGAGTTGTTAGTTTCTTTTAAGAAAGTCTTGTAGTGGGGCCCTATTTCATGTTTGTCTGATTACAGCACAGCTTGGGAAATATAAAAGGAGAGCTTTCTGTCTACCATTTCTTCTTCTCATCCCCTTTGTCTGATCCAGGTTGGTACTGAGTTCACAACAGTCTTGTACAACTTCATGTGCAACAGTAGCTGCGTTGGAGGGATGAACCGTCGCCCAATCCTTATCATTGTGACACTGGAAACCAGAGAGTAAGTAGTGTATCACGAGTGTAACCTTCTGGCTCCTCTTCCACTCAACGCAGCATTCCATATCCTTAGGAACAGTTTGATTCAAGGGGCCATAGGATATGTTAGGTCTTTGCAGGTGGGAGATGCCCAACACCTGGTAAATCCTGAGTGGGAAATGGGAGCTTTGGGTCTGTCTGTGCATAGTCTGGTATGGAGTTGAGGGGTGGCTGCTGGCCTGCATCCCAGATGCCAGCTGATGTTTCTTCTCACCTCTCTTCACAGTGGACAAGTCTTGGGCCGCCGATGTTTCGAAGCCCGTATTTGCGCTTGCCCGGGCAGAGATCGCAAAGCAGACGAGGACAGCATCCGCAAGCAGCAAGTCTCTGACAGCACAAAGAATGGTGATGGTACGAAGCGCCGTAAGTAGCTGGCAGAGCTGGGCAGATTGCAAATTGTGCTGTCAGTGGGTGCGATGTGTCTCCCGTACTTGTGCTGCAGGGACAGAGTGATGCTGTGCATGGACTTAGAGGCAGGAAGACATTAGACATCTGTTCTTCCAGGGTGACTCAGCCTGAAAAATGAGCTGGTGTTCACAGAAGTGTTTGACAGTCTGGGTTTGTGGACTCCCTTGCAGCACTGCTGGTGTTAGATTAGCCCTGCCCAGTGGTGGATTGAGGGGGTGTTTATTTGCCAACTTCAAATTCTATGGCGGGGGCTCTAACCGCTTTTTGAACATTTACTGCTTGTTTGGGGCTGTGCTGTTATTTTCTGCTTCATCTAGCCAATGTCTTGTGTTTTGGCATGTATCTTCCAGCCACAGGGGTCTGGGTTAAGGCTGCACATAAACCCTGCAAGCAGCCTCTCTCATAAAGAGCAAGTAGCTCTCACATAAACCCTGCAAGCAAAACCTGACAAACAGCCTCTCTCTGTGCTCTGAAAAGTGCAAAGTACTCACTGGACATGCAGGATGTGGAAATCCAGCTTTGGTTTTCCATGTACACTAAGTGATGGCATTAGGCTGAACAGCAAGGCAGCAGATTTGAACAGGATGCAGATTGGAGTGGGGCTTGGCTTTCTCAGAGAATTCTGCCTGCTGGTTGTCTTGCCTTTGTGTATCAATGATTCACCAACAGCTCATGAACACTGTGATACCAAAACAACTTTTCCTGTAAAGAGCCAGTCGTTGTTCAAAGCATGGCTTGCTGGGGTTTTGCCACATATCCAGTGCACCTTGGCTGATATGCTTCCCCAAGTGTTATGACCAGCCAGCATCTTCAGTGATGTGTGCCTTACGGAGCCAGGAGGGCTGCAAGCATAATTCTGAAGTGGCTCAGACATAGATGGTTTCAGAGCGCTCCAGACGTGAGCTGGCTATGCACTTCATGTCTGTTTTGTATATGTCTTTTTGTCTTTTTCTTCTTCATACCCTCTTCTCTGTTTTTGGTTTGTTGTTTGGTTGAGATTTTTTAATAGGATCATTTGGGGGTTTTTCTTCCAGCGTTTCGACAAGGATTAAAATCCCTACAGATGACATCCATCAAAAAAAGACGTTCCCCAGATGATGAGCTCTTGTACTTGCCAGTGAGTTCTCTCTATCTTTGCATTTGCCCCATGTTTAGCATCTTCCATGGTGACTTGAGGCTCACCTAGACTTCAGAGAGCTGAGGATGGGGTTGGGATGTGGAAGAATAATTTTGATTATTTTATATAATCCCAATATATACATATTCCACTTAAAAAAAAATTAAAATCCCATTTAGCTGCTAAGAGTGGCTTGTGCTGCTTGCATATGAGAATACTCCTAGAGATCTGTCTGTCCTAGTGGAAACATTCTTTGAGTTGTAACTGTGTTTATTCCTCTGTCACTTCTGGTACTGTGGCATGTGACATTTTTCTAGAAATGCTTGTCTTTCTGATAAGTGGGTGCTTCTATAGCTTTTCTGTGTTACCATTGTAATGTAGTGATAGAAGTGAAATATGCTGTATTAAGTGTAGGATCAGAAAGGACAGTTGCCCTTGTAATTGGCCATTTAGCTGCTTCCCCATGAGCCATGTTTAGCTGGATAAATCACAAAGGACAGTGTGCTTAGAGGGAGAAGCAAGATTTAAACCCAGCTCCCAAATTCAAGTGCTCTCTTTTTTCTAGGCTTGTAAGTTTCAGCACCAGATCTGCTTACATCTGAGGCAGGCAAAGGCATTTTTTGTCTAAATAGGTTGGATCAGAAGGTTGCTTTTGTTGGCATTTACATTGAGCCATATATACAATAACCCCAAGATGTTCATTAGTCTGAAGTGTGAGATTATCCCTCTTCAACATTGTGCTGTACCTCTAGCACAAGGCTTAGCAGTTTTATTGCGTATGCATAGTGTATGAACAGAGTATTTGCATCCTGATTTAGTTATTTACTTGACTTTCTCTAAAACTTACTGAGGTCTATAGATGCAGTCCTTTTAAATCTTTTTTTCTCTCCCCATCCCCCTGTTCCTTTTCCCATGATGCAGGTGAGGGGACGGGAAACATATGAAATGCTACTAAAGATCAAAGAGTCCCTGGAGCTGATGCAGTACCTTCCCCAGCACACAATTGAGACCTACCGGCAACAACAGCAACAGCAGCACCAGCACTTGCTCCAGAAGCAGTGAGTACAAGTGTGCTTGCAGTGGTCAGTGCAATGTGGACTGTGGGGAAGGGGGAGAGAGGAGAGAGACACAGAAGACTACTGCACTGTTCACAGGGACATGGTGCTTGAATGAGGGCCAAACAATGGGACAAAGCAATCCTCCTTCCCCAGGCGCATGTCCTGACTGCTTGCAAGGTCCCTCTCTAGACTCTCATCCCATGCATTTCACTTTTTGGCATTGGAGGGTGAATAAGGACAGGCTCAGTGCCTGGTTTCTGACTTCAGCCATAACCCAAGGGGCAGCACAGTGAAGCAGAACCACCTGAAGTCAGAAACCTGCTGTGTGCCTGCTGCAGCTGGGAAACACAGGTTGGATACACTCTTCTCTTGTCTGCTCCATGGGAACGGCAGCAAACATGGAGCCATCCCCACACCTTCTCCAGCATATCCACTTGAGCATCTTGCCAAGATTGTGTAGAGCTGGGACTGTGAGCACTGGCTTAGCCACGTGCTTGGTCACCACTGCTGTGAATCTGTGGTGTGTTGGAGGGCTGGTGTCTCTTTGGGACAGCAATGCTTGTTCAACTATAAAACAGGAAGCTGAAAGACAGGAGCGAGGTTGAAACATGTAAGATTTCCTTTGTGACCCGTGGGCACATCAAAGAAAGACTCTACACATGCACTTTTAAAGTGTTGTCAAAAACTGTATTTTGTCAACTGATTCTGCATGTTGCTCATGAGAAACGCTCCATCTGGGCAGGTGTAGGCCCTTTATGAACTCGGCTGACAGGGCTGCACTGGGATTGCTTTAAGTGCCAGGAGGATGGGGAGAAGGGCCAAATAACTGTCTGGTTTCCATATTCCTCTCAGATCCCAGAACTTTGCAGTTACAGAGGCTGGATCAGAGAATGACTTCCCAGACTGTAAGCAGTGTTGCTCATGGGCATTGCTTCACCTGCTGTCTCGGGTGACAGAAAATAGCCACCCAGGCTGTAGGTAGCTGCCAGCGGTAGTGCTTAGGATCTCATGCGTTCCTCCTGGTAAGCTCTCACGTCAAGAGGCTGTGGGTATTTTCCTCTGCAGGGGTTAGGACAAGGCCAAGGCACCGCATAAGTCCCACTTGAGCCTGCAGGGATTTATTTCGGTGCCTTGGCCTTGTCTCAGGACTTCTGCAATACCACAGCTTTCAGCCAGACCTCTGCATGTGTTCACATTTCAACCTGTGTGTTTTTAGTGTCAGCTAGAGTCTTGTGGTGGTGTGAAAAAAGCCGTGTGCCAAAATGGCTGGAGTATTCAGGGGCTCTGGACTTTTTAGGGGGCACTTAAAAATCTCATTATTATTACTTATTTTTATCAGTCATCTACACTGATTGTCTATAATATAGCTTGTATTTACTAGCTCCTAGGCATTGCAACCTTTGTGCACTCTGCTGCTTCTCTTCAAAGCTCCACCTGAACCACAGCCATTTCAGCTGAGAAGTGGTTTTGTAAGCAGAAATGGACAGCCGTAGATGACAGCTTTCACTTGGTGCTGACAGTTGGTTTTACCATAATTACTGTTTTCATTCTTCCTATGTCAGGAGAATAGGTTTCTGGCAATGGAGGTTGGTATTTGTGTTACCTTTAAGACCAGCATCTAGAAGTCCAGTCATTTAATTTAATGAGACTTCTTTCAGCATGTCTCCTGGCACTTGTCCAGTTATAAACTCATTTTTTTCAGTTCCTGAGTATGCTCAGATACAGGGAAGAAAGATTAAGAGCTTTTAAGGATGCTAGAGGTGGGAAGAAAAATAATTTTGTGTTTGTCCAGAGCTGTTGCAGTTATCTCTGCCAATAGCTTGCCGTCAGGCAGAGTCCTCTGTACTGAAATGTGTTGTGCAGGCAATAGTTTCTTAGGTTCATTTGGGGTTTGGTGCTTTTTCCTCTATAATCCAGGGTATGACTTAACATCTGAAGGGATTTGTTCAGGGTGAAGGGATTTTTAGGCTGAAAATACTCTTAGATGCAATTGCACTCCAAAAAAGAATCATAAAGGAGCTTCAGGTGTCAATGTGAGAATGGGGAGAGCAGACTTTTTGTTTGGAATGGTTTGGATAAGAGCAACCTTGAATGTGGGCTGGTTGTCATGCCACTGTTTCCTTGTCAGGCTGGCCAAATTCAGCAGCACAGGGACTCCTTTGTGAGTCTATTCTGGCCTTACACTTTTTAAGTAGGGATGTCCGTACTTTAAAAATTCAATCTCACCTTTAGTTCAATGCAAATGCAAAAAGTGGGAGCTAGGAAAGGGTATATGCTATGGCCATGTTGGAAGGTGTATGTCGCAGCACTGCTCTGTGGAGCTGGAATGCTTGGAAGTTACCTGTCTTCTCAAAATAGAGCTGCATCCATATGTGCTCTACAGTCAAGCCTTAATGGAGGAAATTGCCTGATTTTTTCAGTTTACTTTTCTGGACAATGATTAACATTTAGAAGTTGTCCAGATATGTGTGAAGAGTTGTCCCTTTCATTCCTACAACATGGAAAGCTTCATCTGTTTTGAAGACTAGGAAAAGCAAGAATGGGATTATAAAAGTGAAAGGTAGTTTTAAAAATACAAATTTGTTATTTAGGGAAACAACTGTATTATTGCTCTCATGCACATACAGATCCAGCATTGCATATGTCGAGCCTGCAAATGCAACTATCTGACAGTTCTGTGATAAAAAGGAAAATCTGATCACAAAAAGAAATCTTGTGTCCCACAAGATGACCAAAATGCTGCAGTGTTTCACATTGTGCCAGACCGGAATATTTCTCTGTCTCCTCTCCTCTCTCTGCTTGCTCCTTTGTGCATGGTTTTCTTATTTACTGTTATGCCAAATACCTTCATGATCATAGGTGGGTGGTTTGTTTTTTTCCCTGCAGTTTCTTTTTCCTTTTTCACTGTAAAATCCTGGGGCCCATATTTGAACCACAGCACACATGCTTACTTTTCATGGTCTGGTCTGCCACCAGTTGTATAAAACAGATTTGCCGGATGATTGCTACTGTGAGAGATACCAAAGGTAGCCAGTGCTTTGTTGGGGAGGGAGTCTTTCTTCGATACCTTGCTGTGAAATACGTGAACTCCCTGGGAATATTGATGGCAATCTGCACAGTCTTCAGGGGTTTCACAGGAAAACACTTTCATGCTAGACTGTGAGGCATCTAGGTTGGTATTACGCTCTGGGATGTGCTCTCGGTCTCTGTACGGGTATTAGATGGTGAGTTGGACTAGATGATCCTTGTGGGTCCCTTCCAACTCATAATTTTCTGTGATTCTGTGATATTCAGCTGCAGCTGCCAGCCCACTGGCTGCCTTTCAATCTAGTGAGCAGCTCAGCTCATTATCCAAATAAGAAGGAATTAACATAATAATTGAGGTGTGACAGAGCTTAGTTATCCAGTGCCTGGAGTGCTGCTGCAGAGCTGGGAGCTGCAAGGATGCCCGTGCTTGCTGTCATGGGGGGTGGGTTGGTGGAGAAGGTATTCTTCTATACCTTCACCTAGTTGATCTCATTTTTGGAGTGAAAGCTAATGATGGATTTTTGCATGTTTTGGCTTGGTTTTGTAGTGCTATGCTTGCATGTGAACTCAGGCACTTGGATAGTGTTCTCACTAGAGAATTCCCAAGATGAAAGTAACTAAGTAAAAGTCCTTTGTGGGCTCAGGATGCAGTGCCTTCTGCATCAGCTCACAGCCACAGGGACCCCTTGACTGTTCAAAAGGAAGCAGTTGAGTTGTAATCAGTATCGCAAATAGGCACCATTCTCTCTCTAGCACCAGGTTCTGGTTTTGAAGTGATTGTAGTTAGAAGTGGGCTCAGTGCTCCTACTCCTTTCCCCCTTTGGTTGAATACTTTTGTTCCTCTTGTATTTGTCACTGGGAATATTATCAGGGCATTATTTATACCCATTATACTAGGACATGAATCGGATTTCCCTATCAACTATTTGTTTTCCCTTCCTTGCCAAGTACTCGCTTGTGCCTGGGGTTTCCAGCTTCCTAAATCTGTCGCATACCCTCACTGTAGGTGCTAAGACATCTGCTTTTCCTCTCCTTCAAAGCCCATACTGTGATCATGAAGGTGGAAAGTGACTGTTTCTCTCTTGGTGGCTGGTGAAGGGTCCTGTACATTCACCTTTTTCTTTTTTCTGGTTCCTTCTTTGCAGTCTCCTTTCGGCCTGCTTCAGGAGTGAACTCACGGACTCAAGGAGAGACCCTCCCAAACAGACTGATGCCATCCTAAAACATTCCAGCCCCCCAAACCCATCAGTATATCCATAAACAATGCTGGCAGAGTCATTTTGCCCAGCTGGTGGGACTAAGAACAGTGAGGCAAATACACAGCCTGATAGCAACAGAGTGAATAGTGAGAGTAATCTTCAGAAGGGACTCACTTTGCAAAAGCAACAGACACTTCTACAAACCTCTTATCTGTAGCCCATAGCATTGGGAGGTTAGGATCCACAATGTTGTCTGTCTTGGTGTAACTTTTTTCCTGTTTTTGTAATGTGTTGATACTCCTTCTTACTTCTGTGTTTGTGAAATCAGCAGGGTTTCTCTGAGCAGGTCTCAATTTTAAAATGCCTTTTGTCTTGTTTAAGTTAAAAAAAATGTGGTTTTGGACTGGGGGAATGGAATCAGGGGATGTGTGTTTAAATGGTCTGTGATAGTCAATTTGGCCTGTTTTAATAACGATCATGCACTAATAGTGCAAGTAGCTGATGTATTTGTACTGCTGGACAGGGAGAAATAATTATATAAATTGGCACTGCTAATTATTTTTTTTCCTGTAGGAATGCCCACTAATTCAGTATCATGGATTATTTTCCCTTATTTTCAACCTTAAAGGGTCTGATCTAAAACACATCAAAATTGTAGGTAAGATTGGGTGACTTTAACTTTATCCCAGCACTGCTGGCATTGATCTGTCTTTGCTGAAGGTCCCTCCTGACCCTGGGGACTTGATCCATATGGTGGTCTGAGCTGTACAAGTTGAATGTGCATTTGAAATGTAAATGACATCCATGTGTGCCCAGTGTCCCTGTCCCTTTGCAACTGAAGGTATAAAGGAAGGTTTTGAGACATTTGGAAATGCTGAAATTTGAAAAAGTGTCAAGCCCAGACTACAACCAAAAAAAGAACAATCAACAGGCATGCCACGGAACTAACCTGACAATGCTGAGCACGGCACTAGGTGCAGATACACATGGTGAGGGAGATGCTGGTTGAGGGTGAGCATCTTGCCTTCTGTGGGTCTCCCCTCTGAGAGGTGCTCTAACCTCCTTACATGAAGAACAGCCCCTAATGCTGGTACAGAAGTGTCCTTCAACCCACACTCCCAGGTAGTGGCATTGCTTCTGAGGAACCCTCTGATATTCACCACAGCAAGGAATAGAAATCTGAAGAAGTTACTGAAGGTACACCAGGAACCGTGCTCCCTGTGGTCTGCAATCTGAGCACATCAGCAGTGGCTGGGGAGCAGAGCTCTGCTGCAAATGCCAGTGATCAGCAGCTTCTGAGAAACACAGGTGGCTGTATCAATACTGTGTGCCCTGCAGTGCAGTCTGTGCTGGATTTATCTGTGGTAGGTGCATACCCAGCCCTGACAAACTTGTGGTTAAACACAGCCTGAAGAGAAGGTGCCTCCCAAATGCAGAGCAGGGCTCCTGGCCACCCACCAAGGAAAAAAAGCCTGATGCAGTAGAAGACTCTTATCTTTGAACATCATATCATCTGCTTCCAGGCAGCAGAGCAGGTGATGACTCGTACTGACATCTTCTTTGAGAGCCATATCCCATCTCTGGATATCTCCATTGTCTTAGCAATACTGGTTCCACCATAGCAGTGTGGAGGAAGGAGGATGGAAAAGAGCCCCCGAAATTGTGATTAAGTATATAAATAATAACTAACTGAACAGTAGCAGTGACTTTCATACAGTTTCAGCTCTTTATGCTCCAGTTGTGTAGAGTTAATCAAAATCACATGTCTTTTTACTTTGCCTAGAAATTCAAGGAAGTTCTTTGACATCACTGAGCAGGTAACTATTGTTCTGTGCTTTTTTTGCTTGGGAGAAAAAAGGCAGTGTGATTCTGAGAGGTAGGAATCTGAACTGTAAATGCAGCCCAGTTGTAGGATTGTGCTTGGCACTGTTGTCTGTCCTTCCAATGAAGGTTTATTCCTGGATCTTGGTCTTGCCTGCTTGTGGATGGCAATATGGAAATCCTGCAACAGGGAAACACTAACCTGTATCTAGAGCTCTGCTCCAGAACCGGTCCGCCAGCAAGTTTGAGAAGGCAGCCCACTAGAAGATACAGGACATCCACAGCCTGCTCTGGGAGATGCCAGTTTATTTATGCTCCAGTTCATCATCTGGTTGGATCTCTTGTACCATGATGGGCAATACAGCATCTCTGACTCCTACAAAACAGGAATGTAAATTATTTGGATCCTGTTGTTCTCTGGAAAGGCTTTCCAATTTGTCCTAATTTAGCTGTAGTGATGATTGTGAAACATCTTAATGGTGACTTGATTTTCTCTCCAGCAACAAGGTGGCTATCTTAGGAAGTGCTATTCTTTTCTTTCCTTTTTTTTCCCTTTTTTGTAAGTAAGTACCTGAAGCTGAAAGCAATTTCAGTTGTTTTGCAGTCTGTCTGCTGCAGACAAAATGAAAACTCTCCCAGCTGTCTTTTCATGGCTTTTTTTGCCACCTCTGGGGTTTCAGTGAGCCGTTTCCTTTCAAGAAATAACTAAGTGGACGAACTGGGCCTTGTCAGTCAGTCAGATTGTATCAGTCTGTGTCAACTAGTTGATGTAGTATATCCACTCCCTGTATTACAGCTCCATTCCCTGGAGAGCAGATTGCATCCACTGCCTACCTTGGGAAATATCCATAACTGAAATCTAAACGGAGTTGTCATCCCCACCCCGTCCCTGTGCTGTAGTTGCTGGCTGCCTAGTAACTCTAGGAGTGCTCCTCCTTTCCATGCTCCCAGTTACCATATTTACAAACCCCTGGTGTGGTTGAAGAAATGCAATATTGATCGCTTTAGAATAGCGATTGTTTAATATCTGGGGAGCAAGAGTATCTCTCTGCTTTTTGGTGTTCTGCTTCATGAGCCTTCAAAGCAGGTGAGTGCAACTGAGCATCACGTGTGTCACTTGTCTGCTCTTACTAGACTACATCAGTGTTGTGCAGCCCAGTGGGAAACTTTGCTTTAAAAAACTATCTCAATGGGCACATTCACCTTGTCTGAACTTGAGATGTGATCCTTGCTGTGGCTACTGTAAGGGAAGGCAGACACAGAACTGGACAGCGTTGATTCTGTTTGTGTCTCTGTATTGTGACTGGTTCTGGGTCTTCAGGCACAGCAAACTGTAGACACAGAGGCTTGGGTGAAATCTTAAACTCTAAACCTGAGCTGCCCTATTCTATTTAATGACTTCTACATGTCATTTGCATTAAGACTGCTTACATGGCAATGTGCTTCTCTAGTGAATGAGGATTCTGGGACTTGCCTACTGAATCAGGTAATTGGTCTGTCAAAGTTTCCTATCTCTGGTGAAGGGCTGGTATCCAGTGAGCTGGGAAAGCACAGAATTATACAGGGTAACCTGTGAACTGAACTTAGTTCATACATGGGAGAAGAAGAAAGTTCCTTCCTGACCTCTTGAGATGATCAGTATATGCCTTGAAGCATGGGAGACAATTCCCCTTATATGAGCTTGCATAACTATGAATGTTATTTGCTAAATAATTACATAGCCTCTTGAAGAGAGAAAAATCAGTTGCAGAATGTGACTCAGTGCCTTTTATATCGGACTGTTCCAAGAAGTATAATAGTCTCTTAATTGAAGTCCTTCTACCTTGATATTAAAATGCATTTCATTGGCAATGATATCAAAGAAATGTTAATGCTCCTACTTCTAATCTTTCTTGAGACATAGCAAGTACAATTTTAATGAAAATCACTGTGCATGACATTCTTATCTGTTTAAAAAAAAATTGAGGAAAAAAAGCAATATATTTTAAAGGAATCCTCAAACACCATGTAGTGCCTGTGCTTAATACCCCAACCATTTTGTTGTGTTTTCTAAGGCTGTTGCTATATTGATGTGTGATATCAATTTTCAATAAAATTTTGCATCTTGGTTTATCTTGCGACTTTTCTTGGGGTAGATGGCTTTCTCTAGGCCTTTCAAACATTTGCTCATGTGATGGAGTAGCTTAGTTGAAACTGGTTTGGGTACAAAGGAAAACGCTTTTCTTCCCTGTATTTTATTTACTTGAGCTTGATTGTCTTAATCTTGACTCTTACGAGTATGAATGAGGTAAGAATGAAGTCCCTAAGCTGTATGTTAAAGTATGCATTTGTTTTCTAAAGCTTTGGGTTGACTAGTGTTTGCTTTTCTTCCTTTCTTTTATCCCCAAAGTATTTTGTAGTCTCCTAACTGGCTTTGCTGAGATCCCTGTTGGTGGTGGAGAGAGCAAAGATAGGCCCACTATTGACCTCAAACAATGCAACAAATCTTTTGTTGATTTGATATGGAATTTTACTGTGTACATGATGACCTCCTCACTTGCATAATATCAGACAGATCTTGCTGTAAGAGACTATTCAGGTGTGTATTAATTTCAGCTGAAGCTCAGTTAAGATAGGTACCTGAATCTGTAAACTAGAAATACTCATTGGTCCTAAATCCAGATGCCTTTTAGGCTAAGGGTGGTGTCAGCCTTACTTGAATTTCATGGCTGCCCTTGACTTTCATAATTGGGGATTTGAAACCTCAGATCTGAATCATTCCCTTCACTCTGAAAAGTTGGGTCTCTTCATGGCTCCGTTTCCCTTCCCCTTGGGAGTTGCTGCGATTGTTAATTTGTGAAGCTTCTTGTGCTTTCCACTTCCTTGAGTCTATGAAGTTTGCTGGATCTTGTCCTGCATCTTCACTGCCAAAGGACAGTTCACACCCTTCTGTACCTTCTGTAATTGTGTAATTAGGTAACATTTCTTCAGGGCCTTAGATACTCTAGCCTGTTAGCCTAGATGTTTTCTCCACCCAACACTGGAGTCTTGAAAGTGCAGGAAGCTGGAGACAATATAATTGTATGGAACTTGACCTTGAGTGCTGAGGGTTTTAATAAATCATTTAGGAATAAGCCTTTTCTTTCCTTTTAGACTTTGCTTATTTGAAGTAATAACTATTCTATTTGCATAGAAGAAGAGCTAGTTCCCAGGAATTGGTGTAACCAGTTATACCCAGATGAACAAGTTTCCCAGTGGAAAATGAGGTGGGAATGTGCCCTTGCACATTCACCATGGGGTCATTGTGATATGAGTGCCGGGCTCTGTTGAGAGCTGGGCAACCTCCGCTCTGCGGAATGAGGATACTTGTATTTAAGAAGTGTAGGGAAGCAAGCACATTTCCTCAACCTTCTCACAGTCCTGCAAATGCCCTGGTGTTGCAGAGAAAAACCCGCTCCCTTGCAGCATGGCAGTGCTCTGCCAATTGTGCTGTTGGACTGGCTTTAATGATAATTTTCTGCATATCCCACATAAGACCCCACTCCAAATGGGATGCCACAGCTGTAACTCGATCTGGGAACCAGGCTGCCATTCAGAAGCAGTCTGGTCTTTGCAGTCTGGATCACTTACATGGCAGGATTGCAGCTGGGACCCTTGGGGCTGGGCAGTGTGGAGCTTGCCAGCAAGTCTCTCTGGCCCAGTTCATGAGTATGCTGGATGGACCTTGGGATTGGATGGACTTGAGGGAGGCTAATGCTGTTGTTGAGTGGTAGCAGGAACCTGATACTCTTTGCAAGCAGCCTGCAGGGTTTGGATACCATGTTCTCCTTAACACCAGCAAAAGCTGCTTGTTGGAATCCCAAGCAGCTCTGACCATCTCAGCAGTGGTCCCTAAGGTGTATGGAATCTACCTTGAGCAAAGAGCCCCTGACTGTTAAAATATACAGCTGATAACCACCCGATTTTGTGAATAACTAGGAATTCTGGAGAAAACCAGGATGATAAGTGTGACCTGATCTCAGAGTTGTTTCTGCAGTCAGGTTTCAAGGGTAGTTAGGATGGTTTGAGGTGGTTTCTTCAGTTGTTCTGCTTATGAAAAAGACTTTGACTGCAAGGAGAGCTTAACTTAAAATTACTCATTGAATTTTGGTAGCTGTTTGCTGGCTTTGCATATATTGTTTTCAAATGAAAAACTTGCATAGACAGTTTTCCTTAAGTAAAAGGTTTGAACTAAAAGTAAAACCTTCCCTTTTTGGTATTCCCCCCCCCTTTTTTTTTTTTTTTAAGTGACAAGAATATCTGGGAAACTTATTTCCTGTTGACTCACACTCTAGTGATCTTTATCTGCCATGCTGCCGTGGTGTCAGTGATTTCAGTAGCAGTAGCCCCTTGGATGCACATTCTTAAAATCCACTTTAGTACAGTGGTCACACGGGAGACACGGTTTTGATTCCTGCCGGTAGGCAGTGGTGCTGTTTAAGAGTTGGACTCAATGATCCTTGTGGGTCCCTTCCAACTCAGAATATTCTGTGATTTTGTGAACTGCCTTGATTCCTGTACTAACATCTCCTTGGTTTGCAGGACCTCCATGCAGTCCCAGTCATCCTATGGCTCCAACTCTCCACCACTCAGCAAAATGAACAGCATGAACAAGCTGCCCTCGGTCAGCCAGCTCATTAACCCCCAGCAGCGCAATGCCCTGACCCCAACCACCATCCCCGACAGCATGGGAACCAACAGTAAGAAACCCTTATTCCTTCTTCTCCTGTTCCCTGTGTGTTCCCTGCTAGTCTGGGCAAGGAGACTTGGCATCTCCAAGTGACTAGTGTTAAGCTGGAAAGCCTGAAGTCATTTGCTGTGAACCTTCAGAGCCAAATAAATACTGCTCACTGATGTGCCAAGGGGCAAGGCTTCAGCATCCTCCTCAGAGCCTCACAGGGGTGAACAGAGCTGTTTCTTGCTGCAGATCTAGCTGGCTGCACTGTCCTCTGGCTTTCAAGTTTTGTTTCTTCTTCCTTTCCCAGCAGAGGAGATGCAAATGTTAGTAACATCTTTTTCTCAGTTCAATTAAGACACTTCTTAATTTCAAAGGAAATATCTGCATCTCACAGCTCTGTTCTTCCTGGCTGCTGAAGAGTGCCCAGCAGCCGTGTAAATCCAGGATGACAGACATGGTTCTGGAGGCTGAGTTTTGTTGGGACTTTTTTGCTTTTTTTTTAATTATTATTTATTTATATATTTCAAAAGCATTGGACTCCTGCCCACACCTGTTGCTAATCCTCTTTGGGTGCTCTTGCTGTCTCTGCAAACAAAGCTGTTTGCCTTCTGTATTGGGTTACTCTGCTGGCTCTGTCCTGCTCCTCTCCTGTGGCAGGGCAAGCCAAGATGAGGCTTGCTTAGGTTTGTATCAAGCCTGCCTGTGAGGGAAGGTGATGTGATGAAGGTACTGCTGACAGTTGCTTCTGTGAGGAGAGGGCTCCTGAAGGACTGTCTGTCATCTCGTCCTTGGTCTTGCCTGCAACTTCTCCTTAGCTTGCCTCATGCGGGGTGTTGTGGGGGATTTAAGGCTACTTGAGCTGTGGATGCTGTCCTTTGGTGCTGTGCTGGGGGTGAAGCAGGGGTCTGGGGATGCCTGGGTAACAATGTGCTCCTCCTTCTTCTCTCCTCCAGTTCCCATGATGGGCACCCACATGGCCATGACCGGTGACATGAATGGCCTCAGCCCCACGCAGGCGCTGCCTCCTCCCCTCTCCATGCCTTCAACGTCCCACTGCACCCCCCCTCCTCCATACCCCTCAGACTGCAGCATCGTCAGGTGAGCGGGAGCAGGTTGCCTGGCACGTTTCCCACCAGAAGGGAGCAGAGGCCTTGTGTCAGGAGCCTGAAGGGTCCTGCCAGGTTCCTTGTTCCTTTCTCTTGGAGCACTGCATCCCACTGAGCCCTTGGCAGTCCTGAGGCTGGCACCGTCCGGGCACTGAGCCTCAAATCCCCACCTCTGAGCAGCTGAGAGAAACAGGGATGATAGGACTGCAAGAAAGCTGAGGGATGCAGCATCTGTTGGACTGGTGAAGTTTGAGGGAGCCAGGCAGTCTTGCAAACTTTTCTTTTTTCTTTTTTCCCCTTTAGCCACTCAACAAGCCATGGCTGGGGTCTGAATCCTCTCTGGCCTTCACGAGGTCAAACAAGTTGAAAGATGCTGCCAATGAAGTAGTAATCCTGTACACTTAGGGAGGAATGTGCTGAATGGAAGTACATAATGTGTCTGAGCACCAGACCCCATGCCTTGCTGAAGCCCTCTGTGGATGCAGCAGGCTGCCATGGGCTCGGCTACCTTCTGGGTGACATGGCCTGGCAGGAGGGTCTGTGTGAGCCTTCCTGCCCCAAGACCCAGGCTATGAAGCTCTGGCTCTTGACTAAGGCAAGGTGCCACCATGAGGACTGTCTGGCAGGTGCTGAGCTGAAGGACTCCCTTTGATGTGGCAGTGATGTGGCTTGCTGGCCTGGGATATCTTGGAGGAGGTCAAGCCAAGGGTGAAAGCTTTATTTCCTGTTGCTGCAGATTGGCTGAGTGTTTGGTTTTCTGTGGTTTAGGCTGTTGCAGCCAGGGTGATCCTATTTTCTCTCTCCTTCCTTCCTTCCTCCTCTGCAGCTTCTTAGCGAGGTTGGGCTGCTCATCCTGTGTGGATTATTTCACGACCCAGGGGCTGACCACCATCTATCAGATTGAGCATTACTCCATGGATGTAAGTAACTCCTCACCGTTTCCTTTGTTTGCACTCTTGGCCCTGCTTTAGGAACAGATCAGAAATCCAGACTCAGTATATTTTTATTTTTACATTATAAGTTTGATTTAAGGCTGTTGCACACAGAGAAGACATATGAGATGGAGAGAGGCTGGACTCATTGTAACTGCTTGTCTGGCACAAAGCAAGTGTCTCCCTTTCCCCATCACTCTCATGTTTTAGCCCCTAAAGTGGCCCCAGCCCACTCGCCTGTTGATTCTGCAAGGCTCAGTTTCAGTTTACAGCTCACTTGCCTGCAGACAAGTAGGCTGTCCCTAAGTGGTCTGCATTTTTCCCTCCCTGCTTCTGTTTTCTGGCCTTAACTTAATCATCTTCTCTTGCCGCTGCCATCTATGGCTGTGTTTGTTATTTTTCTTTTTTTGTCTTGCATGGCTTTTGCTGCAGGATTGCTGCTTCCTCTCATGAGCCATTGCTCTACTCTGAGCTGGCTGTCCCCTTTATTTTCCTCTAAGACTTTGGAAGGCTGGGGTGCTTCTGCTCCGTATCGCGGGCTGCCTTCCGTCTGCTTCTGCTCTAATTAGAAAGCTGACCCAAATTAACCAAAGTTGCTTTTTTTTGAGAAACAGATACCATGTATCCCAGAGTTCAAGTAATTTAACCCTTAGATTTTGCACCCGAAATGATGGGGCCTCAAAGTACAAGTTTTCTGAGATTGTCTGTCACTACATTTTGGCTATGTACAAGTAATTAAGACAGTTCCTGTAGAGTCAGACCCAGAGGTTTGAATATTGAGGAGCTCAGACTTGGATTCTAAAATGCTTTTGCAGGCTTTGAAATAATCATGGAAGTTTTCAAAGCCATTGACCTCCAGCAGCACAGCATCCCCCACCACTGACAACCACCAGATCTCTCTGAGGTTACCTTGAAGGCCTTGCAGTCCACTTAAGCATCTAGCTTTAATTCACTGTGTCTTATGCATGAATGTGGATTTGTGTAATTTGAAAACAGACCTTGTGCCTTAAAAACAGTCATTTCTGCCTCATGGCTACACATGCCTGTTCAGAAATGACTCACCACTTTCAGGATTAGTGGTTTGTCTTCTGCAGTGGATTTTAGCAGCTTTGGTTGTTCATAGGTATTTGCAGGGTGGCCTGCAAATACCTAAGGCTGCTTTGTCCCCACCTGGTGTGTGGGTAGACCCGGGTTCAATTCCCGCCAGGGAGACAGTGTTAAGAGTTGGACTTGATGATCCTTGTGGGTCCCTTCCAACTCAGAATATTCTGTGATTGTGTGATTACCTTTCTGTTGATTGTGTGATTACTTCTGGAGCCCAGCTTGCCCAGGATTGCCCTGTTAAACCCTGCACCTTGTCTTGCAGGATCTGGTGAGCCTCAAGATCCCAGAGCAGTTTCGCCATGCCATCTGGAAGGGCATCCTGGACCACCGGCAGCTCCATGACTTCTCCTCCCCTCCCCACCTCCTGCGCACCCCCAGTGGTGCCTCCACCGTCAGTGTGGGCTCCAGTGAGACGCGGGGGGAGCGGGTCATAGACGCAGTGCGCTTCACTCTCCGACAGACCATTTCCTTCCCGCCTCGTGATGAGTGGAATGACTTCAACTTCGACATGGATGCCCGGCGCAACAAACAGCAACGCATCAAGGAGGAGGGGGAGTGAGATCCACAGACCCCCCTCCACCCTGCCTCAGCCACGAACTGCTCAGCCCTTCATTTGTCTTCCTTCTGCTTGGTACTGCACCCCTGGACGAAGGTGGGGGGAGCCTTCTTGCTCTCTCATGCCAGGTTATGCCCTTGATGCTGTCTAGGTCATACTCCTGGACTGTGACCTCCACTCCAGCTCTTGCAAGGGGAAGAGCTGAGCGAAGGGGGAAGGCGGGTGGTGTTTCTCTGAAAACCATTGACCTTCTTGAGAAGATGTTGTTCTTGTTTTGTGTTTTCCTTTGGGGAGAGGGCTTCTTTTCTTGACTTTTGAATCCTCACACACCTGGTGGGTGAGGTTCTGACCTGCAAACTTGTTTCTCTCATCCAGCAATCCCACTTTGAAATGCAGGAAGGTTAAAATAAAACTTTTAAAAGCAAAAAAACCCCACCCCAATACCAAAACCAAATGCAAAAAATCTAAAGCAACCATATCATGAACCGACAGTTCGTCTGAAAAATAAATGGGAATCGGTCAGCTTAATGTTGCACTTAAACAGCCTCTTCCCATGGAGCTGAGTGCTCTGTTCATGTGTAATATTCTCCAGCGGAGACAGCACATGCACTTTGCTGGGCAGGCCAGCACTATGGCACCTGCATCCTTCTTTTTCCTTTTCCCTCACCTTCTCTCAGAAAAAAACAAACCTGCTGTCTCTTCTTGTTTTTGTTTCACATTCATGAGTATGTCCTGGTTTGCTTCTTTCGGGCTATAAATGTAAATAAAGCCACTTGTCACTCCCAAATTCTCCCCCCACCCAGCCTTTAACCATATCATACCACTACTGACATTTAAGCTAGAGAACTAGGCCTTGCCACATATGCAGCCTGGCTAGTTTAGCATAAGGATTTGCCCATATAACCTCCAGTTGAATGGAGGACCAAGAGCTGCGCACTGATTTGTATGGCTTCAGCTGTCCTAAACTCAGATGATCTTTTATTTAGACCAGGCTAGATTGGTTTCCTCCCAAGTAAGGTAGAGCTGTCTTTAGATGTATCTGTAATAGGCTGGAGCTGGTTGTCATTTGTTGCTGTTGATTATAGGCTAAGTGACAAGCAACTAGAAGTGGAGACTGAAAAAAGAAAGATCTGCTGACTACTTTAAAACAAGGACCAGTTCCTGGTAATATGAGTGGTGTTACTGCAATAAGTCATGTTTACATGAGAAATTGATTTTTCTCTGGTTTTTTTCTTTATGAGATTCTACAACAGCTGTACTCTGAGGCATTTCCTCTGACTGACAGTGGTGCTGTGGACAAGTAACTGAACAGAGTGTGTTTTCACATTTTTATTGGCCAAGGTAGTGAGACTAATGTATACAAAACAAACCTAAACTGAGGAGCAAGGCTCAGCACGGGTGCTTTCAAGTTGGCTTGCTCTTTTTAATAGTAAGCTTGACTTTTTTTACCTAAGAAACAATGGAAAAAAGCAGCTTAAATGACTTGTCATCCTACCTTTTTGGAGGTGTTCAGTCTTGTTTCAATGCAGTGGCTATTTCTGGGCCCTGCTGTGTGCCATTTAAGTACAATAAGGTTAGTATCCTTCATCTGTCTGTTGTGCCAGGTCTGTGTTGCGTTCAAAGACTGCCTTTTGGTAACTGCAAGTCTGTTTTGGTTAGCTAGAAATGGTAGTGCCAGATGGTTACTGTAAAGTGTGTATATAAATATTTTTGTATGTGTAATTTTTTTCTTACAGCATAACATGACAATTTTTATTTCTTCTTGGGCTACTGGGTCTGACAGAACCACAATAAAACATTGTTTGTTTTCCTGTTTTTTTTAATTATTATTTTTATGCAGAATGCTTACAGTATACCTTGCAACAAAAACTAGTCACTGGATGAATATATTTGTATTTTTCATACTGAGATTCCTGTGTTACTCTGCAGTTGAGGGAGGAGGGGGGGGGCAGGTACTGAAAGCTTGGTTTATCATTTTATTTTATAACACTTCAAAGACCAGTGTCCTAGATTTCAAAGTACATATTTAACATGCTCAGTGTGAGAATTTACTATGTCTTATATTTTTTCTATACGGTACAAAAGAAGCAAGTCATCCCGCTCTTGACTTGATGCGACAGTTAATTTCAGTGGGGCAGTGCTAGTGTGAGTAAAGTGTTAGTGCAGGTACTTCACAAATTCCTGGAGGTGAATTAGGCTATGCCCTTCACATCTAAGGTTTTGCATCTCCATTTGTAATCCTTCTGATCTGCTTCAGTATTGTACAAATATTGATGCAAAGGACAGTAATTTTTAGGAACTAGGAGGCTTCTGACTATAAAGGTTAATGCAGTTAATGCTGTGCCCAGAGTCTGGGTACAAAAACTTCAGTATCTGCTTTTCAACTCAGCAGACAGATGGAGCTTTTCAGCTGCATCACTAATGATGGAAATACGTATATGCTGTGAAAACCTTATTTCTACTGTATGCCACTATGGAGCCCACTTCTGTTTAGCTGGAATCTTCAAGTGCATTTGAACTACTGTAGCTTTTACCCTCCCCTGTAGAGCTGTGATTTTTTTGTTGTTGTTGTTTTGATGCATCAAACTGTTACGGTTTAATTGAGCTGAGAATCTGCCAATGCTTGTAGCAATGACAGTGTTGCCTGCACCAAGACCTTCATGTGTTTTGGAACACCTTGTTGTTGAAGTGAATGAAAATAAAAGCCAAACTGAAAATGAATTCCTGAACAACTTCTTTTTTGCCTATGTGCCTTCTTGGAAATGAGCAGAAGTGTTTGCTGCCGTGTTCTCCTGTGAGCAGCTGGAGTTTTGTGTCACCTTTGCCCATGAGTGCAGTTTTCTGATCCTCACAGCTTCCATATCAGAAGGATGTGTTATAAGGTGCCATCACACATCCATCTACTGCCCTTCTGACAGGTGGGATGGGTCAGCCCTACCAGCCTCTTGCTGAACTGCCTTCGTCCTTTTTCATGGCTGTTTTTTGCCCTTTCAACAGGTTTCTTTATTCTGTTTCTGAGCCAGGTACAAGGTAATGCCCCATGTTCCATGTCCTGCTCAACCTCAATGGAGCTGTGAGTGCTGTGGGCCCTGGTCAGGGGAAGTGTGTGTGTACTTTAATCGAGCAGGGTCAGTGCTGCCCTTTCTTACCTCTGTACTTGGGAAATAGTCTTGCACAGCCTTCACTTACTTCCCTGGGAGGTTGGGGAGGTTTATCCTCATTGTTTAACTACACCAAAGGCTTTGTGCAATCACTCTATGCATCCTCTCCCTTAGCAAAGAAATTTCATTCCTATGCATCTCAATTCTTCTAAGAATTTGAAGTAAGGACAGCTCAGAGCCAGTGAGGTGGCTGTCCTGAAAGTGATCAAGTGGCCTCCATCAGCCAGGGGCTTAATTCTGTCCATGGATCACCACATTAACAGCCTGGCTTCCTCAGTGGTTTCTGTTTGGGGCCCCATGTCTGTCTCTTGAAGTTTTCCTGGGTTATGGGTGGGAGGAAGATGCTCAGGAACACAGAGAATCAAAACCCCACAAAGATCTTGGAAGAAGAAGTGGTCATGGCTTCCCTTGGGGGCTAGGGTAGGGATTTCTTTGATTCTGATCATTGTTTCTTTTCCCTTTTGCCAAATTATTAGAGAAGTGGTTGTCTCCAGATAACAATGTCCAGAGGCATTAGCACCCTAGTTGCCCTGCCAGTCAGGGATTGCCTGAATGTGATGGTAAGAACTAGTATGTTGCTCTCAAAAGAGAGAAGGGCTACAAGAACAGCTGTAGGAACTTGCTGTTTCAGCTGATAGGCTCTGCCTCTACATGAGCAAATTGGATCGGGTGAAATAAGATTTCACTTTCCTTTAGGCAGGTAGGATAGAAATAAGGTTGCAATTTCTATCTGCTGTGATCCACTGCTGGAGTAGGGGACCCCTGTTTTGCCTAGGTTATACCAAGGGGTTCAGTGCTGAGGAATCCCAAGCTGGTGCTGTCTCTCTTTTGCCCTCCACCCATGCCCGTTGGAATTTTGTCTTTGGATATTGGGATGTTTCATATGCAGGCATGAAGTTTTCAGGGCAGGGATCCATTACAAGCTTCCAGCTGTGCTTTGCAAGCCTGGGTGAACCTCTGAAGAAATGCACGCCCTTCTATGCTCTTAGTTCTAAGTGTGTTGAAGCTAGCAGTTCCCTGGAATGAAACGTATCTGGACACACCAAAGCTTGGCAAATGTCCTAGTGGAATCTGTGAAGGGTGTCTTGCTCATCACGTTCTTCCTGTCCTGTATGCCTTAGCAGAAACCCCTTCCTTCCTGATGGCAAAGCTGCTGCCTGTGCTGTGGGGGAAGGATTGTGGGACCTGGCCTCCCATTCTGCCTCTCTGCAAGTTGTTTCTCTGTGAGAAAACCACATGGGCAGTCCAGCCCTAGCATTGAGTCAGAGCTTGGGCTATTTGGCCTTCTGATTTACTGAGCTATAAAATGTGTAACTTAGGTCATTTTCTATGTGGATGCTAGTGAGGAGCTGTGGCAGGCCCTGCCGAGCTCCCCTGCAACGTCCCCTATAGGTTGTGCCTGTGCTAAGCCGTTGCCAGGAAGGCTTGGCAAACAGCCTGGCCTGGCTGCCAGGCTCGAGCTGGTGGTTTCTGGGTCCTGAGTTGTTTTGCCTCTCTATGACCCATGGCAGCAGTGATTTGTCTTCCTGAGCATGCAACGAAGGGTGGAGGCTGGAGTTTTGGAGCCTTATTGCTGGTACATATTTGGATACGCCGGCCATAAAGGTCAAATAAACTGGAAGAAAGCTAATCTTTATGCTGTTGGCCAGTACTGGCTGTGGCTTTCTCCCAGCTTGCTTGCCTAAGATTAAGGAGCCAAAATTTTACTCAGAGGTATGTGGCAGTTGCCCTTTGCAACAGCTTTGCTCTCCTGGTCTGGGTCCCATGGACTGATCCTTTCTCCTTGTATACCTACCCTCTCCAATTGTGTGTATATGCCATTCGTTCCCACAAGATGGGAGCTCTGCCTTCTTGAAATGAGCCAGGTGCCTGGGGCCACAGGTGAGTAAAGGAAAGCCTTTGTAGGATTGGAAGGCAGACGATGCAGGATTTGGGGCAGGACAAGAGGGCTGCAGGGCATGGGCAAGCACCAAGGGGTGCTTGGTTGTACCCAATGTGTTTCTGCCGTGGTGACTGCAGTCACAGCAGTACCATGGCTCACCCTGCTCCCACAGCAATATCCAACACAGGCCCATGGACAACTGGATTTCTGTTTGAGATCTCTAAGATTGTTTGGTGAGGGTCTCCATGCACCATTCAGTTGAGTTCCTCACTGCCATTGCAGTGCACTGCTGTTTGCCTTTGTGGTAATGTGAGAACAGCAGTCAGTGGCTTTTTGGCTGTGCCACTTCCCCGGACGATGGGGATACGTGCTCCAACAGGAGGTGGGTGCCTTCTGGCATGCTCAGCAATTACTCACAGGCAGCTGGGCTGATACCAACCATTACAGCATGCAAGGGAGATGCTTACATTGTCTCTCCCAACAGCCTGGGGTAGGAGATTAGGCTCCCTGCATCATCAGTAGCAAGAAAGTCCCTGGGGAGCCATTCAGAGCATATTATATTCCCACTCTGAATCATGCTCTGGAAGATGTGTTCTCATTATTGCCTGCATCAAGGCCAAAGGAAGACTAAGTTTGTTAATATTAAGTAGGATGGCTCTTTCTGTAAAATCACCTTTGCTGAGTTCCTAAGGCTTGTCGCTGCAGTGTGAAAGACACATAATCTCCTATCCGCGGTGGTTCCTCTGTCGAGGGGGTTCGCAAACCTGGGTTTCCGAAAAAGAGCCAAGTGCCCAAACGGCGCTCCCGAGCGCGGCGCGGGCGGTGCCGGGCAGCCAGTGCCCCCTCGCGGGCACCCCCGGGATCGCAGCAGCGGCAGCGTGACATGCTGGCGATGGTCTCTGCTGCAGCCCTGGGGGAGCCTGCGTGTCCCCCTCGGCCCCTCAGCTGCCTCCTGTGCGTGTGCACGAGTTTTATAAAAACGCCTTTTCTCACCCCTCGCATCCCACGTACAAGAGGAGCAACAGCAACAACTCGTTTGTTTATTTTGCATGGTTGCATGGGTAAATAAGTAAGTGACCAATCAGTGTTCCAGAGCAACTCTTACTGCGAGTGCCACTTGGGAAAGCTGCTGCCGTGCCGTGCTGTGCACCCAGAGGATCCTCACTATTGTGCCCATGCCAGCAAAAATGAGAAATTCAGAACATGAGGATCAAAACCCATCACCTGCCAAAAGACCAAAGATAACTTCTCTCACCCCAAGTAGCTCTTGGGTGCAAAAAGTTTGAAGTTGTGCCCTCCGTCTGCGGTCCTCTGTAAACCTCTGCCCAGAGATGCTTTCAGAGCCAGTGCCCACCCACTCCAGGAGGCTGGTTGGAAGTGCATTGGAGGCAGAAGCCCAGCATGGGTACCCTGTGCTGCAACACCCCACAGCCAAAGACAGTGTGCACCAGTACCCTGGGCTCCCAGCACCATGTGTGCCCTGCCCAAGGCCATGAGAGGTGCTCCACCTTCCCATCACGCACACACACAGAGCCTTGGCTGCAGAAGTCTTTCCTGCCAAAGTGATACACATCACTTCTTCCAGCTGAGAAAATACCACCAAGTATTTTGCAGAGAGCACACGCCACAGCCAGGAACTCCCACAGCAGCACCTGGCTGGAGCGCTGGCGGCCGGCACAGGCTCCCACGCCACCATGGGAGCCAGCTCAGCCAGTTTGGGTGGGGAGCCCGGCACCCCGCCAGGGCCGACCCGCCTGCGGCACCCGGCACCCCGTGTGCACCTGTGCAGCACCCTGAGATGCTGAATGCAGAGGGGGGCTCTCCCCTGGGGCTCCCTGGCTCGCAGGCTGTGAGCTGGCTCTGGCTCAGTTTGCTGGTGGAAAAAAAAGCTCACCCTGGCACACATGGGTCCTGCTTCAGGGAGGCCAAATGTGAGAACAGCCCCAAGCACTGGGCAGGCACACATTGCAGTTTGGGGCTGCTCTATGGAGATGATCTGCAGCTCCCAAGGAAAAGATGGGGAGCTGGAGAGGATGGCACCCATGTTAGCTGACAAGTGGGGAATGGTGTGCTGAACTGGCAGTCATGGGCAGTGCTTGTGCAGGATTTGGGCTCCAATGCCATGCTCTGACCCCTCAGGCTTTCTGTTTGGCAGCAAGTTGCCCTCATTGCTCATTCCTGCCTCGGTCTCCAGGTCCCAGCCCATTCTTCCTGTCTGGGGTCATCGTGGTCTGCAGGGAGCCCAGAGAGGAATGCCCAAACAGCTCTCAAGTGTGGAGGGGTTTTCACCAGGCACTTCAGCTATTTAGCATTCAGCCCAACCATCTCTAGGCTTTACCTGCGCTTTCCTTCCCTCCATCAGCAGTTCCCACATGAAGCTCGGAAGGAGCAGGTCTGAAAGAGAAGATATTGGGGTGGCCCCTTGAAATGAATTTTCATCTCTGTCCTAGAACAGTGAGATCTACAAGATGATTCCCAGTCTTCTAGGAGAACCTCTGATGTCCTCCAGTTTTTCCTGAGCTTCCTAAGTTAAACCACGGGAAATCTGCTGACTTCTCCAGTTTTTCCCCTGAAGTAGTCTTCATTTGTTGTCTGGATCTTTTTTTTTTAGTTTTGTTTTCTCAAATCTCTTTGTGAGCCTCTGATTAATTCAGCTTCTGATTCCTTGGCAATTGCCTCTGGAGACAATGCTCAAGATTTCTACACATGTGATCCATCTTCTTGGCTGTATAGCCCTCAGTGCTGGAATTGGGTAAGAAATGTTACAACAGATCCTAGTACTGTATAGCAGGGATGTTAGGAAATAAAATATTGCACAGTGCTGCGTGAAAAACTCTTTGATTAATTAAAGGCGTGGGTGGCTACACAATTGCATCAAATTATCCATGCACCATGGCGAAATGAGAGATAAAGACATCGATTTCTTATTCCAAGGACACGGTCAAGCAGCCCATGCTGAGCCTGCAGAGTTTTACCATCCTTAAGGGGAGTAAGCATTTTCAGGGAGATATTTTTCACAGAAAGAGGAGGTAAAGGGTCACCTCCACCACTCACGTGCCTAGAAGGTGCTGCAATGCCCATGTGTAGAAAGTCTGGCCCCAGAACTGGGCCCAGAACCCTTCCCCAGGGCAGTATTTGGCCCTCTGAAGGCTGATGTAGAGCTCCTGCACACTGAGCAAATACCCAGCCCTGCGCATCAGTGCGTGGGAGCTGGTCCTTTCACTAGCAGCATTTAGGCTCTGGCCTGAGCCTCAAACCTGCAACGTCCTTTGAAAATCCTGAGCAGGGCTTCTATCAGATGGAGAGCAGCCTTTGGTGGTTCCTGCCTGACAATGGGGATGAGAGCTGGAGGACTCACTGTGTGCTCTCCTTAGAGACAAGTTTTATTCCAGCTTTAAGTGATTGAGTAGCAATACAGTTATATCTATTATAGTTTATTTTACAGCCTTTCCTGCTACTCAATTAGTGACTTGAACAGAAGGAAGTCAGTGTTTAAGAGCTATCAGCAGGCAGGTTTGTGCTGTGTATTGTAGGTTAAGGGCTCACACTAAAAACATATGGACCAAAACCACACACAAACTTGAGTTTGCACAGCTCTTAACAGCAGTGACTCAGCTTGCCCCCAAGAAGAAATGGCTGAACGTGTTCCACCTGGCCCAGAACCTTATCATTTCACCCAAGGGTAAAATATTAGCAAGTAACCATTAAGGCAAGTATGTTACAATCAGGCGATGGGCAGCAGCTGTCTCAGATTATTTCAGCCTTGTCTTGGAGGTGAGGAATTTGGATGGGTCTGAAAGCCCTGCCAGGGATGCCAGCAACCAGATGATGATGGGCAGGTGAGGAGGTGAAGGCACCCTACACTCTGTGCAGGCTGTGGGCCCTTTCTGTCTGAAGAGGCCCTAAGATAATGAGAGAGAGACGAATGAAATTTGATTTTTGTTTTGCCTTGTTTGCTGTTGGTTTTGTAGTGGTGCCCCCATGGTCAGGAAACAGAAGTGGTGCTGAGGTGTTTCACAGGAGCTGAAATCCCCTTTTCTCCCCCCTCCTAGACTAGAACAGGATGTTCCTTCAGTACATTTATCTTTGTTTATACCAAGTGTGCCTGCAAGGCAGAGCTGTCTTCAGACTATCATGGCCTGACTGCATGGCAACTATGTGCTGGTACTATGCCGTGTTCACAGTAGAGCAAATTGGTGCTGAGGGATTGCAGCTCTTCCCCATAGCCTGGAGCATGGGCTACCCAGCAGAAGCTTCTGACCTGGAAATTTTCTTTTCCTGCTAGGCCCATCACAAGAGCAGGAAAGATGTTTGTTATCTTTGGTTTCATGGCGCCAGCAGTTGAGCAAGAGGAGTGGGAGGCTGGCTGCTGGCTTCTACAGCCATGCCATCCATTGCTCCCACTTTATCATGGCTGGGGGACTCACAGGCTTGGTAGCATTCCGGTTACGGTGTCTCTCATCTTTTGTTTCAGTGTAATTGGTCTGAAAGGGAAGAAAGGATGTAGAATCTTCCACCTCAAGGGGAACTGCTAAAGATTTGTTGTCCTTCCAAAGAAAATGCATTGTGCAGGTTTGTCCTGATTCCCCCCACCAGCATCAATGCTGGCAGCCAGTGCCATCAGCCCTCACAGCCAAGGGTGGGTCAGTGGCCATACAGACCCCATGGCCAGGCTGCATGTGGGGCCCTGGCAGGGTCAGGTTGTGGTTGCAGGGGCACTGCCACAGATCCCAGTGCAGGTGTTCAAGCAAACAGGGAGGAACATGCATGGTGCCAGCTGAGCAGGGCAGAGTATGTGCTCATCAGCCAGGATTTCTCACTCCCTGAAGTACCTGGGTTTGGTGCAAGCACATTTACTTTCCTCACAGCCTCTGAGAAAGCTCCAGAAGGGTGGGCAAGTCTAGGCTGCCAGGGAAGCCTGGTGGCGTCACAGTGGGATTGTGCCTGGAAGGGTGGACCTGGCAGTTTGCTGGGTACAGAAGACCATGGCACATCATTTGCTTATGGCTGAACTTTTGGAAGATGCGTGTGAACATCCTTCTCTTCATAGCCATGAGTGAGATGGGCAAATCCCTCCCGGGCTGCTCTGGTTGCAGAAATGCTGCTGAGTCACCAGGGGAAGCACAGAGCACAGCCAGACTCCAGAGAAAGTCTGTACGTACTTCATCCCATAACTAAGAGTCACTCTCAGGCCCACATATTGGTGTGGGCATGGTTATTCTGAAAGTATTTTCTCAGAGCACCTCAGAGTATCAACCACACATGGCTCAGGGCTTTCCCTGGAGACCTTCAGTGACAAACCCCTTCCCTGCAGCTGTACAAAGTAGTCCAGTGATCACCTCCCTGTGGTAATGACAGTCCCAGCCTGCCCTATCCTCTCCCAATGCTATGGGCTGCCCATATAAAATACTTCATTTCTTCTTTGACCCCGTGTGCAGAGCAAGGAGAGGTGGGCTCACACTAGGTCTTTTTCCAGTGTGCTTGAGGAGGAAAAAATTTGCTGTGTGAGGTCCCTAAGGGCTTTCCCCACTTAGACAGAAAGTCCATTTACCCACACTGGCTCTTTGCTTGGAGGAGCCAGGCTGTGCCCTGATGCTGTAGGCAGGTAACTGTCACAAAGTAGATAGACATGAAGCTACTCAGCTCCTTCTGCCTCACCCAAGGCCAGAAGGGATTTTTGAAAACAAAAATAAAGGGAAAAATAGTCTCCACCCTTCCACCCATTTTGGCCGGTAAATCAAATAAAACAATCTCAGTGCTGGCACCACAGGAGCAGTGAATGCCAGCTCCCAGCCTCTCACATGAGATGTCGAAATGAAAGGAGATGAACAAACAACCGCCAGGTGCCTGGGGCCTTCCAACTGGTTTTAAGATGCTGGTGGGTTGATTTTCCTGTGTAGTGGTTGGAGCAGCCCCCCACAATCACCCTCTCTCTGGGCAACTATCCCTCATAGCACTTGGCCATCCCTGGGCCATGGGCACATGTTGATTTGGCTCCATGAGAAGGGGTTTCATGCAGGAAAGCATGTCACCACAGATGGTTTTCATGGGCATTGTGGCATGGGGCAATATGGCCAGTGGCTAACAACACAGAGAAGGGGACATCAGGCTTGGCCATCACCTCAGATGTGCCCAGCTGTTTCAGGGAGCCTTATAAGGGTAAGCCTGGGGCCAAGGTGCCCACAACAGCCAGAGCCTCTGCCCTGGATGGGCAAACACTTGTCCCATGCATGTTTGGTTACTGTGGCTAATATGAGACTTCAAAATACAGGGGATATTTTTCTATGATTTTCCAGGCCAAACTCCCCTAGTTAGAGCTATGCACACTCAGAGGTGGCTCTGGGTTTGGCATGAACAGACCTTGTCATGGTTGCATCAAAGCTTTTCGCAAAATTTGTCAGGGGCTCCACATTCTTCCCTCTGTGAGTGGGATCATGACAGCTTCTTCTTCACCTTTGTTATGGCCCAATTACAGCTGGGCGATGCTTTGCAAAGCATTCACACTTCTTCACAGCTTCTGCCTCAAGGCAGTCAACTCAACCACCCTCACTGCTTGGACTGGGGCAGCCCAAGGCACATTGGTGACAAGTGGTGGCCTTGTATCTCACTAATAAAGCAGGGACCAGCCTTTAACTTGGGGCTCTCAGCTGATTCTGTGAATATTCTGTGACATCAGGTGCAGAAGCACCTGCAAGGAGGGGATGGTGACACTGGGCTGCACTGGGATATCAGCCACACTCCTGGCATGCCAGGAGCAGACGAGCCAGTCCAATGCAATGTCTTACCCCTGAATCTGGGACCAAAAACCACCTCAAGTTCATTGCAAAAAAGCCTTGTGTGATACAAGGGTATTTTTCAGCTGTTTTCCCCTGTGAGCCTCAGCTGTCAGGCTTGCCGGTGAGGCCATGCGGGAGCTGTTATCGGCTCACCCCATCGTGGCAGCAGACTGGCGGTGCCCGCTGACATCTCTGCTGTTAATCTCATTGCAAATAAAGGAGGGGTAGAAGCTAAACTGAGCTCATATTAATTCCCCATGCCCTGCCCTACTCAACTTCAGGAAATACCTACTAGAATTGCCAATCTCATTATTCAAACCATTCCCTGGAAATGATCATTAGCTGACTTGCTCAGTTGCCAAGCAAGTCTACTTGCCAGCCTGGCTCCATTTGCCCACAGGGTCCCCATGGCTCCTGCTCATGCTGCAGCATTGCAGCACCTGTACCTGTGCTCTCCTGCTATAGCCTCCTATGCTGCCCGCTGCCACCACAGCTCGACCCCCTCCCCTGAAATTCACCAGTGCTTTTACACAGAAACAAGGGGTGGGTGGCCAGGCAGCTCTCCTAGTCACTTGTTTTGCTTTGTCAAGTTCCTGTAGTGTGCTGGATTTATTTTGCAGGCTTGGATGGTGGCCAGGAGATTGGGGTATGTTGACATTTATGATTCTTTTTTTTTTTTTTCTTTCGTGCATAACAAAGTTTTGCTAAATGAGAAGGAAACAAACTCGGTGCCAGAATTCATTGTGTGGGTAAAAGTGATTATGGATGGGCCACGGTATCCACTAGACCTGTGCAGCCAGCCATTTCCATGGAGCAGAACAGGCAGGTGACCCACGCACACTGTGCTCCAGGAGGATAACGGGAGGCCCTGCTGCTCTTAGTGACATCTGTTGTATCTGACCATGTGGATTCCTGGGCCCAAAGAGAAGACAAAGCTGTGCTTGGGGTGAACAACAGTGTGGGATTTGGCCTTGAGCATAGCTGCACTCTGTTGATCCTGGTGCTATTGCTGGCACCAAGGCTCTTACACACAGGACCTGGGTGCCTGCTGTGGAAATGGAGCGATGGGAGGAGAAGTACACATATATATGCCCATCCACACCTGGTGAATAGCACAATGTCATGAGACCTAGCCAGAGCCATACCCCAATGCACAAACAAGCAGAAACATTTACCGTAGGAAAAGGTGGTTCTTATGGTGGGGTGTGGACATAGCAGCAGTTGTGGAAACAAAAGACACACATACTTCTTTCCTTTTTTAATATAGTTCTTCCCCAAAGCAGGACTAGCCCATATTTATCTCACTGCCAGCTGTTTTGTTCTTTTTTCCCTCAGGCTGGGCATGGGTGTGGACAGGAGGAAACCTTTTTTTTTTTAATGACAGTCCTTCATGGGAAGATGTTCAGCTGCCTGTGAGTGATCAGGTTGGCTCTGCCCAGGTTTACACAGGAAGGATGAACAGTGCTCAGTGCAAACTCCATCTCCTTCCTTTGCCCTCCCTGGCCAAGTTGCTGCAGCTGTCACGCAGTCAGCAGCTGTAATGCAAAGCTGACAAACCAGTGCACGCTCTGCTCCCACCCGTGACCACAGTGCCTCTGAGGTGGGGACACCCTTGCACAGGGGCTGGCCAACCTTACATAGGGCAGTCAGTGGGGATGGTCCCACACAAACTGTCCACCACGAGAGACCAAGCAGCAGGGTGGGGTTACAGCAGGAGGGATGCATCTGCAGGGTGCGATGGAGTGGCAGAAGAGGGTTTTCAGCTGGACTGGCAGCTTGCAGGGGTTGTTGCTGGGGCTCCAAGGGTGATCAAAGCTGCTGTATTTTGGGATGTCAGTCTAGAGACTGGAAAATAAAGGTGATATACAAAAGGGTCCATATGCACCATATTTTATACGTTTATCATGCCCTACCTTAGAAATAATAAGGATTAGTCATCAGCCAGTGGAGCTGTTGTAGACTGACTTGTTGACATGGCCCTAAGCTGCCAACAATAACATTGGTGAAGTTCTGTTGCTTAAAATTAATGCCTCAAAATGTTTTTCAGGATAATCACAGATTCACAGAATTAACAAGGTTGGAAAAGACCTTTTTGATCATCAAGTCCAACCTATCACCATCCCATCATCTAAACCATATCACTCAGTGCCTCATTGAGCCTACTCTTAAACATCTCCAGGGATGGTGATTCCACCACCTCCCTGGGCAGACCGTTCCAATGACAGATCACTCTTTCAGTGAAAAAGTTTTTCCTAATATCCAGCCTAAACCTCCCCTGACAGAGCTTGAGACTGTGTCCTCTTGTTCTGTCTCCAATAGCCTGAGAGAAAAGACTGGCCCCATAATGCCTACGGAATGTCCAGGTTTCATTAGACTGTAGCCACCGGACATAAAGAGCTTTAGGTATTTCAGTCTTGATTACAAATTCAAGAATGAGCTTTTGGCAGGAGGGAAGATTTCAGCAACCACTTGTAATAAGGCATTTACAGCCCTAAGGGGCTCAGCCTCAGACTTTGTGCTGGCCTCTCTTGCCCATTTCTTTACTTATACAAGATATTTTCCATACACCTACCCTCTGCATGAGGTGTCAGGTACCTTGCTGGGCTATCATGACCCCCTGCTTGCCACTGCTCCCCACACCTTGGTTCACAGATTCACAGAATACTATGAGTTGGAAGGGACCCACAAGGATCATCTAGTCCAACTCCATCTAACACCCGTACAGAGACTGAACACACATCCCAGAGCGGTAAACACAAACCTAGTTCCCTCACAGTCTAACAGGCCACTTCGAGCCAGAAAGACCCTACACCCCCCAGCTAGACCATGTCACTAAGCTCCTCATCGAGTCTTCTCTTAAACACCTCCAGGGATGGTGACTCCACCACCTCCCTGGGCAGGCCATTCCAATGTGCAATCACTCTCTCTGTGAAAAACCGCTTCCTAACATTGAGTTTAAACCTCCCCTGGCGTAGCTTGAGGCCGTGCCACCTAGTTCTGGTGCCTTCACTGCCACTATCATTCTGCTGCTGCATCCCTGACTGCAAAGTGCATTAATCCAACTTCTCCTTAATGAAGTCATCATTTCATCTGTATTGTCCTGAAATATTACTGACTTCTCTGTGCTGAGACATGCCTGTGGAACAGAGCAGGCACCTCCAGTGCCCCCACAACCCACAGCAGTGGACTTGTGCAAGCATCAGTTAAACTTGGCTTGGGCCCACTTGAACATTAGAACAAAATCAAAGCTCCTTGATAGTAATGGTCCCCTGGCATTGAGTAACACCACGCAGGGCTTTGCTTTCTGAACCACGTCCGCACCCAAGCACACACACACAAAACCACCTCAGTTGTTGTTTCAAATATGTACTTCTAAATTCCATTATGTTTCCTTTAGGAGTTGGTTTGTTTTCCCCTCATTGGCTGTCATAAATCAAACCTGCTAATCCCACTCTATATATATTATTAGTAGGAGGGGCATGGCAGAGTGAACAAGGAACTAAGGCATGGTTCAACCATCTCCATCTCTGAACAGCTCCTATTGCTGGTGATAGAACTGGGGAACGTATAACAAATGGCCAACACGTACGTGGGTTGTGTCTCTCTTTAGTGGCCAACCCTTGGCCAGAAGAGTTCAGAGCTGGCCTGGAGGCCATGAAAATACAGACCTGAAATGCAGATCAGCTTTGTGATCAGTGCTGTCACTACAGGTACTACCTCTCTGGGGCGTTGTTTCATGCTGGGGCTTTGGCAAGCACCAATTACCAGGCTGGCAGGGCAAAAGAGGACCAACAGTGTGAACCAATGTAGCAGGAAGCAAAAATTCAAGTTCACCAGGTTGTCCCTGGGGCATATTTGACAAAGGAGGAGTGTGTATGTTCAGTATTGTTGTCAGCTTTCTTTTTCTAGGGATGTAGGTGCCCTGCAGGCAGTCTGATTTTGACCCTGACAGTTCTGGCAGATGCCCAGGCCCCTACATCAAATCTAAGAGTTCGAATTCATTTTTCAGAGGCCAAACCAGCTTGGTGGCAAACCCATCCCACTTGGATACAAAAGAGACCTAAAAACCTTTATTGTATTTTGGTGTGTGTCTCAAATAGGTCTGCAACTTGCTCTTGTGAGTCTACAGTGTACCAATAAACTTGGCACCCACCTCTGCTGTTGCAGCAGAAATACAAATCCACTCCTGAGCTAGACTTTGCCAGAGCAGAGAGCTGGAAAAACAAATAAATTGGAAGAGTGCCTTTGACTCGCTACATTCTTGTTTCCTGGCTTCAGCCTGGCAAAGGCCTCCAGCAGGTCTCATCAGAAGAGCAGCGTGGTGAGCGGCACAGTCCAGGTGCCAGGCAGCCCTGAGACTTCTCCATTCTTGAGATTTAGGGATCATGTTTGCAACAGAGTCCTGAAACGTTGAATCTTCCAGGGTTTTGCACCAGGAGATTGCTCCAAAGCTGTTTCACCTGAAGTATCTGTTGGCCCGTACACCCCAGCAGAGCACAGGGACTGCAACTCCCTCCTCCTGCTCACAAAACTCCCTGAAGCATGTCAACTTTCTGGATACAGAGCAATGGAAATGGACAGAAGCACAGACACATTTAATCCTGTCCACACTGGTATGTCTGACACTCCTCCAGCACGGGATGGAGGGATTCTTTAAAGACTGGGGCAGGAAACCCCAAAGGGACAGGTACCATCATGAGGCCGACTCCAAATTCCCAATCTCTCTTTCTAATACTTGACTAAAGAAAGACAAAGACAGGCCCAGATGTGTTTAGTTTATTTCCCCTGGATTTAGACACAGCTTTGTCTGACCACCACAGCAGCAAACAAACCACAACCAGTGCCAACTCCCCCACCTCCTCCCAGAAGGACCAGCTGGTGGGACCCCTGGAGTCTTGAGAAGGCTGGGGCTGCGCTGAGGGGGCAGCTCTGCAAGATGCACTTGTGTAGATGTGGTTGTTGGGGGATGGCAGCACAGATCCACACAAAAGGTGCATCATGTAGGAGTCATGCCTTGGATGCAATACCATAATACAGATGGAGGGAAAACAAAATGGGTGTCAGCTCTCTAAATGGACAGCTACCCTCCCCTTCTTCCCCCTCAGCTTTTCCTCTGGCTAGTTTGAAAAGGGAAAGAGGGTTAAGCATTTACAGAGGAGACTCTAAAGCACGGAAAGGTTTCTGAAGCAGAGCTCTATGGACAGTTCTTTGAGGAGCCAACATGATGAATCTTTTCAACAGTCTATGATGAAGGAAGATAACCTCATGGAAACAAGCCATGCTGCTGTCTCAGAAACACTAAGAGCTTCTCCTCTGCAGATTCAGAATTGGAGGAGGTGTAGCAAACAACTCTTCAAGCATTTTCTAGGTGGTAATGGTGCCCTCTTCATAGTCTGGGCATTTGTTTTTCCAGATGCACTGAGTTCCCCTATCTCTTGCTGAGGACCAGCTTTTGAGGAGCTCTCTACAGAAGGACCATCCTTGTCTACAGCCTTTGGAGCCAGTGACTGGATGGGAAGATGGTGCTTCTGAGCCTGGAAGGTTTGGATAGGCACAAGCTGCAGGAGTAAAGACAATTCTCTACTGCTGATTTTAAGTCCTGCAAATGCCAAAGCTGTCAGAGGGGAGCAGAAAAGGACTACGAAAGTGCCAATGTAGCAGGGACCTGAGCAAAGTTACTCCAACAAAGATCCCCATAGTGTTTCCTGCAGAGATTGCAGCCTTCCAGTAAATTCAGCAGCAAAGAGTGCTGCAACCTTTCTTTCAGGGATTGCATTCTAGGAGCAGAAGCAGCTATCGGGTAAAAATAAAACCTGTACCTATGTCTGAGACATAAGCAATTCTGTGCTTCTTGTGATTGAGTCTGCTCTGATCCCACACACAGGAGAAAATTTAATGGTTGGAGAAGGAATATTTGATGGCTTAGCAGCAGTTACTTGCGATATGTGACAAGTGCTTTCATTGCAACACTCACAAACTAGGTCCGAACTACTCTGAACAAATAGATGTTACCATGCCATGAACATCTGCTGCACACTGGCAGGATGGGAGGATGCAGCCAGGACATCCGGAGTAGAGAGCTGCACTGTGATCATCCAAGACCACAGCCCTGTAACTTCCTAAGCCTTCTGGCTGCTTCCCAACCTGCACCTGGAAATTATGACTATGAACTTAGAGGTTTACCAGCAGCAGATTGGGCTGGAAGCTCAAAGGATGCAGTGTGAAGCAGCTTCCTTTATGATTCCCAGGCCATTTCCAAGAGAAGGTACCGAACATGAAAGACACCATTTCACCAGAATCAGCTGCAAATCACATCCCTTCATGCCTGTGCACAGCAACAAGTTTCTGGAAGCTGTGATCAGAATTAATACCCAAATACCAGCTTTGCATGGTACAGAGGTATATGCATTTTGCAAAGGACTTGGGTTTTGGTTTTGCCCCTTAAAAAATGTATTTCAAATGGTGAAGGACAGCCATTACTGACTTGTGCACCTGGCAGCACTGTCCAAGTCTTCAGCCAGCACTTAACAGGAGCAGGAAGCCTGGTCCATTAGCACACCTGAGATATTTCTCTAGCAGACGCTAAAGAGAAGCAGTTATTTTTGGTTGAGGAAAAAAAAAAAAGTGTCCTCCAAGGGGGTACAGTGGGCCTGAATGAGTCCTGAGAAATGCTAGAGAAGAACAGGGAATGCTGGAGGCAGAGTCAGTCCCACCAGGAGGGGCTGGCACAGGGATGAGGGTCCTAGCAAAAGCTGTGGTAAACACAGAAGAGGCACTCCTGAAACTCCGCAATCATATTAACCTGTTAATTTATACAGCATCTCTGTACAAAAATAGAAGGGTTCTAATAAGATTAACAATATTAAATAAATATTTAATAGAAAAAGTCTTTGGCCTAGTTCATAGCTCATCCTTTGGGTTGATGTTCATTTCACTGGGTCCTAGATGCTCCTGGTCCAACATTGCGATCACCTCATCTGCCTGGATTCGCTCCTGCAAGAGAGGAAGGGAAGCAACAATAACAGCAGAGCTTCAGTGCCTGCTTTCAGCTAATTCAGCATGGCTCAGCCCGATGGGAGGACACACAACAAGGATTTCCTTCCAGAACCAGCTGTGTAGTTGAGAGGATAGGGGACAGCTTGGGACTTGAGACAGGGATTTGCTGGGCAAAACTAATCAAATCCGTTTCCACCTCAATATCCAATTCCCTCCTCCCTCCAGGGCTGCAGAGGTTGGGGCAGAGCTGATGTGCTGCAGTTCCCTTATCTCACTGCACTAGTAGCCACTGCCACAGCACACCTTCTTCCTGTCCCCTCTGATTGATGTGGATTGCCACCTCCCTGGGCAGGCCTGATGTCCTACCATACCAAGGCACCAAGCACACAGGAATTTCCACTAGCACAAAAAAGCTCAGAAACATTAAAGTACCTGTCTGAAAATAAGGGTTTCCCAAAACCTGACAGCCCACCTGCATCACAAGGCAAAGGCACCAAAGTTTTGCACTCTCCCTGCATTTAATTTTGCTTGGTTTTGTATCTTTTATTCTCACAGACCAGAATTCCTACCAAAGGGAGGCAGGGGCTGGTACAGTAGCCTTTTAAGAGAATCTGAAGGAATCTGGAGGGTGCCTGGTAAAAGGCATCACAGCCCAGATCTTCCAAGGCACCTTGGGTGCCCAGACCTATGGACTTCAAGTTGCCAAAATACCTTCGAGGACTTAGCAGTAGCCACACACAACTCTGAGCTGTAGATGGCTCTGAAGAAGCTCCACATCCATCAGGCTGCTGCCACTAGGTGTCAGAAATGGCCAGCCCAGCTCTGCAAGGAGCCCTTCCACACCCTTCCACACGCTCTCAACACTTCACCCCATGGGCCCACAGTGATGGGTGCCCAGAAGCACAACTGGCAGGAAAAATCAGTCCCAGGGCTGCCAGCTCGTATAGTGGGAATGCCACTGTTGGGGGTGTAATGGGGGGGAAACTGATGTACTGGGATTGGGGTGTAAGATGGTCCTGGCTCCCGTGAGATGCTAGGTACCCTCCAAAAGCACCCACCTCGTGATGGAGGGACTCACCAGTTCTCTGTAAAGAGGGTCCAAGGTGAACCAGAGAGCCACAGCACAGCGCTGACCTTTGGTCACAGCCTTCACCCCATGGGGGTTCTCACCGCCTGATGAGAAGCTGATCATCCGCCCGCACTTGGGCTTGATGGAGGCCTGTGGGGAAACAGGCAAATGCAAGATGGCTCCACACACTGGCTGTGGCTGGGCTCACCATGGTCCAGGGCCTAGGATCTTACTGGGCATCTCTCTGTATTGCCCCAGGACCTGCTGAGCTGCTCTGGAGGACATGTAAAACGCTTGGCATGATTAAAAGGGTAAACAGTGAGGTGTGAAGCTTGGTCCTGCTGTGCAGACATCATGCAGAAACGATGTGGTGGCACAGAGTCCCTGCAAAGCCTGCAAGTGACCACCTAGAGCAAAACAGGGGCCTGGCATAACTCCAGAGAGGTTCAGGCTAAGCTTGCCACCGCTGTGCAACATCTCTTTCTTCTCTCTGCAGAGTCCATAAGAGGTATCCTGCAAGACCTCATAGGCAAAAGTGGTAACCAAGTCAACCCTCAGGCACTTAGGTAGACACAATCTACCCTCCAGAACCTACTGAACTGCAGAGGCCCCAGCATGGTGCCCAGATCCCTGTTAAACCACAGAGGGGAAGCCTGGCTTCCCTAATTCCCCATGCAGAGGTGGAGGCTCGTGCCTGAGCCACATCCCTCTTAGGTCACCACTGTGACCCAGTCTGGAATAAGAGATCTGGATCAGGCATTGCACATGTATGGAGACACCAGTTCATGTTTGACCACAAGATGGAGTGGGAGCTCAGCAGTCCTCCAGGCAGGGATGACTACCAGCTGTCCCCCTGCCTGCACTGGGGTGGATAGAACCCCGGATCTGCAGGTTTCTTGCTTGGCACAGCTTCTAAGAAGGGAACTGAAGGTCTGTGCACCTCTGACAGCAGGATTTTTTATGGGCTACTCGCTAGGTTGGAGCCACAGGTTGCCTGGGGAAGCCTGGGGTCCTTGCACATGGGCTGCAGGAAGAACAGCATTTGCAAAATCCACAACACTGATTTACCGTCACAGTTTTGGCATCCATCTCAGTGAAAATGAATTCACCGCCTTCAAAATCCGCGTTCATGTACAGGAGGGCACTGGGGGAGGAAGCAGGAGACCTCTGTGAGGGGAGCAGTGGGGAGGGCTATAGGCTGACCCCCGCCTCCAGGACAGATCCCACATTGCTCCATCAACACATGGGTGAAGGTCACTCGAGCTACTCTGATTTCAGAGCCACAGCTGAGAATCAGCAGATCTCTCCTTGCCTAGGGTACAATTCTCAAAACATCCCCTGGGTCCCACCAGCTCTCACTCTCCTGTTTGGCACCAAAAACACTGGGCAGAGGCAGTCCTGTGAGCCACAGCTGGGACCCTAAAGCATCACAGAGCCATTACAAGTAATCCATGGCTTCAAGCTTAGCCACAATGCTTTCTGCCACCAGAAACTACCTGCTGAATGTCACTCCTGCCATGGCAGGGAATACCCAGCATTAGGTCTGTGAAGCAAGATGCCTTGCCTTAGGAGGGTTTTTGGGTGCCCTAGGAAGCAGCTCTGCCTCCCCTCCTTCCTACCTGTAATCTCGAAAGGTGTAGGCAGGAGGCTCCTTCCAGCACTCATTGGCCTCGGGGTCCAAGAGGCAGTTGTCAGCATGGATGGGGTGGCTCAGGTCATTCCTCCTCTCCTGCTGGCCTAGGCAGGATCATGTGGAGGAAGGGGGAAGGGGAAAGGGTGGAAAAAATGGAAAGGCCATGATCTATGGGTTTCATTATGGGGTGGGAGCCTGCTCCAACTCCACTCCAGGTGGTGTTCTCAGGTGATAGGAGGAAAGGAAAGACTAAGGAGAAAAGACAACATCTGAGGACTCAGATCTGAACAGCTGTGCTTGTTCCTTAGTGCAGGGAAGTGAGATGGAGAGCTGAAGGTGAGGTGGAAAGACGGGACAGTGAGAGGAGGAAAGAGGAGGAGAAGACAGGAAGAGTTGCAGACATGAAAACCAAGAGACAATCCTAGAAATTAGCTTCTTTAGAAGCAGTGCCCACTCTTTGCTGCTATGGGGATGGCGACTTTACCCAGCCCTTGGCCACCAGTTAAGCATCAAACACCCCCACTCATAAACCCCTTACAGTGAGCTGAACCCCTCTCATTCCCCCAGCCCCACTGCTGGCCCCTAAAGCCCTCACCAGAGAGAGCAGTGCGGCACACCAGGTGTGTGTAGGAGAAATACAGTGTGGAGTTCAGCATGAAGTAGGACTCGACGATCCTGCGAGCCTTCTCGCTGATGTCGTAGAAGAGCCGGGCGCTCTTCAGTGGGACGCGGCCCTCGTAGCCATACTGGGTAAGAAGGGGCAAGAGATATCAGTGTCATGTGTGATGGGGAGGGAGGGTACAGGAGAGGAGGAGGAGGAGAAGGAGGGAGCTGTACCTTGAGAGCTTTGAGGACTGTGGCTCCTTCAAATCTCTCATTAGGGGTGTGGGGGGAGGTTTTGCCCCTGTAACCATCTCCAGCCAACATGATCCCCTGAAACACATGAATATAGATGAGGATTCACCAGTAGAGGGGGAGCTGCAATTGAACCACCGGGCATCCTCCTCCCCAAATTCTCCAGGGCTGCATTCACCAGGACAGCTGAGTGCTGCAGGTGCTGCAGCTCTCTGTGAACATAGATGGTGGATATCAGCACACACCTCCTGACAGGGGATGTTCAGGCACCCTCAGTCCCTTCCCAGACTTGGTTAATAATGAATGAGAAGGCTCAACCATACTCATGGATGAGGATACTCTGGGGTAGTGTGTAACATGGGGCAAAGACCTCTTTCTGCACAGACACTGTCTAGCAGTGTATTTCTAGGAACAGCCCGAGATGGAGCAGCAGCTCTTGTGCTGAAGTTATCGGAGTGCTGTGGGGATAAGTACCTGCCTGCTCTCCACAGACACCCTGGCATCAGTTGCAACACTCAAGAGTGAGGCATGAACCCAGAATCTCTCCAAGAAATGATCACATATTCAGCAGTCAGAGGCTTGATGCTGCAGAGAGCATCAGGCACTCAGCCCAGGTGGCAGCCACGTTCCCCCAGGGGCATTGCCAACTCACACTGGCCACCCTGTGCAGCTCTCGGCACTGCTCCTCCGAGATGACATTATCNAACATAGATGGTGGATATCAGCACACACCTCCTGATAGGGGATGTTCAGGCACCCTCAGTCCCTTCCCAGACTTGGTTAATAATGAATGAGAAGGCTCAACCATACTCATGGATGAGGATACTCTGGGGTAGTGTGTAACATGGGGCAAAGACCTCTTTCTGCACAGACACTGTCTAGCAGTGTATTTCTAGGAACAGCCCGAGATGGAGCAGCAGCTCTTGTGCTGAAGTTATCGGAGTGCTGTGGGGATAAGTACCTGCCTGCTCTCCACAGACACCCTGGCATCAGTTGCAACACTCAAGAGTGAGGCATGAACCCAGAATCTCTCCAAGAAATGATCACATATTCAGCAGTCAGAGGCTTGATGCTGCAGAGAGCATCAGGCACTCAGCCCAGGTGGCAGCCACGTTCCCCCAGGGGCATTGCCAACTCACACTGGCCACCCTGTGCAGCTCTCGGCACTGCTCCTCCGAGATGACATTATCCAGTAGCACTCGCTGGGTGCCATTCAGCTGCTGAGAGTTGTAGACAAACTTCACGTCACTGTAGAGAAGTGGACCCCCTGATGAGACACAAAGTGACATGAACTGAACATGCCCTGGCCATGTTGACATCTTGTACCGTGGCTGAGGCCCAGCTGAAGTCACCCAGGTGTGCTGCCAGGGAAAGAGCTTCACGGCAGAGAGCAGAGTTTGGCCTCCCGTCGGCAACAAAAGAAAAAGAAGCAATGAAAACACCCAGAGATTAAATCAGTTTGCTGCAAGAGCATCAGCATTTTCCATCTTCTCATCAGCTGCTTTGCAAACACAGGGACGACAGTCTGAAAATGCTAAAACCTGATGGGGACATGAGGAGAGACATGGACAGTGGCTAACTTGACTCTCCTGCCCAGCTGTCAGCATCATCAGAGGCAGTAAGTTTCCATTGCATTTAAGCTGTGTGTATCTTTCTAGCTTGGCATGCAAAGCCACTCTCTGCAATTGTCATCAGTGAGTCTTTTGTCTTTTACAAACACAGAAAGTTTCACAAGTGCTGAGCTTGCAACAAGCATCCCCTGCTCTTCACCAAGAAGAGGGGCTGGGAGTGGGTGAGCCAGGAGTCTGAGAACAATTCTCCTCTACTGAGGCAAAGGAGTTGCCATGCTGTCACCTGACATCCCTCTCATCCTGCCTCCCTCTGCCTGCCAGAAGCCAATAGCTTGGCTACATTTTCAGGGGCCCAGGTCACACCCCTGGAATGGGAATATAATAGTAGGTGGACCTGTACACTGCCAGGCTCCTGCCTGGTATGGAGCAACTGAGCCTTGCCACGTGCTGAGGAAGCAGGCAAGGAGAAGAGAGAGATTAGCTCTTTACAAGAAATTCACTCCATCCCCATCAAGTCTGACTGATCAAAAAACCATCTTCTGAAGCTTCTTCCTCACATCTCCTTAAAGAAAGAAAATGAAAGAAATGGTAATAATAAAAGACTAAACCAGATGTTTCTCCAGGAAAAAGGTGAAATCTAATTTGTGGGGCAAATTATCTGTTGTCACAGAGAGGCAATGAAATAGAGGAATCAGAGCTGTGGAACTCCCCTGACCATGTGGCACAAGGAAACTTCTCTGTGACACTGCTTTTATAATTTCTGTTTTTCCTGTCTATTGGGAGACATTGTGTGGTTTTGGAAGGTCTCCTTGGCCTAAGGAGGACACATAACCATCACAGAGCCCTGCAACTAGCCCACTTTATTTCTGGAGTTGGGTTTCTCGGAAATGGAAAAGATGGGAAGAGAGACCCATTTCCTGTGTTTAACTTCCGTGAAATACATCCCCTCAAAAATGGGGACTTCTTTTGCCTTTAAGAAGTGAAGGAATTGGAAGAAAGAAGAAGGAAAGAAGTACAAAAGAGTACAAAATTAAAATAGTTTTCTCTTTTAGCCTATTCTTTTCACAAGTAAAAAGAGAGAAATTAAAAACTACAACAGAGAAAGGCAGCAGCTGAGTGGACAAAAATCCTACTTTCTTTTTGAATGGTTTCAGTTTTCTTTGTAAATAAAAATATTCTGCAAGTAAACCAGAATAAAAGCATAGAATTAAAGAGAACGCAGCACTCTGAAATTACTCCATTATAGAAAGCAAACAGGAAAAAAAGTCAAATTCAACCAGTGCTTAGCTTAAGCAAATGGTTCAAGACCTTCCTCTGGTATTTGCCTATTTATGTATCGCTAGAGAAGGGATAACAATACTTTGAACACAACATTGAGCAGCTGGAGACAACTCAGGCTGGGGAAAATTGTGAAATTCCCCCAGAAGCACAACCATCCACTGCATTACAGAAAGTTTTAATTGCCTGCTGCTGAGGAGCTGGCTCACTAGAGACACAAGACACCTCCTGGCTCGAGACCCTGTTGTTTTGCAGCGAGTAGCCTGCTTTGGTGCTTGGCTACAATATTGTTTTTAAAAATTGTTATGGGGAAAATTCTTGTCTTTAGTAGAAGATATTATGGTACTTTTTGTGGTTGCTCAAAATGCGCTGAGATCAGTTGAAATGTCTTGTATCAGGCTTAAAAACAAGTGATTTGATCTCAACGAAGACATGAAGTCATAAGCCAGTCTGCAATGAGAAATGGCTGCTGGTATGGTGTGATCCAACACATTTAGCATCAGGACTGGATGCTTCCAGCATCCATTCTTGTGCAGCCTGGACAACAGGGCATATGTTGATCTTAAAAGTATCTGGATTAAAGACTACTGTTGGCTGGTGCCACTTTCCCCACAGTGAGGAAGACCCAGCCTTTCAGCTCCACATCTTGGGGCTATATACTGAGCAGGTCAGCAAGTGGGAAAAGAAAGTTCAAAGGCCCAGCAGTGCTGGTGAGATTCACAGACCTAGAAATGCTGTGGCACCACTGAAGACATCTCTGTGTCTTAAACAAAACTTCAGCTCCCTCAAAGAGAAGTGGCCCTCATTGCTCAGCAGCCAGCCTTTGCAGTCTGCAGTCTCTATCAACAGGAAAAAAAATCTCCCGATTTTGTTGAAACATCTTTATTAGACTCACCCTCCTTCAGCTCTCGATCTGGTTTTGGCATGGGTTTTTTTGCCAGGGACAGCCGGGGCCCATCCTCTGGCTCACTGCTGATACTTGATGGAACACTAGGGAGCAAGAAAGAAGAAGAACATTGTGAAACTTTGGCCAGCTCTTCGGTTTTTGAACTTGCAAGTTTGCACCCTTTGGAAACTAACACATGAAAAAAACAGGCAAATCAGTACTTCGTACAAATGTCACAACCATACAAGTTGAAGACCTCACTCTGTTCCATGGCAAATATTCGCCATCAAAGCACAGACAAAACCAAACCTGACCAGCACCACTTGCCTCATCAACCAAATTCCCTCTAGATAACTGCTGAGTTTGAGGTACTCAGCAAAAATAAGGTCCTTTTGGGAATATTTGTAATGGTGAGGGGCAAAGGGCCCTAATTCAATCATAATGGGGTGCTGGGGCAGATGTGCAGGAGCTCCCGAGTGGCAGACTGGTGTCCCATGCATGGGCATATCCCTTTCACCCCATTGTGTGGAATAGTGAAGGTGTGGGCTCAGTTGGGGCAGCTGGTGGCTCACCTGTCTGCATCCTGGCGGGCGCCGTACCTGTTCCAGTAGTTCTGTGGGAAAAGAGAGAGGTCAAACTTCTTAATTTAATGCTCCAGCCAAAGCCAGGGAGCTACCTGCTCAACCTTGCAGCTGGGTACATCAACCAGCCTCTCTCTGGCTCCATCCCACATAACTTTGGGCGATTGATAGAGGTCATCAGATCAAAAATGTAACCAAACCAAACTCGAATAGTATGATGAGTTCATAGGGAGTTTATAGGAGAGGGAAGGGGGGGAAACTGGTCCTGTAGCTGTGAACTGCTGAAGGTCCTGGCCACACAAGACCCAGGCATTACCGTCTCTGTGTAGGCATATCCAAGGCCTGCCGCAGCCACCTGCAAGAGGTGAGATTCCAGCTTATGGCGCTGCAGAAGTGTTTTTGCTTCCTGAAAAGATAAAAGGGAACAGTAGTTGCACGTGCAGCTTTCACAAGACACAGGCAATGAACCTCTACGTCACAGGGGTTTTGTTTTCACACCACACTGCAGAATCTTATGGGGTAAGGGATGCTTGGAGTAACCTCGACACAGAGCTGACCCATTCAGTGCATTACAGTAACTCATGTGGGAAATTAGAAATTCCCAAAATACATGTCCTTAGCTGGCAGAGAGTGCTGAGCAGGGCCATGATGTGATAGGAGGTACTTCTGCATTGTGAGAAAGGCAACTCCATGACCACAGATAAAGCCTGCCTGGACCGGAGAGGAAGCCTGTCCTGCTGGGTAACTGAACACACACAGTTTGGATACTTGAACCCAGCCTAACCCAGTGACAGCAAAGCTACTCCCCACAGAACAGGCTGAGCCCTGAACTCCAAGCTAAAACACTTGAGAGTAACACTGACATCCCAGCCTCCACTGGGAAAATATTTCTCAGCCCTCTCTTAGCAGAAGTTGCCCTTTGCTTGGTGCTTCATTGCATTATTGCATTCCTCCTCCGTGTCTCCTGCAGAGCACTGGACAAGATAAGACTTCAGGTTGTAGGGGCACTTGGTCATTGCTCTTCCTGCCCTTGCTCAGGCTTTGCTAAGCTGAAGTCCCCATTAAAAAATAGATCCTGCCCACTAGCTTCTCTACATCAGTGACCCTGGACTTGCACCCTGGCAATCAGCATCACCAGCAAACGCAGCACTTCCACTTCTGTTTTTAAGGTGGTCTCACTGTGGGAAAGCTGCCAAGCTGCTTTTATTTGCAGCTGATGCTTTTGTTAAAGCCTCCTATGAAGAGCTCTTAGGTGTCACTCTCTCTCTCACCTTTCTGGGTTTGATGGTGTCTGAATCCATTGTACCTTCCAAGAGACCCTCATAATAACTTGCATTCTCCAAGACATCTTCATCATCTGGATGGAAGAGGAGGTAGGACTTGGCACACTCCAGGGCTTTTACATAGTCACCGACTAGGAGGCAACACAACAGTTGTCAGGAGGCGGGAAAGGGGACACAGCCTCACTGGCAGTGCCAGGGGCTCTCACAGAGCTCAGTGGGTCAGAACCCAGGAGGGGAGTCTGCAGGGAGGCAGAGCACAGCCTGAGCTCCCCACCAGCTGAAGAGGCAGCCCAGCACTTTACAGGCCTATTTTGATGCAGCCTTGTCTTAACTACTCTATTTCACCAGCAAGGAAACTGAGGCACAGAGACAAGACTTCTCTGCTGTCATGCACAGACTGGATGGTATCCAAATTGGATCCAGCTGGATGGGCAGGATGCAGATACTGTTCAGCACCAAACTGCCTCTCACCTGTGCAGCATCTCACTTGGCTCAGGGGGGTTCTACCCACCACATTAAACCTCTAACTAGGCAAAGGAATTAAAAAGCCTGTACACTACACACAAAACACTGCTGACTCCTCCTGCTTTCTTAACATTGTATTGATGAATGAAGAATCTTTATGTTTGAGTAGCAATTTTGACCTTTTCAGGAAAGAGCTCTTAGTGCAATTCTGAGAGAGCAGAATTCTGCCTACATTTTCTTTCATGTAATGGAACATCACAAAATAGCACAAAGAAGCACACAATTGGCAGTATTTTAGAGCACTGCCAATTCCTTATATTTTTCCATGCTGCCATCTCCTGAAACTTTAATGTGAATCTTAAAATATTTGTTAATTGAGAAGAATTGGCATATTAGGATAAGCTTGGGCTAAGTCGTATCTGTTATATATTAACTTAGAAAAGGTATCAGTTAATTTCAGAAAATGTGAAACAAAAATCCCTAGAACTTTAACGTCCAAAAGAAAATGAAAAGACTCTAAACCCCATAATTTATTTTAAAAAATAGTAATGTTTAAGCTAAAGGCTGGGCTTTTAAAACCTGACTGATGATCTAGAACATCTTTACAAAACTACTTCACTGTATTTCCATCAACCTGAATTTCAAGAGACAATTTTGAATGTCCTTTGCTTCCCAGCTGTTTCAGACCATTCCACTACATCACCATAGCACAGATATCATGGGGAAACAGCCTTATTTTCACACAAAACAATTCAAACTTGTGCAAAATTAACAAAATGAAGCAAGCACTATGAGGAACAGAATGACAGCCTTTACCTCTGTAATAGGCAAACTGCAAGTAGTCATAATGGAGGGGAAGGAAATTTTCAATGGGCGAGATACGGCCCGAACGTGTGGCAAGTTCTCGGACGCAGTCGTGTTTGCAGGCCAGGACTTGCATGTAGTGATCTGCCAAGAAAAGAGGGATAAGATGGTCTGATCTGAGAATAGCGATGGTGCTGAGACAAGGACAGTCAGAGGTTAAGATTCCTGCACCGAAGGACACGCAACATCACTCTGCTCTGGTTCAGCAGGTGACTGTGCACCTACAGAAAGAGCTCAGTCTCCTTACAAACCCAATGGAGAGTGGCAGTCACATTTTTGCCCCCCTTTAGAAATGCCTTCCTTCCTCTGTCTACTCTAGAGGGAGCTTGAGCACCTCTTTTGTGTGCTGGGAGCAGCTGCAGGGTTTAGGGACCTGCAGGTGGCAGGTAGCTCTTCAACCCCAAAAGCCAAACCAAAGGTGAGGACACCCACTAGGCAAGTGGAGATGTGAAGACAAGGTGGCCACATGTGCTGCCAGTAAAATCCATTTCCAGACTCCCTTCCTTCAGCTCATCTTTAATCCTCTCCTTTCTGCAGCAATAAAACTCCTGTGGGCACAGGGAGGTTTAGATAAGGGGGGTTGGTAAAGCTTCTCAAGCATGGACAAGCAAGGCATCTGCACTACCAGACTGAAAGGTCTGAGGTGCAAATAAGGGCAGCAGAAATCCCCATGTTTGCTGCTTCCCAAAGATGAGCTATCTCCCAAGGGATCACAAGCACATGGTAAACATCTGCCATTAGCAAAGTTTCTTAATTGATGGGAATTCACAATATAGGCGTTGTACCAGCTGTACAATTTCACCGCAAACACAGACATCCAATTCCAGTTTGGAGCCTTTACTGCAATGTACTTACAAATCTACTTTGCTTGCTCTGTCTCTGTACACCATTAAAAATCTTAAGAAACAAATACAGGCTTGAAAATAACCTTGTGCTCAACTACCAAAGCATTTCTCAGAGCTGCCAAAAAACCAGCCTGAGGAATTTGCAATGAAATCAAGTGGAAACTCAAAACAGTCCCCATTTGCTCTGGACAGGTAGTCTGAGTAATTATCTGACTTACCATACACATCCAGGGTATTACATTAAGAAAAGAAAGAAGGGAAAGGACATAAATAATATTGTTGCAGTTTAAACCTATTTAAGCATCTCAGACTTGAAATAATCAGCCCATTACTGAGACGTGCTGCCTTTTCTTGGTACTATACAAGTGCCCTAGAAACAGGCTATATAGACAGGAATCAATTCTCTTAAATGTATATATCTCTAGAGGGGAGAGGTGAGACTGTTTCAATCCTAAGCAGCAAATCACTTTAGGATTGAAAAGAGAAAAAAGTTCCAAAGAAACCTACACTCTCTTCTCTTGGTGTATTAGTGTGCCCACTCCCTGTTCAAACACCTCGGCTTGAGTGCTCTGGACTCAGGGGCAAACTCTGGATTATGCTGTCCTGTAAGAAACCACTTAGACTCACACAGAAAAGCAGGGGCATCATGCATCTTATTTCCCTCTGCGTGCCCTGAATTCCCTGTTTCTTTGTCTACCTGAATGGTTCTGGGGTTGGAGATGTTATTCCCAGGCAATTCTAACCAAGCCACAGAACTTACAGGGATCACTTGGTTTGTTCTTACTCCCAGGTGACATGCTGGGTTGAGGACCACCACACCATGACCACATCTGTGCTCTAGATGGTCCAGCACAAAAACATCTTTTCTCACTGGAGCTGAACTCAATTTGCACCGCACAGGAACAATTCACCAGAGAATAAAACCTGTTTGAAGAGCAGCAGCTTTCAGTGAGAAGAAAGGTGGTTTTTCCTTGCCACTGAAGGCTGCTTTCTTATGTGGCCCCTGATTTCCAGGTCATGGCTTTAAAAGCAGGCATGATCAGCTGACAGTACATCAGAACCAAGTCAGCCCTTACAACACATCTATTTTTGGCACGGGTAAACAAACCCAACAAAGGCAGCTTCCCATCCGGTATGCTGGTGGTTTCTCATCTTGGTTGTTTTAATTAGATTTCCTGTCTCGACACAAACAGAATTATGCAAACTCAAAAAACAATCTGCATCTGAGTTAAGTATTTTCCACACAAGAAGTAAGACCCCAGAGCTTGAGACAATTTCAAGACCACAAACAGATAAATAAGATTTCTGTCACCAAACAAACCTTAATTTATTGCTCTTCTTTCCCTTATGACTAATTAAATGTAATCTCATTTCTACTGAGAATGAACTGTTTTAATCCCCTCTGGCTCAGAGCCACACATGCAAATCTGAAGATTACATAGCACATTCAATTCTCTCCAGAGATTTCAGTCAAGATCATAATTAGGTGGGCCTCCACTAATGAGAAATCCATCCTTTTGGATGGGGAGAAAATCTATGTTACAAGCCTTTTTGGCAACTTTCCTGGTCATCTGGAGCATGGCCAAGAGAACTCTGCTACTTTCTTCATATGCACTCAAAACCAGAAAACACAAACAGAGGCCAGCAATGTCTAGATTCCAGGGAGGTGTGTGTGACTGTAAATAGGAGGAAATGGAAGCAGTTTACATATAATAAAGCACCTACACTGCAAGCTTTTACAGAAAGCTGCAAATGCTCCACACATCTGGAAATGCAACTCTTCTAGCACAGCTTCTGTTCAGGACCAAAGTGACATGCTCTAGATCCCTGTCCTCTGATTTTGCACTTTCTGGACTTCTAAGTGCCTCCTGTAGTATTATTCACCGGCAGGAGTGATGGAAGGGAGGATACTCCATCAAATCCAGACAAAGGTCCAAACTCGGCAATTAAAAACATCTCACCTGCAACAGCTTCGTAGAGACCAGCTTTATAATCCAGGTACTCATGTTCCTCAAATCTCTGTGGTCCCTCACACATGATCTGGCAATCTTCATCCTCGGAGTAGTACCCCTTCAACGCACGCTCCAAAAATTCAATGGCCAGCTCGTACTCCTCCTTGTCGTAGTGCCTTACTCCAGCACTGTAGTCCTCCTGCAAAGTAGGTATGCAGAATACAAGACCATGAGTGGGCTACACTGCGCAGATCACAGCCCTTGCCAAATGCTTCTCAAAACAAGGTACAAACAGGCAGGAACAGAACAATCTCCCCAGATACTTACCAGGTGTAATCACTTGTATCAAACCATGTTTAAGCCATCAATGGACTTCTGGACCACTGGAATCTCATAAAACTGCCTAAACACTCTTCTGAACTCCTCCATACTTAGGGGATCCTCAGTGTCGCTGCTAGATTATTCATGGTATGAAAAAAAATTCCTTTTCTTTGTTTTTACCCTCATACCAAGCAACTACACTGAATGCCAAGGGAAAAGACTAGTCCCAATCTGGGAGATCTTTCTCAGAATGGCCTCTAATGAGCACATCCATTAATTACACCAAGCAGCCACTCCTGCTTCCTTGAGTCTTGTGAAATCAGGAAGTTGGGGGTGGGCCTGGCATTTGTCTCAGGCTTTTGCTTTGGAGAGGTGGAAAAGGCTGATGCTCTCCTGCCTGTCACCTTGCACCCTCACCAGCACAGCTACTGGTTCATGTACCCCATCAAGGTGGCAGAACCCAGCTCAAAAGAAACGCATAGGAGTCAAGATCAGTGTGCCCAAGGAGGCATCCATCAAAGCTCCCTGCTGGTGTGTGTTCACAGCCATGGATGACCCCAGGGTTCTGTGAAGAGAGGGACAAGACTGGGGATGTAATGATCAAACAAAGATAATGTCTTGAAAAGGCAGGAGTTGACTTGTCTGCTCAGGAAAATGAGTTTGTTTTCCCGTATTGTTAATACAGATCTCGGTCAGAATCTCCCCGTTCACAGTTATCCTCTCTTGGCCTCCTAAATCTCTGTTCTCCAGACTGCCTGATACTAAACATGGGCACCTCTTTAGATCAGACTCACCATGTGCTGCTTGGCCTCATGGTCAGTCAAGCTGACCTTCCCTGCTGTGGTCTTGTAGTTCTCAATATCCTGCTGTATCTCCATGTGCTCAGGGTTTGCCATGAAGAAGGTGTGAGCTGCATTTGCTGCCTCCTCCAGCTTGTTCAGCTGTAACAAAGTAAGAAAGACCAAGTGAGATTGGTGATGTAGGAAAGTGAACACACAATTTTATGATGCATCCTCTGACACTTGCACCTCTGATATCCTTTTGACACCTCTGGACTGGGCAATGATGGGATAACCAAGGAAAACCTGAATGCAGAGCCTGAAGAAAACAGCTGAAGTCAGAGGAAATCCCAGTACAAGTGAAATGGAAAGAGCTGGAGTTCTTGAGAGACATACAAGTCACTGCAACATGATCTGTTGGAGATGTGTTCCAACCTATTTTCCAGGAGCACATCCTCTTAACTCAGCTACTCCAACCCCCTCCACAATCCCACGTGGAAAGCTGGTCTCATGAGATGAGACAGAGAGGAGGAGAAAGAAGATGCTGGGACTTCTCTCCCTACAACCCTTGAAGGCTGAGCTGTGTCCAGGCTATGGGCTTCTGCTTGGAAACAAAGATTTAGGACCATTTATAAGCAGTGTATAGCTGCAGAAGGCCAGACTCCGCTGATAGAGGCAGAGGTATAAAGAGGAGTTTCTTTTGGTGTACCAAGTTACTTCAGATTTAGACATTCAGAACTGAGACCAGACATTAGTTTCACCCTGGAGAAAGCCTCATGAACAAATAGAAATGCTAGTGCTAAACACACCCACAGCAGCTGCTGGGAGCACAGGGAACAGAACAGATGTTCAGGTGAAACAAATGCATGACCTAGCAGGAGAAAAGTCACTAACGCACTTGCTTCTGAATGCCAACACCACTGAGCACCAGCAAGCTGCAGTCAGGTCCTCGGGATATGTCTGCAGCCTGACCAGGTTCCCCCAAGCTTGTCATACAGGACCAGGGGAATGCCAGCCCTGGCTAAGCGGTGTCCAAGTGGGCTTAGCTCTTCTGGATAACATCCATCGCTGTGAGATAGGGAGAGCCTGAATTCTAGACAACAGAAAATCCCTTTCAAACAAGCTCACACTGTGTCTAGTCCTGCTGGCTCTTCACAGCAAAGATGACCTTTGGAGCTTGCTAAGTGGGCTCAAAGCACAACATTTCAACTCAAAGCTTTTCAATTAATCATGTCCCATATTTGTCTTAGAAACATTCAAGTAACACAAAGAAGCCAACAGCTGCTAAGTTTGGGGGAGCTTTTAAGTGGATGAGTGTATATAAAAGCAAATTCCTAACTGGTAAGACACATTCAGAGTCTAGCAATGACATTAGTTACGAAACACTCTGGGGAAACTTCTGCCAAAACACTGAATTCACAAGGACCAGGATATTTTGGTGTTTAAAGGTCTGGGCTGGGACTCAGGACACCTGGACTCAGTTCCTGGCCCTGTCACAATCTCACTGTGCAGCCATTGGAAAAAAACATTTTTGTTTTCATTGTGCCTGATTTTCCATTGTTTTTAATGAATAACAATAAAAATAACAGCATTTCTCCCACAGAGTAGTAATTTTGTTTATTTGGATGGCAAGCAACTCAGGGGCCATAAGTGTTGCAATCACGTAACGCAAGGAGATTTTGATCTTTGTACAACCATTGCTGAATGAAAATCCCAAGGAAAAAATGATGACTGTACACTCACAACCTCAGTACGTGTTCTAAGGTCTGCTTGCTCACTCCACTGTAATGAGATCACTTTGCACCAAACCCTGTGTATTTCAGCCAGAGAAGAAACATGAAATCAGAACACTTAGAGAGCCCCAGGACCAGCCTGCTCTGTCCACTTCAGCATGCCAAGGGCGAAAGCTGAGAAGAGGAAAACACAACACTTAAGTGCTTCTGGGTTCTGATGCTGGAAAATATTTATTTTCTTCATTGAGATGTTAGGAGTGGTTCATTTCGCAGACAAACAGGAAAAATATCTTAGGCACCAGAATTTTGGATGGAAGAATTTTTGCAAATTGCAAATGCTGTTTCATTCCCATCTGGGACAGTGCTGGCCCAGATTTCAGTGGGACTGTGACTTCCAGCCTGCAGAGGTGGCTTGGATTAGGAAGGCTGCTTTAACCAGAGCATACACAGGACAAACACAGGCTGGAGAAAGGACCTTGAGTGAATATTTTGAGCCTTATTAGACAATTGATCGTAATTCTCACTGATAAGCATTGAGAAAATCCTTTATGGAGCTTTCCTGGGCTGCATAATGTTAACAGATGTTTAACAGCTCATTGTCATTCTGGTACCTGTCAAGCTATGTTTAAGCCAGGAAACTCCATGCTGAGCAATCTAATTTGTACCTGTAATGCCACCGTCACCAACATGCCATGCTTCAGAAATGCACTATCTCACTGAACATGTCTGACTTGCATTGGATTTTAGCATCACTTTGGCTACTTTGTCCCTCAAAAAGAAACACAGAGGATTAACCTCATTGCTAAAGCCCATCCAAAACAACTCAGATTGGCTCAGCTCCATCTGAAGGCACGTGCTCTGAATTCACACTTGCCCTCACTATTTGCAGACAAATGAATTCTGACCAAAGCCCTTCTCATGCCAGATGCTCGGCAAGCTTGCATAAACCCCTGGCCCCTTCCCTAGGAGACAGGCCACACAGCAGCACCATGGCTTTAGCTACAATGACCCAAAACTTGCAGTCCTTTAAGTTTGCTCTCTGGTGCTTAGCAATGGGTATAATGAAGTGGAACAGGCAGCATGCCAGGTTTGTCAGACAAGCATCACGTAGCCTCACAGTCTGCTTATGCAGCCAGAGCATTGTGTGCCCAAACACCACCACTCAACTTATACTGAACACCAGTATACTGTCATTTATGGGGGGAAGCAGCTGTAGCCAGAACTACAGGTACAGTAGTTGCTTCCACCTCAACCTGAGTTTTTCAGGGCAAAAACAAGGATAAAAGAGGTACAAAAGTCATGAGTATTTTAGAGAGAATGTAGCCAAAGGAGGATTGATTCTGACTGCCCAAGACAAGGGGTCACAGGTATGATACAACCAAGACCTCAGACTATTTTTCACAATGAGTTTCTGTTGCATTGAACATAAAATATTTGCAGATGTCATGTATTCTGTATCAGACTGTCATCTGTCATAATCCAACCTGCTTCTATATTAAGGTATCCTCAGCACATAAAACATTGTTAGATTTTTATTTTTTTTTAGCTGAAGATAAGTAAGGTTTATACACTGGAAAATATGTCAGATCCCTTGAATACCCAGCATTTCTTGCCATGCCAGGACTAGACCTACCTGCACATAACCTCAGCTAATTGCTAAGTGCATGAACTTGGCATGGAGCTTGTGAGGAAAAATTTCAAACCATTCAGCTGACCTAGAAGCTAAAGTCTCAAACCTCCCCGACAACTCCTGGTTTGCTGAACACATAATGTTTTTCCTAACTTTTCCACAGCTCCACTGCTGCTGTGTTGTATTGAAGGCTTAGTACACTGGGCTCTGCAGAGGAGGGAGTCTGGAGTCTGCAGAGACAACAAGGGAAATAAAAGGTTCAGTGTCATGAAGGATTAATCTCATTGTGTCTGTACACAGCTTACTGCCTGGGTGAGTAGAAGCAAGCAGCAGTGAGATGGCTATAAAAAGCGTGTGACCTCGTCTCAACTACTTTATTATTCCAGATAAGAAGGAAAATTTCTCCAAAGAAATTAATCAGTAAATTTTCCCTCTGCTGATGGGGCCACACATTTGCAGAATGATGCTTGAGCTGTCTTGCAGCTCACCATGGCACCCTCTGACACTGCAGAATTGTTAAAATCAGAGAGCAAGGCAAGCCATGGCAGGAAAGGGCCCTAGTCAAGTGTAGGAAATAGTACCCAGAGACAAAGATATGAAGCAGCCTCTAAGTTCAGTAACATCCCTTGCTCTCCTGTGTTTACCAGTTTCTTGTCTTCCAACTCCAGGGTTGGCTCCTATCCCTGCCACTGCTGCGATGAGGGGCAGTAATGATGCATTCCTGGAGGCTCCACACGCAGCATATCAGAGATCTTTTTCATTTTAAAAATCAAGACAACCTCCAGCATGCTTTGGACAGCTCCTCTTACACCACCCCAGCTCCTTGTGTGCCACTGCGTACCAATCATTCTGGTAGATCCAAATCCAAAACAGAACAGAACTGGCACAGGGAAAATTTCTCAGGAAAAAGGACATCTAGGAAGGGTTTGCATTTTTTTGGTATTCCAACAAGTGACTTTGAGTACAAAACCATGTGTGGATTGGTAGGTACATGGTCAGAAGAGCTGACTAGATATTGAATTAGTATCCAAAAAGTGGGAGATACTTGGAAATTTAAAAACAAACTGAACAAACCACTTCAAGATTCTTCATGGAAAAAATTATTTCAATTAATCAATACAGAAATTATATTTTCTAACAAATCTCTCACTTGAGCCATGGTAGCAGTATTTTACCTAAGCATACCTGTGTCCATGCCAAGCAGATTGACTGGATAACCCTGTCTGAAAGGGCCATTTGGCACTGAGAAAGCTAATTAGACTGACCCTTCATCCTCCCTTCCTTCCCTCTCTAACATGCTCCTCTTAAACTGTTCCCAGGCATGTAAGAACGAAGAGTTCCACACGTTTCTGGCTGTGCATGATATGCTTCAGTGCACACTTGTGTAACAAATCTTGCACAAGGAGCAGGGCATTACTCACAGCAAAATCACCTGCCAGCAGGAAGGACCCTTCCCATATAAATCTCAAACAAACACATTGAAGCATTGCAGGATTCATCTGCAGAGCGAGCATTGGGAATTATGTTTGTGTTTACTGAACCTTCAATCTGACTGATTGTGAAAAACACTATGAGCCAGATTTTGTCCTGTGTAGACACTCAGTTCTGTCTAACATACTCTGATAGCAGCTAAGTTTTATGCGAAACACCATTTTCAACAAGGAAAGAATTACTCTAATGCGCAGCATGGGCTCTCCTGGCACAACCAAAAATCCCTAGAACTGGGCTTTTAAAGCCTAGGCAAGAAACCCCTTGTAGATGAGAGTCTTCCTTCATTTCAGTAGATGACAGACAAGATCACAGACGGGAGCTGGCAATGCACAGATTTCAGCACACTACCCTGTACAGAAAGAAGTCACTTCTATCAGCTCATAGAGATAGTTGTCCTCTTGCCTCCAGCTTCAAACACAATACCACGCTGCCAACACACGACAGCCATCCCACAGTCAATGCTGCAAAACACCCTGGACCATGGGCTCTGAGCAGCTTCTCCTCTCTGTTTTTAAGGATGCCAGAATAATTTGAAAGCTAAGTAAGAGCTTCCTTTATAATTTTCACTTGAAAAGATGGGAGGTATTCAGCCCTCAGGAATCTGTGCAGATGGTTACCCATGAGGCTCCTACCCCCCAGAGTTTTCCTTGGTCAGGTAATTAGCTCTTGGTCCTCAGAGATGAGTAGCAAGGGACAATCAATACACTTACAGACTAATGGCAACAAGCAGTGCTTGATACTAGAAGGTGGAGGGTATAAAACCAGCCAGGCTTTCCAGGGCAGAAGTTCTCTCTTGTGTGTCATTTCTCCTACTGTTATAGCACCCCTGTGGCATCCCAAATTGCAGCTTACCTGGTAAAGTATGAAAGATTAGCCTCAGCATTTTAAGCAAATGAAATAAAGCAGCTGGGAACAAACAAGATGTGACTAACACCTCCTCAGGGACCACCCGCAAGAGTCCCATGGGCCACTGCCTGTTAGGTAAATAATGAGTTTTCATCTGATATACTGATGGGTTACAGACAGAGAGGCAGGTGGTCTCTGCACAGTCGTGGAAATACCTGGGAGGAGGAAGGTGAATCTTTCTGAACCCTCTGGCAAGGAGTGAGAGAGCCCTTTGCCCATGAATGGAGGATGATCAAGGCTGGAATGCTTCAATCTGATCAAGGCTAAAACTGATAGCATGCTTTTAGGGGAAAACCAGAACAAAACAAACTTGGCAGGCAGTTAAAAGGGCTGGAGGGCACATCATGCAAGTGTGAGTCACAGGAAGAAGAAAACAGGGAACTCTGGCACTCTGTCCAGTAGGAGAGAAACTACAGGACTATAACAATATTCTGTGTTTCCACAAAGTCTCCCAGACCTAGGAACCCAAGGACATTTGATCTGGGCCAGAAACAAAAAAAACTCATCTGTGATGAAAGAACTGAAGCAAACCAATGGCATGGAGATGGAATGAGGAACACTTGTTAGAGGATCACAGGTGCTTTTGCAGACAGTCTTGCAGTGTCTAAGATCCCAGCACAAGCAGGAACCACAACTCAGAGTCACTGGCACAGTAAAAAACTTAATGTTTATTCTAAAGAGAATGAAAGCCAAAGCATGATGCAGCATGTCTCTTATCAAAAGACTTCCCATTAGCAAAGGATTTCATTGAAACAACAGCAACACACAACCTCGCCTCCTAGGGAGGGAATGAGAGTTATACTCTTGTGACTAAACTGATTAACAAGTGCTTGTACAAGTACAAGTAATAGTGGATTGCCTGAGGGCTATGCATGANTACTGGCACAGTAAAAAACTTGACAGTGTTTATTCTAAAGAGAATGAAAGCCAAAGCATGATGCAGCATGTCTCTTATCAAAAGACTTCCCATTAGCAAAGGATTTCATTGAAACAACAGCAACACACAACCTCGCCTCCTAGGGAGGGAATGAGAGTTATACTCTTGTGACTAAACTGATTAACAAGTACTTGTACAAGTACAAGTAATAGTGGATTGCCTGAGGGTTATGCATGACAGGCTTATGTCATCCATGTGCCTATAAGGTAAAGGAGCTTGTTATGGCAAACTTCTGGATATCAGTACATATGCTTGAGAAGGATCAATTATATTTCTCCATGACAAGGTTTGAGGCAAATTGGGGCTGAGCCAAAGAAAAAACAAAATAAACCACCCCTCCCCCTCACCAGGTTCGGAAAAAAACCAAGGAAAGTGTGAAAAGTACGAACTATTTAATTTAGTAAGCAGACAAGTTAAGATACAACAGTATTACGCAGCAACACTTGAGATATCCCACAAGTCCGGTGATGTAAAGAGTCCTGTGATNAGAATGACTGCAAGAATGCAGCAATGCAAGTCAGACTGGATCCAAAATCAGTAGAACTGCCACATATTCTGTTTTCCAGATCCTGCATTTTTCCCAGTGTTATATATTTTTCCTCCCTGAGACCCATTAAGCAGCAGCCTTGCAACTTAGATGTGAATTTTTCTCTAGCATCCTGCCTTCTTGGACATTGCAGCTGATCAAACTGGACCGGGTAAGACTCCTAATCAAGTTGTCTTTGCACTGGTATCCCTACAGAAATAATTACTAAAACACTTAAGAAAAACACAACAGAAAAATCAAAGACACGCAGAAAAATTCTTACTGCAGAAACTTCCCTCACTTTTTAAGGTTTAGTAATGGCTCAGCACCTCTGGGAAGAGTCAGACATGATGAGCTGTTGAATGTCCTTTGGGAGCCAAAGTTTCCTGTGAAAATGCATATGCTTGTCTACTGCTACTCAACATCCAAACAGCTACATGTTTGCCTAGAATACGCCCTTCTGAGAAGACACATGGTTTTCCATGACCATCCCGGATACAGGAAGCCACAGTGACCTGGTGGTGAATGATAGTCCCTTTTTGCAGCCCTCTTATGGTGTAAATAGAATTCTGTCAAAGGGCTTAAGTTCCGTGCAAACCGAAAGATTGCCTTCTTACCTCCTCCTGAGCAACAAAAACTCTTGAAGAAGGTAATGACTGACGTGAAAAATCACTGTGGTCAGTTTATTTTATTAACAGGGGAGCATCAGTTAGAGCAGCAGAGTGCATGGCCCTGAGGGAGGGCTGCAAATAGCACTGCCCTATCTGAGAAAGAGGTTATCTCCCTGTGCCCTGAGCCATGATGGGGCAGAAAAGGGAGAAGCAAACAAACCATACGAACCAAGTTGAAAACAGGATCACAGCATATATATGCATCACCCCCTCACCCAAAACCCTTTAGAGTCTTTAAGGTGGTTGTCTTAATTACCATGTTTTTTCTAGACACAATGTTTCTGGAATACATTTTCCCGGGCTCAAGCCATAAATCAATCGATCACGACTCACAACTGATGAAGTCATGGAAACCATCATGATGGTGATGGACATTAGGGCACTGCAGACCTGATTAAATAAATCCAACATGTCAACTCAACAAGCATTTTGCAAAGAATAAAGAATATCTACAAATATCTACAAATCAGGGGTGGGCTCTGCTCACTAAGAGGGGAACTGACACTATGGAGAAGCAAACTGAGCTTATGCCTTAAGTGCCCCTGTAAAGAAACTTTCGTGCTCATTCACCATTACTGGGCCAGCATCAAGGCACTGCACTGGAAGCAAAGTTTGCAGAGAAAGGGAGAGAATACAAGGAAGGAAGTGAAAACACAGTAATCCCTTGAATTTTGCAGGGGGTCGGTTCCAGAAAGATGCCCTAATAAACAAAATCCGCAAAATAGCACTAAACAGAGTAAATACAGTAAATATGGTAAAGCTGGGCGGAAAAGACCCGCCATGCATTGAAGCCACAGATGATGAGCCATAAAGTAGTGAGGGATTACTGTATATCCATAATTCTGCAATATAATCTTGTTTAGTCTGGAAAGCAAAGGAAAAGTCATGTCAGGGGCACTACGTGTATGGGCTGCCGAGTTCAGTCCAAAGGTTCTGGTATCCCAGGAGTCTTCTCCTAGCAACGGCCAGGGGTGGACACTTTTGGACAAAGCCTAAGTACATGGCAGGTAAACAGTCACCCTCAGACACAGAGTATCGTCAGCAAAAGCAGTGACTTACAGGCTTCCTCAACCAGGATTTGCCTCTGGACCACTGTGCTTAAAAGCCACTGACGAACTTGTCCTCCAAGGGCTGTGTAATCCTTTCTGGAACTCATTTATACAAGCTGCAATAAATAAGGGATTTGGGAGATTTTAAGACATCAGTATATTATTTTCACCAGAGTACATGTGTGGCTGAGAAAGACCTACCACTGTTAAGAGTTTTCAAAAGACACCTGCACGCACATTTACATGCCTAGAAGGCAAGAGGCACTGTAGCAGCACCGCAGAACTCCTCAGGTTCGTCCAGTGTGCATTGCACTTAAATTCAAACCCATTTGAGTAAAACAGGAATGGGGTTTCCCACCAAAATGCATTTTCTGAAATGAAGGCAGATGAAACAGGGCAGGGAAGAGGATCTGCAACCTGATGCCTCATTCAGAACACTGAGAGCACATCAAGTCTCAAGGGTACTTTTTTGGTGGACAGGATGAGTATGCTGATATGGGAGGGACTGCACTGATTTCACAGCAGAGTAACCTCCAGACATGTTCTCAGCAAAATTCGACCCTGACATTTCTGGAGGAGAGGTTCTCTTTCTTAAGAAAACACACGGAAGGAAAGCACGCTTCAAACCCCACCTTCATGCACTTCCATGCATACCCAGCGCTACTGAAGAAACATGTATTTCATTTAGACAGGATGTAATCCTACCCTTGCAAATGTGACTCTTACCCTACTCCAGCTCCTCCAGCTTTGATGAGCACTGTTACTAATTTGAGAGACGAATTGCTGGCTTTCAGAGAAGAGTAACACCAGTCTCCAGAATGACACCTCCAACAGCCCTGGGAGAAGTGTATGCTGCTGCTCCAGCTCTTGGTGCAACTCCAGCGTCTCCTGTGGAGTTACATCAGGGTGAATTTGGCTCATGCTTCAGCAAGCAAGGCCACATAACACTTGGACAATTGCCTCCATACATGACACACACCACAAATCTCAGCTGGAGTTGCTGCTTCTGAAATGAAAACACTTTGCTTGCTTTCCCCAGCCCTAGCTTGGTAATCATTACTAAACACTTATCAACTAGACAGCCTTCATTTCCTGAAAGCCTGGACCTAATTACACCAGGAAACAAGCTGCTTTTTCTTCAGACTCCGAGAAATGTTCGTTTATGAGCCCTTCTACTACAAGAAGCAGGTCTAACTTTGGTCTCAGTAGTAGAAGGTAAGGGAGGGAATAAACACAGCCAAATCTCAAAAGGCAAACACAGTGACCATTCAAAGAGATGCCCTGGCTTCACTCTACATCATTAGTAATAATGATAAAATGCCACAGATATTTCATCTCTCCTCCCACCCTTATTAATCTTAGCTGAGCCCTGCGAGGCCCCTGCAAAGAGGTATCATTTTCCCTGGCTTGCAGGTAAGGAGCCCCATGTCTCACAGCAAATCAGAACCAGACCTCAGGGTTGCTGGCTCCTAACACCATTCTTCGAAGGAGCGAAACAAGCCCCTGCAGCTCTCTTTCTTTATCAGGACATTCGATCCAGCGGTGGGATGAAGGAGCTTTTGCCCAATGTACTGCGCACAGAGCAGCACGTTCAAATCCTTCCTTTGTGCCATGGGGCCCACTGGGATGTTGAGTTACAATAGCCCAGTTGTAATAGAGCTCAGAGTATCACCATCATATCAAACTGTTGGTTAATTAGTGTACCAAAAAAAACCCGCAAATGCACAGTAATGGAGTTATAGAGCCATTAGCACCAAATCACAAGATCTGCTGCTGCAGTGGTGTCAGTTTTATCCCACGAGCTGCCCAGGAGTGCTGCCCATCCGGGCAGGAAGCCAAACTGCGGCTGTGGGTTCTGTATCCGATGGGACCAACCTATGGCAAACCTGCCTGGAGAAAAAAGGCCAGGAGGAGTTGAGCTAATGGTTGTGCTTTCTCTGACTAAGACTTGTCACTAATCCTATTATCTCGGCTTAGGAAAGAGCCTACAGAAAGGCAGAGCAGTGCTGTGGGTCCTCCCAGTGGTGCAATTTTCCCTTCACAAAAGTTAGTAGAATGACATGGGTGGGATGTGTCAGCTCCCAGTTTGACCAATTCACGTACGGCCAAAGGGGTGACTCAAGAAGAAGTGGACATGAGTCTCTCCTTGAGAGCATCCAAGAGATGTGCCCTCTGCAAAGGGCTGATCAGTGTCACATCCCATTTTTCTGATTTTATGTGCTCTCCTATAGGTATGTACCATCACCCTTCTTCCTCCTCACAGCCAAAAGTAGGAAATAAGACAGACCATTACCCTGGGCCAAAGCAGTCCACAGACTGGATGCTTGGTCTGCACAGATTCCTGTAATGGAGGCAGATATGGATAGAGCCAGACTGAATGCCAGCCACAACCCAGACAAACTTAAACACATAAAACGTTAAGCTCCAACTTTTGGCACTCTTGTGACCCTGCTTGCTGGAAACACTGTACAGACACACTCCTCCACAACCTTCTTCACATCATTGGCTTAAAAGCATCTGCCTACTGAGTGACCTTAACTGGTCTCCTACCCAAGCACTGGTTCCTCAGTTTTACAGCTCTCACCAGCATCAGGAAGTAACATCCTAAAGGATGCATGTGTCACTTGTAGGCACAACACAGGTGCTTATTCCATCACTGCTTGCTTCGCTCTGTCTGCCGGAAATGGAGAAAGCAGCTGCTTGGTGCAGCTCCAGCAAAGGATGGCAGCCCTCTGGAGAGAGAGACCTGTCAGCTACTGAGGGATGAACAGGAACCTGGAGCCTGTGGGGAGTCAGACAGGAATACCATGCAGCAGCATACTCAGTGGTGGTGTCTTCCACAGGGATGCTGGTGGGGACCCCCAGAGCACAGGCACATCACTCATGGCACTGGCATGCTCTGTGTCCCAGCTGCCGGCTGCAGCCCCACCACTGACGTCACCCTGGCACCATGAGAGACAGTACCTGCTGTCTGAGGCAAAACTGTGCTTAGTATGCAAAAAATGAGAAGCTGTCTGCCTTTGCTGAGGACACAGCTGAAGTCACGCTCCTGCCAGAAGTTAGAGTTTCTGCTTTTAATTCCAGGCTGTGGTTCTGACTTACTGGGGATTCTTCTACCAGTCACTAAGCACCTCCATGACTCAGTTTCCCTGTTAAACAGAAGCACAGATCTTTTGGCCTTGACTACTGAGAGGCTGAATGATAGTATTTAAATATCTTAGATGACATTTCAGGGCGTACGACATTGCAAGGTTTTTCTGTTGATCTGAAAATTACGCCCTGGACTCCTGTAAGAGCTCACTCAATCCTTATAAGTGGCTCTTTGTCACCATTCCCATCCACACCCTGGTTCCTCTTCGAAAGGCAAATACCATAAAAGGCTTTTTATAGAGACTGAGCTCAAGAAAGAAGTCAAATAGGGTCAGGCTTACCACAGCTTTGCTGCCTTGAGCTGTGGCCAGGGACAGGGGGACTTCTTGCTCCCCCCACAATCCACAGGGAACAGTGACCCATCTGTCTGAGGAGCCTCCAACGTGGGTGGGTGTCTGCTTCCCCTTTGCAAAGAAACATTTCATCTTCAGTGGAAAAAGCTAAGACGGAAAAGGCTGGTGATGCCAACATTAAGAAAGATAATTAGGAAAACAGCAAGTGTCCCTAATCAATCACACTTGGACAGTGAGGGTTTTATATGCACAATGACTTTACTTAAATTCGTTGTTACATTCATCCACAAGAAAGAACAAAAAACATACTGCCTGAGGAAATTGCCAAATATTGATTCACCCTTGCTTTCTGCAAATGTTTCCGTTTTGTTGAAAACCCAATTAGCAAACTCAGGAACTCTCAAAAAATTACTGTTTTAGAAAATAAAACCTGCAAGTAGCTCCAGTGACAGCACATGACATGGATCAAAGCAGAGGAACTCTGCCATCTAGCAGACTTCACGCTGCTAACTTTTTCCAGGACTGGAGCAGTAGAACTGAACTGGACTTTCACCAGTAAAAAGTATGGGTTTTCCCTGGCATAGAAGAAAATGCTTAAAGAAACTTATGTCAGTGCAGAGATTTTAAAAATAAAATAGAACTATGTTAATAAAATGATACGGATCCTAATCTTCATCTTGTTCACGAAGATCCTTTAATGTGGTTAAACGCAATCCAGGACAACAACTGAGAGAGGCAGAAACCGAAAGAGCAATCACAGAAGGCAGTGAGGTAGTCAGGATGTAATGACATCCTATGGATTTGCCTAAAAAACCTGAATGGAAAGCAAAAGCTCTGAGAAATCCCATTACAACTAGTGAGAAGGACCTGCATTTTGCATCTTAATCCAAAGACAGCATCTCCAGTACAGCAGCCCCTTAGAAACAGCCCAAGGGTTATTCCACTACATTACCTTTAAAAAGCCATCACTTAGAATATCACCTATAACTTCAGCTCTCATAAGATCCAAAACACACTTGTTTAGCCCGAGTCATCCATAAAACCTAGAGCCTAACCAGTAGGTACGACTTCCCAAGAAACTAAACCTGTGTTCTGGCTGCAGCAGGCAGTGACACATCACAGACCATGCAGTGAATGTGGGTTTCCCAGGCCACATACAGCACCACACATCATTAACAGCTCACAGCATCCCAGGCTGCAGAGTGCAAGAGCTGCAGCACTTCCCAGCATTTCTGTTCTAAACACAGACTTACAGCCAGCTATTTATGGATTAAATATGAGGGGGAAGACTAAGTCACAAGTCTATTGTCACAATTACTCAGCCTCTGGCATGTGCACCTAACCATAATACCACATTTAATTTTGGGTTTGTTTTTAAAAAGAATCACTTTGGACTCAATTTCCACGAAGTCCTTCTGTTTGATTTAGTGCACAACAGCTGTTCATTTCAAGAAGCTGTTGGAAAAACACTCAACTGCTCCCACTCCAGACTACTGTTAAAAAAGCAGAGCATCCTTCTAATATTAAAACAAACAAAAAAAAGCTTTAAAAAGTATGAATATGAAGAACTTTTGACAAATGTGTTTTGGTCATTGGTGGGGTGAATTCAAAGCATAAATCACTGCAGGTGTAACTTCATTGGAAATATGTGGCTTTCCATCCAAAATAAATCTAGGACACAGAATAAAATCTGCATGACCTAAATCATGACTTGGTTGGCACACGGAGGCATGGGCAGACTCACACAGTTAGCACCACTGCTGCATTCAGCTCTCCAGGTTATTATTTACAGATGCTGCCTATGACGACTGCATTCCTCCCCTCCTGCTCTTTGGGAGCGCCTCCCTGGCACAAGATGATCTGGAGCACTCAAGCTGTTGGGCCCTGGCACAAACAGAGGCAGCAGAAACATCCCAGGAATGACACAAACGCAAAAAAGAACTCTGGTTTCCAGTGACAGCAGCAAAAAATTCTCTGGCTGCCAGACCACAAACAAACTGGATATGTTTCCCTCCTTCATCCTACTTGACACAAGACCTAAGGCAAGCTCCTTCCACAGCTCTCCAAAGGGTTTACCATATGTCTAACTCCTGACTGCACACAGACCTGCCCCTACACGGACAAGGTTAAAAGGCTCTGCTCTACAGGACACTAGAAGTGGCAAAAGCTCTGTCTTGTGATGGGCCAGGAAAGACAACATCAACCTGCAATTTTCCATAAACCCTACACTGGATTTTACACCAGACCAATAACAGCAATAGCAGCTTTTGACTCCAGAAAAAAACCAGAGGTGCTTTGAGTGAAGCAGCAGGGAGGGCCAGAGCCCCAGTGGGGCTGCTCGATAGCTGTGCCCCTTGGTTTGCCCAGGTGTGTGGACAGGACAGGAGCTGCTTCTCACTGCACCTTGAGATTCAAGCTCCTCTTCAGGCATGGGCTGAGGGCTTCCCCCAGGTGCCTGGATGCCTCAAACCAGGGCTGCAAGGCAACTGCCATATCTCACATGCCATATCACACATTTTTATCTCATGCCCAACAGGTCAGCTGGCATCCTGCACTTCTGATCCCAGGTCATGCAGGCAAAGAGGTCAGACTTATGTGCCCATTAATGGCACAGAAGAGTCTTCTTTGTTAGTCCTACCACCAGTCGTTGCTTCAACATCTGATGACAGTGGTCCAAAGACACAGCTCAGAGCAAGGCCCTCTCTAGCACCTGGCAGTGCAGCACCAAACATGAACAAAAAGGTGAGTAACTCCTTCTCCCACGCCCAAGTCAACTGGTGGCTTTGCGATGCCCTCACCCCAGAGAGTTCATGAATGAGGGTCAGGAAAGGCACCAGAGACCATGTCTGGAAGAGGAGGACAGTAAGGGCGAGAGAGATACAATAAGCTTAGCTTTTGGAAAACAGATGGGCCCAAATCATGCAAAATGGCTTTATGATCCCTCAAGCAGGAAATAAGTGATGACACACTGTCATGTTGCAGTGTCAACAGCTGATGCATCACAGCAGGATAATTTCACGGACTCCCATGTTACTTTCAAAGCTCTCTTTGAAACCACAGAGCTAGGACAGAGGCACTGCAAGTCTTGCAATAGTTTGGCAGCAGATCTGCTGCTGTGGGTTCAGTGCCTCAGGAACCAGCCTGCATGGATAAGCCACAAGCCAGTCCTGCCATCCACTGAGGCCATCTGGGGCTCACCACAGACAGCTGCTGATACAAGACCAAATCAGCAGACTCCATTCCCTTTCCCCCTCAAAGAAAACAGTGCTCTGACCCAAAATGTGTTCAAAGGGTTCATTGTTGTCTGGCCAATACACATGATGCTTGAAGCTAGCCTGGAAGTTCTCAAGGTTGTGGACAAAGTCCTGCATGTCTCAAGCAGGCTATAGAACTTCTGAGAGCCTCCTTTATCCTCAAGAGGGGCTTTTTGTTTGCTTTTGACATTATGCACCAGAAACAAAATTTTCCTCCCTCCTACTTCTGTCTCTCTCTTTCTTATTGGAAGCAGACACTGGCATTTTAACTGACAAAATTACCCGGCTGCTTTTCTAAGGGTCTGCATATTTACTTTCTCTGCTTTTTTTCAGCAGGGGGGTGCAAGAGCTGAATCCTTAAGGACTAATGCACAGGGTCCTGCCATGACAGAAACCAGGAGGGATATCTCCAGGAAACCTTCTATTTCATTGTGCTGCCAACTGGAACCGTGTTTTTTCTTCCAGCAGCAGGTTCAGGACAAGTCACATACTCAGTCACCAGCAGAAAGAACAAAACCCTTGTTCCCTATGAGCCTGACAGAAAGGCTACCCCTATTCAGCACAAATTCTGCACAACCCATTCAATCTCTAAGGAACATCTTCACTTGCAATCTAGTTTCATTTTCCAGCCAATGATACTAGAGACAGCCTCTGTCTAGATGCATTTCCCACTGGGTTTTGCTTTTCAGAGTGATCCTGCCTTTTGGAGAAGTTTGCTGGAGTTATCAAGTCAGTGCACACAACTTTTTCCTTGGAAAGAAACACATAGGAAACAGTCTGTGCTCATACATCAGAGTAAGTGTTTTTGCTCTTTAATCTCTCTGTCTACTCTCACCTGTGAAGCCTCCCTCTGCTTCAGGTTAGTGCCTCCATCCCCTGCTGCAAACAGACACACACGAGCATCACCAGCAGATCTACTCTGACCCAGCTGCAGCGCTGTTGGCCAAAATGGGAGGCAGGATCCTGGGCCACAGTCGTGACTCACTCTCCTGACCCTGCCAAAGAAGTAGTTTTGGAGCGAGGAAGTGACAGGGAGACTTAAATTAGAAAGCTGGTGAAACAAAATTCAAGAAAATCCTCCTCAGCTCTCCCGGCTTGTGTCCAGCAGGGAAACAGGGGAAAGGGTGTGCAAAGTGTGAGAGGTGTCAGAGCATGGCAGGGTCCTGCACTGACATACAGATGGGCTCTGGCCAAACAACCTTTTCTTCTACCCAAGTGAAACTCTTTGCAGCATTTTACCACCTGCTCTAGCGGAACAATGACTCCACACTGCCATTTGGCATAGACATGCAAACCAATGCACTGCATGGACAACTCATCATGCTCCATAGGGGGCTGCCAACCACACCAGTGCTGAGTGGGTTTCCTGCTCTACCCTCTGCCATAGAACATTAGAAGAAGTAAAACATGCCCCAAGTATTTCCCCAACCACTAGGATGGATGGTTCTGAGCTCACATACAGGTGCAGGAAATCATCAAAACTTAGAACCATGACAGTCAATAGCAAATCTCCTAACACTAAGAGGAGCTCAAAATACAACGCCAGGTAAACTGGGCCAAAAAGCAGATGCTCCACGTGTGCCTGTTTCTTAAAAGCTGCTCCTATAGCTTAACTCCACAGCTCACTTGGATGATATTATCAAATCTGCAGATGGAGAGAGGGGAACTTTTTAAGTTTCACCGTGAGAAATCCATTTCTTTTATTGTACTTTGATCACCATAATGAATGACTAACAAGACTCAACCATGCATTAAGCTGGCAAGAGATGGTCAGCGGGCACAGCAGATCAGAATGGACCACAGCCCACAAATACTGGTGGAAGAAATCTGAACTAGGATAAGTCCCTTACCCATAAATAACATTACTGTAAAGAAATCTGGAGGCATAGTGATGATGAACTCTCTTGCTGTGCTTATGTCTCTGATCCAGGATGGTTCCTACAGGAAAACCCTTTATATTCTGTCCCAGACACACACTTTGTCCCAAAACCTTCTTTGCCAAGTATCAGCCCACAGCTGAGATTTAACAGCCAAGTTAATAACTTCAGGATGTTTCAGTTCAGAGCAAGGAGGATGAAAAAGTCAGCCCGACTTTTTCCCACAGCCTCCTTTGCTTGGTAAATGGGACAAATATCAGAAAAGGAAGGAGGATGCTGTGCCTTAGCCCTTGGGAAATCCTGCTGCATGACTGGCTGGGCAGGGTGGATCAACTCCCAGGCAGGCAGGGCAGATATTGTCAAGGGAAGAAAAGGGCTGATTAGGCCTTTCTACCACTAATAATATCAAAATAGCATATTGCTTTCATTGGCAGTCAAGCAGAAAATGAAACGGTGCAAAAAGGAGAAGCCTCAGGTGAAGTGGACTGGAATAATATGGGGTCTGCAGGAACGACAGCCCTCAACCGCCCTTAATACTTGAGTTTTTCTCTTGCACATCAGGAGGTCTGTGAGGTACAAGCTATCAACTCCTACTCACCAGCCCATGGGAATCCTCCCACGCTCCTGCCTTTGCATTGCTAGTAAATTGTCAAGTGTCTACAAGATAAAGCAAGCCCTTAGAAAACATAAGCCAGATGGTCCTATACCCCACGCTGATGGTTGGGGGAGAATATCCTCACTTGTTACCTCCAAGAATGATTAAATTGCACTTTCTTCATCGCAAAGGGGAGCAAAGATGCTTTTGCTGGCCTTTAGCCCAAGGCTCTCAGGTCTTAAATCAAGACTTGCAGAGGACATGTCCTTGCTGCCACATGGAATGACAGCTTAGACTTTGTCAGACTTTGATGCCATGGCTCTCCCATGCTGGGCCCATCACACTCCAGCACCACAGAGATACTCTGGAGATACCAGAGATACCCCTCTGGGGCAGGAAGGGTTTGCTAACATGCCCTTACACAGATTAACAATTTAAAGCACTGACTTTTTGTGACTACCTACTGCTATGGCATAAAAAAAAAAAAGAAAGAAAATAAGAAATACCAAAAATAATTGAAGAAGTTTATTGAAACTCTCTAGAATGTTCCCAAATGAGCTAATGTGGTTTTTTTTTACTGCAGAATCCAGAGTACACGATGGGAGGGACACAGCGTGCACATGAGAGTACACACCTAGCAGGTACCCTGCAGTAGGGCATAAAGGCATTGTAAATCTTCAGGCACAGAGCAGCACATTGTGACAGCACAGAAACTGTCTACAGATCTACATGAACTTATATATAATGCATATACTAAAAGAATGGCAAACTGTGTGCCTGGAGTCAAAGCCAGGCAGAAAGGATCAGTTCAGAAGCGGTGTGATGCACTTGAGCTCCAGAATTCAAACAGCTGGATAGAGTCCGAAGGCATTTTTCCTTTTTCCTCTCTGTGCTGAGTGTCTCCTTCCCGTCACCACCCCTACCCCCAGGAAAGGCTGAATGTAAATTGCCTCTTAATTCACAAGAATTTCTGAACAAACTGGGCTGCGGCAGGGCAGAAAGTACACTCCCCAACTCAGCTGCCCTTCAGCTCAAAATTCGCACCAGCAGAGCTCAGGAAAATCATTGGAAACACTCAGGGTGTGAAGCTCAAACCTCACCCTGCCCAGGGCTCCACTGCCCCTGCAGCCCAGCCACTGCCAGGGATGGAAGCGACACAGAATGATGTGAACCTGTGAACCTTTGCAGGAAAGGACTACAGTTAAAGGTAGGGACACTGGTGGCTGTGGATGAGCAGGGCAACAGAGTAGGGAAACCCCTGCATCCTCCCCTTCTCTGGGATCCTAAGACTGGGTGGCTTCCACTGCTTTCAGTAGTCTGTGCAGAAAACACATGCACAAACCAAATTATTTCCTTGCTCTCCAGGAGGAGACACTTCCCTCCCACACATCCATCACGTTAATGTACATTTACATTACATTAACATTACATTAGCATTACATTAGCTCCTCAAGGGGAGGGAAAGAGCAGGGACCCATTGCATCTTGGCTGTTCAGCACTTTGCTTCTGATGAGAAGAAACCCCTTTGTTTCTGGAGGGCAGCCTGGCAGAGCAGGGTCTTTGGGAGCAGAAAAGCAGTGATGAGGGCCAGGATTTGGGTCCAGCTGGCTGCTGGCAGCATTTCAGCTGGCTGTGCCAGAGAGAAAAAAATAAATTAAATAAGTGAAAAAAAAGAGAAGGCTGGGGGGTTAGTATCATTAAGTATCTGACAGCTGGCAAACGCGAGCAGGTATTATCTGCAGCCCCCCTAACAGCTCCTCTGGCCAAACCAGTTTGCTGAAAGCAGCAGCAATAAAGTGTAAAAGGCACAACTGGAAACATTGACTCAGCTCCTTGCCCTGTTGCTCCTATCAAAGGAACATGAGGTCACCCCACCCCAGCTCATGGGTCCTTGGCTTCCCTGTACCCCCATCCCCTGACCGTGTCCACCCCTCCTGCTTTGAGGCAGCAGCTCTGGGATTCATGCCGAGAGGCCTGAGGAGGCCATGGCAGCTCTCTCATCTTTCACCCACTCTGAGCAGCTGTTCTTCATCTCCACATGCAGCACTGATGTTACTGCTGTCACCACAAGGGTGAGCAAACTGCTTTGAGCATGGCTTCTGTCCCCACTGAGCTGCCATGCAGAGTGAAAGACCAAGCCAGCTAACACATCATTAAAACCTCAAAAACATTGCTCATGCCCTTTCTCCGAGTTGCACTGATGGGTATTGCTAGAGACCACAGGACCTTTCAGCTGAAACAAAAGTGGTCCTCTGAATCCTGAGATATGATCCTTGCATTGGTTCTTCAGCGTGCATGAATGTTCTAGCATTGGCTGCATGAAAAGAGAAGGAAATCCAGAACTTAAGACACACACATCATCTATCTGCCAGTAGTGGCCAACAACTTTAGGGATATCAACAGCTAAGTATCCCCTGACCTTCAGACTACCTTTCCTTCCAGCAGCTGCCCCTGAGCTCATGCCACCTTCTCCATGCACAGGCTGGCCACTGACTCACTCCCAGCAGCACGCTGAGCCTCCCTCCACGTCAAACTGATCTGGTGCCAGCATGAGTGGGGAGCATGCTGGAAAGCCCTGCTGTCAGAGTCCTTCAGGAGTTTGATGACCATCTTCCATAAGCAATCAGTGTACTGGAATGATTACACACACACACACACACACACTGAGGTATCTCATGTGTGTCAAAATCCAAACCACTCAGTGACACCAACACTCCTTGCCCTTAAGAGCTCTTTACTTAGTACCTCATCAGATGACACAGCTGCAACAGATCTACAGCAACAGCACAACATGTTCACACTCCAACATACATTCAATAGCAATAACCAAGATCCCGAAGACATTAATTGCCTCACCACTTCCCCTGCTGAGTCCCACGCACTTCTGCAACAAACAAGAGGATTCTGACTGGGGTAATTCACATGGGTATAAGCCACATTTTTCCTGGCATCTGCCTCACTGGCTGCTCACTAACTCCAAAAAGCGCATCACAGCAGCTTGTTTCAAAGTCTTTATGTCTCCTTCCAGGCCAGCTGCCTTTCTCTACCTTCCCCTTGTCCAACTGGGAAGCACACATATAATTGCATTCATTTATATTCAAACAGACCTACTGAAAATAAATGGATTGAAAGTTGTCCTGGAAAAATATTTAAACTCTACTGTGGCACAGCACAGCCTGTGTATTTGGGCTGCAATGTAATGCAGGCAGTGGGAATTCTCTGCAAGAGGCATTGGGAATTCAATGTTGCAGCACAGCCTGTTGCAATGCACTTAGCAGATGTCTTAGACCCCCAGCCCCATCCATCCACCTTTGATCTTAGGTTCCAGTTCTTTCTTCCAAGTCTGAACAGCCATTTAACAACTACAGAGGCTCAGTGCATTTCTGCAGATGGATCTAAACCTCTCTCTGAACTCCAGTGGCAGGGGCTGCACATATTCATCTCCAGGCAACAAAAGAGAACACCCACTCATTCATACCTTTACTTGTGCCACTGTCAATCAAGACCTAGAATATATGGATAACTTGCATGAATATGGACTTTACACTGCGGAAGACAATTAATGCTAAAAATGAGCTGGCTCAGAGCTGGCAACTGAGTTTGAACATCAAGACTTTCCTGTTTGCACTTCCCATCAGTGAGGGTAAACCAGGCCAATGCTGCTAAGCCTCCAGCTTCTCAGGAGAGGACCCCTCCACAGGTGGTGAAGAGATTGAGATTAAACAACCCTTTCCTAACTCTACATGTCAAAGTTCAGTAGTGCAAAGTAGAAAAACACAACCAAAAAAAAAAAAAAAAAAAAAAAAATCCTGCGAAATTAGAGCCAAATGACCAGAACAGTGAAGCACCCAGCACTTCCACCCCATGGGTGCAGAGACACCTAAATATACATAGTACACACTAACCAGAGATAGAAGCAGTGGGACTGGTCAGTCCAGACATCTGAACAATGCAGCTGGGACCAAATAAGTCCATTTCCAGGATGCTGTGCTGAAACAAGTTCTGCTTGGAGAATTTATCAGCTGAGGGCACAGCAGTATACAAACACAACCACTCTGCTTCCAGCTCCATGCTGGTAACTCCACCAGTGCTGCACTGCTCCATGATGATTTGCTACCCAAGAGCTGGCTATCAGAGGACACCACATGCTCCACATGCTCAAAGCAAACATGGGGATAACCAGAAACAAACCTCCATGACCACCTATTCACTTAAGAATTGGACTCGATCCTTGTGGGTCCCTTCCAACTCAGAACAGTCTGTGATTCTGTGACTTGATAAGCCTAACACCTTCCATTCCAAACTATACCATACCAAGCTGCTGGCTCTCAGAGTTGGCTCTATGCAGGGAAGAAGGGACAAGGGAAAGAAAAATTTGTAGCAGCTCTTTGCAGCTCAGTGAAAAAGTTCAGCAGCTTCAGGCCTCCTCTGAGCTTACCCCTCCCAGCTTTGCTTTCCACCCTTCCCTAGCACAGACAGCATGCAGAGCTGGCATGCTTTCACCATTAATTAAGCAACAGCAATTAGACAACACATTTTTAAGCGGTTCTCTCACAGTCGAGCTTGCAGTTCCTTGGGAAACGACTGGCTTCACCATTAATTCAGCAGATGTGTTCAAAGTGCCAAATCAGTGCATCAGAAAGAGGGAATTTGATATGTAAACAGCTTTATCACTAATTACCCCATGCCCTCCAGTGAATTGCTTGTGGCTTCGCTCCATTAGAGCTTCAACTTCCTCAAGGGCAGAGCAAGCAGACAGGGCTGCTGTAGGAAGCAGGGCAGAGCTCAGGAGATAACAGGAACAACTTAAATGAATATTCACTGCTGTTCTAACCAAGCCATCCAAAGCCAGTGATATGGAGTGGTCCCTCTCACACCACAATCTTGGAGTATTTATCTGTTTGTTCCACAGCAGATCGCATAGGAGAGAGGCTGGTTTTCCCTAGTCCTTTGGAGCTGAATTCAGATTGCTGTTCCCTCCTCAGAAACTAGCAGATCACAGGGAAGAGGAGGTTTCCATCACACAGGCAGGGAATTGGACCCAGCTTTCCTCTTTGCTCCAGAAGGAACCAGGAATTTCATGTGATCCACATGGTGATAAAAACATGTTCCGAAATCCCTGAGAAAAATGCTGAGCGACTCCCCCACAGACAGCATTCGGCAGCTGCAAAGACAGCAATGGTTGGAGGTTGGCCTCCAAGGCATCACAACTCCAGCTGTGATCCACTGGGAAGCAGCCACATACAACAGCAGTCGTGGCATGAGTTCATGGGATGCACAGCTGACCTACACTTCTCCCACCTCCTCTCCGTGCCTTTGGCTTTCACTGGGATGTAAGAGAAAGGCCATCTAACCTCTGTGTTCAAGGAAGCCTCAAGCAAAACTTTAAAAGATTTCCTTTTTTGTTTTTTTTAAAAAATATTTAATGGCTATTCCTGCTCTGCTTCAATAAATAGGCGAAGTTTGCCAAGGACACCCAGTAAATCACACACACATCCTCCACTTCTCTCAGCTGAATATTTATACATTTCCAAGGCGCTGAACCTCTTCAAGCCATTCAGCTTCTGCTTTTATCTGTCATATCTCTCTGTCCTTCTGAGATTTTCCTGTAGCTATCCTAAATTAACAAGGATCAGAAACCGGGCTCCATCTGTAACCCTAAAGGTCAATCACATCATTTTGCTTCAACATGTCAAACAGACAAGAGGAAAACAAACATGTGGAGTTTCCCAAAGGAATATAAGTGAAGAGCCCTCTCCCAAAGGAAAGCAAATGCCTTAAACTAAGAAGGATGATTTAAAGTAGTTATTCCTATCTGTTCAGACAATTGTAACATATGCAATACCTAACACAGAATCACAGAATTAGTAAGGCTGGAAAAGACCACAGAGATCATTGAGTCCAACGTGTCACCTTGTTACCTAACCTGTTGTCATCCTGGTACCAACACACCATCCTACCAATAACACACTACCCTAATATCTAGGTCATGCTACTAAGTACATCATCCAACCTTTTCTTAAACACCTCTAGGGACAGTGACTCCACCACCTTCTTGGGCAGCCCATTCCAGTGAGAGATCACTCTCTGTGAAAAAGTTCCTCCTAATGTCAAGTCTAAATCTCCCCTGATGCAGTTTAAGACCATGTCCTCTGGCTCTGTCACTGGTAGTCGGAGACAAGAGCCCAACCCCCAGCTGGCTACAACTCCCTTTCAGGTAGTTGTAGAGAGCGATAAGGTCTCCTCTTCTCTAGACCAAACAACCCCAGCTCTCTCAGTTGTTCTCACTCCAAGCTATGTGGGGGTTTTCTGTATTTACAAGGGATGAGAAAACATTCCTTGCTACTTACGAGAATGCCACAAGAAAAATTTAGCCTTCAAATTTAGGTGCAGTTTCACAGATCTGAGGGGAGTTTGGCTAGTTCTCCTTCTGCTATCTGCGCTGCCCAACAAGCTGTCACACTCCAAGGGAGCTGTCAAAAGATTGACTGAAGAGAAAAAGACAGTCACTAAGCATTATGAGCTATGGGGCTGGAGGTCCAAACATGTCAGAATGAGTGACAGTGGTCTGAAAGGACTGCACATAGCCGTAAAGTTGAGTTTTCTTGCTCCTGCCGAGGCTGAAGAAAATCCAGCATCCCATGGTAGATTCCAGAAGAGTCTTAACACCCCCTATTTCCATCTACATGTGGCCAGCAAAGACAAGGGGCTTTGTGTCACCACTCAAGGCCCACAACCAGCACTTGCTCCCGTGCTCCACCCCCGCACAGAGATTCGGGTCACAATCTCCACAAGCACTACTCAGGCAACAGACCACAGTATTCTCCAGGTGACAGCAGTCTATAAATTTAAATTCCATGCTTGCAAGCTGTGTTTTCTCAGCAGTTAAAAATAGTCAAATACAAAGAGGCATCATGAAAGCTTTTCCAGGTATCCCACTTTTTAGATGCAACACTCAAAGTAGCATCCCTCATTTCTAATTCATGTACTACTTCAATGCCTTTAATAGCACTATCCCTCAAATCTGCACTTTCTGTTCTGCCTAAAGCACTAATTTCCATTACCTCAGGAGGTATCAAATACTGCTGCAGCTTCAGGTTTTCACACTCTGGTTACAGACACTTCATTAGCCTTTCCACATCTGGCCCAGGTGTTTGTTTTGTGACACGCCAGAATCAGTCAACATGACTGTCTGATTATGTACAGGCTCCAAAATGTCTCACGTATAAGAAAAAAAAAAAGGGTGGGGGTGGTGAAAATTAAGCAGATGGCCCATGGAGCACTGACATGTCCATTTTTCTTTCTGGAAAACTTCTGGTAACCCTAGTTCCAAAAATAATACTAGGAATAGCCTTCCTTGTGGGAAGGAAACATTTTCTAAAAACCTTTGAACTCTGTGTTCCAGAGTAGAGAACTGACACATTAATCAGGATATATTACTGAATGGGGTTAGTGTCTCACACCACAGGGCCAAACCAAAGTAGGTATTTAAAGGTTGGTATTCCATCCCTGATAGAAATTTATGTTGGGTTTTTTCCCTCCAGGATGTTTTTCTCAATTAACAACGTAGGAACAGATCAGTTCAACTCTTACATAATCCCTGCCACCATCTCTCCCCAAGATCACTGCTCATCTCCTGCTAAAATTTCTTTCCAACAGTTCTCACCCACAAGTTTATAGAGGTTTGTATCTGTCCTTTTTTAATATGTATGCATTATGAAAATTTCCAAATATAGTAAATTTATCTATGGATACAAACCCCATTTCACAGATGAGGCACTGAGATACCCTGGAGCACAGGTGTGCATTTTGTGAGAAATTTCATGGTTTACATTGAAGGGACGGATAAATACAGGTAGTCAATACCCTAGAATGACTTTGGAGTGTCCCAAAACTCTGCAGTATAAATGTCACACACACATGCCTCCCTCCCACCCAGGTTTCACTGCAATCCATAATTTACAGGAAAATCACTTTCCAGATAAGACCTCCTGCATGCACCCTCCTCTCCTTTATTTACCACCACTCGCAAATGTGACCTATGGAGGAGGCACATGCTTGCCCATCTCCTCCCCTTCACTAACCAATGTGAAGGGCCCTTGTCATCTAATCCCTCATTGTGAGAAAGCTTCCTCATTTTGGAAACAGGATCTTCAAGTTAACACTGATCCCTTCTCCCCATCCACCATCAGCAGCAGAGCCAAGTCTCAGGACACAGGAGTACACTGTAGAGCTCACGTCCTCTTCCCAAATAGTCTCTGTCTGTAGAGGCCACGAGTTGACAGCACTTGTTTGGATTCTGTTCTTGGACAAAACCTTGCCTGAAGTATTTAATTTTCTCCACTTCTTCCACTTTCCTTCTGTAACACGAAGCAATACTTTTTCCCCCTATAAAAACTGAAATTGGGAGCATACAACCTAAATTTCAAGGTATTTATAATTTTTGGCCCATGCAGTCTTAGCATTACCCTGCCAAGCACTACTTGTTGCTGGGAAGGCTGACAAAATGTGATCAGCCATAAGTAAATCAGTTTTAAACTCACTATAGGACAGAAAAGGAAATAGGGAAAAGGAAAATTAACATTCTTAAACTAGAACTCTTTGGTAAAACCAAATGGAAGCAGAAGAAAAAGGGTGTGTGTAAAGCTCTTTGAAACCAGTATTAGAAGGTGGTAAATGTATTAAGATCAAATGGTATAAGACATCTGTCACTTTTGCAAGAGTGAGGGATGATGACCCTGCTGCAGAGCGACAGCTCACTTATGGACTGGTCTGCTATCAGCAGTTTATGGAAATTATGAAGCCAGGATGAGGGGAAGATGGGTTATGAGCTCTGTTTGGAGGTAACAGTGAGGGAGTAAAGGTGGAAAACACATCTCCAGGGTTCTAAATACAGCTTTAGCCCAAAGGAGCACACAATCTGTGTGGCTTTATCCATTAGGTATGACTGCAGTACACACGTGTTGAGCTGCATATTGATGTTTTACATCTGAGAAGGGATATAGGAAAGCAGAATGTCTGCTACCCAGTGTAGATAGTTGGGATTTGGCACAGCTATCTGACCTATATTAAGTTTCCATCCACTGGAGTACTACTTGGAGGAGATTCTTAGCCACTGTTTTTATATTCTGTGCTTCTAGTTTGTAAAAAAGTTAATTCACAAAGAATATGTGTTACCTCAGATGAAGAGAATTATGAGAGACTTCCTTTGTCTGGAACTGATAATTCATTATCCAGTGCAGGGAAATTTGCTTTTAAGTGTGACCACAAGCAACTCAGTAAAAGACTAAGAAATTCATTGTCTCTAACACTAGCTGCAGTTTCATGGTGCTGCGGAGCTGGCTCAGACCCCCTGCTATGACCTCATCTCATTAACCAGTTCCCAGCAAGGCAGGAGACTCTGTGAATGTCGTCTGCTTCCAGAGCAATACCCTGCAGCTCTGCCCCTGCTCTCTAGACCCCTTCATAGGAATTCAGCAGTGTTTTCCAGCCTGACTGACAGGCAGCAGCATCCAGCATGTCCCACGTCTGCTGGTGTGGAGAGCACGTGCGGCCATTGCACTGCACATCATTACACAAGGGCTCAGCAACATGAACTCTCTTGCCCTGGGAACTGGAGAATCCCACTGAACAACAGGAAGTATTAAATCAGCATCTCCTCTGGAAAAATAACACAAGAAACCACCCACGGGACTCTTCTCGTCTTGCTCTTTTGGCCCTGAAACCACTTCCTCAGCAGATTAACCATCTTTAACAAGAAATGCTCCCTTTGGCCATCCTATTGTCTCTGAAACATCTGCACATGCTGTCAGCATTCTTGGGTAGGCGGCATCCCCCTTTAGTCTGTATCCGCAACAGAAGGAAGAGCCTCCCTCAGTAGGAAGAGCCCTTTCCAAAGCATCTCCTCAAGGTAAAAATACCTCTTTAGTTCTGTACAGTGTTAACTCAGCCCTGGACTTGCAAACACAAAGGACACACCTGCATTGCAAATGATCTGGTTCCTGCAGAAACGTAAGGCTAGGATAACTTGGAGAATCTGGGCTGCTCTTGCAAACACTATATCTCACAATAACATCAGTCTTAACATTCCCACTGCAAGACACCAGCAGCAAGAAATGCAAAGTCTATGCTTTGAGGAAAGTGGAAGCAAGTTAAACACATATCCAGCAGAAAATTTCCCGTGACTTATGATTTGCCTGAGCTCTTAAGGAATCACTGCAATTGCTAACACCTTTTTATATTGAAAATGAACACCCTATTTGTGCCCTGAACATGTTCTTCTGTCCTTCCTTGAGTGCCCTGTGATGGCCACTCTTGGGGACCTTTATTCCAACCGGATACAGCTGCTCTTGAGTCAGTTGCCTAAAAACAAAAAAAACCCCCAAAAAACAACAACAAAAAACAAAACCAGAGCTCCCCATCCCATAATACCATTAATCACCTGCTTTCCAGTGCACACAAATATTACTAAGAGTAACAACAGCAATTTGTTATTGCCTGTTATAAGCCTGGGACAAATAGGTTTCCTCACTAGAAAAATCTAAATGTGGTTTCTGCACTGCAACCATAGTCTGTTATTGCAGGGAGCTTCAAAAGAGCACACTCGCAGGGAATAGTCTATGACACATCTGGTATTGTGCTTCAGTTTATCTGGAAGGGATCTTAATTGAAACAGAAAATTCCTAATTAAGACTGGAATCCCCAACAGCTTTCCCAGAACCCAAACAGGAAATTCCAGGTAGGAAACTGGTTTTCATCCAACTCTGCCTTCTCCTGAAACCAGAAGTCAAAGGAGCCCTGTGTTGACCAGGCAGCGCGTCACCTTTGATTTTGTACTGCTCCTTGCCACCCTGCTGAATCCTACAGTACAGACAGAGGAAAAGGGAAGATGAGAAAAAGCTGCTTGACTGATATCCTGGGTACCTTTGAAAACATATGAGCAGCAAAATCCACCTCTAGTGCAAGATCAGTATCTCACGTGCAGGCAGGCAGCCACTCATGCACCACTGCCTTCAGTCTTGTCCTCAGCCGATGCCTCCAGCTTCAGACTAATTTAACACTTCTCCCCAGAGTGCCTACAGAGCCTCTGGTTGTTTCCTCACAATGGGACATTTCAGATGAAGCACCTATTGCATCAGAAGTATCAACAAGTCACTTGATGAAATTCAGATTAGCACTTCACACCTTTTAGGATAAAAATACCTAAAGGAAACCGGGATTCATGCCTAAACACACTAGGCAATTCACATTAATCAGGGGATGATATACCTGTCTCGTTTACAGCCCTTTACCTCCTCTTCTCCAGCAAGATAAATGGCAAAGAAAACAAACCAACACCCTCTACATTTTCCTTCCACAAGGATCCAGCTTCCATGAGACTAGTATGCTTTGGCTGTGAGCTGGAAAATAATAAACTAGGGCTCTGTTCTTTCTCAAGGGCCAAGATGAAGAGGCTGTGTACAACCGAGATTGAAAAAGCCCATGACTCTACATTTTCCAGGCTTTGCTCCAGGCTGGTTGTTTATAACCGAAGTTGTGAAAGTAGTAGTATAGCAACTCTCTTCCCGGAAACCACCTTTTTTGGTCAAATATCATCATATAGGGATCTTCTAGCATCTTCCCCATCTGCCCTTCTGAATCATCATCACAGCAAGTTCCCAGCCCAGCAAGGTTTCACAACTCCAGATGCCCCAGCAGCCAGAACATGACAGCTAGAAAGTGTCCTGAGCCCCCAAGGCTGAAGACTGGCAGAAAACTAATCATCTCTCCAAGAAGGCAACACCACTGTTCGCCATTGGAACTTCAGTCATGGCAGCTGTCAGTACTCAGAGCTTCTGAAAACTTACTTCGTTGCTCTCCTACAGAGCAAGACACCAAATTGCAATCTCCTGTTTTCAAAATGTGACCAAATGGCTCTCAGGCAGAGCTTGGTCTATTCTGTGATTTGCAGATAAAGCCACGTTGGTGTTTCTACTCTGACTTATTGAGTGTCACTTCTGTTGACAGTGTCAGTACAGCACTTCCCATATCCCAGCGAGGTGCTAAGGGTTGGGAGCAGTTCTGACTCCATACATCACAGGGCTTAAGGTGTTAAGCTCCTGAGTACCTTTGCCATGCTTCCTGCGTGCAAAAGATATGAACATGTGGGTCCTTCCTTTAATCTTTCCCTGAAGGATGAATCAAGTCCCTTAACTATATTTTTAACTGAAACCACAATGACCAACTGGGAGGTCTGCAAGGGTGGAAAAACCTGGGAAGTCTGAGATGTGGCCTACATCATGTCTGAGCTGCATCTGCTTGACTCAGCCAGCTGTGAAGGGGTAAGATCAGCATCTGTGGTAACCAAGAGCCTCCTCTCCTTGCCCTGCAAAAATGTGCAGAGTCTGGCACAGCCAGACTCTGAGCAAGCAGTGTATTTGGAGGTGAAAGGGAGGTCAAATAAAAATAATTTCCTTATCTAGCAGATTACAGCAAGGCTTTCTCAGCAAGGAGTGTGAAATGCATAGTAGTGAGTGTCCCTGCCTCTCACACGGGACACTGGGTCTCGATTCCCTGCTGGGGAGGCAATGGTGTCGGACTCGACGATCCTTGTGGGTCCCTTCCAACTCAGAGTAATCTATGATCTATGTCAGCTTTCTCAGGGGAGCAGCTCTAGCACCACAGCTTTTATGGTAAAATGGCTTAATTGCTGGGTTTACTGCATTTCACATTTGAGAGAGAGAGGGACCCAGTGGCAGCATCGGCATCCACTGAAAGACATGGGAAACCTCTGCTTGGAAATATTAAGGAAAGACCAATAGTGTGTCTCTTAGTCACTCATACGCGGGTGTGTACACAACAAGAGTTGTTTCCACGTACACCTCACCTGTGGGTTTGGTTGGGTCTAATTACAACCACAGGGTTAGGAAACAGCGGCTGTACTGATCACCGTGGTAACACCTGGCATGGGAAGGATATGAATTGCAGGTGGCAATTCACACCTGCTGCCCCACGACAAGTTTAGATCAAACATTCACAGCTTGCTAAGGAAGAGATAATTCTTGTCTGCCTGCCAACACACACAGCTCAGGCCTATCCCCGCAGTGGTGAAGCCTCCTACCTTCTGCAGTTATCTGCAATGAAAAGGTGCAGAGCAAACCCTCCCCCCTGCACAGGAGTTTTAACGGCTGTACTTACATCACTGAAATTAATTTAAAAATAAAAAAGAGGGATTACATTGGAGAGACTCATGCTGTCCAGAGCAGGGCAGAGAGAAGCTCTGCCAGTCCAGTTTCTACTGCCAACCTTCTGGAACCCATGGCTTTTTGGGTTTTCCACATTTTCTGTGGAAGGCAAATTACTCGGCCTTTTAGTTTCCTAAACTGAAACATTCTAAGACAACATGGTGTGATCTGTGGCAAAGTACATGATCAAACTTCTAGTGCCTTCATATCTTTTCATCTTATCAGAGTGCAGAGTAATGCCCAGCAGATTCTGACCATGGTCACAAACAAAGAACAGAGTGCTTTCATTTCTCCTTTCAATTTGCTGAACTCGTACACTTTCAGTAATTTGTTTGCCACATCACTCAGGATCTTGGACATGAAAGTCCATCAACTCCAGAAGTTTGTACACCTGTTACTGGCTCTGAGCATTCCATCTGCTAGCACAGAGCAGAACTGCACACTGGCTCTGTCCAGATTACACACGAAAAAAATCCTTAGTTGGAGGGTGAAAAAAATAAAAGGCCATAACCACCATGAAAGAAGAAAGCTGTTAGATGAGCTCTGTATGCTTATTGGCTCAGCTAAGGTAAGCTTCTTGCCTTGGACCCCACACAGTACAGCCAGAAGTAACAGCTTTTCTTTCCCAGAACCACGAAGTCTCCTCATCTTTTTTTCATGCTCCAACAACTTTGTATTGGATATAAACAAATAACATCAATCATTTCTGCCTGATTGCTACCTTGTTGATTAAGCAACAAATAATGTGATTAATGAACCTCAGAGGGAAAAACATAGGCTTTACTAAACTTAAAAAATCAGCTAAGCAGTGTGAACTTTTGTAAAAATCCCTAAAAATTAAGAGCAGCTGCCTGGCACCAATTCCTCCAGCAGCAGTAACTGCAGCATTTGGAGCAGCTCTGGATGCTTCTCAAAATAGGTGGGATCTCGTGCCAAAGAAAATAATCCCTTAATTTTATAAGTGTCTGAATATAAAAAAACCCAAAACCACAACAGAAAATTAGTCTAGGGAGACATATACAATGCATTGCCTGGTGTCTAAAAAGGTCTTTCCTTTGCCTCTCCAAATGTCAAAAATTGGAATCTGATTTAAACTGGGAACTTGGGGGGGGGTTCAAATCAAAAAACGTTTTAGTTGAAGTTCAGATTGCCATTGATTTCAGTTCTTTGGGGTCAGGCCACTCAAACAAAAGAACAAACGAACAAAAAGGGCAGAAAGTAAAATCTCTCAAGTCCTATCAGTATTCAATAGCAAGAAAAAGTCATCAGCAGTTCCACGTAGTGACTGCTGGCAGAGGTTTGCCTAAAATTTTTAACAGGAAATTTTAGGCTCTCTATATAGCAGTAGCATATACTGTCAATGTGTCATGTTGTGAAACCAGGTGAGTTGAAAAATGGGAAAAAAACGATTTTCTATTCCGGCGTAAGTACATTACCAGTAGCAGAAGGAAGCAAAGGGAAGGAAGCAACCTTGATGGGGCTTGGTGAAGACAGGAAGGGAATGCTTGTGCTGAGAAAGATGTGTTTCAGTCTGGGAAAGGCTGAAGTTCCTCTGCCAGGCATAGTGCACCCAGGAGAAGGAGCAATAGAGAAATCGTATGACTGTCCACACCATGTTGCCCTGCTAACCCAATGATGAATCAGTGAATCAATACACAAGGCTCTGGAACAACTTCTAGAGAAAAAGTGGGAAAAGGTCTCACTAGAGAACAACATGAAGCTCTGGAGTTATTTAAAGCATGGAAAATACCAAGAACTGCCCACGAAACTGCAGCTGTTTGAGACTGGTCTTTTATAAGCTACTCTAAAGAAAGCACTAAATATCCTACTTATGTTGAAAATTACACAGGTCACCTTCCATATTGCAGAGTGGCACAGAGATAGACAGGGGACAGGACACATTCCGATTCCGTCTTTAGCACGATGCCACCCAGATGCATATCTGACCTTGGCCTTCTACCCTGTATTTAAACTACAATAAGCTGTGCTCTGCATTCAAGGAAAAAGGGGAGTGGGGGAATGAATCCAGACCTTTGTGGGGAAGGTTTCAGTGAAAAGGCTGGCTGCTTTTCTGTGGTTACAAAAGTAATGAAACTTCAACAGGGGTTTACACAATGTCAGAGTGGAAGAAATTCTAAGCATCTACGAGAAGAGTTTTAAGTTACTCAAAAGCCTTACTGATAGGATTTCAGAGCCAGCTACTCTATTTGGACACTAATGTGCAAGTGAACACGTCTTTCAAAACCACATGTGGCCAAGCTATTCATACTCCCAGTCTTGTCCCAGCCATTCAGAAGCAGGATTGTGAAGCAGCAGGGCAAGTCAAATAAATGACTTCATTCCTTTGGGAATATGAGCAAATGCTAACAAAGAAGCAAACAGTTACAAATTCAGGGTGTCATATTTTTGCCAAGTTTTCTTCTTTTAGGAAACCGAGAAGGATTCAAGGAATGCAGCTGTTATTCCTAAAGCTCTGCACCCATGAGTGCAAGAGTGTATATGCACAAACAAGACCCAAGATCTCCCAGAATTCTAGGGCTTCTTGCACTGCTCTGTAGACGACATCACACAGTAGATTAATACTAATACTAGTACTCTAACACTTGTGTAAGTGGATACAAAGATTTATGTCTCCGGTAAAGAAGAGTTTGTGGTACTGGATCCCACTCCAGGTAAATGTATCAATTTTGTTAAAGCAAAGGCCAAAGTCTCCTGAAAATCCTAGGTCTGTAGTAGAAAATGTGTTTATGGACAGGCTAAGACACTTCCAGTTGCTAACCTGGGACTCATCAAAACACCAATCAGCTCCACTGTGAATCTTTTTCTGTAACAATACATGTCACTGTAGGTCAGAAAAATGTGTCTATGCTTTCTGCTTAAGACCAATCTCCTAAAAAAGAATGTTTATATTGTAAATATGAAATCTAGTGGGACCTAGGGGAGGGAAAAAAAAAAAAAGAAAGAAAAAAAAAAAAAGGCAAATTTCGGACATGTTTCAGTGATGAGAAAACCTGAGACACACTACCTGAGAGCAACCCTGGTTAAACCTCTCTGCCTACCTGGTCTAGAAGATGAGTCCTCTCTGAGGAAGGACCAAATCCCTCATGAGACAGTGGTCACATTGCCAGACATCTCACACACAGGCTTCGGGGGGTGGAAGCGCAAAGCTACACAGCCTTCAAAACTGTGATGCCGACAAGATCCCTGACAAGTTGAGAGACAAGAATGACAGCTGTCTGCTTTGGGCAGGGTCAAGACCCTGCAAGGTATTACCATCAATTCCCTCTTTCCCAACCACAGTGGAGCCTGCCTCACTGCTTCAGTACCAGCACGAGCTCTTGCTCCAGTTTCCTGCAGAAAGAATTTCAAATACAACTTTTTGTCCAGTTCCTCCTTTCAAAACAAACCAAATCCATTCCTACTCATCCTCCTCAAAACTTGTTAACAGGCAAGTGCCCCACAACACAACAGCATCCCCATGACCTCCTCCAGTTCAGCACAGGAGTCTGCCAAACACATTTGTTTCCCCCAATCCCCCTGCCGTTTCTCTTCCCTGCCTCACTTTTCTCACTTACACTTCTCTTTTGACTCTCCTGTGGCTGGAAGACAAACTGAAACGTGCTCCAGAACTGAATTTTCAGTTCACCTCATGGATTTGAAATTAAGTAGAATATCAACTTTCAAAAAAAAAACCCAAACCAAACCTCAGTGGATGTTGAAATAATTATTTTTCCAGCAGTGATTTTTTTCTTTTAAAGCAAAGCAATGTGAAAAATAGATAAAGTCTTGCAGCAATGGGAGAGTCCCTCTCAACGACTCTCCTCAAGCAGCTGAGACAGGACAAGTTGTCAGCCCTGCTCAGCCCCATGGCGGCTGGGCTGTGAAGATGGGTCTGACTCTCCTAGCAGTAGTCTGTGAAGATTGTAGAGGTTTGGTTGATAAGGTTCTGCAGAAAGAAATACAGAGTTGTGCAGAGCAGATTCCCAGAGGAATTTATGGTATGCTATAGGATGGGATTTATGGCATGGGTGGTGATTTGACAGAGGGATGAGATTGGATTTAGGGCATGGAGGATCCCTATGTTACCTTTCTTCCTCGGCCAGATGGGTCCTGCTTTGTGAAATGAAAGCTGTTGCTCCTGGACAAGGCAACTGGCTTTCCAGATTCAGTCCAGGTCCCAAATAGAAAACGTTTGTAACTCAGAAACCACTCCAAAGAAAACCCTTGAGTCACATTTTCTGCAGTGATCCAACCAGGCTTTAAGAGCCCAAAACAAGGAGAACCATTATTCTGCAGCCTGGTAAAGATTTAGGACTCCCAGTCATCTGAAATGCTCAATTTTCCCAGCATCCCAGGAATATCATCAGGTTTTGAGGGCCCTTTAAAGAGCAGTAGCAGCAGCTCAGGGAAAAACATCTGGAATAAAACATACTGAATGTCCCAAAGACAAAAAGATCTCTGCAAAGGTAGTAAGGAACACCTGACTGAAAACGTCTGCTGTATGGAGTCCTGTGCTGATGGAGCACCAAAACTGCACTGCTGCCTGCAAAGGAGCTTTAACAAAGGGTTGTGTTGGAAGCTGACCTGTCCAAGACCTGTATGGCTGACATGCATATCTCCTGTTTCACACACAGGACAGTTGTGAAGTTCATGCTGCTGTATGACCGTCTCCACTGAGCAGAGTTAGCTCATGCTCTGCTAATAAGCCAGGCAGCACTACTGACTCTGAGCAAACCACTCCATAATGGGCCTTTTGCAGCACAGGACATCTTTAATTAATCTGCTGCTGTTTGTGTGTGCTGTTCTTGCTGGAGATCACTCACAGCACACAGACATCATGCAGCGCATCTGACATTCTTCAAACATATGATGTCAGTTATGTCTTACAATGCTGAGTGCATGGTACATAATTACAGCACATCATCTCATTCCACAGATGGGCAAATCTGTGGCATGGAGTGCTGGGCATGGAGTGCTGGGCTGGAGCAAACCCAGTCACTCCTGCCCTGTCTCATGGACTGTTCCTGGTGTCTGGGTCACATGCTCCCAAATAAAACACAGTTGGGACTATCAGGCAGTTGTTACATATAAGCATGAGGTCTGACAGATCACATTCGAGCACTGTGCAGAATTAAAACCCAGCACACTGGATTCAACACACATGGTTTGATGCACAATGCAGCTGTGCTTTAGTAAGTCATCAGGCATCAACCTGAGTCATTAGAACAGATATAAGTAAATCCATATCAAGCATAGCTACCGATTCAGCTCCCTCTTTCTGCATAAACTGCATCACACTCCCATTTATCCTAACAACCTCCACTCAGTGCTTTCAGATTAAAGGACAGATACACCTACAGCATCACACAGTATTAAACTGCAAGTTTATTGCTAATACCACCAGATCCCAAATCCAGATGTCTGTGAGGACACTGCTAAATCCATTACCAACTTACACTGCAGTCCAGTCAGAGCAGTTGTCCTCAGCATGGACTAAGAACAAAGTGAGCAACTCAGGAGGCTTCAAATCACGTTATTTCAGCAGCCTTCAGTACATATCTCTGTCTGAAATTCCCCAGCACTGACATCCTTCTGTTGTCACCAGTCATTGCTGAGACAGTCTCTGTGCTGAGCAGCATCCTGGCTCTGAAACCAGAGATTGTCAAATGCTGCTTTACAACTCCTAATGCCAAGCAAAAGCAGACCTAGTTCTCTGTGCTCAGGACTGCTAAAGCACTAAGTATAGGAGAGAGGGCTGACATAAAAGGGAGAGTATAGCACAGCCTAAATCTACTGCAGTTTTGCAATAGGAGAATCTACGAGGATAACCTCCAAAAGGCTTGATAGTCCTCCTGGCATATAAGAAATACTACGAATGGAGAAGCAGCTCCTCCCTTCCTTGTCTTCCTTCAATCTCTACCTTTCTAAGCCTAGGACTCAAGAGCAAACAGAGCAAAATTAAACATGGTTGAACTCTCAGTTATCTGGTCTTAGCTCTTCTCCCTCCACAGCAGATAATAACTTCCAAATTTGGCATTAAGTGGCTTAAATAAGATGGACAGTGAAGTGGTTCACATAATCCACTACCGGCCCAGCTGTACTATGGCACTTGAAAGCACTGACAGCTACACCAGCACTCTACTTCCCAAAGACAATCCTCTCTCATCTTGGGTACATTCTCATCCCAGTAGAATAATCCCTTACTCAGGCGGTTAAGCATGGCTGGTTCTTATACCTGAGCACTCCTTCCTGTCTTAGGTATGCAGTACAGGCAAACACCAGAAGGATTTTCCTGTTCACCACCCCAGCTCCATGCATATCTGTGCACATGAAAAGAGCCTATGACACACATCTAGAGCATGCAAGAACTCAACTGTCAAAATTACTTAGCAAGACTGTTACTCAGCACAGGCTGGCTGCAATACCAAAGCAACCCCAAAGAGCAGCACAGAAGATCCCCAAGGAGCTGGAGTCCTTTCTGAGCATGGCTCCACCACTCAGGAGGTGAACTGTTAACATCTACCATGTAAAAAAACCCAAAAAACAACAAAAAACCGCAAAGGAACAGGAAGTAAACAATAAGCCTGAAGCATGAAACCTTTCCTATCTAATGCTTCTCAAAAGCATCAAAAAGGACAGTATGGTTTCTGTGCTTTCCAAGAGAGTTCAGCTCACTGATTTCTGGCAACTCAATGACAGCTTTAAGTGCTGTAACTTTCAAAGAAAAAGTCCAGACAAATGGTTATTCAAGTCTCTCTACCTGGTTTAATTCAGAAAATAGAGGCTAAAAATAGTTTATTTAGGAGTCTATAATCTAGACAGATTTCACAGCAAGGATCCAAAAATAAATTTGGAAAACAGAAGCACAGTGATTAAAGTAACAGCGATTTGGAGTAAAAAACACCACTGTGGGAAGCCTTGTGCTACAGTGTAAAAGACATTTTCCAGGGACTGTTCTGTTGAACAACCCAAACAGTAATCAGGCTGGAATAATTCTCCCAAGAGGGGAAAATCTCTTTCGTTAAGCTCAGATCTGAGTTTGGGAACATTCAAAGAATCATAGAACAGTTCAAATCCCAGAGCTTCAGATACCACTCTGTAGAGTCCAGATGCCAAAACTGAAATTGTCCTGCACATCTCAGGCACTCAGGGAGCTACAAGCATTGTCCTCTACAAACCACTGCCTTGCAGAGCTGCCTCCTCTCACAATGCTCACTGCAGCCTTCCAAAATCCAGGCTTGAACTACTTGCCCACACACTGGGGACCAACCAGGTCCCATGTCGTGGTTTAGTTACATTCAGGTCATTCAGACTACAGGAATGAGATCCAGCATGAAAGTAGGGAGTGTGTATAGGATCTGCCTCTTTGTATAGTGGTGAATCCGGTCAAGGGGTGCTCAGTTTACAATGAGAAAGATTCAGCCAGGTTGGGTGATGGAGAACAGCAGGAAGGGTGGCACGAGGATCATGCTTATGGGGAGACAGGGGTGCAACAGCTTCAGCTCCCCCATACAGACAGAAGTGCTGCATGAAGCCTGTCCAAGCCAGGCTTCAGCTGTAACTCATCTGGAGATTACAGCCCAGATAAGGACTTTACTCAGAGAAGGAGCTCTGCCGCAAACAGAGGCATGTGAGCTTGAGGCTATCCTTTTCATCCTTACAACACAGAGCACATTCTCACAATGAGCTACCAGAATCTTGCAGCCCAGCCTGGGCTGAACATAAGGGACATGCCATCGATAGCTGTACAGAGCTGCTTCCTAAAGTGGTACATCACTCTTATCTGCTATTTGCCTGCCTTGTAGCACAATCCAGTCTGAAATTAAGTTTTATTAGCAGTTACCTAGTGAGACAAGGTAATATTTAAAGTAAAGGTAACAGTAGTGACCTTCCCCAACAGTCCACAATGTGAATTTGCAGTCAGTGCATGATCCTGAAGTGCCTACACACAGTGTGCTGAATAGCCCAGAGTAATTAAAAGCACAAGAGGCACCAGGACCACACACTCAGGCTACAGTAAGCGTTGTCCCAATCCCCTGCTCAATCCCCAATCAGCAGCAGAGATCAGGACTCTGCATAACCATGCAATGAAAGTCTTTCCAAAAGTAGCATAAGTCCCTTCTAAACAAACAGCCTTTCCTCACCCACCTCCAAAGCTCAGTTCATCTCACAACTCTTAGTTAACATCCTGCAAACACATTCCCATGATCAGTGCTGCCCACCGTTGAGAAAACTCCTGTCTGTTCTCAGCCCCTGCAACACAAGACCAGCAGTCCCAGCTTTGCCACGCAGCTTAAAGGGACATGGGTGAAGTGGAATCTCAGGAAATAATGTGTTTTAATTAATTCTAACTTCCTTAAAATAGAATAAGGTCTAATAAAGTTATTAAAAAAGCAATCCTTTATCAAGTATCTACATCATCAAGATTATCCCTAGAAAGATTTGCAAGAACAAAGTGCAATTTTCTGTTCAGTAAAGCATCACAAGAGTAACAGTGCATAAAAAAGTCCACCTATTATACACCTCTGTAAGTAGGAAAAGCAAGGGTAAGACACAACACATTTTCCTCCCTGTCACTAAAATATTTTGCTCAACCACAGATCCTTTGGGTGAGGCTGGCAGCCCTGGGTGTGGAAGTGTTTTCCAGCAGCAGAACACTGCAACATACCACAAGTCAGTGCTCTTGCTTTCAGACCACATATTTCAATGAAACTTTTCAGTTTCTCATCTGCTTCCAAAGAGACAGAGTAACTCAGGTCACAGATGCCCCAGCATATATACAAGCCTTAGAATAGGCTTATATAGGCCTTGCCTTGGCAAAAACCACTTTAAACAGCTTTCCAAGCAAGAGAACCCACAGACTGCTTCAGTCCTTGGGTAGTCACAGCAACACCTTCAGCAAATATTTTGAAGGATATTTTCCAAGATCTTTCTCTCTGTACCACACTGATCTTTCCTGGGAAGGTATACAGCTGGCTCCATCTTCAAAAGAAATTGCACCCACAGCCTTGGGCTATGAACTTCAGCACATCCCCCCATCACACCCTTGGAGTCCAGCCCTGACCTCAAAAAGCTGTGTGTTTAGGCAGTGCCCTACTTGCAATATTCTGAGCCAGGATTTGTCTACCTTTTGGGTTTTTATCAGGCAGAAAACATGCTCTCACCTCTAATCTTGACAGGACATGGCACAGTCTGAGGCTTATCTTTCTGCACAGACATGATGTAAGATCAAGGCCACCACTGCATCTGCTTCGGGAAAAACATGATGAAAATGGTTTTGTGTCTAATAGAACAGCATGTTTCTGTCCAACAACCATTTTTGTGACGTTTCTGATTTTTTTTTTCTTAAACTCCATTGCAACATCATTGTTTCCTGGGAGGCAGAGGAGCAGTGCAAACCCAAGGTGGCTTTGTGATGAAGAGAAGCAGACAAACTGGCAAAGTGTCTCTATGCAAAGGTTTGACTCTACCAGAGCAGAAACCCACCAGCTTTCCGTAGGTCAGCGAGAAGCCACATTAGCATCAAGTGCCGTTTTTGCAGCCACAGCTGCTCGTAATGGCCATGTTGTGTCCGACCTCACTTACATCAGCTCTGTGCTGTGGTACCCACACTCGCAATGCTACAGATAGTTCAGGCACACAGCTGTCAAAGGGCAATGCACACAGTGAGACATTGCTTTGAACAAACCTGGTGATGGCAGAGAGGCAGCAGAGCACCTTGCACTGCTCTGTGGAGTTAATAGCATCTTCAAAACACACTTCTGATCTGCTACTCCATACGTTATAGAGTGGAAACAAGATTTTTTTTAAAGGCACAAACACGCTGTAGACTTAAATCCCATTTTTTTAGGCACTGAACACATCTCCCATAAAAGCCCCTGTCACTCAGCATGTTCAGGGAAGCCATTTATCCACAGACCTGATGTTAGTAGCTTGATGTGAAACGCCTGGGACAGAAGTACATTCTGGTGGTGCAGACAGGCAATTTCTGACACTGTTCCTTCATTTTCTTCTCCTTCAAGAGTTTTCTGCCACCTCTCAGATCTGCCACCTCCCCAGTCTTTAATAAAACCTTTAGTGCTACAAAGACAGAATTTCCTCATGCCCATGGCTAACCCACATTTAAAACCTCCTGGCTGTTCTGTGCCCACAGTGCTGATGACATTCTCTCGAGCAGTCTGTCTGCAAAGTCTGCCTGACCTGAGGACCAACATTAGGGCACAGGACGGTGACTGCTGCCATCAGGCCACCCCTCAATGGCCAGCCTGTCACCTCTGCACTGTGAGAGGACATGTTCCTTGTGACAGCACTACCACAGACTCAGCCTTTCATCCAATCCTGAAATAATGTGGGTTTCGGGTTTTTTTTAACAAGGAGCTACAAGTGAGTATTTGGCCTTCACAACTGACGGGTTGCTGCAGCCAACTCTGCCATATGTTCCAGCTAATACATGTACGCTTTGCTTCCCATCCAAGAAAATAAAAAAAAAAAAGGACCTTTATGAGTTGGGATTCAGCAGGGGCATGTGGGAAGCAAGGGGTGGGGAAGGGATGCTATTTTTGTTGCTACAATTATTTGGTGGCCAAATCCCTGACCCTTGACGTCAGCCCTGGAGGGGCTGTTTAACTGACCAGTTGTCATGGAAAGGAGGACCGGTTGGGAGGTATAGACTGATGAGGAACAGTTCTTTGCTGCCTGAACCCACCCACACGCAGACCCCCTGCCTTCATTACTCATCACTAGCTCATAGCCAAGAAATAAAAATGTCAATACCTTATTGCTGATACATTAGCTGGAAACAAAAGCATCCAGGGAACTTTGCACCCTCCTTCCTGCCATCCATTACTGTTAAAAAGCACAGGCCAAGTCCTGAGCTCAGTTTTCCCAGTGTTAAGGCAGAGAAACTTCACAGCCCTCAGCTGGGTCACTGCAGGTTCACATCGATTTATCCAAACTCAACCTGGCCTCAGTCCAGACTACACACATGGAAACATGCCACGTGCAGAGTGCAGGGGTTCCTACTCCTTAGGAACAAACACAATCAAAATGAGTAATTCACACCACCTCCACAGGAAAAAACAATAAGACAAATAACCCTTCAATTCCTTGCTCCAGAAGTCCAGCTCTGCTTAGAGCCCAGAATCCTGCTAGCAAGGCTCCAGCAATGCTCAGAGGGTTGGCAGAAAACAGTTCAGCTACTGACACGATGGTTTCTCATTACTGCCCACACCATCCACCATGTACAAGGAAATGGGATACGTAATCCTTGTTGAAACCTCAGGCACAACTAGAGAGTACTGGGCATAAGTTTGCTTAGCAGGGGTAAATGCACTGCTCATTCACATGCAGTTCATTATCTGCTGCTGTTAGTTATTCTTGTGGCCAAGGACAACAAAAGGCCTCCGCAGAAGCTAGAGCGGAGCTTGCTAGGACGTATGGATGAGATTTAACAGGCACCACAAAAAGCCATTTAACAAATCCCAGCACACCAGGGCACATGGACAGGGCAGTTCAGCAGCAAGGCTCTGCCAAAGAGCAGTCAGAGGCAGAAGGTGCAAAACCCACAAGAAACTAAGGAGATGAAAGTACTGGGAAAGGACAGGGTCCCGAGATCAAGCCAGCAGCAGAAGACTGAAGGAATCCAGGCTTACCTTATTTTCCGCCAAAAGACAGAGTTATTGCAGGCCGGGACCTGCTACAAATATATTTTGAAGCCCTGGCATGACTGCATAGCGATGAGGTGACAAAGAGGAATTTGGCAAGACAAAAAAAAGTAGCCCTGGCTATCAAATGGCTGATTACTAGGCTCTATGAAATAAGCTTAGTGGGTCTAGGACAAGTTTGTACTGTTTATGTCCTGATTTGCTGAGCAGAGCTGTGTTAATTTACTATCAGTTGATACAATGTGGCAAACTGCAAACAGCTTGGCTTAGTCTTAGACATGCTCTATTAAAAAAAAAAAGGAAAGCAAGAAGGAAAGATGGAAAGGAGAAAAAACCCACCAGAAAAACAAACAAAAAACCCAGCAGGAAATCATTACAACCATCTGGTCTAACTTTTAGTACAGCACCAGCCCACGGTCAAGTCCACAAAGTCAATGCTGAGTCTCCTGTGAAGACGGTGACACCTTCACCACAGAAAGAGGCACCTTGACTGCATTTGTTAACAGCAGTATTGAACCACTAGGTCCCCACTTTCCCTCTCTGATAATGCTTTCAATCCAAAACATTTCAGAAACATTTCATCTGAAGTGGTCAGCAAAAACAGGAGCTGGGGCACCCAGGTCAGTGCCCCTGGTTTAGGGCAGGACTAAATATCCTGCACTAAACTCGGGATACTGACCCAATCATCAACACTCAGAATTTTCCATCCCATAAACTCAGTTTATTTTTGTCTACATAATTTAACTTTTTGAACACTAACATTTACCCTCTGCTGAGGGCTAGGAATGCTCTCTCAGAAAATCTAAATAAAGAGACGTTCCAAGAGATTAATTCTGGGATCTGGGATCTATGCATATATCCAGTATCTGAGTAATACTAATTCTCAAGATTGAAGATAAATAAATGCTGCTAATACTAATAATCCAAATAACAATGATTATCTGAGAGTTTTACTATAGGTCTTTGTCTGAGATGTGTCATATAAATCCTATGAAAACAAGACCAACTGCTCAGGCAGACCTTGCAGGACAGGTGGTGGCTGCGGTGAGAAAAAACCTCAGTAGACTGCTCCCTCCAAGTCTTTAAAGTTAGAGGGGTTTACACATTTTCCGGTGTCACTTACCCATGAGATGCTGCAAGTGAAACCACCATGTTTCCCCCAAAGGCTGCAGCTCATCCCAGGAGAAGATCTGCTTAAGTCCGTGCAGCATTGTGGCATGAGGGAAAACTGAACAAAATACGTATTCATGGAAAATATCAGTCCTTGAGCGAAACAAACCAAATTCCCTAAACAACTACTACATTGATGTGCATCCAGAGTTCCTCCACAATCCCTAGGCAGGTAATCTGGATGTCTGTCATGGAGACAAAAGAACTCTGGCCCTGTGAAACAGCATAGAGATGGGCAGCAGTGAGTAGTTACTTGAGGTGGAAAGAATTTGGTGGAGATGTTTTATCAACCATCCCAAGGGTTGCTACAGGCACTCAGACACCCCAGCATGGCTGGTTGTGAAACTACTGGCAGAGGACAGAATGATTAGCCTGGAGTGGTCAGAGGCCCAGGTTTACATACACAAGTCTGCTCCCTTGGCTTTGGATTCTCATACACAGAGAGTTTTTAAAGACAGAACTGAAGTGAAGCAATAATCTCTCACAAGGGTTTCTGAAGTTTGGGCTCCCACACTGTTTCTTTTGATTCTCTCCTATGGTCTTTTATCAAGTAATTATTATGTCTGTGTTGCATTTCAGAAATCTTGGTGGTGTGAGTGGGCAGGAGAGCATGGTGCACCCCAAGGACTCTCTCCTAGCAGTGCCTCCAGCACTGCCACATCAGCTGCAGGGTGGAAGACCCAGCAGAGAAAATAACAGTAGGATTTATCTCCAAACACAACCTTTTTTGAAAAAGAAACAGCTTTGAAGAACAAATAAACAGCCTCTCCTACAAGACAGAAAAGCTGAAGTTTTATGCTTGCAACACATGAAATCATGATGCTAACAGAACTGAAGAACATCTCAGACACTGCAATGGGGAATTCAAGCCAAAGACAGAATAAGCCAGATACAGCCAGACTCTTATCCCATTTGCTCCACATACAATCTAGCATTACTAAGAGAGGAGCAATGTCCGATATGCTGGGGACTTGTCTTATTTATTGTTTTAAACCCAAGCACAGACTAAAAGGTCTTTTCTCATCTAGATCCAAGGCTGGTGGTTTCAGCCTACATAAGTACGATTCCTGCCATGCTTCACTGATGTGCAACAGGGCATGCAGGCAAGTGAGAAGACAAGACCATTGCAAGTCAGCATTTACAACGTGGGAGGAAGTGCTCAGTAACAGCACATCAATATACAAAGAAAGTAAAAATGGGCTATAGCAATCAACCCAGCAAATAGGGCAGGAAATGCTGTGGCTGGGAACAGGACAAGATGGAGAAAAGAAGAGAAGGGCTAGTTGAGTAAAAGAGAAAAACAGAAACAAGACCTGGTTTTGCAATTGATACAGTGATCAACTTTACCAAGTTACTTGTTATTTTTTGACAAAGCTGACTTGCAGGAGTTAGATGAGGGACTGGGAAGTAATGCTCTATCACAAGGTTCATGGTAGACCATCCAAGACAAGCTCCAACACGGATACTGAATCAGCAGCTCGCAGCAGCAAACACTGTCATGGTGTACATTGTGTACATTTCCTCCTACACTCCTCTCAGAGCTAGAAAAACTCAAAAAAAGGAGGGTTAGAAACACCATGGCCTGCAGGCTAGGTTTCAACAGAAACATGGTGACTAAAGCAGCAAAGCAAGGAGGATATGATTAATAAAATATTTAGGAGGGCAAAGAGATTCCCCTACACCCACCTGCCAAGGCTAGAAGGTATCTCATTGATAACAACCAAGCAGTCAGCCCATGGCAGAGACACACCAGCATACAGCAGACTGTCCTTCTGCCCATGGGACATGACAGTAGAAACCCACTGAAGGACCTTTTCTCTGTGGGATGAGCAGCCCACTACATGCTTTACGAGCGTTAAATCCCATGTTCTCATCTCTTCTATTTCCACATCTTCTCAAGCACATTCCATCCTAAATGCCTCAATGTACTGTAGAAATGTACCCAGTACATTTCTAAACTACCTGAAAGCACCAACTATCCTATGAAAAGGAGGAATGTGCTACTTATAGTACATATTCAGAAGCTGCAAAGAAGTCTTGCAACCACATTTGGACTACAGCTGCTTGTCCAGTGCAATTTGTCTATAGTCTCCGTAGAGCCTGCAGTAAACCTGAGAGGCCTGATCCAGAGGCCAAAGCTGATAAAAACCTTCAGCTGTCCTATCGTTAAGCTGCCCCTTTCCTGCAGTGCACCACAGTCTCCCGGGAGTCACCAAAACCACTCAGATCACATCTGTGAAACAGAATAGTGGTCCTTAGAAGACCACTGTTTCTATTTCAGAAAAACAGGGAGAAAAATATAAATTAGGAGATAATTTAGGGAACTGATGATGCTCTTTTGAAGAGAAATCATTGGTATTTCACCTAAACACATCATCACCTCCCTGCCCCTTTACAGGGCTCGACGCAGGAGAATCTTGAGCATCTGCTCAGAACCAGAAGCAATGTAGCCCAGGACAACTGCTGCTGCTACAGTCCAGTAAAAGAAGCCCTCCCAAAAAAGAAGTCCAAAACTTCCAATTCTACCACCAGTTTTCCACCAATTCACTGAACAGTCTCATTCACATCATCACAACTGGGCCAGGCTGTGCTGGTGCTTGCTCTGCAGTGAGGCAGCATGAGTCCCCAGTCTGCTCCCAGGGGGCCCAGGTGGCTCTGCTGCCCCAAAAAATGGCAGAGGCACATGCAGTGCTGTGGCCAATGTTTGGCCTGTGCATCTGTCCAGCAGGACTGGATGCCTCTGATTTTCTTACCCCACATGATTGTTGCAAGGATTAGTTCATTTATATTCAGCACCATTTTTCAAAGCACCGCAGAAGAGCCAAGCCCTTCAACTTTTTTCATCTGTTCCTTGCTCTGTCACTGCCTCCTGAAGGGATGTGTTTCTCCCCTCCTGAGAAACAAACAAACACAGGGTCAACCGGAGTGGGCGGTGGGAAGTACATTCCAGGCTACTCCTCTCAAAACACAAATGACACCAAACCCTGCCATGCATCCAGCACGCTGAGCAAGTGCCCAGCATCCTGGCCTCCCCAGGGGAGGACCTCTCCATAGGGAGGACCAGGACACCATACACAGTACGTTATTTGGACACCATACACAGCAGGGTATTTAACCTCATCTTGTTTCCTTTTTGGTTTCAAGGAGTATAACACAAGAGTCAAATGGTCACCCCTGGAGCTGCAAAGCCTGCCCATGAACCCACAGCAAGGTAGGGGGATTCTGCACAAGCCCCACTGTACAGCTCCTCTTCTCAAACAATGCCAAGCAGATGCTGCAGCCAAGGTCAACCCTGAGGGTGTGGAGGCAGTGCATCCCAACCCTCAGGGAACATCCCAAAGACTTGGCACTCGGCCTTGGCACCAGGGGATGGTTCATATCTGAGCGTTTGTAAGGGCTAGATATTAGACCTCGTGTTTTGTGCAAGTGCAGGCAAATCCGATGTGCAACATTTTCTTCTGTGCACAGACTTGTTGAGCCAGAGCAAAAGCACAATCCTGAGAGCAGAGCTCAGGTACAGGCAACAGCAAGGTAAGGATGTGGACAAATCACTCAGGGTGCTCTGCGGGACAAAGCCGATTGGAGTACTGCTTACAAAACCCAAGAGCATCAGAAAGAGTTAAAGAAAAAGGTACTAAAAACACCGGGTCTAATAAAAAAGTACCTTCCCTTGGCTACAGGGCTTGACACTCAGCCATGCAGACGAGAACATCCACTACTCTACAGAGCAGCAGAATCAGTGTTAGCATGAACGTAACATCTCCAGATGTTGCAAAAGCAAATTGAGTCACACAAAAAATAAATTTTAAAAGGGCTGTTTTCAACACATTGCTTTGATAAGCTGAGAATGCAATCTCGAATAACAAGAATATCCTCAAGTCTCAGTAGAAGCATAAATGCAAGAACAGTGCATACCCCAAAATGTGAGGTTTGGTAAATCAATTTTACTGAAGTGGGAGACAAAAAACCTATTCCCCTAATTTAGAGGAAAGTTTTTCAATGAGTCTGACATCAGTGAGTCTGGAAAAGGCTTTGAAATCAAGACAAGAAATCACTTCATTTTTCAGCATGACAAATTCAGTGTCACTTCCCACGGATGCTGACATCACGCAGAGCATCTTTCACAGTAAGGGCTGTAGGAAAATTCTGTCAGCTTCACTGGCATTGCACACAAGCCAAGTTACAGTTCCAATTCACTCCCTTGATTTCTTCCATAAACTCTATGTAGCACGTGGACACTAGAGTTTAAGCCAATGCAGTTCTAGTCCTTGACTCGTAAAATTGACATTAAGGCAATGGCATAAGAGGAAGTGCTGAAAAAGTAAGGCAGGTATGATTTTCCAAAAGGTTTCCAAGTGCAGTAGTTTATGATTTGCCTCCTTGATGTGTTGCCGTGTAGGCACTGCACCGCAGGCACTGGCACTGCCTGGGACAGACGCTGGCCTCTCCAACAGGAAATGGATTTCAGCAGAAACACTCCTCCTGTGCTCCACTGTGCGGGTCTTCACCTCTTAGACTGCCTGTATGTATATATAAAAGGTTATGAATGTGCTCAAATAAAGCAGAAATCCAGACGGAGATGTTCCAGAAATGCTTTTAACGATCTGTTTGGCAGGAAACAAAATTCCCACAGTTTCTGTTCTTACTAGTCATGAACAGGAAGACTTATTGCAGGTAGCCAGCTTGACAGAGCATAAGTCTTGAAAGAATATGAAAAGTATCATTAACTATCCTAGTGTGGGAGGTTGGGGGGAGGGGAGGGAGGAGGGCTTGCTAGTTTTTGGGTTTCCTTCTTTTCGGCAAAGAACTTTGAAGAATAACACCACTTTTCTCAGGGAAGGTAACATCTACAAGGCAGAAGTTACTAGGATAAGAAGATGGTACCCAGGATGCCAGTAGCCACTAAATACTGGCTGCACAGTGTTATGCAAAGCGTTTCACATCACATCGAAGATAACGACCATCAGATCCCAGCTTCATGTACAGTCCCAGCTGTTGAAACCGGCATCAGTTCAGGTTGTCTGAAAGGGAAACACACCTCTAGAGGAAATCATTGGAGGGCTACTAAGAGGTTTCTGGGGACTTTTCTCGGCAAACTGAAGGCAGATAAACTTTCAGACTTAAACTGTTATACTAAAAGACAAACAAAAACATCCTTCCCCCCAAACAAACAAACAAACCAACCCAAAACAAAACAGGAAAAGCACAGGAAAGGCAAAGCTGGACGGAGCCCACGCTGTCATCCACGATGCTCTGGATGAACTAGCCATTAACACTGACCGCGGACACCACTGAGAACATTGTGGGGGACCATAACCAGCAGGCTTGAGAGAGATGGAAGAGAAGGCACACCTGAGCCGTCTGGCAGCACGGAAGCGCGAGTAACCCTTTGGAGAAGGCGGCTGGGGGGGACGGTGCCTACCTGGATGTACGCTCGCTGCAGGTAGCTGTAGGGCACCCTGCGCTGGAAGTCGGCGCGCACCTCCTCGGCGGCGCGGTGGCGGGAGGCGGCCCCGAGCCGCGGCTCCTCGCAGCGCCGCAGGATGCGGGGGTCCGTCAATGGGAGCCAGGCACGGTACAGGGAGCTCCGGGGGACGCGTGCTGGGCTCCGCTGCAGCTCTGCCGGTGGCGGCCCCGCGGCTCCATGCACGCCCGGCCCCGAGC